>CM039093.1:22688424-23300121 GCA_022113865.1 Chimonanthus praecox | reverse complement strand
GATCGGCCACTGGCGACCCGTCGGCCATTTGATATATGACTGATCACTCATTGGCGACCCATCGGCCAGTGGATATGCGACCGAACGCCTATTACTATGTATCGTCAAAATTTCTCAAAAATTCTGGAAAAGATACTGTAATTTTTCCTTTTTGGTCTCTGACCGATCGGATCGCCTATTGTCCAATTAGGACCGACCAATCTGTAGGGCGATCGAGAGCCGGATCCTCAACATGCACTACTGATTATGATATTTTATTTTAATTAAATACTTGAACACTTGATGATACCCTAAGTGTTCATTGAATTAGATATAACTGTTTTATCAGTCGAACCGACACCCAACAGTAAATTTCATATGAAAGATTTTATGAACTAAATGTGAATCATGTTCTATTCAATTAATGAGTGCAGCCATTATTCTTGACTTAAATTTAAAATTATGATACAGTTTGTTAGTCACCAAAGTGGCCTGACCGGAATGGGTTGAACATTGAGTCATATAACCATGATTTAATACTCTTGCCAAGTGTTAAATAATAATGGCTTTGCAAATCGCAATCCTTAACTCACAAAGATATTAGGTTGGCCCAAAGGTGCACCATTCTGAGTGGTTAAAGGATTGGGATGGGATAATTGACAGGTACTTGTGGTTAGTATTTGTACGGACACCCAAAGGTGACTACGGTATTTAGTTGCCTATACTTAGTTGGTTAGTCCTATCTGTGACTGGGAATCACTGCAACGTTTGAATAGTGTGTCATAAGATTACCCAAAGGTAGATCCGATAACACTGTTCACTAAAGTTAAATACTTGTGTGTTTCAATTTATGTTCCACAATCATATCATCATGTGGTGTGTCAATAGATTACCCAAAGGTAAATCACCGGCAACGCTATTTGCTAAATTATTTTAAAATGTGTATCATAAGATTACCCAAAGGTAGATCCGACAACATTGTTAAATAAAATCATTGATTGTGTATTTCTTAATTTTAACTCATAGCATTAAAAGTGATCATGTATTATGTATTTGCAGGTACTTTACCTGTTGTGCTTTACGCGTAAGCTTCAACTGTTTCCATACTGAACGGAATGAATTTTTCTGAATGGAAAGAACAAGTCAAGTTTCACCATTAGTATACTCAATCTTGATAAGACAATTATTTCGGATTAGCCTACTATAACTATTGAAAGTAGTGCTCAAAAGAAATCATCTTGTGAAGTGTGGATTACACCTAACAGACTTAACCTTACATTTATGCGCATTACAATAGCGAACAACATTAAATCACCATTGCCCAAAACAAATAATGTTTAGGATTTCCTCCAAAATGTACAAGAATAAGTTTACATTATCGGACAAGTCTTTGGGTGGTACGCTTATGGCAAGATTTACCATCATGAAGTTTGATGGGCTGAGGAATGTATGAGCATCTGATGGAATTGACCACCATTGATGCTCAATTAAAAAACCATGAAATGAGTGTGAATGAGTTCCCTCTTATCTAATTTATTTTGATCTCTTTGTCTCCTCAGTACGAGCCATTACAAATTAATTTTTTTATATACTATGAAGGATAAATGGCAAATTAATGAAATTGACAAATGTTCGGATGCAAGAGGAGACTAGACTTAAGAAAATTAGACATCACTCATTTAATCTAATGAATCAATGGTCCAATGAAAACGAAGCCACATGAGCCTAGTATGAGTTCTTGGGCTCATAACAAGAGAAAGGGTGGTGTGAGGTATCATTTCTGTAGAATGCAATGGCATTTCCAGAAAAACTGCCATAAGAAGAGAACTTGATTCGAAAAGAAAATATATATCTTCAATTTGTTTGTTTCGAATCTAACTTAACTAAAGTTTCCTCTAAGACTTGATGGCTTGATTATGGGACTAAAACTCATATTTCTAATTCGTTGTATCCCTATACCATAATATTGGTATTAGATGTAAGTTGACTAATAGTTTGGGACACATATCCCGTAATAGATTTGAAAGGTTGGTAAAGGAAGGGATTCTACCGAATCTTGATTTTACTGACTTAGGTGTGTGCATAGAATGCATTAAGGGTAAGCAAACTAAACACACTAAAAAAGGCGTCACAATAAGTAAATGGATATTTGAATTGGTTCATAATGACATATGGGTCTTTTGATGTTCCATTTTTTGGTGGAGAAACCTATTTTATCACCTTTATAGATGATTATTCACGTTATGGCTACATTTATCTATTGCATGAAAAATCTCAAGCGGTGAATTTCGTAGAGATATTTATCACTGAGGTAGAAAAGCAGTTAGATAGAAAGGTAAAAGTCATTAGATCTGATAGAGGTGGTAAATACTATGGTGGGTATGATGAGATGGGTCAAAACCCAGGACCGTTTGCTAGATTACAAAAAAGTCGTGGTATAGTGGCACAATAAATAATGTCAGCACGCCTCAGCAGAACGGTGTTGTTGAAAGGCAAAATCGTACACTTTTAGAGATGGTTAGGAGTATGTTATGCAATAATATCGTACCTATCATGTTGTAGATGTATGTATTAAGAACCGCATGTACATACTTAACCGGATTCCTAGTAAGTCGTTTTCTAAGACTTCTTATGAACTGTTGATAAAAAGGAAACCCAGTATGAGACACCTACATGTGTGGGGTTGTCCTGCAGAAGCTAAAATTTGTAATCTACAGGGGAAAAAAAACTTGATGAGCGGACAATCAGTGGTTACTTCATAGGTTACCCTAAGAAGTCCAAAGGGTACGAGTTCTATTGTCCAAACCATAGTACCAGAATTATTGAGACTCAAAAATGCAAGATTTATTGAGAATGGTGACATCAATGGGAGTGATATGATGAGAAGTATTAGTATACAAGAAGTGAGGGTGCAAGTCCCTATACCTTCAACTTCATATAGTGTTGTTGTTCCTGACACTATTGAACAATATAATGAAACTGAACAACACTTGAATGATCAATCACCTCATGAGGATGTCGTCACCATCGATGAGCCGATTGTAGGACAATCACAAGAAATTGCATTAAAAATGTCTCAAAGACAAAGAAGACTGCACTTTCTCGAATGGCTACGTGGTTTACCTACAAGAATCAGATTATGATATAGGGACTATTAAAGATCCGGTCACTTATAAAGAAGTCATAGGATGTGGAAATATGATAAATGGATAGATGCTATGAAAGATGAGTTAGAATCCATGAGCCATAATAAAATCTGGGACTTGATAGAATTGCACTAAGGATGCAAGAAAGTTGGTTGTAAATGGATCTTTAAGACTAAACGTGACTCAAGGGGAAACATTGAACAGTATAAAACCAAACTTGTAGCTAAGGGATTTAATCAGAGAGATGGCATTAATTATAAAGAGACCTTCTCTCCTGCATCCAGGAAGGACTCTTTAAGAATTATCATGGCTTTGGTAGCCCATTACGATTTAAGAGTTGCACCAGATGGATGTCTAAACAACATTTATGAATGGTAATCTAGATGAAGATGTATATATGGACCAACCTAAGGGTTTCTCAGTAAAGGGCAAGGAACACATGACATACAAGCTTAAGAAGTCAATTTATGATCTTAAGCAAGTCTCCCGCAATGGTATTTTAAGTTCAATGATACCATTACCTCCTTCGGATTTAAGAAAATAGTTTTGATAGGTGTATATATCTGAAGGTCAGGGGGAGCAAGTATATCTTTCTGATATTGTATGCTTGTTGCTAATAATCTTGGTATGATGTTTAAAATCAAGGAACTTCTATCTAGTAATTTTAAAATGAGAGATTTAGTATGTAGAATTGTTCCTCTCAAGATGCTCTTATACGACATGGAGAAAAATGTAGTCTAATGCAATGTCCTTAAAAATGAATTTCGAAGAAATATATGGAGGAAAATCTTTATGCTTTTACTGTAGTATTATGTATGTACAGATCTGCACCAGCCCAGACATTATCTTTGTTGTGAGTATGATGGGCATATATCAAAGTAATCTAGAGATGGATCACTGGAAAGCTGCAAAGAAAGTTATGTGGTATTTTCAGGATACCAAAGACTTCATGTTCACATATAGAAGGTCTGCGAATCTCGATGTTATTGGCTACTGGGATTCAGACTTTGGTGGATGCATTAATAGTAGGAGATGTTTGGTTATTTGTTCCTTATGGTTGAAGGAACAATCTCATGTAAAGTACCAAACAAACTATCACTGCATCATCAACCATGGAAGCAGAATTTGTGGCGTGTTATGAGGCCACTATTCAAATAATGAAGTTGCAGAACTTTATCTCAGGACTTAGAATTGTTAATTGTATTGCTAGGCCGCTCAGAATTTATTATTCCGCAACATTTGTCTTCTCTAAGAATGACAAGTATTCTAAAGAATCGAAACACATAGAATTGAAATACTTTGTCGTAAAAGAAAAAGTTCAAAAACAGACAATTTCAATTGAGCACATAAGTGCTCAGCTTATGATAGCAGATCCATTGACAAAGGGGTTACCTGTCGAGATCTTTAAAGAACATGCCAATAGAATGGGTCTTGGACGTAACTCATGATTAATGTATTTATGTTGTTAATGTATTTTGGACTGCATTATGCATTTATATATGATTTTGATACTTGAGTACTCACATATGAGTTTCTGAATTCATATTTCTATTTATTATGTTTATATGTACACATTATATATGTTTATTACTAACGGAAATAGTCTCTGAATTAAGAGATTTATGTTGGACCATTATAAAAAAGATTTCTCGCTTAAGGGTTGTATTAAGTGGGTTACTTGTTATGTGGCTGATGGAAGGGAACATGTCGGATAAGATAATATGCAACCGCCATTGCTCGTATTTGTGGGTCATTTAGTATTAGTGTTATGATGATGACCGTATTATGATTATTTGGATATGGATTATGTGCGCTCCTCATGTTATCCTTATTTGAATCCAAAGACAATGTAATATGGGTGAAATGGGAGAATGTAAACCGTATTTTAACCCATAGTAAGACCCATACAAGGTTTTGGATTCAAGTGGGACCCACGTCCAATACACCACATGGCTAAGGGAGATCTTTTAGCATTTGTCTACCTACTTTGATGGAAAGAGGAATTTAAGGAATATTACACAGCCCTAGAGTCCTCATGACTGCCATAATCGATTCTTTCCATTCCAACACCATCACCATAAGACACAGGGAGAGAAATTAAGTGGGAAAGCCAAAGAAACTCTAGAGTACTCAACTTTCACAAGAAGAAGAAGAAGGAGAAAGTGCACGAACAAGAAAGGATTGACCACACGACTGTAGATTTGATGGATTCGGGTGCTCTTTTAATTATTGATTATGATTTTCTCGTTATGTATGTTTGATTGATAATACCATTGATTCACGATCCTGAGGCACCCACGTTTATGGATTGATTTATGAGACTTGGGTACAAAGTCTAATCGTTTATTAACGCTCAAGTTTCAATCCAAATCATGTAAATATTCTAACATGTTTTCCATCACTGATTTCAGCCAACCCAAACAGAGAGTGAAAAGAGATTTGGGCTGAACATCTATGAAGAGAAATCAATGAGCAAGAAGTAAGCAATTCGTGACAAGTAGAATGAGGTAGTAGCATTGTAGCTGCAAGCAAACCAACGAAGATCCATGATGGAATCTGTTGTTCAGCTGAAAAAGAAGAAGAAATGACAAAGGCGGTATCTGTACATTCCTCAAGCCAATCACCGTCTGTTACACTGTAAACAAGAACAACTAGCCAACATTGTAATTGAGCCAAAGTTTAAAGCAAGAACTTTAGGAGTTGATCTGATGGCAGCAAATCATGGCTTTGATTCACAGATGAAGTAAGAAAATGAAGAAGTTTAGAGAAGCAAGAAAATAAGAGGGAATTAGCAAGCAAAACAGCAAATAAAAGAGGCCAGAAGCAGAACAGATCAACAGAGTTTTTGTGTTACAACCAATTTCAAACAACGGATGAAATCAAGAAAAGGAGGAGCATCAGCAATTTGCATTCAGTAGAAAACCAATTGAAGAATACAGTGCCAGAAGTTGTAGAGCATCCATGAAAAAATACAGCAGTAACCCATTGTAAATAGAGCAGCCACAAGAGATGGTGGGGTCTAAACAGCATGGATTTTGTTTTGCTAAATCAGAAAAGCCCATCTGTTTGCTATAAAAAACAAAAACCAGCAATAATCTGCAGTGAAAAATAATAATACAACATCGTGTAAACTTATACAGAGAAACATCTATTTGGTTCAAAAGAAGGAGGGTAGGGATGGTGCAGTTAAGAGAAAAAATAGAAAGAGCTAACTGATCCTTGCTGAAAGAGAATACGTGCATTGGCTGACCCATGTATCCACGCCACCTACTTCTTTGCCCTTTGCTTTTTGGTTCCTTACCTCTTTAAGACAAAGCCATCTCCACCATACACATGGTCCTTCTTCAATTAGATTATTCGATCCTAGCTCTTCAAAATTTCACCTCCTTTCATCTACAAATATTATCCCTCTCCCATTGAGAAAAAAGAATTTGGCATTGGGATTTTTGGAGAGCAAGAGGAGAAGAGAAAGAAAATAAAGGCTAAGAGAATTTGAAAATCACATGGATTTCTAGGTTGGTGGTATTTGATTTTCCATGTTTATTTCTTGTATTTTCTTTAATCCCATGGCTATGTAATTCTTATTTCTTTATTTTATTAATAAATTCAATACATTGAATTAGATTTATGGTTTTCCACTTAATGTTTATTGATTGTGATAGTTTGATTTGATTTTTAATCTCTTTAAGAATGTATGTTTTTGATTTAATCATAGAATTTTCATTTTAAACATCCAATTTTTTGGAAAGTCTAGAACCTTAATTTTTCATTCTAAGGCTCTTTTTAAGGTAGGTGAAGAATTTAGATTTAGAATCTTATGTTGAATTCCCTCTAATCCCAAGGCTTATTTTGATTATTTCTTGATTAATGAAACTCATTTTTTTCTTAATTAAATTAATTATGAATAAAAAAATTGAATCAATGATCATTAATAAATGTGAGCTCCATGTTCTAGGTTTAGATTTTATTTTTAAAATATTGAAAATAATGTCTCCTTAATCTTCAATCCAAATTCCATTGTAAATATGTACATATGTTAGTCTTGTTTTCTTTTGTTTATAAATTCAAACTCTTGAAAATTGAGAACTAGGTTGGTAATTAATTAATTACATCTTAACTTTGTTTTCTAAGTTAGATTAAGATTATTTATAATTTTTAGACTAATTCCACCATCTTAATTGAAATTAGAAAAATTTTGTATTTTCCATGGAAATTAGATCTCTTGAATGGTTAATTTCTAATTTTAGATGTTGTTCCTATTTTTGGACTTGTTTTATATTTTTAAAATATTTCTAAATAAAAATTAAATTTCTTAGATTAGAGAAATAATTTCATATTTATGTTTTATCACCTGTTTTCTACATTTCTTAATTTACACAATTCAATAGTATGTTTTTCATGGATATATTTTCCTAAGTTCCAATGGGCTCGACCTCGCACTTCTAAACTATATTATAAAACTAGTATAAATTTAAAACACAATAGAGCATCCAACCCAGGCTCCAGGCGATTGATCTCGAGGGAAATTAGTCGGCCCTGATCCCAGATGAAGTATCGTCTGCACGATCGGTTGTCCAAGACATGACTGTGAATGATAGTCCAGTTTAGTTTAAGCCCAGGGCGATTGATCGTATGCACGATTGGATTCGCCCTATCCCAACAATACATCGCGAACACGAATGTATCGTCCTGAGACCAGAGGTTTTTGACAGTCGACCCAAACCAGAACCTTTCTTTTTCCAGATGATTGGTCTTATGACCACGATTAGTGTGTCGTCCCTGACAGTGAGTTTCATATTTCCAAGTTGGATTCCAATTCGTTCTATTGATTTGTCAAACACTCACTAGGCTTCTTATGATTATCCAGAATTGAGATCTAAGCCTACGCATGGGCATCCTAAGGTGTTGGGTTCCACCTAGACTCATCTGTGCCAATTTATCTTAATGATTGTCATACACATGGTGACACTTGATTCTCCAACTTGATCTTTAGTCTTCACCACCACTTGAGTCTTGTATTCTTACTTCAATCTTCCGAGGCAATGCTTCACCTAAGTCATGGAATTGACAACTAGGTGACTCGACAATCAGGGGTGTATGGCGGTGCTATAGGTGAAACTGATACATATCAGAAAGGCGTCGGTGTGCAGTCCTAGGCTGAGTGATGCAGGGGGAAGCAATACAAATCTTACTCTGATACCATGTTAGAAACTGAAAAAACTGTATTAATTAAGGTCTATTACACACATATATATAGCCTCCTGTCGACCCTAGGGCTATTTCAGTCAAACTAAAATTCTAATCCTAAAACAACTATATATCTTAATAAGAGATTAAGACTGTAACATCCCATCCTGCTACGGGCGTGTTGTCTCCGAAATATCTCAGGAAATTTCCAAAAAACATATATTGGATCTTTTTTTTCTTTTTTCTGAAACGGGGTAACTACCTCCCACCCGAAGATTAGTAAAAACAAAGTCCATCATACTAATAAACATAACAAACAACTATTGATTGTTCAAATATAATTATACAGTCATCCAAACAAACCACATACAATAATAAGTTCATAGAAACAAGGGTCTCTCAACTAAAGCATAAACATAATTATGAGATACCTAACTACTACTACTCCTCCCTGGGTGCCTCCAAGCGGGTGTTTATGAAATATCTAACTACTACTACTCCTCCCTGGGTGCCTCCTCAAGGGACCTGCTTGGCCCCTCCAAAATTGGGGTATCTAAAAGGTAAGGGGTGACCTAACCAGCCCAGTGAAGAGATAGTTCATATCACATGTCAACAACATATATATCATATGCATGAATGCAAGAACATCATGATAACAAGGGTGCTCATATGCACCAAAACCCAACCACACCACCAATTAATGATCCACTGACCAAATCCGAAAGTTCATCTCGGTAGCCCACATCAGGTCTTACAACAAACTCCAGTCTCTTTACCAATGCCATCGGGAGATTACACAATACACAACTGTCTCAACCACAAGAGCCGTGTCGGAATAATCCACCTCGACCACACCGAAGGAAACCAAACTCTAGGGCAGGCACCTCAACCGCCGGAATGCAACGGGGGAACCCACATCCCCTATGGGGGTCTCGACCGTCAGAATGTAACAGGGAAGTCCTCCCAACAACCATATCATCATCTCATCATAAACATATACTCATATAGATAACCTCTCTGCTCTAGGACAGGCACCTCAACCGCCGAATCGCAACGGGGAAACCCGCATCCCCTATGGAGGTCTCAGCAGCCGGAGCGTAACGGAGAAGCCCTCCCAACAACTAACATATGCACATATAAATGGTTCCTCCATCTCAACACGCAACGGACAGCAACGGCATGCTAACAATTGCGGGTTCCCTCCCATGCATGTACATGATATCATGATCATGTATAACGACATAAGCATATAACAAGATCTGAAAACACAAATCCCCATACTCATCATAATCTCATTCACATATTATAAGTAGACACCCAACATGTTATCAACAAGTTCCATGCATCATATGTAATATTTAGACGCTTATCTTACTCTCAGCATAAGTTCATTCACATGTTATAAATAAACACAATATGTTATCATTAAGTCTCACGCATCATGTTCGACATCTCACACATATCTTATTCTCATCATAAATTCATTCACATGTTATAGCTACATACACAACATGTTATCAATAAGTTTCAATTGTCATGTTCAATGTCCATTCGTCCGATCAAAATTTCTCATTTAATCGCATATAGTTGACATGAGTGCACCCGAATGAATCCCTTGCCACACTTTCATTCAGCGGTTCCCTCACCGAGTGGCTTAATAAACGAATGGCCCAGCGTCCAACGTTAATGGTTAAATATATGCGAACACATGCTAAAACAGTGATAAGTCTCATCACCTATGTGCATTTTTGAAATCCAAGCGAAAAAAAAGGTTGCATGATTGAAGGGAGCGATGCACTAGTCACCGGGCCTGTAAAACAGGGACGGGCCAGTAAAACTGGGATGATCCCACAAATCCGGCTGAAATAGACTTGCAAACGGTCCAGAGAATGGTCTAGAAGCGCTCTAGAAATGTCACCAAAGCAGGCTAGAAAAGAGCCTAAAATAGGCCCAAATTGAGCCCAAAAATGGGCCTAGGTTGGACCTGATACGGGCCGAGTCTGAAACAAGATCGGGCCACTTGATGGGCCGTACTGAAATCTGAACAGTATTGGGCCTGGTCTGCTGGGCCCAGCTAGGTTGGGCCTGAAGGACTGGGTCTAGCTGGGTCACTCAGTCGTTCCCACAATTCAACTCGGTGACTCGACTGAGTCAACTCAGTGAATCAATTGAGTTGAGTCAGAGACTCAGACTAGAGGGAAAAAAGGAGAAAACAAGAGAAATGAGGGGAAAAAGAAGTGATGGAAGAGAATCCGAGAGAAAGAGAGGCAAAAGGATAAAGAGGGGTGAGTTTAGGGAGGGGTGGCGGCTAAGAAGGTTATGGTTTTGGTATGGTTGAAAGATAGGAGAAATGAGGAAAAGAAGGAGAGGAAGCTAAGGCGGGGGCAGCGCATCTTTCGAAAAGAGAAGAGATGGAGAAGGAAAGAAGAAGATAAGGGGACGACGACTTAGGGAAAAGATCTTAGGGTTTAGGCTAGGGGAAAGAGAGATGGAATATGGGAAAATAATTAGAGAAAAGAGATTAAGAGAGCAGCAGCGGCAAAGGGAGGGCCGACGACTAGGGAAAGAAAGGAAACGAAGAAGAAGATGATGAAAGAAGAAAAAGAGATTAAGGTTTTGGTGAGATAACTAGAGGGAAGAGGAAGAAGGTGGAGGCTAGGGTTTTGTCAATGGAGAGATAAAGAGATATTAAATAGGGGTGATCTAGGGCTTTTGAGTTCACTACTAAGGGGTTCCTAAACTCTTTTTTTTTTTTTTATAAAAACAAAATAACACACTATTTATAAAATAATTTTAAGATAATACTCAAAGTGTGATTTTCCGATATTTTTGCATGAATAAATAGTTAATAAACCAAAATTATCAAAATACCCTTCGAGCCTCCGAGCTCGAAACCGGAAAAACTGTGGCCCACCACGGAGCCCACACAATCTTCACTGCCACCAAAATGCTAAAAACAACTCGAAGATCCACAAACTCTCTAAGACCTCGAAATATCAGATCGTGTCATTACAAAGACAAACTAAATCCTAACTTAATACTAATTCTAATTATATTCAACAGGTCACACCCTTACTTCCTGCCAGCCAAAAAACCAACGCCAAGTCGGCTGTTGCTGCCTCTGTGCCACCTCTCCTGACGTCAGTTGCTGCCCAATCTCTCTTCTCCTGCTGCCGTTTGAAGCTGCTCGCTATGCAACCATTCTCACCACTGTTGTTTACTGCAGTTCATCTGACATCCCCTTCAGATCCTTCTCCAACCACAGTCACGTCCACCATTGCTACCTGTTCAAACAGCAGCAATCCTAGCCCCCACCCTATCTGCTCCATTCCTTTGTAAGCCCATACGACCACAACAACCGAAACCCATATTCTTCCCATTCAACTCATTCAGATTCCTAACTGAAATCAACCCAAAACCAATCCCTTCCTTCTCATTCCCAATAGTCACGGCATAACACCAAGGTATCCCCACCCTTGACCGTTAGCTTATTTACTTGCCAAAACCATTCAGCCTCAAGAGTTCCAAGCCTATCATTGATCTCCTCATTGCCAAGAATAGTTCAAGCTCGCCTAAAATGCTATCAGCGCCTCCGATCCTACTACTCGTCCTCTGAAATCTCTTATTAAAATAAAATGAAACGGCAAAATGTTCAATTATTAATTTTGCATCTCAAAAGAAATAAAAATAGATTTTAGATAATTTTTTTATTATATATAATTGAATTTTTAATTAAATATTATTTATAATAATATATTAAATACCAAGAAGACCCTATCTAAAATTTTTGCTTTAGGCCTCAACTTGTGTCGAGACGGTCCTGCTCCTCCTCTTAAGGCTCGAGGAACTCCTTTCCGACTCTCAGCAACCTCTCAAATCAATCGAAATCTCGTGGTTCACAATCTGAAATATGCTCCACGCCTCAGCGATGGCTGCGATCTGTTGTAATGCAGCGGAGGATCAGGTTTAAGAAATTTGAGTGAGGATCGATCAAATCTGTCAATGAAGGTGGGTTTAAAAAGGGAAAATAACATAGAGAAAGAGAGCAGGAATGAGAGAGTGGACGGCTGGGTAGAGGGTGTGACGACCCGACCCTACCCATCACAATATTGTCCGCTTTGGGTCCCGCACTTGGGCCCGTACGGCTTTGCATTGGAGGTCCCACCCAAAGAGAAACCCCAAATGTAACACCCCAGAATTTCAATCCGGTAAATCAATATAATTTCCCTTAATGATGAGGAATGAATAGGGCTGATACTATGTATTGGTCAAATGAGGAAAGAAATAATTACATAAGAATGTGAGATTAGAGGGATGATGGAGTAATTAAGTGAGATTTAAGAAAGACTAAATTAAGGGAGGATTTAGTTAAATAATTTTGAAAGTGGAGTGGAATATAATTAATTAAATTAATTGATGGAAATTTTGGTGATTAGTTAATTAAGAGAGATTAATGGTGATTTAATTAAGTTACTAATTTAATTCAATAATACTAGATGGAATGGATTTTTAATTAATAGAAACTAATTAATGATGTGGCGGGCGTGCCACATAAGCGATGACATGGCATGCCACTTGAAAAAGTGTGACCCAACACCATACTCAAACCCACTCCCTATAACTTAGGGCAACCAATGGAGAAAAAGCCTACATTCTCTCATTTCACTCCTCTCATACGGCACTCTCTCTTCTCCCTCACCTCTCATGCGGCACTCTGTCCTTCCACTCTACTCCAATTGGTGACATCTTCCTTTCCTCTCTCTCTCCCTCTTTCCTCCATTTCGAAACACAATAGAGGAAGAAAGCAAAGAAGAAAAAAGAAAGAAAGGAAGAGAGATCTTTGAAAACTTCAAAAGAGGTTAGTTTTTCTCCCTATATTTAATATTAGGAGATAATTTGAGGATTAGGATGGTTTAGAATCAACCTAAAACAAATTTGGGTTAAGAAAATGGAAATTGGAAAAATGGGAGATTTTTTTGGTTTCCCCACAACTCATGAAATTTGATTTAGATCCATGTATTCATTGATCAAATCATGAGTATTAACCTTCCAAAATGTGACAAATCACATGTGGAATCAATCTAAGAGGTTAAGTTTAGAAATCAAGGCCAATGACCCATTTTTTTGTGATTTTCGAGTTCAAGAAACTCGGCCCGCGTTGTAGTTTTCTGCAAGTGACTATTTGAAGAAGACAGGTCTTGGAACCTGCCTCAGACATTCCGAGACAAGTTCCGAAAGCTCAGACAGTCCGAGGGAATGGATGACGTTCAGAGAACCATAGCAAGGTATGAGGTCTCTGAACCCGGAAGTTCCGAGGCTAAGTTCCGAGAAGACTAATGAACCCTTGGAAGAACTAAACACTTAGGAAAAATCTGTTAAGTCCAAAAGAGGACCCGAGGTCTCTGAACCTGGCTCAGAAGTACCGAGACCAAGTTCAACCCAGTGTGAATTAAAAATCTACAAGTCTCGGAAGTGCCGAGAGAGGACCTAGAAGTTTCGAAGTCTCAGAACTTGGTTCGGAGGTTCCAAAACCAAGTTCCGAGCAAACCAACGTGATTGTATACTTCGGACGATCCGAAGGATAACCCGGATGTTCCGAAGCTTCGGAACAAGCTTCGAAAATTCAAAACAGAGTGACCCAAGTTTCGAACTGGCAGTGAGCAGACTGTTTTGATCTTAATCTCACACTCTTGTTTTGATCATTAATGTGGGATTAATAAGACACTAGTAACATTCTCCAAATCCGACCCCTTCAATGGTAATTAATAAAAGTACTAAGTATTAGATTTGAAAACAAAGGACATTAACTAATGATGTGATTTTTGTGTCTTAATCCATGGAAATAATCGAAGACCCGAAGGTCACTTAGAGGTGTACAAGTCGTTTCATGATTTGTCCTCCCCATCGATTTATCTCCAATCAGGTATGTAATGCCCTGACCCGAATTAGGCTTAATTGACATACTTTATTTCTTTTAATAAATCATTTTTAACCTATTAATTATGAAGATTACATTTAGGACTTTGTAAAAAATCCAGGTTTGCCCCAATCAGAGCCCGATAGCTCGATGATCCAACTCATCTGAGTTAGAAAGGCAAAATGGTAATTTACCATTGACAACATTATGTTATTATTTATCTAATTATTTGATTATTATTTGACTGATATCGATTTCCTTAATTAAGGATTTTAATTCTAAAATTTATAAGTATGTGATTATATTATTTTCAGAAAATGTTAAAAAACAAAAAACAATCTGAAAAGATCCCAAAAATAGGAAATAATTATTTTTAAACAATTTTAGAAGTGAAAAAGTTTTAAGAAAAATATGTGTTTTAGATTGTGTTATAACTCATCGTTTTATGTTTTCAAATTTTGAAAATAAAAGTTTAAACCTTTTAAATAAATACAAATTGAATTAAGTAAATAATGACGAAATGTGAGTTTTGTTTAAATCAATAAATTTGGATAAAATATAAATTTCCAAATATTTATGATGTGTAGAGTTTATAAAACCCAACATTTTGGTTAAAATGGATTAAATTAATTAAGTTAAATAAATCTTTAATTAGTTAAAATTTAAAATGAAATAAAAATGGGCCTAATTGCAATTAAAATCGAATGATTAAACTGCAAAATTTTCAAAATGATTAGGCCACCTACGTGGCCATTGAAGCTACTGCTTTAGTGTCGACTCATGCAAGCTACAGACGTAGCTTGCAGGTCATGTGTCCTTCCCTTGACCTTGCTGGATTAACCACTGCTCCTCTGTTTAAAATTTTTTCCGTAGCTTTGAAGTGGAATTTTTTCCAGTTGCTGAAACTCTGCCAAATTTGCAAAGCAAAGGTAATATTTAGATTCATTTTCAAATTCTAACCAATTTATTGAGATTTAAGTGTCAAAACTGATTTTGAAGTTTAAAGAAAAACTTAAATTTGCATGTGTTACACTGATTTTTCTGTTAAAATCTGATGTTCTTAATCAGTATTAATGTTTTAATTGACTCCCTTTGTAAAAAGGACTCATTGTAGATTCTATCTGACCTGTTAGATGTGAAAACTGAATCCAGAAAATCCAATGTTTCTAGATTCGTAATTTCCACACTTCTTTCCGTCACTGCTCTGTTGCAGGTGACAGAGGAAGAAGACGACTCTCGGAAGATTTGATAATCTGCCTTCGGAAGTTCCGAAGAGTTCAGAGGCCAAAATATTCCTTTCTACCTCTGACGTTCCGAGAACTCTCGGATGTTCCGAACTGTTTGGAAGTTTCGAGCTGACCTCGGCAGGTTCAGAGACACACTGAGACCAACTGTTTTTCTGCTTTCTTTGTTTCTATTCGAAAGCAAACTCAGAAGTTCCGAAACCTAAAACTTCGGAAGTTTCGAAGAACAGAACCAAGTTCTGAAGGTTCTTTAAAGCTTAGATTTAGGCAGTGGCTAGGAAGGTCCGAAGCCACAATACATGGTTCCGAGGCATGTTCTGAGGAACACAGGACTGGTTTTTGAAACTTAGTCTAAGTTAGCATTCTATGTTAAAACTTAGACCTTAGGTTTTGATGTATGTTTACACCATTTTTTTAAATTAAAAGTGAGACTAACCTCTCTCTGTGATACTATTATGTAAATATATATTATATATTCACTTCCAGGCCGATACTCTCTATCTGTGGCAATACAGCCAATAGCTATCAGTAGCTGAGCGATTAACTTCGCCACTCGGTAGAAAAAAAGAGTTTGGACACTGAGTGACCTCTAGGCCTAACTCGTTATATGAGTAGTGGCCTGAGCATCTTATATCTCTAGGCTTAACTCAATACGTCTACATAGTCATTTCCAAGAAGACAACATGAGAAGTGGCATGAGCACTCTATTATATATTGTTGATTATTCTAACTTAAAATTGTTAGTAACCCATATAAGAGACTTAGATCCATTTCCCTTGGAGTTTTATGAAAAATAGGATAGAAAAATTTGAGATGCTATGAATATGTGTTGTATTGTTCTATATATTATGTTTGATTAATGATTGAATTATTGTCTGCAAGTTTAACAGATACTTCGATACCCCACATTTTCGGTGAGGAGAGTTAATATTGCAGTAGGAGTAAATCAGATTAAGAGGACCTAATGCAATGAGCGGTTTCAAGGATCATACTTAATAAACCCACTTATATGTCTAGACATGATGCACTGTTGTGAAGAGTGCTTATTGATACTAACGATGTTTTTTGTATATTGTGATTATGATGATGAAATGCTTATGAGCTATAATGATATATTAATACTGCTTCCACGTGCCCTTAATTACTGAACTATTATCAGTCCAAGTGTGTCTATTACCAGCCCAGGTGTGTCAATTCGCCTCTACTGACCCAGGTATGTCAATTGCTGGCCCAGATGTACCGGAGATGTACTAGCAAATTTGTATTTTGACCGTGTCGGGACTTAATACTTATAGTCAAGTGTAGTATGTAGTTGTTACAGTGGATGTCAGCAGTTACGAAATTATTTTGAAACTTTAGCAGGATAAACCTTTAATAGTGTTATGCTGATTTTAGCTAACATGATATTCATTACACTGCATTGTTATATTTTTTTCACTAGGCTGGTTAATTCATAAAACCCACATTTTAGGAGATGTACCCGAGGAGGAGGAACCTCCATTTCAAGCTTAGGATGTATAAGCTGTTGCAGTTTCTTGTGATTCCCATGGTTAGAAATTTCATTTTTATTTTGATTATTGGTTCTGTTGAACCATGTTTTGTGTAAAGTATCTCATGTGGTACTTATTATGTTGAAATCATATATGAATCACTATGTTACCGTTAGTAACTCTGATAGGAATGAAGGATATCTTTTTATGATGAAAATATTTTTTTGTATGATATGTGCTTGTAAACGGGTAGACATATGGTATATGTTTGAGTACACGTGAGAAGAGCACGTGTGACATTTTCTATGTTGGGTTTTTTTTTGGAAAATTTGTAGATCTAGCCCAGCTATGATGTTAGTTAATGGGACATTAAAAAAAAAAAAAAAAATAGTAACGTTCCGGGCCCACCTCCTGGTCGAGGCATTACAGCTTGGTATCAGAGCATTAGCTCAAACTCTAGGACTGTGATGGGTTATACATGATTAGAACCTAATTTGGATTAGAACAATATTTGTTATTGACATTATCTAACAATATTAATGAACTCTGTGATATAGATATGTCAAGTGACAAGGAGTACACCGAGATTTGGGACAAAGGAACCCCTAGTTGCCCAATAGTATTCGATTCAACTACCGGCAACTCCAGTGTCCAAAATGAAAATATTAGAGTTTTTCCAGCTGTAGAGGAGTCTGTAGGGCAAATAGGCTCGCCCGAGTATACGCCATCCACCCCAAGTGATGAGGAAATGAGGGCATATGTTTGTGAACTATGCAATCAGGAAGGACACTATTACACCTATTGTCCTTATCCCATCAATGTAGTATGCCCAGTTTGTGGATACTGTGGACATGGAAAGGAAAGGACCAAATGTTCTTATATTGGAGGACCAGGGATTGTGTCATCCCTAACCTGTGGAGTGTTAGGGCATATGTACATCATTTTCGACTTTTATGCTGATGTAGGATCATCTACAAACAACTCGGCAGGAAAGTGTAGGAGAATGGTTAGGGAAAGGGGGGGACCTTTGTAAAATTTTGAATATGTTTATATGGTGTGTATTGTACGAAGGGTTTTACCAACCCCACCAACCTATGTATATAAATAAAATTTGAAGTTATTATATGTTGAATGCATGCTTATGAATTATACAACTCATATGATTTGTCTATATAACTTCTTAATCTTAAAATTGTTAAGTAATATTTAAGAATGTGAATGACAGGAGAATGTCAGGACCATTTAGAAATATTAGAGGACGAGAAAGGAGGACAGGTCCTCAACCCCGTGTCAATCAAGATGTCCCTTTCGAGGCTGTACGAGCAGCGATGGAGGCATTCTAAAGGATTGCCGAAAATATGCAACGTCCTCCTAATAGGATCCCGGAAGAGAGAGCCACTACGGCTTTAAAAGAATTCAAACGGTTGAACCCAACTAGTTTCTCGGGAATTGAGGATCCTAGTGCAGCAAAGAACTGGATCACCTAAATTGGTCAGATCATCAATATCTTGGCCATTGCAGACGATCTACGAGTAACGTTGGCAACTTATCAATTGAATGAAATTGCCTATAAATGGTGAGAGGCAAAAAGTCTGGTTCGAAATCACGAACCCATGCCTTGGGAAGAGTTTTCAGTGGCTTTCATTGCCCGTTATTACCCTAAAACGGCGGAGGAAGCAAAGAAAAATGAATTTCTCAACATCCAACAAGGGTCTGACACAATGGCACAATATGCAATAAGATTTATTGAATTAATGCAATGTGTGCCTTGGATAGCGGCAAATGAAGTAGAGAAAATCCAACATTTTGAAAATGGACTTCGACCTTTCCTACAATGGCAAGTGACTGGGCTAACCTTCAACACTTTGGAGGAGATCATTGAACGGGATTTGAAGGTGAAAGCGGTAGACTCCATCAATAGGAATCCCGAAATTTTTCCGAAATTTTCCTCCAATAAGAAGGCCAAATTCAACCAGAAGTGGTCATTCTTCAAGAAAGGCAAACCTGTTGCATGACAAACAAGCCAGACTAACACACGACAGCTAGTATGTTATTTCTGCAACCAGACAAGGCATACAATTAGGACTTGCCCAACAAGAAATGAAAGACGTGTTGTTACTACAAAAAGACAGGTCACATGCTTAGTGATTGCCCCTATCTTGGCAGAGCCGTACCTTCTCAAAGTACGGGGCCAACTCATTCTGTTGCATAATCATTTTTTGCCAGAGGTTATCAGCATACCTCCAGAGGCTTGGTGGCACCTAGGAATGGACCACCACGGAACGGACAAGGGAGGGGACAGGTACGTCCTCAAACCACTCAGGGGAGAGTCTACACGATTGGGACTCAGATGGAAGAGCCAATGGAGAATACGGTGATGGAAGGTACAGTTACCCTTTTCAGTTATTTGGCAAGAGTGTTTTTTGATACCGGTGCTTTACATTCCTTTATTTCTAAATCTTGTTGTGATAAATTGATTTGCAACCGGTAGAAGTAAGTAACCCTTTGATGGTAGTGTCACCATTGGGTAGAAAGGCGTTAGTAAACCAAAAATGCAAGTCTTGCATTTTAAGAATTTGCGGTTTAGATTTGTCCTATGACTTTCTATTACTAGAAATGACGGACTTTGATATCATCCTAGGCATAGATTGATTGTCAATTTACCAAATTTTGATTGATTATTCTCAAAGGAGAATTTTTGGGGTCTCTACAACCAATAAAATGTTTATGGAGAAGCTAATACCCTATGAAAGGATGAAGATTTTTTTGTTTCTGGCCTTAGGGCGTATCCTGGTAGTGTGGTGGGTACCATGTGGGTGGCATAGAGTCTGTTGCATCTCGGGTGGTGTTTGAGTTTATAGATGTGTTTCCTCACCAGTTAGCTGGACTACCACCACGCCGAGAGGTAGAGTTTATTATTGATCTACAGCCAGGAGCATCTCTTATTTCTATGATACCTTACCGGATGTCGCCAGCTGAACAAAGACAGCTAGCTACGCAGGTAGACGAGCTTCTCAAACTTGGTTTTATTTGACAAATTAATTCGCCTTTGTGGGCACTCGCTCTCTTTGTGAAAAAGAAAGATGGATCGATGAGAATGTGTATAGATTACCGACGACTTAATCAGGGAACAATAAAGAACAAGTATCCTTTACCCAAGATAGATAATCTTTTTGACTTATTAAGGGGATCAAAATGTTTCTCCAAAATCGACTTGAGGTCGGGATATCATGAGTTACGGACTTGAGAATAAGATATTCCTAAGACTGCTTTCAGAACACAGTATGGTTTAAATGAGTTTTTGGTGATGCATTTTGGGTGGACCAATGCACTAGCCGTGTTCATGGACTTGCTGAATCGTGTCTTCCGGCCATATTTGAGGGAATTTGTGATAGTCTTTATAGATGATATTCTAATATTTTCATCATTTGAAGAAGAACATGAGCGTCATCTATGCATTATTCTTCAAACTCTTAGAGATCATCAATCGTACGCTAAGCTAAGCAAGTGTGAGTTTTGATTAACTTAGGTTCAATTCCTTGGACACGTAGTGTCTATAGAAGGAATCTCAATAGATCCAGCAAAATTAAAAACAATGAAAAATTGGGAAAGTCCCAAGAATGTATTTGAAATCCGAAGCTTTTTGGGATTACCCAGGTACTATAAGAAACTTATCCCACACTTTTCCCAGATCGCAGTACCAATGACCCGTTTGACAAAGAAGAACGCTAAGTTCGAATGGAGTGATGCTTGGAAGGCATTTTAGGAATTGAAAGAAAAATTAACCACCTCTCCGGTACTGATAGTACTCGAACAAGGACGATGATATGATGTATATTGCGATGCATCTAAATTTGGTTTGGGATGTGTTTTAATGCAGGAAGGAAAGGTAGTAGCTTACGGTTCCAGACAGCTAAAGGGACATGAGCAAAATTATCCAACTCATGATTTAGAATTAGCAGCTGTTGTCTTCTCGTTAAAACTTTGGGGGCATTACTTCTATGGTGAGAAATTTAATGTGTTTTCTGATCACTATAGCCTCAAATATTTATTTACTCAGAAGGACCTGAATATGAGATAGCGATGATGGATGAAATATCTAGGCGATTACGATTTCAGTCTCTTCTACCATCCTGGAAAGGCTAATGTAGTGGTAGACGCGTTAAGCAGAAGTCACATGGCAACATAGCATGCATGGCATCCTTGCAGTGGAAAATATTGAAAATCTTATCTGATTATGATCTGTAGCTAATCGAGGGAAAATGGCCAGTAATAATCCACAATTTGGTCCTACAGCCCGAAATAGTCAGATTAGTGATGGAAGAACATCAGAATGATTCAGAAGCAAAGGAGTTGATGACTCAATTTTCAGGAGGAACTACTGTGGAAGATTGGAGCATCAAGGTTGATGGAGGTCTGACATTCAAGGGCAGACTTTTCGTGCCAAAATCGAATGAATGTAGAAGAAAAATACTTGATCACTTTCATCGTTCTTGATTTGCAGTACATCTTGGTGGTACAAAGATGTATCAAGATCTGCGGCGTCTGTTTTGGTGGAAAGGTATGAAATGAGAAGTCGCAGATTTTGTATCTAAATGTCTGACATGTCAACAGGTTAAAGCAGAACATCAACGACCTGGTGGAAAGATACAACTTCTTGAAGTGGCTAAATGGAAATGGGAGCACATCACTATGGACTTTGTGACTCGGTTCCCAAAGTCTTCTAAGAAGAACGACGTTATTTGGATAATAGTTGATCGATTAACAAATTCAGCTCATTTTCTGTCTATTAAAAAGAATGATTCTTTGACTACACTAAATATAATGTATCTAAAGGATATAATTAGACTACACGGAGTACCTGTGTCAATCGTATCTGATAGAGACCCTAGATTTGTGTCAAGATTTTGACAAGGGCTACAGGAAGAAATGGGGACTAAGTTACACTTCAACACCGCATTTCACCTTCAGACTAATGGTCAATCAGAGAGAACTATTCAAACTTTGGAGGATATGCTAAGGGCATGTGTTATGGATATACAGGGAAGTTGGGAGGACCACTTAGCATTAATTGAATTTGTATAAAACAACAACTATCATTCTAGTATACAAATGACACCCTATGAGCCCTGTATTGTAGACCCTACTGGTCACCTCCGTTTTGGACCAAAGTAGGAGACAAAGCACTATTGGGACCAGATTTGGTACGTGAGACGTCTGAACAAATTGAACTAATAAGGCAACGTCTCAAGACAGCCCAAAGCAGACAAAAGAGTTATGCCGATAGAAGGCGGAGACCTTTGGAGTTTGCGGTCGGTGATCAAGTTTTCTTACGTGTGGTACCACGCCATGGAATATAACGGTTTGGTCACAAGGGAAAACTATCACCCCGATATGTTGGACCCTTTAAAATTCTAAAAAGAATAGGGGAAGTAGCTTATCAGCTAGATCTTCCTCAGACTATGGAAAATGTACATAGTACGTTTCATATATCTATGTTGAAAAAGTACGAGCCTAATCCATCCCATGTGTTGAGTTATAAGGACATTAAGGTCTCAAAAGATCTGACATTTGAAGAAGTACCAGTAGAGATATAAGGATCTCAGATTTAAGTACTCAAAAGAAAGTCCATTCCAGTAGTGCAAGTGTTGTGGCAATATCGTGACGTACAACATGTGACGTGGGAACCAGAATAAATAATGCGAAGGCTGTACCCTAGTCTGTTTAAAGAATAAAAAAGTACGAGGTTTATTTTAAAATTCTAGACAAAATTTTCTTTAAGGATGGTAGGATGTAATACCCTGACCCGTATTAGGCTTAATTGACATACTTAATTTTTTCTTAATAAATCATTTTTAACCTATTAATTATAAAGATTACAGTTAGGACTTTTTGAAAAGTCCAGGTTTGACCCAATCAAAGCCCGATAGCTCGACAATCCAACTCATCTGATTTGGAAGGGCAAAATGGTAATTTACCATTGATAGTATTATTTTATTACTTATCTAATTATTTGATTATTATTTGAGTGATATTGATTTCCTTAATTAAGGATTTTAATTCTAAAATTTATAAGTATGTTATTATATTATTTTCAGAAAATGTTAACAAAAAAAATAAAAACTACCCGAAAAGATCCCGAAAGTAGGAAATAATTATTTTTAAACAATTTTAGAAGTGAGAAAATTTTAAGAAAAATATGTGTTTTAGATTGTGTTATAACTCATTGTTTTATGTGTTCAAATTTTGAAAATAAAAGTTTTGAACCCTTAAAATAAATACAAGTTGAATTAAGTAAATAGTGACGAAATGTGATTTTTGTTTAAATCAATAAATTTGGATAAAATATAAATCTCCAAAAATTTATGATGTGTAGAGTTTATAAAACCCAACATTTTGGTTAAAATGGATTAAATTAATTAACTTAAATAAATCTTTTAATTAGTTAAAATTTAAAATGAAATAAAAATGGGCGTAATTGCAATTAAAGCAGAAGGACTAAACTGCAAAATTTTCAAAATAATTAGGCCACCTACGTGGTCGTTGAAGCTGCTGCTTCAGTGTCGACTCATGCAAGCTACGGACGTAGCTTGCACCTGATGTGTCCTTCCTTTGGCCTTGCTGGAGGGTCTACTTCCCTATCAATTCATGGCTATAAATTCAGGTCATCTCCCACCTGGATTAACCACTGATCTATCAAAGAAAACCCATTGCTCCTCTGTTTAGAATTTTTACCGTAGCTTTGAAACGGAAGTTTTTCCATCTACTGAAACTTTGGCAAATTTGCAAAGCGAAGGTAATATTTAGATTGATTTTCAAACTCAAACCAATTTAGGATCAAACAGAACTAAAATTGATTGAGATTTGAGTGTCAAAACTGATTTTGAAGTTTAAAGGAAAACTTAAATTTTCATGTGTTACACTGATTTTTCTGTTAAAATCTGACGTTTTTAATCAGTATTAATTTTTAATTGACTCCCTTTGTAAAGAGGACTCATTGTAGAGTCCATCTGACCTGTTAGGTGTGAAAAATGAATCTAGAAAACCCACTGTTTCTGGATTCGTAATTTTCACAGTTCTTTCCGTCACTGCTCTGTTGTAGGTGACAGAGGAAGAAGACGACTTTCGGAAGAACCGATAATCGGCCTTCGGAAGTTCCAAAGGTAAGACTTCGGAAATTCCATACCTATGTTCGGGGTTCCGAAGCGTTCAGAGGCCAAAATATTCCTTTCTGCCTCTGACGTTCCGAGAACTCTCGAATGTTCCGAACTGTTTTGAAGTTCCGAGCAGACCTCTATAGGTTCCGAGACATACTGAGACCAACTGTTTTTCTGCTTTCTTTGCTTCTTTTCGGTAGCAAGCTCGGAAGTTCTAAAACCTAAAATCGGAAGTTCCGAAGAATAGAACCAAGTTCTGAAGGTTCTTTAAAGCCCAGATTTAGGCAGTGGCTCGGAAGGTCCGAAGTCATAGTACCTGGTTCCGAGGCATGTTCCGAGGAACCCAAGACTGGTTTTTTAAACTTAGTCTAAGTTAGCATTCTATGTTAAAACTTAAACCTTAGGTTTTGATGTATGTTTACACCATTTTTTAAAATTAAAAGTGATACTAACCTCTTTCTTTGATACTATTATGTAAATATAAATTATATATTCACTTCTAGGCCGATACTTCTACCTGTGGCAATATAGCCCAATAGCTATCAGTAGCTGAGCAATTAACTTCGCCGCTCAGTAGAAAAGAAGGGTTTGGACGTTGAGTGGCCTCTAGGCCTAACTCGCTATATAAGTAGTGGCCTGAGCATCTTATATCTCTAGGCCTAACTCAATACGTCTACATGGTCATTTCCATATGACAATATGAGAAGTGGCCTGAGCACCCTATTATATATTGCTGATTATTGTAACTTTAAATGGTTAGTAACCCATATAGGAGACTCAGATCCATTTCCCTTAGAGTTTTCTGGAAAATTGGATAGAAAGATTTGAAATGCTATGAATATGTGTTGTATTGTTCTATGTATTATGTTTGATTAATGATTGAATTATTGTTTGCATGTTTGACATATACTTCGATACCCCACATTTTCGGTGAAGAGACTTAACATTGAAGTAGGAGTAAATCAGATTAAGAGGACCTAGTACAATGAGTGGTTTCAAGGATCAGACTTAATGAACTCACTTATATGCCTAGACATGATGCACTGTTGTGAAGAGTGCTTATTGATACTAACGATGTTTTTCGTATATTGTTATTATAATGATGAAATGCTTATGAGCTATGATGATATATGAATACTACTTCCACGTACCATTAACTACTGAACTATTATCAGACCAAGTGTGTCGATTACCGGCCCAGGTTTGTCAATTCGCGTCTACTGGCCCAGGTGTGTCAATACCGGCCCAGGTGTGCCGGAGATGTACTTGCAAAATTTGTATTTTGACCGTGTCGGGACTTAATACTTATAGTCAAGTGCAGTGTCTAGGTGTTATGGTGGATGTCAGCAGTTATGAAATTATTTGAAACTTTGGCAGGATAAACCTTTAATGGTGTTATATTGATTTTAGCTAACCTGATATTCATTACACTGCATTGTTATGTTCTTTTCACTGAGCTGGTTAGTTCATACAACTCACATTTTAGGAGATGTATCCGAAGGGGAGGAGCCTCCATTTTCTATGTTGGGCTTTTTTTTTTTGGAAAATTTGTAGATCCAGCCCAACTATGATGTTAGTTGATGGGAGATTAAAATAAAAAAATATTTGTAGCATTCCAGGCCCACCTCCAGGTCGGGCGTTAGAAGGTAGGTTTTCCTATTTCGTTGAAATGCAATGGGTGTAAATCTAATCCCCTATTAACAATAAAAAAAAATGATGCCTTAAGTATCTTTGAAAATCACGTGTTATTGATTTACTAAATTGAGTTTATTTACAATTGAAGTACTTTGGACTATTTCGCAATCTAGATTTATATGATAGAGGTGTTTTGAAATGTAATATTATAGACTCCAACTATATGGTGTTTCGAACTACTTTGGGATTTGTAAATCATACATAGAGAATCTTTATGACTATGTTGAATAGAGTTGAAATGTTTTGAAACTATAAAGCACTTATAGTGAAAAAACATTTTTTATGTCCTAATAATGATTGGAGATATGTCATATGTATGGGCATGAGCATTCTTTTGCATTCATGTTCCTCATGCATGAAGCATAGGATGGAAAATACATAAAATGATAACCAAGGACCAGTTTATCCAATGGACCTTAAGGTCATGATTATTGTTATGGGGTTACCGTCAACGAGCCAAAGTGTTGAATGTCCAGATGAGCTTTGGTGTTGTGTTTTAATTGACGAATCAAAGTGCTGAATTGTACCAGGCACGCTTTGATGCCGTGTATGTATGGCCAAAAGAATGTTTCACCGGTGGAACCGGTTGAGTTTTATAATGATATGTATTATGACACCCCAAAAGGTGAATATGAAATGAGTATATAAGAGGATGAAATGCCCTGTTGTTCTAAAAGAAATGTTGAAACATCTACGCATGGAGCATGATACGGGTATGCACGTAGAAATGTTGAAACATCTACGCATGGAGCATGATACGGGTATGCACGTATCATGGAACCCATGGCATGACATATTGTATATTGATGAACATTTACAGGAACTGAATATGGTATTTGACATGATGAAACGAATGTGGTTTTCATGAAAGGTTTTAAGTATATATTATGTATGTCTTGAACAATGGGTTTTTCCTAAAATGATATGGTAATGTGTTTTGAGAAATGTACTATGATACGTGTTGACATATGATATTTTGAAAGGTCAAGTGAATATGATTTCGTTATAAGTATGGATTTGACATTATTTTTGAGAAAGAAATTATGAGATGAATAAGGTATGAGTACAATTCCTTATAATTAAATATGTATTATGCTTTCAAGAACAAGTTTTATATAATGAGTTAAATATGAGATTTGTATCACGATAAATTGTTTAAGAAAGGTATTACATATATTTTGAAAGAAGATGGCTTGTGACCTAGATGTGTAATTTAAGACCTAAGTATGATTTTGGATAAAGTACTGAAACACTTATAATGACATAGTATGTTTTGAAGCATAGATTTTATATAATTCTGAAATACGATAAAATCGAGATTTGATAAGAATTCAAGTATGTATATTGTCTTGGTATGACACGTCGTAGTGCATATTATATGATCAGAATTCCTACTGGGCGCGTTGACTAAGCCCATAAATTTCCCCCCTCCAGATTGTGTATACAGGTTGAAGTGCGTAGATGAAATCAGATCAAGTAATGGTCGAATATGAGCAAGATGGACACGAGAATTGAAGCTTGAATAGCTTGGTTTAATGTGCTTGTAATTTGGGAATTAGAAGACAAGGTAACTTAAAAAATGCTATCTTTCGGGGAATGTAATATCTATGGTTGTGGAATTTATGTATTTAAGTTGTTTTGCATTTGACTCTAATCTGTAGGAATCCCTTATCTTGTTTTGAGATGTGTTTGGCTATTCATGTAATGAAATAAATGTTTAAATTTCTACAAGTAATTGTTAGTGTGTGCAAATGTTATCACGCACACACTAGTTGGGTCAGTCAACGGTCTGGTCTTCGGACTCGAACTTGGCTTGCGTCATGACGCTCGCCTCCCTCTTCACTAAAATATTCCTAATATATTACTCTGATGACGGTGGTTAGAGGGAGGGGCGTTACACCAAAAGGCCTTGTGATGGAGAGGGATTTCGTCTCCTCATATAAAGACCTCACTACCCAAGCTCTCAACCGATGTGGTACTTTTGGGTGGAGGTGCTACAATTCACCCAGCTTAAGACCAGACCCGTCCCCAGCACTATCATGTCAAACTAACAAGGGTCCACACACACAGGTAGGCAATGTCACACAAGTAGAGCACACACAGTTCGAGTGTTGAACCGTACTCTTATACCATTTGTGACGACCCGACCCTACCCATCACAATATTGTCGCTTTGGGTTCCCCACCCAGGCCAGCACGGCTTTGCATTGGAGGTCCCACCCAAAGAGACACCCTAAAAGGCCTTGTGATGGGGAGGGACTTTGCCTCCTCATATAAAGCCCCGACCACCCAAGCTCCCAACCGATGTGGGACTTTTGGGTGGGGGTGCTACAATCCACCCCCGTTAAGACCAGAGTCATCCCCGGCTTTGTCATTTTAAATTACTTAGGAACTCTTTTTTTGGAAACTCAGACACATTCCTACTAAAACCCCCACAGGCGAGCCCACTACCCCTCATGATGTCTACCTTGCATCTTTTATATTGTGATACCCTACAAGTCCCACATCGACTAGATTGTAATGTGGGAGGGAGCTTTAAGATTTCACCCATGTAAAACACCAACACCCATTCTTCAATGGCTCATTTAGTATTTTCTAACTTTTTTTCTTCCAAATGTGGATATTCAAGACTTTAGAAAATGGACATGTTTACTTGGAAAAAAAATCAATTTAGAAGTTCAATTTTATGTTATTTTTTCTTTAAAATTGTCTTAGGGAAGCACTCAATGTACCCTTCATCTAATCTTTGTTTAAAATTTTGAAAAAGTGTGGTTGATATGGTTAGAGTTAATTTGACTAAAAAAAAAAAAAAAATTCAAGTTGAAAAATTCAGGAGCTTTTTTCTAAAATAAATTAAACTTTTTTATGAAATTTCAAATATCTGAAGTTCAAATTTTCAAATTATAATAAAAAAACTGATTTATACGGTTAAATTTGAAAAATATGGTTGAAAACGTTGATTTTGGTCTAGGTAGCATAATGGGTTAAAAATGGCTAAATGGATCTTTATCGGACAGTGAACGGTCCGACAGGCTTCTCGGCTCGGGCTGGATCTGAGGCTATTTAGACCTTGTTTTATCGGGCCAGGCCGCGAACAATCCGTTATGGCTATCGGGCCAGGCCAGGTTTTGCCGGGTTAGGCCAGACCTGGGTTTGATTATAGACCTACTCCCAACGTTTGCTCTCTCGTGGAAAGGGGAAAGGAAAGATGTCACCTACCTTTCCCTCTCCTCTGTCCCACACAAAACCCATCTGACAAAGAAGAAAGAAAGAGAGTAAAGAAAAAATGAAGAACTTGTAGTTTTGTGCAAAGGGCGTTGGGCGACTGTATGTATTTCTTCTTCTTTTTCTTATTTTCTCTGTGTTTTCTTATTTTCTTTCGTCTCTTTGCTCTCTCGGCTCTCGCTTTTCTTCTCCCTGTTCACTAACAATCGTTTCCCGGTTTTCACGAGTCGCAAGTCACGGGCAGAATCGAAAAATCATTTCGACCACATGTCAGAAAGGGATTTTAGGGGTTTTTTTAGCCTATCGTTGTTTTATATTTTGGTAGTCAGTTAAAGGATTTGTTTTTTTATGATGTATGGGCTGTGAATGTGTTCTTTCTGGTGTGAATTTAGGGAATTCACTTATTTGTTAAAGAGAGGTATATTTATTATATGAAGTAATCTAAAAATTCATATGGGCTTTGTCAATTGTAGGGGAAGAGGGAGATAAATTTGATTTACAGTGGAGGGAGTGAGATGTTCGAGGCTTGTAATTTCAACAAAGGATCTCAAAACAGTTTCACAAATGAAAGAGGATACAGAAGGACACTTTCAATTCAGAAATCATTTTATTTGGACTTAATTTTAGTGGATTGTAACAATATTGTTATCTCATGTATATTTTATTTTATTTTGAGCGGTTATTATCTCATGTAGATGTCTGTCTCTTGGAAGGTAGAGATCAATTTAAAAGCAATCCATAAAAGGATGGGAACTAAAAAATTCTTTTACGAATTTGAATACTAAAAAGACTTCATTGAAAAATTTAAAAAAAAAAAATTCAATTAAAAAGTTCAAATATATCCTTTTTTCTTTAAAATTATTTTAGGGAGGTATTGGATGTGCCTTTCATCTAATATTTTATTTTTAAAATCTTGAAAAATTTAGCTGAATTTCGACTTAACAAAAATTTAAGTTGACCAAGTCAAGAGTTATTTTAATTTTAAAAATTTAATTATTTTTCTAGTATAGAACTATCAAATCAAATCTTAATTTCAAAATTTCAAACTTTGAATTAGATTAAAATAAAAAATCTGGTTTATTGTGCTCAGTTTGATAAAAAAATTAAAGTTATAAAAAATAAAAAATGTTGGCCTTGTAGTATGATGGCTTGAAAACGAACAAACGGGCCCTTATCGGGTCGCAGACAGTCCAACAGGCTTATCGAGTTGGGCCGCACCCAAGGCCAATTGGACCCTATGTTATCAGGCCGGACCTGAGTCCATGTACAGGCCTAAATTCAAACTATTCAATGTAGAAATGTGTAACTCTAAAAATGATTTAGGCATATTAGTTTAGTGGCATTCAAACTATTCTACGTAGAAATGTGTAACTCAAAATGATTTAGGCATATTAGTTTAGTGGCATTATTAAAGAAAAGATCGTTAAATCAATGTAAATCCAAAAGAATTATCATGATAAAAAAAATCCTAAATATTTTTAATGCCTATGCACCCCAACTTAGATTAGGAGAGACTATGACAGCTGACCTTTGTAGATATGACAGAGAGCGTAGTATACCACTAGATGAAAGTATCATAATTGGGAATAATGTTGTCAAACCCAGCCCAACCCGTGGGTTGACCCACGGTTCAACCATAACCGGCTACTTAAAGGGTTGGGTTGATTTAAAACCCGTCTGGATTTAAAACCCGTAAAAACTCTCTTCAACCCGTGATTCAACCTAGTTTTTAACATTAACCCGTGACCCATTTTTTCCAAAACCTTTTTCTTAAAAAAATATTAATTATCACCAGCGTTTGTAAAGAAGAAAATTGGGAATAAGAAGAAAGAAAGAAAATACATAAAAGAAAAAACATCACAGTGGGTTGATTCCTCTTCTACCTCTTTCTCGCCATTAGGATTAAGGACTTAGGGCTTCTCTTCTCTTTTTTTCCTCTTCTTGTTTTGGACAATGGTTGTTGGGTTGATGTAATACCCTGCCCCAGAGGGGCTACCGTGTGGAGCATGCATGTGGAGAAAAAAATCCAACATTGCTAGTTGAGTTAGAAATTTCCTAATATATAAGTGGTAGCCTTCCTCCTTCTAATATGAGGTCTTTTGGGAATAACAATGGATTGACTCGCCAATTGACGGGGCCGTTTGTGAAGCCAAGAGCGGACAATATCATGCTAGCAGAACGGGTTGTTGTAGTTGATTCGCTTGTCTTCTACCTCTTTTTCACCATTAGTCCTCTTCTCTTTTTTTCCCTCCTCTTGTTTTGGACGGCGGCTGCAGTACCATTAGGGTTTTCATGCGTTAGGGCAATGGGAGTAAAGGTCTTTAAGAGTTTAACTTGTCCAACAAGAGTACTACGGTGGAACGGTTGTAATCCTTATGTAGTTATGGTCTCCAAAGAGAGTTAGGATTAGATTTAAAGAAACCTTTTATATTAAAAGCTTATTTTTATTAAAATTATTATAATTTAATAGAAATTAAATTAAAAAGAAAAGTTTAATAAAATATTATGTGTTAGAAAAAAAGAAAATATACTAATTTGATATCTAAGTTAATTTTTATTAATTTGTTATTTTTATACTTTATTATTTTTTCTTCAATTAGTTTTAGAAATTTTTAAAAAGAAAATTAATAAAATATAAAAATAAAAACTTAATAGAAATCAAGTTACATGTCAATAAAATGTTTGCATGTAAAATTAATATTTTTTATAATAAATAATTGTTTTTTGAATTATTGAATTTTTTATGATTATATTAACGGAATATTATATTTTTATATTAATAATGTGAAAATAATTTTAAACAACTACAAAGTGTGTTTTAAAGCTTTAAAGATTTTTTTTAAAATTGGTATTATTTTTTTAGTATTTATAAGTACAAATTTCTTACAAGAATATTTTTTATAAAATATAACCTTAGTAATTTAATATTATTTATAATATTATATTAGTGGCATGGGTTTGATCGGGTTTGACTATGGGTCAACCCGGTTGAATCTTATTTAACCTACTCTTCTTCTGTGAGGAGTCGTTCCACGGGTCGATTTTTAAAACAATGATTGGGAGTGATATACACATGACATGTAGGGCATGCATACGAAAAAAGAAATGACGAGGAATTTAATTATCGATTTCACGGTAGCCTATGATTTAGTCATATACCTTGTTCTAAAAAAAAACCATCTTATTACTTTTAAGAGTTGAAAGTATGTCTCAAATAGATTTCTTTCTACTTAAAAAAGTGACCCGTTACAGAGATTATAGTCATTCCCTAGAGAAAGCCTCATGATGTAACATATACTCCTAGTCTTGGACTTGCTTGTTAGGAATAAATTACAAAAATAGCAACTAAGGATACCCCTAAAATTATGTGGTGGAATTTGGGAGTAGAAAGGGCAGAAATGTTGAAAGACAAGGTGCCCAGTAATAAAAAGTGGGATTAATAATTCGAATCATTATGAGATGTGGGATAGGATTCTAGGCTCTTACAAAAATGGCCAAAGAGGTCTTCAGGTGAAACGAAAAAGAAATAAAGAGGTGTGAGTGGTGAAACGTTGAGGTGAAAAGGGTTTTACATGAGTAGAAAATCAATTTAAGATATAATGAAAAACAAAAAAAGATTGTAGATTGGGAGAAACTACAATATAGCAAGAAAATCTGCTACCAAAGATGTAAGTGCAGCAAAATATAAAGCCTATGAAGATTTGTACACTAATTTAGGGACAAAGGAAGGCGAAAAAATATTCTCCTCTGTCGTGACCTTATTCATGGTATCCATCTCAATGGTGTTCCTCTCATAATGAGCCTCAAAATTGATCTCCATAAAGCCTTTGACAGTGTATCTTGGGACTGCATCTACTATATCCTCTCCCAAATGAACTTTCCTCAAAGTGGATCAATTGGATCAAATGTTGTATTGATTCTCTGAGATTCTTTGTGCTCATCAATGGAAGCCCCCACGATTTCTTCTCCAGTTCTAGGGGTCTCAGGCAGGGGAATCCAATATCTCCGTTCTTGTTCACCTTGGTCATGGAAACCTTCTCTGCTGCTATAAATAGAGCTTTGGATTCTAATGAAATCGGTGTCCTTTCTCTAGAGGCTCTACTCGTATTCCCCACCTCTTATTTGCAGATGACTTAATGGTTTTTTGCTCAATTGATGCGAAATTTTGATGATTCCAAACTATTCTCTGGGCTAAAGATCAATGTCAATAAGAGTCGGATCATCTTCTCTGGGTCAGTGACTAACAAGGAAGATATCATCTCCACCTTTGGTATGACTGAGGTTTCTCTCCCTATCCAGTACCTAGGGCTTCCTCTCCTCTTCGAAGCTGCACATATCTAACTGTGTTGTTCTCATCTCAAAGATCAGGAGCAAAATTGTTGGTTGGGGTTCCAAAAATCTGCTTCTAAAATCCACAATTAACAACTTTCATATCTTCTGGGTAAATTCTTTTCTTCTTCCCAAGACTTGCAGTGACGAAATTGAGAAAATCATGTGATCCTTCCTTTGGGGCTCCATTAGCAAGAAAAGAAATCAGCTGGCACAAAATTTGCAAGCCAAAGTTCAAAGGTGGTCTTGGACTGAGAAAGATTCACGATATCAATGAAGCTTGCCTAGTTAAGAATGTTTGGAATATCCTTTCTGGGGAAAACAACCTTTGGGTGAAATGGACTCATGCTGAGTACCTTCGGGGTAAAAGCTTTTGGGAGGTTAATGATATTCGATCTTGTTCTTGGGCATGGAAGTCGATGCTGCATATTCGTCCTATGGCCAAATGGTTCATCGTTTATTCAATTGGTAATGGTTCAAAGGTTAATTTTTGGCTTCATCCCTGGATTAAGCTGGGCTTCATTCTCGCTGAGCAAGTTGGGGGAAGGCCGATCAATGATCTTGGTTTAGGCAGAAACGTCAAGGTGTGTTCCTTTATGCAAATGGTAGGTGGAACCTCCCCCAGCCTACTTCATCTCAATTGTTGGGCATCTGGGACCTCATCAGAAGTATAAACATTCCCTATGGTAGTCCTGCTGATCAGCTTATCTGGGTCCCTGATAAGAATGGGCTGTTCTCTATTTCCTCTGTCTTCTCGGAAAAGTACTCCTCCTGCCCCAACCCTGATTGGGCTGATTTGGTTTGGTTTTCTGGATGTCGGAACAAGCACTCCATTTTCTCATGGCTGTACTTTAACAATGGCCTTAAGACTAAAAGCTTTCTGAAGAAGATTGGCATTGTTTGCAGCACTGCCATTGAAGAACGCTTGCATTCTCAACTGTAATTTTGTTATCTGTTGTTGGTCTCGCCTCTTGCAGAAATTTACTGTGCTTCCTTGCAGTCCTCCCAACATTGTTGCTGAAGCCTCTAATCTTATCCTTTCGAGATCTGCCTGCCTTGAGAAGTTGGTTGCTAGAGTGTCCCTGCCTGAAATTATCTGGCACTGCTGGTGGGAGAGAGATGCAAGAATCTTCAAACAGTTCTCTTCGTCAATTGAAAGAATCTCTCTCCATTGTCATTGATATCAGCAGATCGAGAATTATGTTTCTTCTATCCAAGGAAACTATCAAGAAAATTTCTGGCCACCTCCACACCCACCCCACCCCCTCCCCTCTGCATTGATTCTGGACTTGATGCTCTGTTTTTGTATTGTCTCATGACTAATGGCTCTACTTTGGTGCCATGTTCCTTGATCACGGCAATAATTCTTTGGGTCATTGCGTAATTACAATCACGCCTGCAGATACAATTCTGGAATCTCCCCCCTTGCCCAGTTTGCACTGAGGTGCCTTTTTTATTGTCCCACGGGCCTGAGATGGTGCTCATAGGGAATTGTCAGCTCTCCCCCTCTGCCTGGGATCATCACATCCATTCAAGAGATTTTTTCCCGCTTTTGGATGCCCTTGGTTGCAATCGTCGATCAGTCATTATCTTCAAGCCCAAGCAGAATGCTTTCTTCCATGATATGTTGCAGAGCTTCTGTGATCCCCATATCTGCCTCTTGTCACTAATGGTATTTTCGCTCCACTTGCTATGCAGTTTGATCTCTAGTTGGGGAGTGTTGATCTTTCTTTAGTCCTGGCCCGAGATGTGGGCTTCTTTGCTTAATTTCTCTCGTCTTTTTTTTCCTGGCCTGGGGTTTGGCTCTTCTTTTGAGTTTTTTTTCTTTTTCTGCTTCCTTTGTTGTTTCCTTGCCTGGACCGGGTTGTGGGCTTATTGATGTATTTTTGGGCTTTCCTCATTTTGAATGAAATTCTAACCAATCATTCAAAAAAAAAAGGAAGGGGAGAAAAGTATTTATAAACTCGCTAAGGGATCTTGGCTACTAAGATGCATTAAATATGAGAACCTAAAGGTTTTAGTGAAAAACAAAGAAATAAAGAAAAAGGTAGAAAACCTATTTTTAAAACTTGTTAAACACATAATTCAAAAGTTGAGGTAATATGGAAAAAGAGGCAAATAAGGAGTTGGTAAACAAAATAACAAGAGTAAAAGTGAACCAAGCTTTGAAAAAAATGAAGAATAGAAATCTAAGACTGGATAACATCCCAATCGAAATTTGGTCTATTTTAGGTGATAGTGGAGTGTGTAGTTTAACCCTAGAGGATAGAGTAAAAAAAGAATACATTAAGAACAGATAAAAAATAGCCTCAATAGATGACAAATTGAGAGAAGCTCATTTGACATGGTTTGATCATGTAAGTAAACGACCAAACATGCCTCAATATTTAGAGTTGAGAGGTCATAGATCATAAGGCACTAGGAGGAGATGCTGACTCCTGAAAACTTAAAGAGAAGGGATAAAGGACATGCTAGATTGTAGAATGATTGATGATATAATTTATAATAGAGTCAATTAGAGAAGAACTCGTAAAGCTGACCCAAATAGATAGGATTTTAGCTGATGATAATGATGATGATGATGATACAAAATATAAAATATATATTAGATATCACGAGTCCAGTCGAGTTTAATTTAGGTTTTGGGTTGACTGATGAGTGCAAAAATAATTACATATTTTATTCCTAAATTTATAATTGTTAATATCTCATTTTATTTAATTTTATTTAATTAGTATAATTTTGTGTTTTGCAGGTTTAAAAGTGAGAATGACAGAAAAAATGCTTAAATATAAAGCCTGGGCCCATTATGAGTTATTTTGGACCTCAAGCCCAATTATTAAGCCCATTAAGAAAAGCCCATGAAGAAATCCACATGTGTGAATACTATTTTCATTATCTCAAGAGGAAATTCGAAATTTACAAGCTAATATAAGAGGATTTTCGAATTTGGCAAGTGGATTAAGGAAGAGAAAGAAAATAAGAAAGGGAGAAAAATAAGGAAGGTTTGACACATGTTTGGTATTTTGATCATAAATTTCCACTCCGATGTCCGATTGCTTTGATTCTTTTTGCGTTGGAAAGAAGACTTCAAGGGCTACAACTTTGTAGTTTACAACTTTTCCTGATTCGGAAGTTAACAAGGTCAAAACTGAGCTGCAAGATGATATATGTGTAAAAAACGGGATTCTGCACCCACTTTCCTTGTACGAATTTAGCTCCTTGCCTCCTTTAAGTCATTCCATATTAGCACAAATCAAATCCGCCCTCCATGTGTCCCTTGCTTTATTTAAATCTTTGAATCCAATCCATTCATTCCACCTCCTTTCATCTATAAATACTAGCCCTCTCCCATTGAGAAAACTGAACTTGGGCATTGAAGAAAAGGCTGTGCAAAGGGAGGAGAGGAAGAAGAGAAGGAGAAAGACTGTGGGATTTTCAATCCATATTGGGTTCTAAGGTTGGTGGATTTTGATTTCCATTGTATTTTTCTTGTGTCTTTATTCCAAGATTCCAATTGATTTGTAATTTTTAATTCCATGTTTTAATCAATAAGAGAAGGTGAGAATTAGAATTATGGTTTTCCAATTATTCTTTCATGTGTAATGAAAATTTCAATTTTACTTACATTCTTTTAATGATTTTATGTTGTTTACTTTTCTAAGAAATTTAAGGAAAGTGAGATTATTTTAGGATTGGCCGAACTTGATTTTTCCAGTCTAAGGCTCTTTTTAAGAGTGAGATTATTTTAGATTCGGAATTTCAAGTATAAATTTTACCTAAGCCTAAGGCCGGAATTGAATTTTCTTAATTAAATGGATTTCATAGATTTCATATTTAGAATTTTAATGAATTTGAGATTTGAATGCATGTTAAATAATTTATGTGAGCTCCATGTTCTAGGCCGTTATTTTATCATTAAAATTTGGATGATAATACCTCATTGATTCTTTGATCCAGTTCCATTGTAAATATGTATATAGGTAATTTAGATGTTATTTATGTTTTCTTTTGTTTATAAAAACTCAAATCCTTGAAATTGATGAATTAGGTTGGAAATAATTTAATTGCATCTTAATTTTGTATTTTAAATTAAATTGAGATTGTTTATATTTTTAGATTAAATCCACTGTCTTAATTAAAATTGGTTAAATTGTTAGATTCTATGTTTAAATCTATAATGTTTCTAAATTAAGATTAAAACTCATAGATTAGATAAATTATTACATATTTATGATTTTTCTCCATATTTCCTAAATTTCTTAAAATATATAATTTAGTGGTATGTTTTTCACGGATATATTTTCCTAAGTTCCGATGGGTTCGACCTCGCACTTAATCGCTATACTATCAAAATGGTTCGTGCGCTTGCGAGTTATAAATTTAAAATTTGCACAACATTGACTCAGGCCCGAGCCTAACCAAGTTGACTTAGATTCTATTTTTTGGATCAGACCAGGTCAGCATGGGTTAGACCTAGACCAAGTTGCACCTCTACATAAAATTGCCAATACATATCGTTCATAGCAAAGTCTGGGTGATCTTTGCTTGGCCTCAGTTTCGGTGGACCTGCTGCTTGTCTGTTTTGTTTGTCTGCCTTCATTTTTTTAAATGATAGGCTAAAGGAAGAGAGAGAGTGAGAGAGAGACTCCAATTCAAATAAAATTTGAGACACTGCCAATTGATGGCTCCTTTGATGAATCAAAAGTGGGATTTGTGTCAAGTGAGACCCATAACATGGACAATAGCCCCCATATGGTAGAGAAGTATTAATGAGCTGGGTCTGATCTAGTCTAGCTTCTTCATTAAAGAAACGCTGCTTCACCAAGTTTTACTATTCACATAGCAGCAACAATCAAAAAGCATGCCAGGATTTTGTAAAATTTTATTTCCATCTTATGGAGCAAGCTTCAGGAGGAGGAAAGTAAATAGAGGAAAGAAAAAGTACAGTAAGATGAAAACCGTATGTAAAAGATTCCAGATTAAGAGAAGGGAACTCCTATATTCATGACTACACAAAATGGATTCTATCAATCAATTCCTACGCACCAAAGCTGCAGCGATGCCACCAAATACAAGTCCTACAGCAGTAGCAGCAATGCCTATTCCAATCACTCCATCTGATTTACAGTATCATGTCAGTAGTGGTAATTGCACAAACAAAGATCATTCTTGAGATTTCATTTGGAATTGTACCTCTACCAATTTTATCTTCAATCACTTTCTTCAGTGTCAGGGCCTGCCTCCAGTCTGGTGCAATCTGAAAGCCAAGGCAGATAATGTGTAAACAATGCCATATACCCACAGAAATGTCTGTTAATTGCAAAGTCAGCTTACATTTTAACTGCACCTGTTAATAGCGTAAGACAGCTTCCAAATTAAGGACATGTTCATGCAGAAGTAAAATCCACAATTTGTTAAAAAAAAAAAAATTGAACGGTAACAAAGAAAAATATATTAAAAAGAAGAGAAGGATACAAAAATAAATGAAGAGGGCAAACAAAAGAGAAAAACAAAAAAAAAAAAGAATATACAAAGAGAACAAAAAGGAAAAGCTCTTCTAATCAGAAAAGAGGAAAACTCCTGAAAAGAGATCAGAAACTCCAAGCTTGGCAAAATAATCTGTCACTCCATTCGCTGCTCTACCAATCTTGTTGAAGGAAATCTCCATCCCTTTAGCTAGCAACCTAATCTCCCTAACCACAGTGATTAATCTACAGGGCGGTGTTCTTTGACCCATAGCCCACTTAATTGCATTTGCCGAATCCCCCTCAACAATGAGTTTTCCTTGACCATACGACTTCCAGATATGCAAAGTTCTCCTAATACTAAGAATGTCCGCCTCACTGGACTCTTTAGTATCCACAAACTAGTTGAACACAATAGACATGATACCTTCATGATTTCTAAGCACTCCACCAATCCCCGCCGGCCCAGGCTTCCCTCTTGTAGCTCCATCAACATTGAACTTCCAAACATTCTGTTGTGGAGGATTCTATTTATCTTTCAGCTTCAACTTTCTATTAAAACCGTCCATACATTTATCTCAAGAAGAGATGAGTCCGAAATTTTAAGGCCACTAAATTCTTGTTAGAGAGAAGCCAAACACAGAGCCTCCACATAACTGTTTGAGTGAGCTCGCCGATATCTGCTGTTTTTCCTACAAAGACTCTAGAGTTTCTTTCTTTCCAAATGGTCCATAAGATGGCAGCTGGGAGAGTGTTACATGCTAGTTTTCACCTTGGGGTGAGCCTAGAGATAAACCACGAATCCAAGGTCCCTACACAAGATCGTTCAAAAACCCAAGAGGCCTTAAAAAGCTTCATAAAGTGATTCCAAAGACGAGGAGCAAGAGGGCAACCTGAAAACAGATGATCAATTTCTTCTTCCTCCATCTCACAAATTGGACAAATGGGATCCCCTCCTGGTAGAAAAAACCTCTCTTTATGAGTTCCAATCTTGTTAAAATTCTCCCTTTAAAAGCACACCAAATGAAAAAATTGAACCCTGGGGGGAAAGCACCTTTCCAGGCAAAATTGGTTTTTGGTACCACATTAGATTCCCAATGTAGAACCAAATCAACTAAGGCTTTGACCGAGAAGTTGCCCGATTCGTCCCCCGTCCAAACCAATTCATCAACCTCCATTGGTGAAACGGGAAACTCCGCAAGTTGACAAAGGAGATCCCTTTTGTTGTCTTCCTCAAAAGCCTTCAACTCCCTTCTAAGATCTAGCTGCCAGAAAGTTAAATGACCTTTTGTTATGTAGCTCTCCTGAATAAGCACACTCTTGTTCCTTGAAATCCTGTATAATGTTGGGAACACATTTTTTAACGGCCTTTCTCCTAACCAGAGATCTTTCCAAAATGAGATTTTGTCCCCTTTACCAACAAAAACTCTAATATTGTCCCTGAATAATCTACCTGCCTCACGGTCACCTTGTTCAATTTTTCACCAAAACTTAATCATCAAGGACCCTTTCTTCTCAACAACATCACTAAGAAACCACCCGGTTGTCTCCTTCAAACCATACTTAGCCGTCAAAACACGAACCCGAAGAGCATTGCATTCTCTCCCAAATCTCCAAACCCATTTACACAACAAAGCCTGGTTCCTCAGCCTTAAGGGAACTAAACTAAGACCACCCAGAGACTTGGGTTTAGTGATGTTAGACCAAGCCACCAAATGGACCTTCTTTTTTGAATCTTTGTCTCCCCACAGAAAGTTTCTAAGAAGTTGCTCAACTCTCCTCGCTACACCTTTTGGCATCTCAAAAAGTGACAAGTAATATATTAGGAAGTTCACCAGAACAGATTTGATAAGGATAACTTGACCCCCCAACGAAAGATATTTTCTCTCCCAACCCTCCAATCTCTTTTCCACTATTTCAATAACTGGAGACCAAAAGGACTTGTTTCTTGGATTACCCCTCACATGTAATCCCAAGTAAGTGAAAGGTAGTTTACCAACTCCACATCCCATACCGTCAACTAGATCCTTAATAAAATCCTCATCCAAATCAATCCCAATTATTGTGCTTTTACCCAGTTGATTCTAAGACCCGAAGCTAATTCGAAGCATCTCAGAATGGCCTTGTAACCCAACAATTCTTGACGATCCGGTTCACCGAAAAACAAAGTGTCATCCGCAAACTGTAAGTGGGTAACAGTGGGACCATCCGGGTCACTTTGAAACCTTTTACAACTTCCATTTCTGTAGCTTTCTCCACTAATTTATTCAGGCTCTCCCCAACAAAAGTAAAGATGAAGGGAGATAATGGATCTCCTTGCCACAAACCTCTATTAGCATGAATTTGTTGAATTGGAGAGCCATTGACCAAAATAGAGTAAGAAGTGTCATCAATACAAGCTTTCATCCACTTGCACCACTTACTCCCAAAACCCATCTTAATGAAAAGAGAGCCAACAAAGGACCAATCCACAAAATCATAGGCCTTCTCCATATCCACTTTGAATGGGATGCCAGGTTTCTTTTCTTTGTGTCTCATATGGCCATGCTCGTTAGTAATTAAGACCCCATCCAAGATTTGTCTATCCTCAAAGAACACCCCTTGCGATTCACCTATAATTTCAGACAACACTTTCTTAAGTCTTTCAGCTAAAACCTTCACTAAGAGCTTATACACACTCCCGATGAGACTAATAGGCCTATAATGTGAGAGTTCCTCAGGACCTTCCTTTTTTGGAATAAGAGTTATGAATGCATTCTTCAAGCTCCTATTGATAATTTCATCCCGATGAAATTCCTTAAAAACTCTTAGGAAATCAGAACCCACTGTGTCCCAGCAAGCTTTGAAGAAATTAAAGTTAAATCCATCAGGTCCTGGAGCCTTATCCCCACCTAAGTCCTCCAAAGCCGCTTTGATCTCATCAATTGTGAACTCCTCCTCCAAACTCAAGGAGCTAACAGAACTGATCTTCTTAAAATGAATACCATCCAAAGTGGGTCTTGTGGAACCATTACCACACAATGAGGCGGAACATAACTTATCAAAGGGTGATCTAGGACAGCTAGACGTGTATGGTCAAGTGAAAACCCGGAAAGAGGGTAGGCATAAGCAAAAACGGTGGGAAAGGGGGGAAGAGAGATCCAAAGAGAGGACCACTGAGGTCAGAAAAGGAAGGAGAGTTGAGGAAAGAAAGTACCCGGTTAGAGGAGAGCAAAGCCACAGCCCCAGAAACCAACCCAGGAGATGAAGAGATGACTGAATGTGAACGCAGATCCGAAGTTGGAGATCCCCAAAATCTGACGAGAAGATATCCTGTAGGGTCCCATGAAAAAGGTAGGGGACCGCCGAAGATATAGTGACTGCCGAGATCCTCTCAAAGGTGGAGGAGAGGAAATAAGGAGAATAAGTCGCCACAGAACTAAAGAAGCTAGAAAGTCTTGCCACCGAAAAAGACCAAAGAGAAACTTTGCACGTCCTGATGTCGAAGATGGGGAAGAAGTCAACGGAGAGACGAGTAGAATCCCGCTGAACCGAAGAGACCTGATATGGAAGACCTGCAGTCTGAAAGATGGGACTGGAGAAAACACCATAAAAAACAATAAAGGAAATAACGGGAAAGGAGAGATAGTACCCGGATCCAGAGTCAGAGGAAAGGAGCTAACTGTAGGGAAACTAGGAGGGGAAGCGGTGAGGGGGGTGGAGAGAGGTTGGAGCTCAGGAGGAGACCGAAAGATAGCTGTAAAATGAAGTCTAATTGCTTCCATGATCCCAAACATATCGACCATCCACTACAATAGATCTGATACAATTAACTGCTTTCCGGACATTGGCACAACGATGAAAAAACTTGGTATTCTTATCTCCATCCTTCAACCAAAGAGCACGGGACCTTTGACGCCATTCCATTTCTTCCAAACGAATGCAGTCTTGAAGCACAACTTTACTGATTCTTTTTTAGTCCAGTTCCTCCTCTTCTAGATCTCTTTCCTCCTCCAATCTGTTCCAACCTTCTAATTCCCGCAAGACTGATTCTTTCCTTTCTTTCACTCGCCCTCCACCCGAATTGACCCAATCTTTGATTATGGATTTCAAAAGAATCAATTTCTTTGAACATATCCTCCCAGCCATGGATATTGAAACTATCCCACCATTCTTTTACCCGATTAGTGAAATTCTGGTCTTCCAACCAAGTATTGCTGAAGCGAAAAGGCTTGGGGCCCCAATCAATTTCCTCAGTATCAAGCAGTACCAGACAGAGATCTGAAATCGGGCTGAAGAGTTTGACTTGACTAGTATGTGAAAAGGTTGACTCTCAATCGGAAGAGGTGAGGAATCTATCCAATCTGCTCATGGCGCTTCTAGCTTGTCCATTACACCAAGTAAAGAGGCCACCGATAAGTGGATAATCGAAAAGATCGTTTCTAGAAATGAAATCAGAGAAATCAACCATCCCTCTAGTATAGCCCCTTCCACCTTTCTTTTATGATGGGAATCGAATAATATTGAAGTCCCCTCCAAGACACCAAATAGAAGAACCCCAACAATTTACATCATCCAACTCTGTCCATAAAGCCTCCCTTTCTCCTTCCGAATTAGGGCCATAACCATTAGTGAAGCACACCTCCACACCTTCATTGCATAGCATGCCTTTAACTGATATTGATCTGAGGTCTTGTCTTCTTGCCGACACTTGAAAGAAAGAAGGCTTCCACAACATGATCAGCCCCCCAGATGATCCTTCGGCAGGCATAATGAAGAAATCAACATCTGATGGACTCCAAATTTCTCTAATGAGAGTGACATCTAGCTTCTCTCTCTAGGATTCTTGAATAAACAAGACGTCAATACTATTTCTTCTAATCGACCGACGGGATTGCCCCTCTTTTCTCTCGGAGTCCTAGAACCCTCAAATTCCAAGTAAGTATCCTCATTAAAAACAGTTTTGGTCGTCTCAATTTTGCCAATGGTTGGTCCCCCATCTTCAATAGGATTTGAAGATAAACTATCCTCCACCCACTCTTTCAATTTTTCAACTGATGCTTCCTTGCCTCCTCTACTCAGCCACCTTCTCTAAAGTTTTCTACAGAAAGGTTTGATGGCTGGATTCCTTCCATAAAGGTTTTTGGGTATTTTTTTTTCCTTTTCAAAAATGATGCTCGATCCCGATCCTCCGCCTCTTCAATATCTTTAACGCCTTGAGAAATGTCACTAAAACTCATACCCAATTTTTTCCCTATTTTGATCATTTATGTCGTATCCTCTAGTGCATAACCTTTTCTTTTGAGTTCCCGAATAATTTTACCATCTTCTATTCTCCTCTTTTTTTCTATTTTTTTTTTTCTTTTCTTCTTTTTTTCCTCAAGGAGAAGCTTCAACGGCACTTGCTCTTCAACCTGTGCCTGAGCCCCTTTTTTTCCATCCTCTTCTATTGGCCCATCTTGGAGTTAAAAACTGATATGTGAGGGGCAATTTTCGAACTGGGCCTAGTCTTCCTGGTTTGCAAAGTCAGTTTGTTAATGTAGTGACCCGACCCGGGGTAACGGGTCAGTTGTGACGGGTAAAATTAATTTAAAAAATGATTGTAGTTTAAATTGATTTGTTAGTTTAATTTGATAATTTTATTTGGGAAAAACAAAATTGAATTTAGGGATTTAATATTAGACCCCGATTTCACACTTTCTCCCCAATAAGAATTTACAAATTTATCCCCTTCGAATTAAATTAAGAGAATGGGAAATAAATTATCAACTTAGATTTTAATTCCCCTAAGTTAGAATCTCAATTGGAAATATTCAATTAAGAATGTGAAATCAATAAATAAGTTCCAATTTTAAGTGTGTAGAATTTAATCGATGATTGACAAAATTAATAAAAGAGAAATAAAGGACAATTTATTAAAATCAATAATTTAAAGGGACCCACCTTCCCTGGTCGAATTTAATTGCCCAAAATTCCTTCACGTTGAGATTGGTCTAGTGGGATTTTTATATTACATATAAACAGATATAAATATCAAATTTTTACCGAAAATAGAAATTACACTAATCGTCTGGGCCCTTTGGACCCACACCTTCAGCTTTTATCTTTGTTTTCCCTAAGTTTCCTTCGACCCTTATCTCCCAAAAAAAATCCCAGATTTCACGATGGAAACCTGAGAGCTATTTGCCGCACCATAGGTTTCCTTGTCCAGATTGGATTCTTCTTCTTCCTTGTTCGTTTGGGACTCAAATCCCTACCTAAATGGAAACTGTCCAAAATCCTTTCACTGATGGGATTCCTTTACCGATAGGACTCTCCTCCTTTTAAGAGACCTGCGAACCCTTCCCTTCTTTTACCCTTTTCAAAACAGCAACCAAATCCCAACGGAAATCGCAGCGGAAACCTCAGCGGAAGAAGGGAAAGAAAAACCCCAAATCTCCCTCTTGAGTTCTAGTTCGAGCAGCAGAGTTCCGGACCAGCGGGGTTGCTCCAGAAGCTTCTCTTGGTTACAGGTATGTATCTACTTCTCAGTTTCCATTTCCTCTCTCCCTCCAAACAGCTGTAGTTGCTGCCATAAGATCCTCTGTGCATACCCCTCTCTGGTTTTCGCCCAACCAGCCAACCACCTTGTTCGAGTTAGTTATTTTGGCCTTGTTTGATGCTCGGTTATAGAACTGATTTAAGGAGTGACTCAGATCTGTCCTCAATTCCTTATCCGTGAACAGTAACCACTCAGTTTTTCCCTAAAACATCCTAAGTTGGGGACTGATTTCTAACCCCAGATCAGCCAGATAATGGGACTGGTTTTCAGCCCCAAAACGTGGAAAAACAAGGACTGTAGTAAGCCCAGAAAACCTTGCTGTTTGGATTTGTTTTAGGCCAGAAACCATCACTCCTTGAACCAGAATTATTTTCCAGCCAACAGTGAGATTGTCCGAGCACCAATCCAATTATTTCAAGATAAATATAGAAATGTGTGTTTCAAGGACTGTTAAGATTTGGTCGACAAACTCACCTCTGGGACTGGTTTCTCCTACTTAGAAGTTGAGAAAGGAAGCAACTCCCCACTTCAGGCCAGAACTTGAATGCCCATGTTTATTTAATTATTCCCCTATTTCCCTTCCTCTCTCAGTTCATATCCTCTTTAAGATTTGATTTGTCCTACCCTTTTAGCAATCACAAGAGCTATGTTTGTTATCACCTTATATACAAACCATGTCTAGATTTTCTTCCATACTCATTTTCATATGTTTTCAGATTCGTTTAATACTTATTTAACTATTTAAAACCAAGAGAAAACCAGCCCCGACTCTTGAGATAACTGGCTGATAGCAAGAACTAGTTTTCAGTCACCAAAAATGTTGATGTTGAGGACTGTTTGGTCCCAGAATTTCACTTAGATCTAGTCAGTAAAACTGGTCCTCTTTTTACCTAAAACTGAATGCTTAAACCAGTCTTGTTAATGTCCAGCTTGAATCTAAGATAGAAAACCATCTCATACCTAGCCTCTTAACCTTGTATTTTCAGCATACATAGGTGAGGGCAGCACACATCAACCATGGTTAATAATCCTTATACATCGATCTAATCTATGCTATTTAGAAATATTTGTTAGAAGAAATATTAAAAGTGATTGGAATCTTTAAAACATATTCGCAGTAGACTTTGGTATTCAAGAGTAATTATCACTTGGAGGCTACGTGGACTTCTCATTCACAATACAAAAACTTCTAGGTGAGGGAAACAGTTCACTATATACCATGTATTCATATAATCTTCTATTTGCTGTTGTGCAATGAAAAATATTGCATTGTTTGGTACGTTATGAATATAATTGTTGGATCTAGAAAAGACTGGATACATGTGAATGATGGTTATAATCCAGTGCTCACTCACAGCAGTGTATGGGAGATTTTGGTTAAATATTCTATTGGCTGTGAGAAGATCCAGTCCGCCCGGATTGTGCAGTCCAACCATTAATGTATTAAAAGATCTAATGAGTTTATATTCGTAGATTAATGATTAATTGTATGGTATTGTGGAATTTCAATCTTGATTGTACAGGTTTGAATGTTGGTCTATATGATTCAAATCATTATGATGCTTGGATTATGCTATGTTTATTTCAATGTATATGGATGCTATAGCAAATGAGATATCGATTATGATATAATAATCTGCTTAGAATGGAGATTACAATTCTATAAGTATGTCATGATTAATTAAGTATGTTGATTGGCATTGAGCATAGCATTCTCATATTCATAGCATTGGGTATGAGGGTGCGATCCATGATTGTCACGAAGACCACGACGGTGGTAGTGTTGTTAACCTCACTTTAAGTGGGAAGACCATTATGGTAGAAGATGTGTGATATCCGTGACAAGTCATGAGGGTTGTTCTTTAGTGGTAGGTTGTGTTATCCTCACTTTACGTGGGAAGGCCTTTAAGGCGATGTTGTGTTATCCTCGATTCGTCGGGAAAGCCACCAAATATCAGTAAGTGAAATAATGGGTTGGAATATGGCATTTGGCATTGAGCATTACATTTTGCAAAGGCATGAACATGTAATAAATTGTTATTCTTGCTTATTTGAAATATCATTGATGAAGTTGGAATATCATACGCTATGTTTGTATTATTGTTTTCTTCACTGGGCATAGAGCTCATCCCTTACATTGCAGGCAATCCCTTGGACTTCGGTCTGAACGATAATCACAACTGAGCTTAAAAGGCGAGGAGTCGATGAAGAATTCGTAGAAACGCTTAGTTAGTGTAGAATTTATTATTTAGATTATAAGTTAATTGTTTATTTGACTTGAGACTTTGAGAAAGTTGTTTATTCTTTTATTTTTAACCTTGGTTAATAAATTCAAGTATGGATTAATTTTGAGAACGCTTTAATTTAATTGTTATGGGAATGTGAGTAAGTAACGCGTTTAGAAATCCTTATGTGAGTGATATTTATTCCTTTAAGTTATTTGGAAGCTCAAATAAGATGTTATGTCTTCAAGCAGGTTGTGGACTTGAGAAATCTTGGTGGCTTGTGAATGTAATTATGTTTATTTTGAATTTAGCCACAGATTTTTATGTAAGACCCGTTTAGGCCAGTTAGGTGATTTATTTTTGTACAGTCAGATCACGCGCGTCCAGGTGTTGGAAGGCGGGGCGTGACAGTTAATCATCAATGATGTTGAATTCCAAGATATCTTTAAATTTGAGAGATCCTATGTTTGGTGCTACAATACTTTCTCCATCATTTTTAATCAACAATATTAAATTTCATGTGTGGTGCTACAAATCTATTGAAATTTCATTTTAACCAGTTAAAAGAATCTATTGAGTTGGTGAGTTGGTCCTGACATTTTTTTTTTTTTGAAACATTAACTGCTTGGATTTCATAAAGTAATAGAGAATTACACAAAGAAGGATCTGAGTATAAGAGAAATATACTCAGAATCAAGAGAAAGCAAGAAAAAATAGAGAAGTGAGAAAGAAGAGAAAATACAAGATACACCCTACAACACCCCACACCAAAATCAAGAGATGTCCACATCCCTAGCCACCTCATCTGGCCAGAGAGAAAAATACCAAAGTCGGCGATTATAGATGAACACCCGCTTTAGCCAAAGAATCAACAATATAGTTTGTTGATCGTGGTAATCAAGAGTTGGTCCTGACATTGACATGAGAAAACATGTCCTTTGATAGTAGGCCCCACAACTAATAAGATCCAAGAATTATATTTTTTAATCATCAATGATGTTTGGTGTGCAATAATAATTTTATATTATTTTTCATATAAAAAATAATAATATATTTTTTAATCAATAATTTTATAAAACATTATATAAAAGAATTATATTTTTTAATCATCTTCCTGGTTTGCGAAGTCTGTTAATCATCAATGATGTTGAATTCCAAGATATCTTTAAATTTGAGAAATTCTATGTTTGGTGCTACAATACTTTTTCCATCATTTTTAATCAACAATATTAAATTTCATGTTTGGTGCTACAAATCTATTGACATTTCATTTTAACCAGTTAAAAGAATCTATTGAATTGGTGAGTTGGTCCGGACATTGATATGAGAACACATGTCCTTTGATAGTAGGCCCCACAACTAATAAGTTCCAAGAATTATATTTTTTTAAAGAGAAAATATTTAATATGTTTGAGGGTTAGTCTGGCATGGGAGATGAAGATGCTGAGAGAGAACCATTCTAAGTAGGGGTGCAACCTAGGCAGGCAGGTCGATTGAGAGCCTAATCTTAGCCTACCCATATTAAATTCAGGTTATTACTTTTCAACCCAACACATATTATGGCCCTTTTTCTAACCAAACCATAACCTAATTCATTTTTAAAACCTCAAGTCATTCTGAATTCAGGCCAACCGATTTGCGTAAGGTTAGATTGGGTCATGACTCAACCCACACAATTAAGATCATTGACTTAACCCACTAATATATAATGACTGTAAAGAGTTAAATCTAAAGAATCATCGATTAAATATATAAAAATGAGGAGTGTTTACATGCGCACACACACACACACATATATATGGTAGTATTTAGCCACACCTCATAAAGTGCTCTCACAGTGAGAGCTCTATGTGAAGCCCACCTATGATCATAAGTTTGGATGGGTTTAAAAGATCATTGTATTATCATCATCTAGCATTTATCCAATCAATCTATGTGTATATAGTACTTAAATATATATAGATATATAGATACATATATGTTGGTCAAGCTAGATTGTCCTAGAAGAGGGGGGGGTGTTGAATAAGATAATTGTGGAATTTTAAATTTCTTTCGAACTTTGGTCAATTAAAATTGGGTCTTCACTAATTAATTCAATTGATCTTCCAAGATATTGAGATTTACAATAAATAATGAATGTGAAGTGAAATCTCAACAAACACAATTTTACCAAACAAGTGTGTTAGAAATATAATAAATAAACACAAATGCACAAAGTAAGGTGAGGAGGTGAGAAGAGATGGAAAATCTTGACACGAGGATTTTTAGGTGGTTCGACAACCTTGCCTACATCCACGCTTCAAGTACACCACTTGAGGATTCCACTAACTTCTCCTTCGATGGTGGAGAAGAAACCTATTACAACATTGATCTCTTTCACGAGTAGAGATCGAACCTATATAACACTTGATCTTCTTCACGGGTGAAGATCGGACCGATAACGCTCAAGAGAGAAGACACCCTTCTTGCCTTAAAAGGGTTACACCAACCCTATACAAATTACAAAATGATAGAGAGAATTTAATTTTTAGAAAAATACCAAGAACGCTTGCCTCTTGATGCTCTAAGTGGCTTTGGCACGTTCTTGAAGATCCTCCCATTTTCTTGACTTCTTTGATGAAATGTAGATGCTCCAATGATGTCCAACCAAGATGTAGGAGAAGAGATTTAGTGATGGTAGAAGGTTTACCTATAAATACAATCTATCCCTCAAGGTTCTCTCAAATACACTCTCAAAAGTGAGTCTAAGATGCTCAAGATTTGCCTATGAGAGCTTTGAGTGTGAGTGTGAGTGAGATTGAGTTCAAAAACTTTGTAATCTAACTATGGAGTTTTAGTGCTCTTTAAATAATTGGGAGTCTTGGAGAATGTTAGAGAGGGTTTTGCTCATCAAGAATCAACCTTTGGGATGTCCTAAGGTGATACATTTAAAGCCCTATTGAAGATATGGCTGTTGGAAGTCAAAATCACAATAATAGAGCCGTTAAAAACTTACTGTTGCGATTTCAGTCGACTGAACTTGAAGATTCAGTCGACTGAAATGTCCAGAAATGACCGTTGAAACATTTGAAAAAAATTCAGTCGACTGAAATCAAAGCTTTAATCGACCGAACCTCATCTGAGGCTGAAAAAACCAATTTGCAGTACTTTCAGTTGACTGAAACATAAAGTTCAGCCGACTAAATCTCGGCAGTTTTGTACACCTCCACTAAAACAATCATAACTTGGGTTCCCGAACTCGGTTTTGGGAGTTCTTGGGCTCGTTGGAAAGCTCATTGAGAGGTCCAATTTGAGGTCCATTTGATACCTCAAATAATCTCCCAAAGTGAGGGTATATGACTAAACTGTTTTGTTCTATTTTACACGCTTTCACTGTAATGCTCATAACTTGAGCTATATTTTTCCGAATTGGGTGTTCTTGGACTTTTTGGAAAGCTCTTTGAGTGCTCTATCAAATCATATAGATTTTACTAATACTTGAACATATTTGATAGGAGCAAAAGCTTCTCCAAAACAGGGTAAAACAAAACTAACCTAAGAAATCCAATTTAGTTCTATTAAATTCAAAGTTATGGATTCTAAGATTTATCCCAAAGGTAAGTTTAGGTATTTTAAGTCAGTCCTAAGGTCCAAATACCTGTGTTGGTTGGCATTCATGAAGTTCTTCCTGTTTCAGTGCGATGTCTTCTAATTGAAGCGTCTTCTGGAGCTTCAAACTTGATTTGACTATGTAGGTCTTCTAGAGGAGCGGTCTTGGATACTTAAACGGTCACGACTCGGTCAAAGGAATTGACAACTCAGTACTCAATCGGACACAGTCACGAAATTGACAACACAGTCTGACTCACGGAGGCAGATTTAACTTTTAGTCCAATAATATATATACCTCTCCCTCTATACATATATATTATATATACCCCCTCACACACTACCATAACCCAATAATTGGATCCTAACCCAATTTGAACCCATTTTGAGTTGATCTTACCGTTTGATTAAAATCCATGAAACATTGCCCCTATTTTTACCATTGACTTTTGTACCCTTGAAAATCATTGCTTTTGAAATCGAAATTGGCCTTTAATTTTTCAAAAGCATCATTCGGAAAATACCTTATGGATGGACCCAACCCACCACCCCTTGGACCCCACCCAGGTGGAGGTCCACTTGCACAATGTCATGCACACATGCCGTGACTTAGTGATGCGGGCATCACAAACAATCATGAAGATCCACAAGAAGATGATGGAGATCTAGATGAAGCAGATGAAATTGCACTCCAATTTCATTCAAGAACCGATGGAGGTAAAAGAGGACCTCAAGAGCTTTCCAATGCAACAAGTTTCACTCCAATCCGAGTTCGAATAGAAAGATATCAACCAAACAACATTGCATGGCGATTTGGACTCCCAAATGACACAAATTGGGACCCATTACTTGCATGGCAGCCACAAAGAAGAAAATCGACCTCATCAGCCACCTCATTGCCCACATGGAAGCCACATCGACGATGACATGGCAAGAATCTCATCAAAATGGCAATTTTTTGGGCGCATAAACCAAATTGGGCATGAAATGGATTTGGAAACTTGGAATTTAGTAAGGGAATCAGTGGCAGAAAATGTAGTTTGACTTTGCAAACAAATTTGAGCTATCAAACAATATTAAATTTTGATGAAATTAGGTTTGTTGGAATGCTTATTCAATGACATTTCCAACAAGACCAAGTTGGCAAAATTCCGATTTACATTGCCCGAGTTATGGCAGATTTCGTGAACATGTGTCAAGAGGTGGCATGAGCATGGAAAGTCGGTCAGCCCACTTTGGCGAGTTTTTTAATGTATGGATGAGATTTGTTTGTAATTTGAGTAGGTAGAATCAATGGTGTATAGATGGATGGCACTCCTGTAAATATTTTTGCAACTTTATGTATAAATAGGACCCTTGGGGTTCATTGTAAAGCATCAAGTTTTTGGAGTAATCAAAAGCCTTGGCAAATTTTCTCCTTCTCTCTATACTCCAGTGTGAGTTCGAGTTCCAGTTTTCCTTGGGTCTTTTAATTTTCTTCTAGGTTTTAATTCTTAATTCAAGGAAGAGTCTTAGTCTAATTAGTGTCCACCTTGGACGAATATGATCTTGATCTCCAATTGGATTGTAAGAATTCAATTCTAGAGTTCTAGAAGTCCTTATTTTCTTAGGTGATTTTGCATGGTGTCAACTTCATCTAAGGAAGTCATCGACCTTATCTCTTTATTCTAGTGAGAATTGGAGGTTTTGGTTCATCTCCTTGAAACCCCATTTATCGTAAATCGAGGTGGGTGATCAAGGAACGTCACACATCAAAGTCGGTCCGAGGATCTCCCTAGATGATTCAATCCTTTGGGTCTCGGGGTTTTGCTGAACTTCTGAGCCGGTTCTTGAAGGATTTCTTATTTCAGAGGGTGGAGGTATATGTAGGATTTACACCCGACACTACCCTTCATCACCTAGATGAGTCATCATGTGTGCATGATTTACACATACAAAGTATGACCCTAACCTTTGAACCTTTACGTTTTTTAATGAATCTTCTGCATTACTATTTCAAAAAAAGGATGACCCTAACCCGACTCAAGGTCAAGTTTTTTTTTTTTTCATAAACCGCCATACTTTAAATAGGTTGGGTTATCCACCCATATTAAGGGTCGAGTTGGTCAAGTTTGAGTTGACCCTAATCAAAGTTACATTCCTACGCTATATAATAGAAATCTATTACCTTATTTATGGTAACAAAAACTATATTTTTAAAACTAGCATGTAATAGGTCAGCCAATCTTTTCATATTAGAAACATAATCATGGAGCATCATATACTGAAAATTAGAGACCAAAAGTGATTATTAGTATTTGATTCAAATGCATTAAATATGGTACCCATTTCACCGTTGATTTTGATGAATCTAAATCTAATGGTCAAAAGATGTCTTTTGGTCCTAAGTTCTAATTTTGAAGTACTCGATGACTAGATCTTCAATATGATAGGGGCCGAATGACCCATATAATATCTTAAATAAAGGAAAAAATTACACTTTACTAAAGGAGCAAAACTTGTTACTTTGGCATTTCAAGTACCGATATCAAGTTTACATCTCAAAAGCACCCGCGTAGGTTAAGGCGGTATCACCAAAGTGCCACCTCAATATGGTTGGATGATGAATTGCAACCTGTTTCCAACTTAGATCCAGTGTTGTAATTGATATGGACCGATCTATTCGTTGATCTAGCTATCCAGTCATTATTAATTTTATTTTGTATTAGATGTAACTAATAGAGATTATTGAGAAAAAAATTCCATTTCTATTCTATGGTTTGGGCTTTTAGCATGTATAATTATTAAGTTGTGCAGCACATGTATATGGTTTCTTAAAGTGTGTCTAGGGTTTTCTTAGTCTTTCTTTTATAAATATCCTTGCAAGATACTTTTGAGGATATGCATGAACGAATAAAAAAGAAGAATTAATGATGTAAGGTTCCTGAAAACACATTTCATGTCATTAAGACGAGCAATGGTGGAGTGATGGAGAGAGTTTTCCGTTGTTCGTGGGTAACATACCTGAATGGGACGCTGGAGATCTGGTTAGAGTTTTCAATGTAGTTGGCGTAGTCTCTGACAGTTTCATTCCAACAGATAGAAGGTCTAGTAAGAGAAGGAATTCTGCTTTTGTAAGATTCAAAACTGAAATGGAAACAGAGAGAGCTATTAAGATGTTAGATGGAAAAGTTCTCGATGGTAATAAAATCCAAGTAAACAAAGCTCGATTTGGGCCAGAAAACCGAAAGCAAAGCCAGAAAGGGAAGGTGGAAAGAAGGTCTAGTGGTAGTTAGGGAAGAGAGAAACCTCTAGTGGAGGGTAAAAAGCACAAACCCGTCTCGTGCCTCTCCACGATTGCACATCCGGATCGGTAGTTGTTGCAAGTCTATGAGGAATACTTCACCAGCGTCAAAGTGTCCTTTGCAGAATCGTGGATTGGAGTGGCGAGAAATGTAGATATGGAGGGAAGGGAGGTAAGAGACGGGATCTTAAAGGATTGGGGGTTTGATAGGTAGCGGTTAGGCACCTACCCACGATCCTCTGTTAGATTGTGCCTGTAACCCAGGGAGATAGAAAAAGACTGAGCTTTTGGGGTGGGGGGTGGGTGTGGATCTCATTGTGCCCAGGGCCCTCTGAAACACCTGGATACGTGGACAGAGACTCTAAGGCCGACGGTGATATCTAATTGGGTTTGTCTATATAGGATCCTTTTATACAGGTGGAAAAGGGAATCCTTGCTCAAACTGCGAGAGCTAATCGGAATGGAGAATGAAATAGATTGAGAGACGTCTGAATCTAGAGGTCGTTAGAGTTGGGATGAAGATCGCCTGCCCCCTTGATACTCAAACCTCTAGTTGGATCTCAGAGATGTGAGATTTACTATATAAGTGGAAGTCAAACCAAAGAGGATAAAATCAATAGAGAAATCCTTTACAGGAGGGGCCCATCGGAGTAGGTGTCGTTGTTGATGTCGACAGTGATGGTAAACTCAGAAGACAAACGTCGTGGGAAGGTGGATGATTGATTCCAAGGTGGAGAGCTGGGATTAGAGGTCTCACAACCACTGGCCTCCGAGGTGGCTGCTGAGAGGTTGAGAAAGAGAAAGGAGAATCCTTCGCTAAAGAAGGAGGGGACCACATTGCCACATCCTCGGGGTGGAACGGTTGAGGTTGACGATGATGACGTGGCAGAGTTGTGTGTTACTCAAGGGGTAGGTGGCGTGCATCAGACCCTTTCCAACGTGGCAAAGAGGGATTGGCAGCATGAGAATCCAAAGAGCATGAGGAGAGAGAAAGGAGGGACTTTATCGCCACGTCAAAGGAATGGATCTGACAAAAGGACATTGTTTACAGATCCTTCGACGAGAATTTCGGTGAATCCTCATCTACGATCTCAGGCAACTATGCAAGTCAGGAAGATGGCAGGGGAAATCACAGATGGGGGAAGGCACCGACAGTTGAACAAGGGCTTCAAAATTAAGAAGGCGATGCAGTTGGGCTCGAGTAGGGCCTGGTTTGACTCTAGAGCCCAAGCCCTATCCCGAGCCCAAAGGTCAGACCCTTCTAGGTTGGGTCCAATTTTTAGACTAAGCCATCTGGTCAAACCCTGGATCGTTGTGTGGATCGATTTTCAGTTGGGCTCTCCTATCTCGAACCATGCCTATCGAGGCAGGTTCTGGGTAATGGAATGAGCCCATCCTCTGTCGGGCCTTACTTCTCTAATATCTCGGGCACCTCGGATGGGATTTCCAAGCAACAACAAGCTCAACTAATGGAAATTATGGAATTGGGGGATGTTGGAATTCATGGGGTGCTAACAGAAGCGATGATGGAGGACCCAAGATCATCGACTCAGGATCCCTATCCAACTCAAGATGGAGTTGGCCTTCATGGATCCCCTCTTATCTCTTCCATCCTAGCGGAGATTAACGGGAATGTCTCGATGGTATTTGGTGGTTTGATCACATAGATGGAGTGACAGAAGGAAGTCGTGCTTATCCTGATGATGAGCCCAACGAGAAATCTTGGATTCAAGTATGGAAAAGTAAAAGGAAGGAGACCGATCTCTCTCAAGGTGTTGTCAGCTTGACATCCATGCAAAATGGGTCTCTACTCCTGCAGTGAACCGGGCTGATAAGGTGGCGGAAGATGAAGAAAAGGAAGAGGAGGATTCGCATAATCATCTAGAGATGGTGAAGAGTTAGTTGGATTTTTATGATGAGAATGCACTCTTGGTGGGTGCCCTATTGGGAATCTCATATCAAAATAGAACGGTTCAGCTTAAAGAAATTCTGCAGGAATTTTGGGAGGCAGAAAGTGGGGAGAAATGTAAAGAGGAGTTCGCTAAAGGAATGAGGAAGAGGGATCGGGAACCATCGTAAGCTTCAATCACAGTAAATTATGACTGAATTACGAATAGGGAGTTTCGGGTAGGGGAAGCAGTTGTCTTTTAATGAAGTTTGTTTTGTGGATTGGTAGAGGTTTGGGGCCCTAGCATATAGAGCAACCAATAGATGTGCTTCTCTAGAAAGCTATAAGGTCCTATAAGTTTGTTTTGTACAATCTCCCTTGTCATGCCATCTCTTAGGCAGTGGAGCTATCTTTTCTAGGGTTTTCTTTTGTTGTAGTTTTTGTCAGTTGTTAGTCTTGCCCCTCAGTGGGGTTCCAATTGGGTGTTTTCTTTTTCTTTGTTATCAATAAAATAGGTACCTCTCAAAAAAAAATTAACAATAAAAAAGAAGAATTTCAAATTTCTCCCATTTGTAGAGCCTATGTGATTCTTTCTACCTTCTTGGTGTGAAATCAAGGGACCTTGTGTGACTCAAGGTATAAATCTCTTCCTTCTTCTTCTCCATCTTTTTTCTTCCCCACCCTTTTCTCCTCCTTTTATCCCCCCATCTTTTCCCTCTTTCTACTTTTTGTCCATTTTTCATCTAAACTCTAACCCCAGCCAAAATAGGACCGAACCCCATCATCGGCCACCAAAACCCCACTAAGAGACACCAGTCTTTACGAATGTCCATATAAGTCCGCATGACCTTATTGATAAGCTCGTTTTGGCCCTATCTTGTACCCCAACCTGTATATCACTATCTTCAACTCGTAGATGTAACCTTACCTACTATTTGAACCTATTTGAGACCTAGTTTTGCCCAAAAATCAAAAAAAAAAAAAAACCTAACCCCTTGGGCAATTCCTAGGTGGTCTCATAGCCCTTATTCATCATTTTGGGTGATTGATTTTTAAATCTAGAAGACCCAAGGTAGGGTTTGGCAAGATTTGATTAATCTTTTGAGGAATTTTGTATTAAAGGCTAACAATACAACCATAAGGTCATTATGTGTACGTGGTCATTCTTTTTGAAGATCTTTGATAAATCATGGATATTGGATGCATGTCATTTTAGACTTCACCACACATATTTTTGCATTCTCCTAAAAGCATCAATCTAGCATTTAGATCCAGGATTTTCAATATTTTGACATGTTCTACATCAAAAAGAGTGATGGAAGGCTGGATGGTTACAAGTTGTTTCTTTTTTTTTCCTCTTTAATTGTCTGATAGGATTCAATCCCAACCCACTTCTTATGGAGTTAAGACTCTTCATTCGTGTTTGTCCGCGTTCAAGCGTATGATTTCGAATCTTGGATTTATAAATCCCATGGGGAAAAATATGATTGTAAGTTCTACAATTTAAGATCTCTAGTGATTTGAAATCTATTGATTTATATCACACTAAATATAAATGTTAAATTACAGGAGATTTAGAATCCTAAATCCCACAGGTTTGTGGGTTGCACAAATATGCCCTAAATGTGGAAGATATTTACCAAGTGGATCGAAAAGCAAAGGAATACAAGATTAACATAAATGTTCTAGAAAGTGTGCCAAATGCGTCTAATAAATTCCGAGAGAGAATGTCAATGTTGTTTTCGAAGTGGAGGAACCATCTGTGAACTAATTTAAATATTCATATAGGTGAATATCAAACCTCCAAGCATCGCTCTATAAGATGCCTACTCCTTGTATAGTCTTCACTTCTGTAATGTCCGATTGCTAGAAGATATAGCTTCTCTCTCTTTTGCAAAGGGCTATTTGAATTGTTGAAAGAAGCTGATAGAACCAATCTTCATGTGTCAAAGTTCGCATGGTTGGAAAAGCACTTCAAAAGTAAATAGCACCAAACCAACACACACACACAAACACAGAGGGCGCCAAGAATAGGAATTCTAAGTAACAATTCCACCTTCGAGCATGGCTATCCCGCGCTGCACGTCTTCAGGATGCCTTGAATGAACTAAGGCCCAAGATAACCTCATGATGCTTTCATTTTTAGCTTCTTCAGAGACACCATTTCCACCCTCAACAACTTCTTTCTCACAACGCTGACAACAAAAACAGGATAAGTTTGAGAGAATGCATAAATAGGTGGTATATGCTTGCATGAACATGTGCTACATAGTGGCAGCATAAACATTACAATGCTACAAGCAAACTAAAAAAGGCCTACACTCCACGAACTATACAAAACAAATCTAGTTGAGATTACAAGAATGAGCACTAATTTACATTTTGGGTTTGGCAGACCAGAAACAGCTACTTTGAAGTTTAGTCTATTCATAAACATCTTTTGATCAACAAAAAAATGAAATGGCCATGCACAATGAAATAACATTCTTCAAGCAATGCGTCCATGTTAGACACTAATTCCTTGGATTCTAAGGATCCTGCTAGTACTAAGCTAATGTTTTTTTCCTCCAGGCAGACAGCAGTCACAGCACATTATATTTTAAAATTAGCAAAATGACTCAATCCCACAACCTTTTATGGTGGTACAAAGTACAAACTACAAAGGGCAACTACTTTTGCACCACATGCTCCTGTCAAGATAAACAATATTATGACAAACTTCTTTAAAGATTTACTAAAATGGGGCAAAATGTTTATTTTCTATTGCTGTGAGCAATTCTACACATTAGTTTTTATAGGTATTATTTTACGTTTTTAAATTAATATCAAATTAAAATTTTCAAAAAATGCCCAATTCACAACTCCTACTTTGTAGAAATTGCCATGTCGGAACCAAGTAGTCAAGTCCAACGCGCAGCTGCATCCATACAACGTAGTTACAGATTCAAAATTCTACAAGTCAATAGCACAGTGAACTGGGAAACAAATCTTGTCTCAACAAATTTATGTCAAAAGAGTATCTTCGAAAAATTTCAAACACCCTCGGATTTTCTATATGCATGATTGCAAATGTATTACAAAAGTAAAATGATCCCAATTATCACAATTCACAACTGAAGCTTGGCAGCAAATCAACAGTTTGCACACAGAATTTTTTTTCCAAATACCTTTTTTTAAACGAACTCAAAAATGATATACTTCAAAGAAAAATAAGAATACGAAGTCATAGTGCTCCATATAGAGAGCTAGACTAGAGCCATCAGACCCATAAAACAAAAAGAAAGCAACCATAAAACCAAAAACAATCGTAAGAAAGACAAAACCCCAAGCCCCATACACACCAAATGTGCTACTCTCCAACTACAGAAACTCCACAATCGCCTGCCGCTTCTACACGCCAATTTTCACCAAGAAATCTGCCACATTATCAGCTGTTCAGCTAACATGCCTGAACAGAATACCCCTATTCCTACTTGCCTTTCTAATATCCCTCACAATATGAACCGATCTCCAAGGGGACATTTCTTACCACTAGCCAGCCCAAGCGATAGCATTAACAACCTTTGTTTTTATGAGCTCTAAGACAAAGGGAGCTTATGGGAAATCAGCCTTTGTTGTTCAATGACTTATTGTTAGTTAATAAGACTTCTAGACAATTAGTTGAGGTTCATCCCAATAATGATACACATCCTTTGGGACAAGGTCGTGTACGAGGTTGTGGCACTATATAATGCACATACTGTGGTAAGACTAATCATGTTAGAGAATTTTGTTGGCAACGAACTTGCAAGCCTTTTAAGGAAGAATAGTGCTCCAGCTTATTGTCCTATTGGAGCTAATGTGGGTGAAGTCTCATGTCATGATCATCCTGATGTTTCAGCTCCCTCACCAACACCTGATGATAGATATCAGGATTTCTATCTCGTCTAAGCCGCTTAGAGAATGCTACAAGCTAAAATATGGGACCCTTGGGTGCTTCAGAGTTAGTGTTCCACACTTCAAGTCATCCTTCTGGAAATTCTCAAATCATTAAATATGGTGCATCCCATCACATGACTAGAGCAATTTCTCACCTGGATCTGTTATTGCCTTGTACCTCTCATGGTCAGGTTCATCTAGCTAATGTTTTTTTTACTAGTGCTTCTAGCATTGAGTCGATTCCTCTTATTCCTTCCCTTTCCCTTGATTCTACTTTACATGAACCATCAATACCTACTAATTTTCGTTCAGTTAGTAGTCTTACTAAATCTTTAAATTGTTCAATCACTTCTTTCCCAACTCATCGTCTTTCAAAACCTAACAATTGGGAGGAAGATTGGTGGTGGCATTATTCTCATGAACTACATCAATTTTCCATCTCGAATTCAGGCTCATCTATCACATCTGTCCTCACCTGAGCATGCTCTTCTCCAGCATATGCGACTTCGCCATTCATTTTTGCATGTGTTTTGTATAAGTACTTTTTTTTCTTTTTTTGGAAAGTAACTTTTTTTTTATTGATGATTGTTCGCACATGACATGATTTATTTGATGAAATCACATGATGAAGTTTTTTATATATTCAAATCCTTTCATACCATGGTCAAAACTAAATTCAATACAAGTTTCAAAACTTTATGGACTAATTAATGATGATGAACATTAGTATCATTGTTTTTTCCATCTATCCATAAATCCATGTTATTTAACACCAAACAAATTGTCCATGTTCTCCTCAAAAAAATGTTCTTGAAGAAAGGAAAACATCTAAGTCACGAGGGCTTTGCCCATTTAATATGACGGTACCAAAATTTTGGTGGCTCTTTGCTATTATGACTTGTATATATCTTATTAATCAAACGCCTACTCCTCTTTTGCAAAATCATTCTATTTTGGTTGTCTTACATCTTAAATTTTTTTTATGACCGAAGGTGTCCAGGTGTCTCATCCAACTAGTCCTTAGGGGCATGTGCACGCCTCCCTACAAACACATGCCGGGTTCAAGCGGTGGGACCTTACTCTGTGCATATCCCACGGAGAGTGGCCCTTCATTGGAGTTACCAAGGATTGAACCCAAGACCTCAATTCTGAAATCTTATGTCTCAACCACTAGGCCAACGCCTTGGGGTTTGTCTTACGTCCTAATGAACCTTTGCTTTATGTTTCTCCTCATGTCTTCAAGTGTCTTAATTTTGTACATAACCTTTCTCCTTTAAAGGATAAGTTCAATCCACTAAGTTTAGAATCTCCTCTCAGGTTGTGACCTCAGGGGGAGAAAGGTCTTCTTTTTCGACCACAGATGTCTCTATGGACTTAAAAAATCTCCATGTGCTTGGTTTCAGCAATTTAGAACTGCCATCATGAAGTCGAGTAATAGGCAATGTTATTTTGACATTACCTTTTTTTCCTCTAAAACAACTAAAAAGGCTCAGTATTCTTTTCCTATATGCTGATGACTTTCATTATTGGGGATGATGCGCAGGCTCTACATGATCTCAAACCAATTTCTTAATCAAGAAGTTGAGATTAAAGATCATGGACTCTTGAAATACTTCTCATAGTCTCTACTCACCAGAATTGAATTTATGAGGATATCATGGAGCATCATCAAAGAAGACCAACCCCAGATTGATGGAACAAATGGTTAGATAAGGATCAAAGAAAATGCACCAAAATCCAATTTTTACCTCAACATGGCTAGATGATGATCGTTTGCACCTTCCTAATATATTAGGCCACGGATAAAGACCATGGATCACCCATATTGTGCATTCATCTAGAAGCACATTTGAAGATTTGACTCCGTCCATCCATTCACATCCTCCAAATGATTCGGTTTGGATTGGACGAATCCAACCATTGATACAGCATCGTCCAGGCATATGTCTATCAGTTTTAATGAGTGTTATATTGTTTAGTTTATGTGGTTTAAGATTAGACAAGAACATGTAGCACAACTAGTAAAGGCTCATGGTTACAGGTTAGAGGTTGTGGACTCAAGTCCTATAGGTGTCAAATAGGCAATCGACCAATGAAAATCATTTGCCAAATCCAAATATAAAAGCCAACCCTAGATTGATGGGACAAATGGCTTAGATGAAGATGATGATGGTGATGATATGTGGATTAAGATAATTACAAACATATTTTTATTTATATATGGTTTTAGTTGGCCACATGTGTGCCTAAGGTCATTTGTCTAGGGGTTCCTATGAGTCTTTTTGTTTATAAATAGATTTGTAAGTGACACTTAGAGGAATGAATGAATCATTGAGAACTAAAAGGGAACTTCTTTGCAAGCTTTGGTGTGAGACCATCCATCCTTTGTATGAGGCATGGTACTCCTCTTCTTTTTATTCTCTTCTTTTCTCTCTCCCTTTCCCCCCCACCTCTTCTCCTTTCATATTTATCTGTTTCTTTTTTAATTTTTCCTTCTCCTTTTTTCCTACTAAAAGGGAACTACCTTGCAAGCTTTGGTATGAGACCATCCAACCTTTGTATGAGGCATGGTACTCTTTTTTCTTTTCTCTCTTCTTTTCTATATCTCCCTTTCCCCACCACCTCTTCTCCTTTCCTATCTATCTTTTTTCGTTTTGTTCCTTCTCCTCCTTTTTCTTCCATTATTTTTTCCCATTTTTAACCCTTTTCACTCCTCGTTTTTACCCTTTTTTGTCCACACCTTAACCTGACGCAGGACAAGTGATAAGGTAACCTTAAATGCCTAACGTGATTCCCTAAAAATTAAAAGGGGATGAAAATAATACACCATAAATCTAAAATAGGCTGAAATTAAATAATCAAATAATATATGCAATTAATTAATCTAAATTTGACACAAATAAGCATGCAAAAATCCCTGAAATCTGATGTAAACAAACACATGAAAGAAAATAAAAAATGTGGAATGGTTAAAAAGTGGCCCATGTGACTATAAATAAGTGTGATTTTAAATGAGACAAATAAAGAAGGAAGCGTCGATGGGTTTAAATGAGGCCATAAGAGAAAAAGGAAAGTATGCGACTGTGGTAAAGGCCTGAAAGGGGGTCACGGAAATAGAGAAGATGGGATAAGGAAGAAAACGGTAGCAAGGAGTAGGATTCTAAGGGAAAACGGCAGCAACTATGTGAAGATCTGGAAATGACGGCAAGGTGGGAAGGCTCTATAAGGGTTGGCGATGGCTGTATGGACTAACGAAGGACTTGGGAGGGATCTAGAAAGGTAGCAGGAACAAAGGGCAGCAAGGAGATGGATTTATGGGACGCACAACAGCAAAGGGGACTGGATATGGGACAGTAAGAACAGGGGAGTGGGCTGTATGGGTTAGCGAAGGAGATAGGAAGGCCAGAAAGGCCTTGGGACAGCAGAAAAGGATGGTTTAGGGAGGGGCGAAACTGGTGGGAATGACTTTAGAGATAGGCGAAAGTAAGGGAACAGGTAGGAAGGGGCAGAAGACTTGGAAAGGTTGTTTGGAGCAACGGCAAGGGGATCAGAGTTTTGGGACAGCAGGAAGGCTTTCGGGTTGGTTCCAGATGGTCAAAAAGAAACAAAAGAAATGGGAAGGAGAAGAGAAGAAGAAGAGAAGAAATGATACTCATACCTGAAAGAGGAAGATTCATGAGGGCTCCAGGTCGTGAACCAAGGCTTCTCGCCAAAACAGGACAGCAAGAGGTTTTACAAAAACTCAACTTTTATTTTCATCAATCGTTGCAATGCCACAAAAGGCTACAAGGCTTTATAAACTTTGCATTACTAAAAATAAAATAAAAGGAAACTATTACTAAACTGCCCCCAATCAAATAAAGCAATTACATAAAAATAGGAATTACTAAACTAAAAAACAAATAAGCAACTGCTATGTATTGCTCCACATCAAACTCCCCATCTAAAAAAGAACTCGACCTCGAGTTCAAGCAGATGAGAAGACACAAATCTACCCACGCACGCGTCTTCCCAATGTGAGGTTTTCAATATGCAAATCATGCACACGTGAGGTCTTCAATGTCAATCAAGCGGATCAACATCGGGCCACAATAAGAATGCTGGATCGGCTCTCATCTGCCATTGATGGTACACTCTGAATCTTGTACTGAGGTCACGAGCAACTTTTGGCGACATCAACAACAAGATGTGACCAGAATGCACTTCTGATGATACAAGATGGATGTCACGATCAACTCTGGCAGGCGGTAGCATCAAGATATGAGTAGAATGCTCCTCCGCTGAGACAAGACTCTGAAATCTCTCCAGTAAAAATCCAGAGCAAAGCGCTGTAGCTCTCTTGTGGTCACCCAAGTGACAACAGTCATGGATCTGGGCTTCCACATCATCGGATATAGCTAATGTTCTTTTGTGGAAACAACTTCTTCTACCAAGATAAATTCTATATTTTCTCTCTCAGGTGGCAAAGAAGGTAAGGGAGGTAGGATCGGTGAAGGTTGTAAAGGTGCATGCCATGTGTTATGAATTGGGTCCAGAAAACCAATAGGAGGGCCAAGGTGATGATCAGGATTGAATGCAGCTCTAAACTGTGAGGGTAGACTAGATGGTGCAACAATTGAGCTCGGATACCAATTTGACGCAGGACAAGTGATAGAGTAACCTTAAATACCTAATGTGATTCCCTCAAAATAAAAAGGGAATGAAAATAATGCACCCTAAATCTAAAATAGGCTGAAATTAAATAATCAAATAATATATGCAATTAATTAATCTAAATTTGACACAAATAAGCTTGCAAAAATCCCTGAAATCTGATGTAAACAAACACATGAAAGAAAATAAAAAATGTGGAATGGTTTAAAAGTGGCCCATGTGACTATAAATAAGTGTATGGTTTTAAATGAGACAAATAAAGAAGAAGGGTCAATGGGTTTAAATGAGGCCATCATAACCCCAAACAAACCAACACCCAACCGCGCCACCAACTACCAAAACTCAATCGAGAACCACCCGCCCGTACAAATGTCCATGTGTGACGCGCTGCATCCCACATCATCCAGATGTGTGATGTGGGAGGGGTATAATTGAGGGAAGCCCCCTCTCCCATGTATGAGGCCTTTTGGGAGCAACTGTGAGTTGGCTCACCAACTGAAAGTCGTGTAGGCCGTGTATGAGGCACAGAGCTAACAATATCATGCTAGCGGGATGGGTCATTACAAATGTTATCAAATCCAGGTTCAACTCTCTGCCCGTTACATTGGAAATTCTCTCGTATATAAGTGGTAGCATTCCTCCTTCTAACATGAGGCCTTTTGGGCTAGCTTGGTAGACTAGGTCCAGAAACAAAACGGTGCGGCCCGTGGGGCCCAAAGCGGATAATATCACACTCGGGAAGTCGGATAGGGGTCTTTACAAAGTAGAATCAGAGCCAGGTTCAACACTCGGACTGTATGCAACCGCCCACCCACCGGCACGCTCCACACTATAGACCCCCTCTGAGGCGGGGTATTATAGTATGAACATATAGGCAGACCCATTTCACCCTAATGTCACCTTGTTCTAACCTATCTCTCTCATGATAAGCCACTACCCTAAAACCCTTTTATAAAACCCTTGTTTAAACACTTTTTGGTATTTGAAGCCCTTGATTTGACTAGTTTTTCCCATGTTAAATGTGTTCAAACCCAAAGTGGGGATTCTACAATTAGGTATTGTCATACCTTTTAACTATTTGGAAGGATACCTAATCTAGATTTATAAGTGAGGCCTTGGATTCACATTGCTCCTTCTCTTGGATGTTCAAACGCATGAGAGCATGTTATTTGATTTAATTTTTGTTATTTATAGCTACTTGTTTTGGCATGTCTTCCCATGTTCAAGATCTTGCATTGCATACAGTTATTTAGAGTATTTTGTTGCCATAGCACCTGCCACGTACGCTTGTCGAATTTTATCTACCTTACATCACTACCGATTCGAGTCATGTTTCCATCTTGCAAGCACATAGACAAACTCACCCATCCACACCCATGCATGCTCCTAGTCACCCGTGACCACCCCCCCTCTCTCTCTTTCCCTCCAACCTAAAACCAACATATACCACCCACTCATTCACAAATTATTTAACCAGTCATCATCAAAGCCATTTATCTCACACGCATCATTTATTCACTATCAAATTCATTTATCCCATTTATATGGTGTTTTCACTCATAATTATATTTGGAAAATTTTCTTGCATGCACCAACAACCTATCTAACACCCAAAATATTCAGACATGCAACCTTTATGGTTGGAAAAATGAGCACATGACAACTACACTGTAGGCATTTTTAATGGTTATTGGTCTTCTTAGCTGATAAAATAATACACCCAGAAAAGCAACCCAAGAAACCTACTAAATACAAACACAATCCCAAGTAAACATAAAATCAAGAAGCCCCTTCCACTACAACCCAATGGACAAAGAAATGAAGTCAATCAAGAGGCCATTTCAAGTATTTTAGGATATATACTGTTGTATGTAAATTCCAAGTCACAAGAACTCCATTCAAAACTATCACTTTCGGTGGAGAAGAAACCAATCATACAAGAGTTTGGGGAGACAAAGCCATCCCCAAAAGGAGTTCTAGCAATGGAAAGCAAGATCCTCGCCTTGGAACATTCAAAAAGTAAAGTTGGCAAGCCCTCTCAAGCCTTTGTTTCATATGTCATGATAAGAAGAAAATTATTCATCGAGTGCCTCTAGATAGTGTCAGTTTGGTGTTGGGGTTGGGAGCTTCCAAAGTGTGCTTTCCACCACTTCAAACACAGATGGTTTTAACTTCTCTTTCTTTAAATCTTGCTGGGAAACGGTGGGTCCGGATTTTGTTAGGGTTTTTAGGGAATTCCATAGAGATGGTATCATTGAAAGGAATTTAAAAACTCTCTTATCACCCTCATAACTAAAAGGGAAGGCCCGGCGGAATTGTCTCATTACATGCCAATAATTCACATTGGTAGTGTCTATAAATTTATTGCCAGGGTTTTGACCGACAAATTAAACAGCACTACCAAAGATTATAGGCGAGTCACAAGGGCTGCGTTTGGATGAAGGGTAATTTCACCCTGGGATCACCCTTAAGCTTGCAGTCACCCTTGAATACCCCAAGCTTCAATGGAGTATTCAAAAAAGGTGATGAGGGGTGATTTTTCAATTTTTACCCTCATTTGAGGTAATTTTTGGGTTATCAAACAAGGGTAAGGAGGGGTGACCCCCCTTACCCCCCCCACACACAATCCAAACGTAGCCAGGGGGCTTTCGTGAAGGATAGACATATTTTGGATGGTGTCCTTAACGCAAATGAGCTGGTCCACGGGAGACGAAAGGAAAAGAAACCAGAGCTCCTCTTCAAAATTAATAAGGAGAAGGCATACAATTTTGTTGATTGGTCCTTTGTTGGGTATCTTTTTAAGAGGATGGATTTCGGTCAATGTTGGAAACAATGGATGAAAGCTTGTATAGAGGAAACTACGTACTCTATACTAGTAAACGGTTCTCCAACTACATCGATAGCAGCTACTAGAGGTTTGACACAGGAAGATCCCCTCTCCCCATTCATTTTCACCGTCATAGGAGAAAGCCTGAACAAACTTGTGGAGAAAGCTAGAGAGTTAGTGGAGAAAGCTAGAGAGTTAGGGTTGGTCAGAGGATTTGGATCTTCGCCAAATGGTCTGATCGTCAAACATTCGCAATTTGTTGAAGATTCCATATTTTTTTAGTGAGCCAAACACAGATGAAGTTAGGGGATTCAAAGAGTTTTGAACTGGTGGCTGATCATAGATTTAAAATAGGCAAGAGTACCCTTATTGGATGTAGAAGATGATTTCCAGAAGGAGATGGCAAACAACATAAGAGTGTGGTACTGGAAGGTTGCCCTTTATCTATTTAGGATTACCTGTGGGAGGGAAATCGAGACTAGTGTTTTTTGGTACCTGCGGTGAAAAAATTGAAAGGAGATTGGCTGGTTGGGGAAGAAGATACCTCTCCATCTAGGGTCACCTTACGCTACTCAAATCTGTGTTAATGAATCTTCCAGTCTACTACTTATCACTCTTCGAAATGCCAAAAGGAATAGTGCAAAAAGTAGAACAAATCTTCTGGAGATTCTTGTGGGGTGATAAGGAAGGGCTAGGTATAGTACCACTTCAAGTTAGAAATCAAGCTCTTCTATGCAAGTGGTGTTGGCGATTTGGGAAGGAAAGGTGAATAGCGTGGGCTAGGGTGTTGACGGCAAGATACAGATTGAGGACAGTAATGGGTGGGCTTTAGGCGAAAATGTTGAAAATTCAGATCGTCGCTAGTCAGGGCCTGGTGGAGTTTAAACTTAGACAGGTATGTCGAAGGAAACACCCGGTTATTGGTTGGTAGAAGCGATAGGACTTTATTTTGGAAGGATCTTTGGATGGGAGATAGGCCTTTAAAGGAATTGTTCCCTCGGTTTTTTCAGAATTTCTAGGAACAATTGTGCCTTAGTAAAGGATTGCTGTAGGGTTGAGGGCCATCAGATCATCTGACACTTCGACATTAGGCAAGAGTTAAGATCTTTCGAGAGTGGGAGTATGGCCGATTTGTTAACCCAACTATGGGAGTGCCCTCTGTCCTTGGGCGAAGAGGATGAATTAATTTGGACGAGTGATTCTTTTGGCTCCTAGTTGGTGAAGTCAATGGTAGAATCGTTACTTCAGTGGCAACATAATTTGGATTCTACCTTGAGCTTAGCTTGGAAAGGTCTAGCTCCACCTAGAGTTCAGACGTTTGTGCAGTTAGCTCTCAAGGGAACGATTCTCACTAGAATGGATCTTAGGAGGAAAGGGTTATTGAGACCAGAGAACATTTGTAGTTGCTCTCTTTGTGGTTCCAGAGGAAGACATAAACCATCTTTTCGTGAGTTGCCCTTTTGCTCGAAATTTGTGGCCAACCTTTGAGAACCTCTTTAATATAACTTTGGTCTTAGATAGAACATGTGTTGGGGTATTGGGGTCGTGGACTATCGAGACTTGGACCTAGAGTGAAGGCCCTAGAACACAGTTCCAGTTGCAGTACTCTGGATCATTTGGAAAGAAAGAAATTTAAGGATCTTCAAAGGTAAATCAGTTGAGGTTAGCGAACTCTTCCAAATGGCAAAATAGAGGCTGTGTGTGGGTTTTTTTTTTTTTTTTTTTTGAGCGGTAACAAGTAGAAAATATATTGATGATAAAAGAATTTATAAAAGATGTCATCAAAGGGTCTAAGAGACATAAACCCCAAGATAGCTAGAAAGAAAAGAGCAAAGTACAAAGAGTAGAGTGCAGGAGTACAAATAATGCCCTCCAACATAATCAAAAGCACAGTCTCCCCAAAAGATCTCATAGATAAAACACGCTAGTAGTGTTAGAATCCACCCCGTGTTTGGCGAAAAAATCAGCACCCCATTTGCATATCTTCTTACTGCCACGAAAGTTATCTCCCTTCCTAAACATAAGGCTCTAATTTCTCTTACTATTGTGATCATTTCCATGGAGGTCTTTTTAACCCTGCACTCACTTCATTGCATTTGTAGAGTCCCTTCAATGATTAATTTGCCCCTTCCTATTGAGGACCAGATGGTCAATGCTTTCCTAATACTGATAAATTCTGCCTCATTAGAATCACGTCGTCCTATGGATTTTGAAAAAACTACCGACGTCCTCCCATTTCAATCATACAACATGCCTCTTATACCGGCCGGGCCTGATTTTCCTCTGGCAGCCCCATCGACATTGAATTTAAAGGTACCTGCTTGAGGGGGGTGCCATGGAGTTTGGACTCCGTGTTTCTTTGCCCCCCGGCTAAGGCAACCTTCCTAAGAAGTGAGGAAGTCTACCGCTCTGAACCCTTTGATTCTACTCCAGACAGTAGCCATGTGTAAAGCCTCCACTTAGCCTTTTGAATAAGACCATTCTCCTTTGTTTCCTTTAGTTCGAATATCCTAGCATTTCTTTCCTTCCACACCGTCCATAGCACAACTGATGGAATGGCATTCCAAACCACCTTTATCTTGGGATTAGAATGCCAAATATTCCATGATCAAACGATTCTTGCACATGTCTGATCCAACGCCCACGATACCCCTACCATATCTATAAGGCTTGCCCACGAATTCCTAGCCACATGGAAATTAGTGAACAAGTGATCTATATCCTCCTCCTTATGGCCACAAAATATGCAATGGAGGTTGTTATCCACCCCAAGTAACCTTCTTCTATTGAGTGTTGCCATTGTCAATACTTTGCCTTTCAGAACACACCACATGAAGGTCTGTACTCTTGGAGGAGTAAGGCCCCTCCAGGCTAGGTCCGCAGTAGGCTCCTCCTCGTTGTGTTGATATAAGTTAAATGGACTAATGCCTTCACAGAGAACATACCCGAAGAGTCACCCACCCAAAGCAAATAATCCTCTTCTTCAACTGCTAAGGGGAATGCTTTCAGCCCTTGATTTAATTCCTCAACACTCTTTTGTTCTAACGCTTTCAAATTTCGGCTAAAGTTCAGTTGCCAAGAGATCGTGTTATGCATCCGACTATAGCAATCTTTGACTAGGGCTTTTCTATCACTCACTACCATGAAAAGTCTGGGATAAACATCCTTCAGACACCTATCCCCCATCCATAAATCCAACCAAAATCGAGTTCTACTCCCATTTCCCACCATCAGTCTAAAGTTGTCTTAAAAGACACGCCCCAACTGACTACCTCCCCTGCCTACATTCCACCATGCTCTTACTATCGGGGAACCAAACCTTTCCAACTTCTCCCCCAATTTCCATCCTCCGGCATCTTGGTATCCGTATCTAGCCACTAACACTCTAACCCAGAGTGTTTCCTTCTCTCTCCAGAATCTCCAACTCCATTTACATAACAGAGCTTGATTTTTAATATCTAGCGGTACTATGCCTAATCCTCCTTTATCTTTCGGTGTCGCCACTTCTGACCATCTAACCAATTGTACCCTTCTTCTGTCCACTTTATCCCCCCACAAGAATCTCCTAAACAACTTTTCCATCTAGTCCTTTACTCCTTTGGGAATTTGGAAAATGTACATGTAATAAGTGGGGAGGTTGGACAGAACCGCCCTAATGAGGGTGAGCCTTCCTCCGATTGACATGTATCTTTTCCTCCATCCGTTTAGTCTTTCTTTCAATTCGTTCCACCACTGGGACCCAAAATTTCTTTGATCTCGGGTTCCCACTAACCGATAGGACAAGATATGTAAAAGATAGTTTCCCCGTTATGCATCCTATTTCTGCTGCGATAGATCTCAAGCTGGGATCCTCCAAACCCACACCAATAAGGCTACTTTTTCCTAGGTTCACTCTTAGCCCTGACACCAATTCAAAGCATCTAAGAATCGCTTTTAAGCCTAAAATCTCGCTCCTATTTGGTTCACAGAAAACAAAGTCTCATCTGCAAATTGAAGGTGCGTAATTGTTGGGCCTTGTCTAGATACTTAAAAGCCTTTAATGATGTCCAACTCCCTAGCCTTTTCCACCAATTTATTCAAAGCCTCTCCTACTAATGTGAAGAAGGGTGACAATGGGTCTACTAAGGCCTCTGGTTGCTATTATTAGTGGGGTTGGAAAGCCATTGACAAGGATGAATAGGAGGTATCCTCGATGCAGGCTTTCATCCACCTTCTCCATCTAGGGCCAAAACCCATCCTATTGAACAAGTAGCCTACCAAAGCCCACTCCACAAAATCATATGCTTTCTCCATATCTATTTTGAACAAATCCCCAATTTTCTTTCCTTTTGTTGCATATGAACCAATTCATTTGCAATCAAAACTCCATCCAATATTTCACGATTCTCTACAAACGCTCCTTGTGATTCACTATCTATCTCTGGGAGGGCTTCCTTTAGTCTTTCAGCTAGGACCTTGGCCACTAACTTGTATACACAACCAATGAAGCTAATAGGTCTAAAGTGTGACAAGTCAGATGGTCCTTCTCTTTTTGGTATGAGAATGACAAAAGAATTCTTCAACCCCTTATTAATCACTCCAGTGCTATGAAGTTCCTGAAAGACTTTGAGAAAATCAGGGCATCCGTGTCCCAACAAGTTTTGATGAATCTTAAATTAAAGCCATCGAGGCCCGGGCTTTGTCCCCTCAATGTTGTCAAGTGCCGCCAGAACCTCCTCCACTGTGAATTCCCTCTCCAAGCTCTATTCTCACTGATCCTTTTAAATTGATCCCTTCCAAAGTTGGTCGGGATGCCCCTCCCTCCCCCAACGAGGTAGAACTTAAACTACTAAAAGGCGAAGCTTGGCCTAGGGTCAACGATAAAGTGGGAAACCAACCCAGGGGAGCCAACAAAAGTTCAAAAGAGGGTGAATGGGAGCAGACATGTCCAATAGAAGCATCACAAAGAAGAGAAAACGAGTGAGAGTCCAGGGAAAATAGTACCGGGCAAATAGACGATGCACCCGAGGAGCCAACTGCTTCAGGAAACGAAGCCGAGGAGGACGAAGTGGATGAGAGTACCATAACCGCTGCCATAGGATTGCTCGGGAAACCAGTTGTGGTAACACGGAGATGAGTGAAAGAGCTCAACTCAAAATCCTGCGCACCTAGGGTGACTCGAGCAATGACGAAAGGGGTCCGGTGCACTACTCCATACCCCAGATAGGCTCGACAAAGAAGGGTCGGAAATCCAAAGCAACTGCTGCTACACCATGGAAGAGATCAGCTCTTGAATCAAGAGCATATCAACCGAACAAAGGGAAATAAGCTGAAGATTCTGCGACTACCAAATTGGAACCAACACCTGACACCTGAAGTAAATATAGGCCAAGAAGAAAGGAAGAGATGAGCTGGAGAGAGTACCCAACAGAGAGAGAATCGCAAGTGAACCCGAGGGAAGTGGGAGGGAAGTGGGAGGGGTCGGCTCTGGATGGATAGCCGTTGAATGCTGACTCAAAGCGTGCTGGAAAATGGCCTCGAAATGTCTCATCACCGCCCCCCGAATACTATCCTTATCTGTCACTCTCCTTCCATCCACCACTATAGATTTTATCCCATCGTAAGCTTGTTGTGCATTTGCCATCTTATGAAAAAAGGGTGTGTTCTTGTCCAGGCTATGTGTGTGGTTACTATCCAATAAGGAATTCAAGGGCCTGAAACCAATTGATTTTCTAACATCATGGGAGGGTTGTATGAGTGGAGTTGGTAGGAGAGTGAAACTTTCAATCCCTTGGGAACCTCCTAATCAAGATGTCATGAAATTCAATGTAGATGAAACTGTTAGGGAAAAATCAGGTCCAACAGGGATAAGCGGCGTTCTTAGGAACCATAATGGTATCACAACAATGGTTTTCACTGAGTCAATGGGGATTAGGGACTCAAATGAGGCGAAACTTTTCAGTATTAGGAGAGTTTTGACTTATACTCAGTCCATGGGCAAGGGCCACCGATGATTAAAGGAGACTCGGCAAATGTCATTAAATGGGCTAAGGGGCTTAAGTGGTACCCCTAGAGATTGATTACCACAATTAAGGACTTTAAGGCGCTTACTTCGAGACTCGAGATCTCTTTTGCCCATGTCAGTCGTGCAGCAAATGGTGTGGCCGATTTCTTTACCAAAAATGGAGTAAAAAATTAAGCTTCAGGAGTGTTCTTTCTTTGAGAAAAAAGATGAGCAAATGGGAGTCTTGCATAGATTTTTGTGAATTGTACCTTCCTTTGGATGTATTCTTTTTGCATTGATTGTAGTTTTATTTATGTTTACTCTTTTGGTCTAACACTCCTAGACCCTTTTTCAGTTGATGTACTTGAACATTCTCATAGTAATATAGTTTGTTTGTTACCACTCAAAAAAAAAATAAAAAATTTGAGACTAATTGGATATGAAAGACTATCTAGTTGACTTGTACCATCTTGTAATCTAAGTCATTTTTGTATCTTTTGAACATACATCTAGCGTCTATCCAACCAAAAATGTAAGATTCCAATAGATCAATGAAACAACAGATGAAATCATAGAAATTCAAAAGTTTCAACCAAAAGAAAAAAAAAAAAAAAACCTTCACAGAGTCATCCCTGATCTAGAATTAGAGAAAAACTGTTAAATTCTAGAAGCAATGAAGCACTACAGGAGATGAAACGCTTAAGTGTTCAAATGTTGAGATGTTTTTCCCTTTCTTTTATTGTTTCGGTCTAATTCTTTTAGGCCTCTTGTTTCTTTTTGTATTGGTACTCTTTTATTTTTAATAAATTTTATTGGTTAGCGCTTAAAAAAAAAAGTGTCAAAAGAAACATGCAAAAGTCTCATCGATAGCAACACCAAAGAAGTGAATGAAGTATATGTCACTATTGCAAATAGGTACAAATGAAAAAACTTTCTTGAATGGGACAAATGTTGCAGTTGCAGAGTATATATGGAACCGTGATATGCTAGAATGAGGGCATCACTTATTACAAGAATATATAAAATACAATGATATAGGGTCAGTGAGTTCCATCCATAGATTTATCTTGTACTCTTGTTTGGATATCAATTGTAAATCTCCATTGAGAAAGGGGTTGGGCAACATCCATCTATACATAAATCTAAAGCGTCACAAAGAAGCATAATGCTGCTCCATTTAAGAGAGAGAGAGAGAGAGAGAGAGAGAGAGTATCAATGGTTTGGGCACATATTCAATAAACAAGTAAAATCCTGTATGAAGAGTAAAGGGTTGCAATGTACTAAGAGAAGCGGGTGTTATGATAAGTTACTAAGAGTTAGCAAGGAAACAATAGATTGCAGTGCAAATAAAAGCATGGTTTTCCTTAGGGTAGGGGCAAAAAGTAAAATTTATAATGCCCAGCCATATAGATGGTATAAATAGCTTTTATGATGATGACAACCATGAACCTAATGTTCCCCGGAATTGGGTATTGATGAGGGAGGGCATTTTTTATTTTATTTAGATAATAATGAAAATTCTATTTAAAAAAAAAAAAACTCTTAGTGCACAAAAACTGCGCTATAGAAGAGGCACAAGAGAATAACTGCAAAGGGGCAAGAATGGATTAATTAAATCGAACAGAAACCCTAATATAGATTTAAATGGGCTTCTCCAATAAAGTAAATGCCGTATCAATCATCAAACAACCCATTCAATAACCAACGATGGTCCCAAAGTCCTTCATTTATTTATGCAAGAAAAAATGCAGATTTTACCGCGATGATGTCACGATCGCACCAGAGTATGTGATCTCCTCCGCTGAAGAAGGAGCCTATCGATTCAAAGAACTTTCCGATCTTCGAATCCATCGATATCCGCAGGAAAGAGGAGGGAGAAATCGTGTGAAAATTAAAAAGGTTTGTTTGAAGATTATTTTTTTCCAAAGCTCAAAACATTCTTAAATTAGAAATTTGGTTTGCGTGGTAGGATATATTGACCTTGGAAATGTGGGACGGAGTTTGCTCGTTTGGAAAGAAATGGATCTCGGCAGTTAAATATTCCAACGGCTGCTGAGATCACATGGTCTTGACTCTTGAGTTATATATAAATCGTGTGAAGACTTAAGACGAACCCGATCCGAAGTCGGGGGATTGCTTCGTCCGTCTCCGGACTAGAGAGAAGACGCTGTTGACTTTGTAACAATAATTTCTAGTTATGCTTTACCTTTCTTAAAATTAATTAGGGAAGTGATATTTACCATAGGCGTTTTTTTCATCTTACAATGGAATAAAAAATAACCTTTTATATTTCTCATTCTATCATTTATACCTCCGTTTGTTTTCTTCCCTTCCTCTTTTCCATCACAAAATGACTCGACTCTCACCTTAGACAAACTACGCCACCGCCTAAGGTTCCAAATAGATAGGCCTCTGAAGTCGGATTCAATTTTTAACTTCACGAACATTAGTTCATGTTATAAAGGTATTTTAATGTTTGCTTTATTAGCAAATGGATTATGGCGCGTTGGTAGTTGGTAAAACTTACAATCTAAAAAACGCATATTCTCGGGTTCATTATGATTTGGTTAATTTCTTCCCAAAAAAACATTTATCCTGCAATTTTATTTTCTTTTAAAAATTAAGAATTGTGATGATTACTTGACTTTATTACAAAATTAAAATGATTATATAAAAGTCAAATTTTTAACTAATCATTATTCTTATCATTTTTTTATAAATTTTAATAAAAGCGTGACCTAAAGAAGTCTCCAAATGAGGAAACTTAGTGTTCATTGTAATATAGATGGTTGAATGGAAAGAAAATAAGTTTACATTTGAATGACTATTTTGTGTTTTATAGTTTATAATTGAGTGATAATTTTTTAATATAATTTTACTTTATAAGTTGTTCTAAATGCATTATATATTTTAGCATGTTAACTACTCTTTTTAAATACAATAAAATAGTATAAAAAATAAAAAATAATATAAATGACACAAGTGGAAATTAAATTTGTCACAAAAAAGATTGAATGGATTAGCTATCTTATCTATTGAAAAAGATATGTTAAAAAAACTTGAATATATTAATTTAATTAATAATTTTGCATCTCAAAATCCTTGAGAAGAATAAATTTTAAATAATACTTTGTTATAAATTTGATTATGATATTTTATTTTGATGTTTCATACTTTGTAAAAAAAAATATATATGAATTTTTTTTGTAAGTATATAAAAGGCTCATCTTAAGAGTTCGTCTAGGCCCCTGAAATCTCAAGGTCCACCATGATCACACAATCTCGTCCTTCTCTCTATGTGACTGTGTTGTCGACGCTCTCCACTCTTTCATTCTTTCTCTATTGCGTCTTTCACTCTTTCTCTATTGGGTCTTTCATCTCAAGCTGACTCCCCACTCTCTCACTCACACATCTCTCATCTTTCTCTATTGTGTTGTTCATCTCAAGTGGACTCTCTCTCCGACTCTGCTGCTGACACTTTCACTCCTGAATCGCGGCAGTCTCGACCGAAGCTCAAGCTCTCCACGGTCTCCCTCGCACATTTCTCGTCATTCTCTCTCGCATCCTTCATCTAAAGCGGACTCTCTCTGCGACTCTGTTGCCGATGCTCTCGAATCGCATTTTTCTCGTGGCCTAAGCTGCATGTTCTTTAAACTGTATCATATTGTAAACCAATCATCGCAAATTTGAATTGAAACAGAACTAAAATCCTTGTTGAGTTGGAAGTGTAAGAGAAAAATGGCATGACGTCATCTTTGGGGTACTATTTAGATATTTTCTCTAAGATGGGTATGCTAGGGATCATATTTTGAGCCCCTTGTCTCTGTTTCATGAATTATTTATCTATTAGAATATCTAAATAAGAATTGCATCTAAACAAGAATTGTTTCGTGTATTTGACACTTATGAGGCACCTGTTCTAACCAAAGATGATAAGACCGAACATGTATATGAACTTCAAAAAACGATACCTCTATTTGCTTGTAATAGTTGTGTTTACCTAATTTACAAGAAGAAAGATCATGAACTAGCTATGCCGGAAGCAATTCCATTGTAGAAATTCTAACAAAGAGGAAGAAGATCAACAATGAAATTAACTCTTCTGAAAAACGAGTTTATAATACTACTGTCTAAAGTTTAAGTTCAAGCTTACTAGTTGCATATGCTTTAGTAGATGTACCACATGATGAGATAGAAGAAGGCCCTTCAAGATTACCATGGTATGGAAAAACACTTTTTTTCCCTTTTATTTACTTGGATTATTGTATATTATAGAGAGTGTAAATGTGAAGATATATAGAACATAAAGGCAAAGTATATAACATTCCTTGATTTTGTATATCGTTATGTTGTTGAAATCTAAATATGACCTTTCCAATGGCATTTTGGTCTCTATCCTTTTGTTTTCTATTTTACAATTCTTTCCTAGCAATCATAATTTGGTTGCATCTGAGTTCTACTGCTTATAAGTTTCAAGCCCAATAATGAAGGGGGTTTGCAGCTTAGCTTTATAATTTAATGAAAGCACCCATTACATGCATGTGAATCATTTTACCTAGACTTCAAATTATGATATCAGCTAAATATTGATATCATAAACCATTAATTATTGTAATTTCTAAACATTAAATTAATCGGAGATAAGTGGAAAGAATTCATTGTGTGGATTACGTGCTTATGGACAATACAATGTTATAGTATGCAATTTGGTTCTTTTTTTTCCTCTGCAATAAATCAATGTTACACAGTTACAGTCACTGCTATGGGATAGGCAAGGGGAAAAAAAAATCCCAATAGATGTGATTTTGATTTTCATGCCACGCCGAATGCTTAGCAGAATGGGTCAGCATTGTTTTTGTCGAAGTATTCAGATAAACAGTAGTCTTTGGTGATTTCACTTAAGCTTCTCATTATCAGAAAATTAATTTACTAAATTTGGCTTTATTAAATAAGATTTCTTCAAATACTTGGAAAACTATCAGTGAGCATGCTGTGACAATTTAATGTTGTAACTACTAAAGATGCAAATCAAATTCCTTAAACACTGCAGAAAGTGAATAAAAACAAGAAGAGAGAGAGGAGATTAACTAAGACCACAATCCAATAACTAGCATCACTTGGAAAGATCGTTTGTCCCATCAATTAAAATAGCATGACATAAGATAAAATGAACTGCAATAATTGGTTTTAGCATCATTTAGACAGCACAAAGTATCAAGTTCTCCAATAACTACATTTTCTTCTACATGAGAAATATAAGCTCAGTAACACGGCCAACAGGCTACTCGAGCTGACCAAGACTGGTAAAGGGCCTCTTTATTTAGTCCCCCAGTGAAAGAAATCTCCGCATCAGTTGATTTTCTTCTACAGCTACAGAACTCCATAGAGCAAAGTTTCAGCTCTTGGAGGGCACCTTGGAGCATTAATGTCAACAGGTATAATCCTATCACAGCCAGGACAAATAAGTACGAGTAGTGATAGTAGCCACCACCATTTGCACAACTACCCATGAAAATCACCCAGTGAGGCTCAGGCATTTAGTCGTAGACCGTGCAACAAGAACACAAACCCCTCCTGAGAATAGTTTCAAAATGTAACCCATCATTTTAGAAGTCTATGAAGAAAATGCATATAAAAATTACAATAGATATATTAGGTTCAAAGCTATATACATGGATCATACCTTGAAGAACACCAGCAATACCCCACAACATGTAATGAATTGTATAGCATTACAATTATTACCAGAAGTCCTGCATAACATATTAAAATATTACATTAGAACATATGAAAACTATATAAACCTTATAATACATGTCTCTATCAATTGAGTCAAGAAGTTACCTGATTCAATTGAGAAGATTTGCTACTTGTGATTCATGACAATCATCTACATTATGTAAAACATTCAAGTCACCACTTGTCAATGAATGTGCAGTAATTTGATTTGGACAAGTTCTACTATTATGACCAACATTTTTACATATCCTGCATCTTCTTACATTCTCCATAATTTCAAATGCAGAAGGACCTCGTCTTGCTGATTTTTTTTACTTTTAAGGCCTTGGAACCTCTTCAATGGATGATGTCCTTTTCAATGCTGAATAATAGGCTCATGATTGACAGGCGTCACATTGTTGGCAAACTTTTGGAGTTCATTTCAGACATAATCTTGATGGAATGAATACCATTTTCCATAATTATTCTTAATAACATCAAACAAGATATCTAATTGATCAACATCCCGATTTATTTGACTATCCAAGTGATGCAGGACAATAGATAGGGTAACCCTAAATGCCTAATTTGGTTCCCTACAAATTAAAAGGGATGAAAATAATACTCTCTAAATCTAAAATGGGCTGAAATTAATTAATCAATTAATTATGCAATTAATTAATATAAAATTTAACACAAATAAACATGCAACTACTAAAATCTGATGTGTTGATGGAAATAATGGAGTTCAAAGATAATGTACTTAATGAGTTAAATGGGACAACGGTAGCAATGGGATTAATGGGCATATGGTCTAAAATAAAGTAAAGGTTGGTTGACTATAAGGGGACGATAGGTATGAAAACTAAAAGGGCCTGCGGCAAACATGAGGGGAGGCAGAAGCGAAAAAGGGACCGATCTGGCTTGGGCATCAAAGGGATGGCAACAATAGAAGGACCGGAAGAGGAAATAGGTGGAAACGAAGACAGTAGGAGAGGATTTGAGGGCCAACGAAACAGGGGTGTTGTTTGAGGAGGAACGAAGGCACAAGAAGGGGATTTTGGAGAGGGGTGATAGTTTTGGGTAAGGCGAAACCTAGGAAAGGTAAGAGGGACTGGCGAAAGTTCAGAGAAGGGATTCCTGGGTTGCAGCTGTAGTACGGTAAAGGTGACAAACAAAAATAGAGAAAGGAAGGAAGAAAAGAAGAGAGGAAAAAAAAAGTACTTGAAGAAGATGGAAGGATAGCCTCACGCCAAGTTTCACGCCAAAAAGAATCACTCCAACAGTCTCAATAGCACAAGGTATGCCGAAACTCAAATTTTTTTTATTTCATCAATCGTATATTACAAAGAGAGGGGAGGGGGCTTATATAGGCACACCTCCCCTAAAAAAAAAACTAAAAAGAAATCACATAAATACCGTTACCTAAAATAAACTAAACAACTTACCAAATAAATAAAAATTAAAAACACAGAACCAAAAACGGAAAGGGGATGCGCCGCATCAATCTCCCCATCTGAAAAAGAACTCGACCTTGAGTTCAAACAGATGAAAAGACATCAATCTTCACATGCATGCATCTTCCCAAAGTGGGGTCTTAAATATGCAGTCATACGCTTTTGAGGTCTGCAAATGTCATCCAATGGAGTCATCATCAAGCCACAATGTTGCTAGAGTGGCTTTCTTCCGTCGTCGCTAGGATGCTCGGACATCTAAACTTGCTCCAAATGAGAAGAATACACCTTTGGCGATACAAAGTTGTGGTATTTCACCAGAAGAATCAAATCTTGTCTCTAAGGTTCATGTAACACCTCGAATTTTCAAGTTATTAATATATATGAAAATTACCCATTTAATTTGTGAATTATTAGATATGGACCTTATTTGGGTAAAGTGTTGGGTCATTGCCCAATTAAGACCCAACGGATTGTGGAAATGATTTTAATAGAATTAAATTGGGCTTAATTAAAATGGTAATACAATATCTCTAATTAAGGGATATGAATTAAGTGGATGCGCATAAAATCCTTTAGCTTTGGCCGTGTGTGTGGGATTTCCACATCCATGAGGATGCGCATAAGATCATTTTAAAAGGGGTCTTTCCTTGGTTAAGAGTGAAACTAAAGGATTGCTAAATAAAAAAGACGTCTAAGATTAAAAATAGATTGCCTTGGCCGAACATTAGATGTCCATATCCAAGGTGATGCGAATAAGATCTCTAAAAGGGGTCCTTTCCCTTGATTAAAAACGACACTAAGGGAATTGATAAGTAGGGGCGCAAGGCACCTTCTAATTATAGAACCAAGTGGAGGTATTACAAAAGAAAGGCACATAAGGAAGAGGGGCACACGGCACATCCAAATCAGCAAGGTTTTGACGCTGGTGTGCTCTAGCAAGAAGTGTTCTCGGCTTTGTGAAAGATCAAGGAAGAGAGGAGGCTAAATGAGGAGAAGATTGGAAGAACAAGTCGGAGTGAAAGAAAATCGGAGGAGTAGCGGAATCAGTAAGTAGTTTGATAATTTTGTTTAAAATACGGAACCATAGGGTTCGGGCATGATAATTTTGTTTAAAATAAGGAACCATCATGGCCGAACCACATGGAAGAACATTGGGAGATGATTATGATAACTTTAATGGAAAGAATGAACCATAGGGTTCGGCCATAGTGCATGGCCGAACCCCATGGAAGGTTTATTTTGAGGGATGAAAACCATGGAAGTGGTTAATAATTTTATGGGTTTCAAAGTATGAAAATTATAGATGTGTGCTTATGATTTTAAAAGGTTTAAAAAGGATTTAAATTGGATATATGGTTAATAACATGGTTCAGCCATTGTATGGCCGAACTCTAATTTTATTATGGCTAAGATGCTAGATCAAGGATTAATGATTTTTAAAGAGAAAATTATGAACCATAGGGTTCGGCCATGGTGTATGGCCGAACCCCATGGAAGGTGGATATTAATTTAGAAAGGATCTAATGATGGATTTTTTGGATAAAAAAGGAAGGAACCTTGATTTATGGATTCAAGTATCGAAATTGATATAATTGGAAAGTTATACATCATAGGGTTCGGCCATGGTGTTTGGCCGAACCCTATGAATCAATTCTATGGTTTAATTATGGATTTATTATTGTAAATAAATTAAGAAGGAGGATGGAACAATGATATCATGGGTTCGGCCATGGTGTATGGCCGAACCCCATGAACCAATTTTTATGGATCATGTTTGGATTAAGGAATCGATTATGGATCATTCTAAAGGGTTATTGGGAGTGTTATGAATGTTTAAATAAATGAATGGACCTATGTGTTGGAACCTAAACATAAGTTGATGGAGGTAATGGCAATATTGTAAATAAATTAAATTAATGGACTATGGGTTCGGCCATACACCATGGCCGAACCCTATAAGGAATGGTTTATGGACTTAAACATAATAGGAAATCAAATGGAACATAGTTTTAATTGATTGATGTATTATAAGGTAATGGGTAACGGGACCTCACAAGGTGTGTACGATCGTGAGCGGTTACCGGACGAAAGCGCAAGGGCACGTTAGTGGTCTTTGGTAAGATTCCACATCTTTGAAACCATGGGTTTATGTACAATGTTTTTATCTTATTTTGATGAATTATGTTGTAAAAGATATTGTTTCAAAATGTGAGTTTTAATGCTATGTTTATATAATAAAATAACATGTGTTTCATGAGCATCTCATGTATGGCATTGGGTGAAGGATATGTAACCGGAGGGGCCACACTCCATCCGGGCGTCCGAAAAACCTATGTGGGATACCTTGATGTACTTTTCATCAAGAAGAAACCTGAGGGACCACACTCCGTCGGCGCATCCAAAAGACCTATGTGGGGGTACTTATGTGTACTTGTGATAGGTGGGACTCATTGCATTTGACATCATGACATGGTATGATTTATATGGTTTATGACATTATGATATTATTATGCATGTTTTGTACTAGCCATGTGTTAGCCCTAATTGGAATACCTACTGGGCGCGTTGTTCTAATGCCCTACTTCTACCCTAGTGGATGATACAGGAAACGAAGGGAACGATGAACGCGAAAATGGCTAAGCATAGGAACTTGGATGCTTTTAATTTTTATTTTAATTAAGTTACTTATGGACTTGTATTTTGAGTAACTAGACTTTGGACATGTAATAATTTAGATGATTGGCTATGGTTGGATGTTTTATTTGGATAATTATGTTATGTTAATTATAATTAAAGACTTGACGTACTTTGTTATCTAAAATGGTATAGAACTAGGTTCTATTATAATTCCGCATGTTATAATTTTATTTCTGCATGTTTATATTGATATGTGTGAACCGTTTTCATGGACTTAGACCATGCACACATAGGGTTGGCCAGTTAAGGGTCGGACTTTAGAAGTTCGGACTTAACTCGCGGACTGACGTCCCTCTCTTGCTCACTCTAGTAATTTTTTTTAAAAAAAAATAGACTCTGAATTTATGGAAAGCTTAGAGTGAAAAAGGGCGGGGTATTACAGTTGGTATCAAAGCGAATCAGAGAGATTGAATCTTTCGGAGTAAATTAATCTGGCCCTCGTGCATTAATTTACTTCGTTAGACTCAATGGATGATACCAAAGGAAGTACAGTCAAAATAATTGGATTTATCCAACATAGCAAAATAGGATATATTTCCCAAAAAAAAAAACAGACCAAGAGTGCTTATTTGGAAATTTCCCCAAAAGTAGAAAAATACAAACTTTACGATGAAAACTAAGTCATGATATTTTTCAATGGCTTAGGGAAAAAAAATGCATCCAAAGAGAAATACCCGACAAAAGCAGAAAAGGAAGGAAAAAGAGGTCGAAACCTCTCAACATGAAAGGGAGGTAGAGAAATCTCAATATGAAGAGGAGGAACGACAATCTAGACATGAGGAAGAAGAACAACCATCCTACCAAGAGGAGGAGGAACAAAGCAGCGTGAATGTACCGGTGGTGCCTCATGAACTACAAAGCTTGGTTAAAGCAGTGGTCACTTCAGTGCTTCAACAGCACTTGAACGGGAATGGAACCACCAACGAGACCAAGGATAGGAGCATGGTCAGGGACTTCCCGCAACAGCGTCCTCCTTATTTCAAAGGGAAAAAAGGGGTTGTTAGAGCAGAAAATTGGCTGAAGAAGATCACTCAGATCCTGATCCTACTTAAGATTTCGAGTCATGCTGACAAGATTTTACTGGCCACGTCACAATTGATCGATGATGCCGGTAAATGGTGGGAGGTGGTAGAGAAGCAGCGAGCACTTCTTCCGGAAGGAGAGAGGACTGCAATGACTTGGGATCAGTTTTCAGCTACCTTCTTGGACCATTATTTTCCTGAGGAGGAGAAGGAGCGCCAGACCCAAGCTTTTCTATCTTTGGTACAAGGTACCATGACAGTGGCAGAGTACCACCAGGAGTTTCTCAGTTTGACTTGCTATGCATTTAATATGGTGGATACAGAGTATCGAAGGGCATGCAAGTTTGAGCAGGGCCTTCGGCCAAGCATTAGGGCCAAGGTAACCATATTCAAGGCAGCTACATTGGCAGATATGGTCAGCAGGGCCACTATAGTAGAACAAGAGATGGCTGAGTTAGTGCGTTTTGACAATCGCCGATCTCAGAGTGGGAGAGGTACATTTCAGCCCAACAAGAGGTTCCGACAGAACTTTAGCAGACCCTCACCATCCACTGGGTCAACAGGGAGCTTTCGTCCCAATCATCCCTCCCCATCTGCATCAGTCACTCAGGCTCCTAGAGGGGTGAACAACTACTTCCATTGTGATCAGCCGTGCCATTTTAAGAGGGAATACCCACAACTCAACAAACCCTCTTATTCCAGAGGTTCATCTCGCCCACCAGCTAGGCCAACTAATTCACCAGGAGGCAGAACATTTAACCGGGGGGGACGGGCGCCTACAGGATCTGGACGGTTGTTTACCTTAGCTCCTCCAGCAGCGGAGGATCACTCTGTGATTCAAGGTATGGCGGTAGTCAGTAGTTCCTACGCCTTTGCTTTATTTGATTCTGGAGCATCCCACTCTTTCATATCTATTGCATTCATATCTGCAACTGGAATTTTAATACAAAAACTGTCCACATCACTCACCATTGTATTCCCCGTCGGAGACAGATCATTGGGGCTTATATGCACAGCAGTGAATACTGAACTCGCTGGACTCAAATTTGAGTTCAACTATTTGGTACTCGATATGACAGAGTACGATATTATCTTTGGCATGGACTGGTTGGCTAGCTTTCAGGCCAACATTGATTGCTATCGTTGCAGGGTGACATTTTGGTCACCAGAGGGAAAACAACATATGGTGCGTACTGACAAACAAAGCAGACTGCATGAAGGGTTGAGTCATCTAGTATTGAACAATATTAGAATCAACTAGGCACCGGTGGCTGAACTTCCGGCAATAGTAAAGGAATATGCGGATGTATTCCCAACAGAACTCCCTAGCTTGCCTCCCATAAGGGAGATTAATTTTGAAATCAAGTTGTACCCTGGCACTGCACCAGTGTCATTACCACACTACCGGATGGCACCAGCGGAGATATCCGAGCTAAAAAAGTAGATTGATGAACTGCTCAGACTGGGTTGCATCCGGAACAGTACATCGGCTTGGGGAACTCCGGTTTTATTAGTGAAAAAGAAGGATGGTTCACTCCGTATGTGTGTGGATTATCGAAAACTGAACCAGCTGTCGGTCAGAAACAAGTACCCTCTACCCAGGATCGATGATTTATTTGATCAACTTAAAGGTTCCAGTCATTTCTCTAAGATTGACCTGATGTCCAGATACCATCAAATCCGGGTTAGGGAGGAGGACATAGAAAAGACAGCCTTCAGAACGCAGTATGGACTCTATGAGTTTGTAGTCATGCCGTTTGGACTCACCAATGCACCGGCTGTGTTCATGGATTTAATGAACAAGATCTTCCATCCTCACTTAGACCAGTTTGTTATTGTATTTATTGATGACATCCTGATCTATTCCAAAAGTAAGGAAGAACATGCTGAGCACCTGAGGATAGTTCTGGACACTTTGAGGGAAGAACAAACTATATGCCAAAGCCAGCAAATGTGAATTTTGGTTATCTGAGGTCAACTTTTTGGGGCATGTTATATAAGCAGAAGGTATAGCTGTGGATCAGGGCAAGGTGGCGGCGGTAAGAGATTGGAAAGTACCGAAAAATGTGACTGAGATCCGTAGCTTTCTGTGATTGGCTGGCTACTATCGAAAGTTTATCATGGACTTCTCAAAAATTGCATCTCCACTTACTCGACTCACTCAGAAAGGAGTTAGATATGAGTGGTCAAATCTGTGCATTCAGAGATTTGAAGAATTGAAGAAGAGACTTACAACTGCACCTATCTTAATTTTTCCAGAAAGAGGCAAGGGTTATGAGGTATATTGCGATGCTTCAGGGGAGGGACTGGGGTGTTCACTTAGTCAAAGTCATCGTGTGGTGGCTTATGGTTCAAGACAATTGAAAATACATGAACGCCTCTATCCTACGCACGATCTTGAACTAGCCGCAGTGGTCTTCGCTCTCAAAAGCTGGAGTCACTATTTATATGGCGAGAAATTTGAAGTGTTTTCAGATCATAAGAGCTTGAAGTACTTGTTTGATCAGAAAGAGCTCAACCTGAGGCGGCGTAGATGGATGAAATATCTGCAGGATTATGAGTTCGCACTTCGTTATCACCCTGGTAAGGCGAACAAGGTGGCAGATTCCCTCAGCCGCATATCACATGCATTAGTGGCATGTTTAATCAGGACAGAATGGGAGATGCTGAATACCATACGAGAGTTCAATTTATATATCAATAACCATGGGAGTATGTACAATTTGATCATACGGTCCAACATGGTTACTAAAATTGAACAGGAACAGCTGATAGACCCGGAAGTGGAGGAGATATGGGCAAGATGTCTACTGGTGAAGTCATACCGGAATGGGAGTTACGACCAGGACAAGGTCTTGTATTCCGAGGAAGGATATACGTGCCTAAGAGTTGCAGAAAAGAGTTACTGATTGAGGCACATCAGATCAGACTTTCTATTCTCCGGGCAGCACCAAGATGTATCACGACCTGAAGAGATATTACTGGTGGCACGGACTCAAGAGGGATGTGGCAGAATTTGTGGCTCATTGCTTAACGTGTCAGCAGGTTAAGACGGAACATCAGAAGCCACCAGGGTTACTCAAACCCTTATCAGTGCCGGAATGGAATGGGAGCACATCTCCATGGATTTTGTGACAAGGTTACCAAGGTCTTCAAAGGGCAATGATGCGATATGGGTCGTGGTAGACCGACTGACCAAGTCTGTACATTTCATTCCCATTAAGATGACAGACTCATCTGAGACTTTGGGTCGACGGTATATCAAGGATATCATTAGGCTACATGGTATTCCACGGACTATTGTGTCCGACAGAGATGGTCGATTCACCGGCAGAGTATGGCAGAGTATGCAGTCGGCCATGGGAACAGACTTATTGACTAGCACAGCATTCCATCTACAGACTGATGGGCAGTCTGAGAAGACAATACAAACATTGAGGATATGTTGAGAACATGTATGCTAGATTTCAAGGGTGGATGGGAGGATCACTTGCCGTTGGTAGAATTCTCATACAACAACAGTTACCAGGCAAGCCCCCAGATGGCTCTATTTGAGGTATTATATGGTAGACCATGTAGATCACCTTTGTGCTGGACAGAGGCCGGTGAGCCTGCACTGATTGGACCTGAGTTGGTTGCAGAGACTACAACGCAGATACAGTTGAGACGGCAACATCTATTGACTGCGCAAAGTAGTTAGAAGAGCTATGCTGACAAGAGGAGGAGGTTCCTTGAATTTGAAGTGGGAGACATGGTGTTCTTGAAAGTCTCGCCACGAAAGGGACACATGAGATTTGGAAAGAAGGGGAAATCATCGCCAAGATATGTGGGACCGTTTTCAATCATAAGAAGGATGGGGGACGTGGCTTATCAATTGGCACTCCCTTCACAATTGGCATTTTTGCACGATGTGTTCCATATATCGGTGTTGAGGAAGTACAATCCTGATCCCTCTCATGTGCTGAACATACAAGACATAGAGGTCCAAAGCGACGTGACATACGTCGAAAAACCTGTCCGAGTGGTGGACACAGAACAAAAGGTATTATGGAACCGAGCGATTCAGTTTGTCAAGGTGGTATGGGATCGACATGGCATTGAGGAAGACACTTGGGAACTCGAGTCAGAAATGAGAACAGCTCATCCTGAGCTTTTTATGTAAATGTTTGAAACCCTACTTCACTCGGTTTTCGGGACGAAAATTTTAAAAAGAGGGTTGTATTGTCACACCCTGGATTTTTCAAGTTATTAATATATATGAAAATTACCCATTTAATTTGTGAATTATTAGATATGGACCTTATATGGGTAAAGTGTTTGGTCATTGCCCAATTAAGACCCAACGGATTGTGGAAATGGTTTTAATAGAATTAAATGGGGCTTAATTAAAATGGTAATACAATATCTCTAATTAAGGGATATGAATTAAGTGGATGCGCATAAGATCCTTTAGCTTTGGCCGTGTGTGTGGGATTTCCACATCCAATCTTATGCGCATAAGATCATTTTAAAAGGGGTCTTTCCTTGGTTAAGTGTGAAACTAAGGGATTGCTAAATAAAGAAGATGTCTAAGATTAAAAATATATTGCCTTGGCCGAACATTAGATGTCCATATCCAAGGTGATGCGCATAAGATCTCTAAAAGGGGTCCTTTCCCTTGATTAAAAACGACACTAAGGGAATTGCTAAGTAGGGGCGCAAGGCATCTTCTAATTATAGAACCTAGTGGAGGTATTACAAAAGAAAGGCGCATAAGGAAGAGGGGCACACGACACATCCAAATCAGCAAGGTTTTGACACTGGTGTGCTCTAGCAAGAAGTGTTCTCGGCTTTGTGAAAGATCAAGGAGGAGAGGAGGCTAAAGGAGGAGAAGATTGGAAGAACAAGTCGGAGCAAAGGAAAACCGGTAAGTAGTTTGATAATTTTGTTTAAAATAATGTACCATAGGGTTCGGCAATGGTGTATGGCCGAACCCCATAGAAGAAAATTGGGGGATGATTATGATAATTTTAATGGAAAGAATGAACCATAGGGTTTGGCCATAGTGCATGGCCGAACCCCATGGAAGGTTATTGGTTATTTTGAGGGATGAAAACCATGGAAGTGGTTAATAATTTTATGGGTTTCAAAGCATGAAAATTATAGATGTATGCTTATGCTTTTAAAAGGTTTAAAAATGATTTAAATTGGATATATGGTTACAATGGCCGAACCCTAATTTTATTATAGCTAAGATGCTAGATCAAGGATTAACGATTTTTAAAGAGAAAATTATGAACCATAGGGTTCGGCCATGGTGTATGGCCGAACCCCATGGAAGGTGGATATTAATTTAGAAAGGATCTAATGATGGATTTTTTTGGATAAAAAAGGAATGAACCTTGATTTATGGATTCAAGTATGGAAATTGATATAATTGGAAAGTTATACATCATAGGCCATGGTGTATGGCCGAACCCCATGAATCAATTCTATGGTTCAATTATGGATTTATTATTGTAAATAAATTAAGAGGGAGGATGGAACAATGATATCATGGGTTCGGCCATGGTGTATGGCCAAACCCTATGAACCAATTTTTATGGATCATGTTTGGATTAAGGAATCAGTTATGGATCATTTTAAAGGGTTATTGGGATTGTTATGAATGTTTAAATAAATGAATGGACCTATGTGTTGGAAAGTAAACATAAGTTGATGGAGGTAATGGCAATATTGTAAATAAGGTAAATTAATGGACCATGGGTTTTGCCATGGTGTATGGCCGAACCCCATGAGGAATGGTTTATGGACTTAAACATAATAGGAAATCAAATGGAACATGGTTTTAATTGATTAATGTATTATAAGGTAACGGGACCTCACAAGGTGTGTACGATCGTGAGCGGTTACCGGACGAAAGCGTAAGGGCACGTTAGTGGTCTTTGGTAGGATTCCACATCTTTGAAACCATGGGTTTATGTACAATGTTTTTATCTTATTTTGATGAATTATGTTGTAAAAGATATTGTTTCAAAATGTGAGTTTTAATGCTATGTTTATATGATAAAATAACATGTGTTTCATGAGCATCTCATACATGGCATGGGGTGAAGGTTATGTAACCGGAGGGGCCACACTTCGTCGGGGCGTTACAGTTCATCTGCTGTCAACCATATGAATTTTGTCTTCAGCTGGCGTGTGGGAACCACTTTCTCATCCAGTATAAACTCTACCTTCTCTCTCTTGGGTGACAGGGAATGCTTTGTAGGTTCAGGCCATGGATTTTGAAGTTGGCTATGTAGGCCAGTATGTGGGTCAGGATGAGGCTCATGTGAGGTAGGACGGAATGGTAAAGCTGCTGGAACTGGACAGAATGTGAGGTCCTCTAAATGATCATCCACATCAAATTCATTGGACTTACAATGAGTATCTGCAGCAAATTTATATTGTTCATTGCATGTATTAATTTCACTTTTAATTTCAACATACAATGCATGTGTATGTGGTGCAAATGCAGATGGAGACTCAGACCACTTGGGCGACACTGGCACTGGACTAGGGTCTATGGATGGGAATGACATGGAAACACACCTAACCAATCCAAAGGGATTTTCGTCGAAATTATCAATGCCCTCATCACTACCGGGTTCTACTCCTTCATATAACAACTCATTTTGAACATCCTAGTCAGTCTTTTCATTGGACTGTTGTTCCAACACAAGGGCTCTTTCCTTATTCTGATTTTTGATAGGACACTCGTGTGCGTAATGCCCATAACCATGGCAATTGTAACATTTGGTCCCTTGTTTGGAAGAACTCACACCAGAAGCTCCTTTTAACACATATATCCTTGTTTTCGAATGGAGCATTGGTGGCTGGCTTGACTTGATTTACCGTACCCCATGGAATATATTCAAACTGGCTAGGAGTGTTCAGTGTTAGGTAACGTTCCAGCTCTTGAACTCTCTGTTAAATCTCCTCCAAAGTGTTGACACTGTGGGGGATCAACTCCTTTTGGAGATCTGGACAGAGACCCATTCTAAACCGAGAAAAAGTCACAAGAAAGTCCTCCTTTATATCACATCTCATCATGTACTCATCAAACTTGTCGATGTAATCGCCGACTAACATGTTTCCCTAACGAAGTGCTTGCCATTGATCCATTAATCTCTCTATAGGTCAAAGGGAAGTATTTTTCTTTCAGTTTTTCTTTCATTTCATCCCAATGAGATAGGCTCACGTCCAACTCTTTCAATTTGGTCTCTACATTGGTCCAGAAAATTTTGGTTTGACCCAACAATTTCATTTTTGCAAATCTCACCCGACGCCCTTTTGACATGTTATACTATTCAAAGTAGTGTTCCATGCCAAACAACCAGTCAATAAAAGCCTTAGGTCAAGTCGACCATCAAAACTCGGAGCCTCAACTTTAACAGATCTCACTATTTCAAATTCAGGGTCGGGAAGGTCATGAAAAACATAATGGTTGTGGGGACCATTTCTTCCTCTGCCACGCCCTGGGTCACCAACTCTACCTCGACCTCTACCACCACCAACTTTTAAGTCATTGTTTTGATTGAGGGAAAGCTCTAGTTCGTCGAAGTGGTTATCGGTTTTGGTCGCCTATTCTGTTATTCTGGTTTCGATGTTGGCTAAGCGGGCATTGATATCGTTTAAGATTTTGGTAAATGATGTGAGATCCATATTAGATTGATACCGTTGGCCACTACGTGTGAGCATGCACAGGAGGACACACTAAATGATGTGACTTAACTCTAAATGCAATGAATGAAAGAAATAATGTGATGCAATGTTTTTTTTAATTAATTAATTATTTATTTTTTTAAATGCGACCTAAGACCCGAAAAGTTAGGAAACTCTCCTAACCTAGGATTTGATACCAATTTGATGGAGGACAATGGATAGCTAATCCTAAATGCCTAATTTGGTTCCCTAAACATTAAAAGGGATGAAAATAATGCTCTCTAAATCTAAACTGGGTTGAAATTAATTAATATAAAATTTACAACAAATAAACATGCAACTACTAAAATCTGATGTGTTAATGGAAATAATGGAGTTCAAAGATAATGTATTTAATGAGTTAAATGGGACAAAGGTAGCAATGGGATTAATGGGCATATGGTTTAAAATAAAGTAAAGGTTGGTTGACTATAAGAGGACGATAGGTATGAAAACTAAAAGGGCTTGCGGCAAACATGAGGGGAGGCGGAAGCGAAAAAGGGATAGATCTGGCTTGGGAGTCAAGGAGACGGAAACAATGGAAGGCCTGGAAGAGGAAAAAGGTGGAAACGAAGACAGTAGGAAAAGATTTGAGGGCCAGCAAAACAGGGGTGTTGTTTGAGGAGGAACGAAGGCACATGAAGGGGATTTTGGAGAGGGGTGAAGGTAGTTTTGGGTAGGGCGAAACCTAGGAAAGGTAGGAGGGGCTGGTGAAAGTTCAGATAAGGGATTCCTGGGTTGCAGTTGCAGTACAGTAAAGGGGAAAAACAAAAATAGAGAAGGGAGGAAGAAAAGAAGAGAGAGAAAAAAAGTACTCGAAGAAGATGGAAGAATAGCCTCACATCAAGCTTCACGCCAAAAGGAATCACTCTAACAGTTTCAATAGCACAAGGTATGCCGAAACTCAATTTTTTTTTTCATCAATTGTATATTAAAAGAGAGAGGGGAGGGGGCTTATATAGGCACACCTCCTCTAAAAAAAAACTAAAAAGAAATCACATAAATACCCTTACCTAAAATAAACTAAACAACTTACCAAATAAATAAAAATTAAAAACACACGGAAGATAAAATGGAAAGGGGATGCGCCGGATCACCGAGTCATTGAATAATAGGATATTGATTCTCCATTGTAAATGGATATCATCCAAATGTAACTTCTCCATCGACCTATTTTGTGCGCACAAGGTAAACACATTGTCATTGTAAATTCATCTGTACGAATGCATGACAATGAATTATTTTTCAACAAAGCATATTGTTTACAAAGCTCAGTCAATGCAAAATGTGATACATTGCCATTTACTTCAGCAAAGAAAGGAATATCATAAGTATGCAGAATCTGAATTCTTTCAATCTCACGTCGAACCCTGATCTCTTGAAACTGATTTTCAATGGCATTACATATCTTATTTTGAACAATATGTATATATTTTTTCAACATAGCATGTGTACCTTCTACCCTCGAAGTGACTCGATTTTGAAAATGTAAACATTTTCCTATACACGCCCTCACAAAGTATTCTTTATGAGGGATCCATGTGCTTGCTAAATAATTTAATGCCCTAACATCATTTCTGAATTTTTCTTTGAACATCTCAAATGCTTCCTCAGATGAGGACTCTACTAATGAATTCCAATCAGATATAAATGCATTTCATACTCTCTTTTTTTCTCAAAGAGATGTCTACAACGAACAAGAATATTCTTGTTAATATGTCAAATGCACAAAATAAGTACAGAATCGGGGAAGACCAACTTAATCGCATTCTTTAAAGCCAAATCTCTGTAATAGTCCGAATTTTCGAATCAATATATATTGGACATTTAGTCGTTTTAATTTGGAATTTGATGTGATGAAAATGCCAAATGGATCAACTTTGGGACAAGGGTCCAAGAATGGCCGAATTGGGCCACAAATTGGATGAAATCCATTCGATGGGTCAATGAGAAGTAATTGGGTCAAAGATAGTCAATGTGAGTCAAAGTGGGCCCGATCACCATGTGGGACCCATTGGATCAAAATTGGTCCAAACCCTAAGGTAAAGGGGTAGAAAATAATCGGTCGGGCCGTGGGCCCAATGATTAATTTAAAAAGGGTAATTTGGAATTAAAACCCCTAAGTTAGTAATGAAATGAAATGGTATGACCAAATGGGGCCCACCTCCACCTCACCAATTGAGGTGGCGTGTGGACCAAGGAAAAAGTGGGACCAACCATCATGGTTGACTTGGTCAACCATGGATAAATTTAAGAATGACTAAGGTGGATTAAGGTAAATTAAATTGATTAAAATTATTGTAAAATTACCTAAGTTAAAATTAATGGAATTAAAATAACATGGCCAAGTGGGGCCCACCCCCACCTCATCAAGTGAGGTGGCGGGTGGGGTAGGTATATGTGGGGGCCGTCCACCATGATTGACTTGGTCAACCATGGGTGGATTTATTAGATAGATAATTTGATGGAATTAAATTGGATAGAAATTAATTAACCTAAGTGAGGACTTAACTTAATTAATTAGGTTGATTAATTAGGGTCAACATAAACAAGTCAAAGAGGACATGGGAGCCATGCTTGGTGGTTGGGTCTCAACCACCACCACCAAGGTCAAGGGAGCCCATACTTTGGTTGGTGGAGACATGATGGAGGGGTATGGTCCAAGTAAGACCAAAGATGAGATGGGTTTTCCATCTCACCCCTCTCATTTCACTCTCCCTCTCTTCACACCCAAAAAAAACGTCCCTCCATGTATCAAGAGAAGAAAAGAAGAAAATAAGAAGACTTAGAGGAAAAGAAGAGAAGAAAAGGGAAGACCAAGCATTGATCAACCATCACCACCTCAAGATCAAAGGCTAAGATCTTGTTTTCCATCACCTTCCCCTCTCCATCCCTCTCAAACAAACTCACACAATATTGGCCGATCCTAAGGTTGGAGGGCCACACCATTGATCAAGCTCATCTTGGCCGATCATCAAGAAGAGAAAGAAGGAGAAAGGGCTAAGGAAAGCAAAGAAGAAAGAAGGACCGGAGGAGTCGTCGGTGCAGTAAGAATTTCTTAAACAAGAGTTTATATTTTTAAAGATAGGATATGGAATCCATTTCTTAGACCAAATATGGCCAAAAATGTTGTGGGCCATGGATCTAAGATCCATCAAAAGATAGGATAAGAAATGGATAAAAATGGAGGAATGGATTAAGAAATGGATGATTTTTTAATTAAGGTGTGAAGGTTTAAAATGGTGGAGAATGGTTAATGAAAATTAGGTTTCAAATGGTTAAGAATGGGTAATTTTAAAGGATTGTTAAGATGAGAAAATCATGGGGAATGCACATGATTATTTTAATGAGAGTGAAGAGATAGAAAATGATGGAGAAAATGATAGTTTTAAATGGATTACAAAGTATATGATATAAGTTTTTTTTTTTAAAGGGCCAAAATGAATGAAGGTTAATGATTTTAAATGGATTATATTTTTGGGACAAAACATGAGTCTTTGAAAATGGCATCCATAGAGGTGAACCCTATAGTAAGGTTATGGGACTTTTAGGCATGGAAAATAATATGGAGGAATGGAAATTTGAATAGATGAGTAAGTATGGTATGTAGTAATCTTTTGATGGAAAATGAAGATTTAGATGGATGATTTAATCTTCATTTGGAAGTATGTTAAAATGGGTAAATGAAACCAAGAAAAATGGAGAAAGAAACATCATGGGTTCGGCCATGATGTATGGCCGAACCCATGACCCAATTTTGGATCAATTTTAGGCTAAGGTTAATGTATGTATCAATGCTTAAGAGTTTGTTTTAAAGGGCCAAAATGAACGAAGATTAGTAATTTCAAATTGGATTAATTTGGGACAAAACTTAGTCTTTAAAATAACATCCATGAAAGTGAGCCATGAACCATGGGTTCGGCCATGGTGTATGGCCGAACCCAATGGTGATGATTTAGTGATTTTTAATGAAGGTAAAAGGAATGGAAAATGATGGAAAGAGATGATAAATTTAAATGCATTTATGAGTAGGTATGTGATGTTTTAAATGAGATGAAAAATGGGATTTTAAATGAATGATTTAATTTCATTTGGTGAAGGTAAAATGGACCCAAGGGAATGGAAATAGGCACCATGGGTTCGGCCATGGTGTATGGCCGAACCTATGACCCATTTGGAGGCCATGATTATGGGCCAATTATTGAATCATATATGGAGTTAGATGATTACAAATTTAATTAAATTAGGTGGCTGTTTTTATGGAAGTTAGGTCATGGTCAATGAAACCCTAATGGATCTAAATTAGGGATGAAGTTTGGTCTTAGAAGATACATAAACGAATGGATGATTGAACCATGAGAGAGGAGTGGCAAAACGGTAAATAAGTGCCACATTGAAGAACCATGGGTTCGGCCATGGTACATGGCCGAACCCTATGGGGATTAGACATGGAATCGGATATTACGAATGATTAAATGAAACGGATAGATGCTGTGTTTTAGGCTCGCAAATCGGAATTTTTAAAAAAAAAAATTGGCCAAAATCGGATTTATGTATGAGTCTAAAACCAATGGATAATGGGCTAAGTTAGGGACTTAATCATGGATGACGTATGGACTAACTCAGTAAATGTAATAAGGTATCGGACGTCGCAAACGGTACGCGATCGGCGACCGGATTATCGAACGGGAAGCGTAACAGAACGCGACACAGTATTCGGTAGGATTCCTACCTTTTTGTAAGCGATGGATATGTGATGGTATTTTAGATTATTTTGATTTGGCTTATGATGGATTTATGATTATGATTTATCTTATGATGAGTTTTAAGTTATGAATCATATGTATTATATTTTAACATTATGCATTATATGGCTATGTATGGTATATCAAAATTATGGTTTATCTATATACTACATAGCATAATGCACGTACATCTCATACATGGCATGGGCGGGAAAATAATGAAACCGGAGTCCATGCTCCGTCGGGGCGACCGAGAATTAGACATGGGGATAGCCTGAGGGCTATAACCGGAATCCATGCTCCGTCGGGGTGACCGAGAATCAAACATGGGGATAGTTCGATAACCGGAGTCCATGCTCCGTCGGGGTGACCGAGAAGCAAACATGGGGACGATACATTGTATGATCATACGGATGATGGGTGGGACACATGACATAGGCACCCATGGCTTAGCATTCATCACATGCTTATTTTGTTATATGTTATTTTATCGGTATATGTGTTATCACTAATCCATGTGCTAGCCCTACTCGAAGTCCTACTGGGCGCATTGACTAACGCCCTACTCCCTACTCTAGCTGATGACGCAGGGGATGGCGGAAGCGGTGGACATGACAGGAGCCAAGCTTAGGAGCTTGGGCAGCGCAGTCTTAGTTTATTTACGTTTACATTTACATTTTGGAGATGTAATTTTAAAGTAACTTAGCTTGTCGAGTTGTATAAGTTTACATTTCTTGTGATGGTTTGAACGTTACTTATGGACGATTACATTTTGTGATATAAATATGAACATAGGGGCATTTTGGTAATTCAATGTTGTATCTTCCCTTCTATCTAAAAACCGGTAGGATAGACTCTATTATCATGTTCCGAAATGATTAGAATCCGCGAGCTTACTTCCTACGCGTGAACCATTCTCGTGGACTTAGTTCCGCCCACACGTGGGGTTGGCCAGTTAAGGGTCGGGCTTTAGAAGCTCGGACTTAACTCGCGTCGTGGCATCCCCGTCCTCTCTCACTCTTCTATTTTAAAAAAAAAAAATAGACTCTGATTTTCGGAAAACGGGTGAAAAAGGGCCGGGCGTTACAATCTCTATCAGTCACAATAATTGGAGGCTTAGGATCAACACCTAAAACATTTCTAAACATTCTTAAGGCACATACATAATCTTCAAATTTCTCATTTCTTATAAAAACAAAGCATGAGTAGAAACTATAATTAAAACTTGTCACACCAATGATATTAAGTAATGGTATATGATATTTAATGGTCTTGTATGTGCAATCCATCAGAAAAATATTATTATAATTCTTAGTAAGTTTAGTTGACAATGGATACACAAAGAAAAGATAAATGACCATTATCATCATCAAGTCAATAATGGAAACCACCTTTTTCAAGATATTCTATTAAAGATTCAATTGAAGTACGGCCTCTTAATGGCTCTTTCCGAAGCTTATGCATCACATTGTACAAATCCCTTAATGTTACTTCAAGGTTTGGATTTTCGTTTCTAAGAATCGTCAAAATTTGATAAGGTGGTATATTATTACTCTTCATTTCTTTGATTTTTTTCTCTTCCTCTGAAAAACGTCGTACACTTGGATGACCTACTAATACATTTGGTTTTTCATTATTGTGCTCCAAATTTTTATAGCAACTTCCATGACCCATCAACTTCCCTCTCACTTCAAAGGGACAATTGACCAGGTGAGATGATGCTTTCTTTTTCCTTTCATCATTTTTGACATTAAAAGAGTTGCGATATGTGCCTCCTCTATCGCAATCAAGAATTACCTATTTATCTCTAATACTTTAGCTCTTCATGCTAACTGCAAATCCTTGTCCAATAACAACTTTCTTAACATGGTTTACCAGATCCTCTCGACATGGAAAAGTCTTCTCAACAAGCTCATTCTCAAGTATTTCATCACAATTATATGCTTGCTCCCCATCATTCTCAACTAGCTCCAAGCCATTTGACCATTCCTAAAATGTTAATGGACTTCACTCGCTAGAATCCATAAGTCTAATTTTACAAAAATAAAGGGAGATTATTGATAAGAGACATAAAGTTTTAATTTGACATTCTAGTTTTATTTAAGAGAGAAATTTCTTTGTTTTTTTACACATGCATTATAAAATTTGAGAATGTTAAATCAAAATAAAAATTTATAAAAAAATTAGAATATCAAATTTTCAGTGATGATTTTTTCCAAATTATTGTAAGAACTAAAAAATGGGAAAAAAATTCTCCTGACCACATAGTTCTCAATTACAATCATTTATAAGAACTAGATTACCAGGTCTTTTGCACATACCCAAATAATAATAAAATAGCAACATCATATCAAATGACTAAGAAATGCAGAGAACATAACCACCATCAGAATTTTTTTAATAAAAAGAGGACTATTACTGAAGTACTATTAGTCACTCCCGTGACTTAATTTCATACTTCATAAACATATCAAACCTCTCCTTGATCAAATTGGGATGCACCCAGTGTAGCAAAGCCCTCATCATTATTTTCAATGTAAGGACGCAATGTATATGAATGTGTAAGAAACATTCCACAAATTATGCAGGTCCCCTGTTAGGAAAAAATATACCTTTTCTTCTCTTGGTTGCAGATAAACAGCAACCTCATGGTTTTTCACTTATTGAAAAAAAGCTCATGACCACCAATACTCAAAAAAACGTTGTCGTGAGAAGGAACTGAGGATAGAGAAATGAAACAATAAAAATGAAATCAACAATAACATTGAGAATATGGGTTTGAAGAAGAGTACCTTGGGGTTTGAGAATGAAAGAGATTGAGAGAGTGGAGAGCTTGAGCGTCGGTGGAGACTGCTGCGATTCGGGAGTGGAGGGTCACGTCACAAGTCACATAGAGAGCACTTGAGATAGAAGGAAATGAGGGAGATAAAAGACGCGAGAGAAGGACGAGAGAGATACGATGGAAAAGAGGAGGGAAAATAGGAACAAAAGAGACTGCGATGGACGAAGAGGGAAAATAGGAAGGAAAGAAAACAAACGGACGTAAGATGAAAAAATGTGCATTGTTAATATCAGTTCCCAATTAATATGCTTAAATAAATAAACGGTTTAGATATAATCTTTGATAGAGTACTATTGCTCCAAATTGGGAACTCTCATTCCTTTTTAACTCTATTTAGTAGAATTTTGCTCAAGAATCTTTACAATTGTAAATTTTGATCAATTTTTAAAATTAAATAAATTTTAGTTGTTAAAATTCTTTGTTTTTTTATATTTTGAAATTGGATATTAGATTTTTAAAATTTTAATTACTTAAAAGTTTTAGAAATTATGTTAGATATATTTGAGTATACAAATGATACAAAAATATGCTTAGCAACAATTCATATCATGTTCGCAGCCTAGTCAATAAATTTTAAAGATTTTCACATGCCTGCACTATTAAAATGAAATATCAAGTGGGATCCAATAGATTCATATTATTTAAATTAGAATGACTATAAATGTAATTACCGAATTAAAAAATAGATAACATTTTATGGGCCATTCTAATAACATCATTTTATAAAAACTATAAAATAAAAAAGAAACAATTCCATTTAAATCTAATAAACATATTAAAATACAAAAATAATCAAATCTTAATATGAGAGTCCCCTTTTGTTAGGAGCTAGAACACGATTGACCTTAGAAGGGGATGAATAGGTTACTATAAAATCATTGGTCCTTTTTAAAATTAACCTGATCGATTTTTTAAGTGTAACGGATACAACAATCAAGTGAATGTGTGCTAGAAAATGTGATTAAGAAATTAACACAAGAAATTAGCTCTAACATCAGAAGCAAAAGGACACAAGATATATAGTGGTTCGGTTCGCCAACCTACATCCACTGTTAGGACTAGCTCAACCTTGAGCTATCTCCAAATTTACTAAGTGGAGACTTACACCCTTACAATTAGAGTAGAAATTCCACCTCACTCATTCGGCTAGGAATTCCACCCACCACATGTGTCGGAGATGACACTCCAGAGTTTTTTATAGTGGTTCTAGAACCAAGCATTCTTAATCCACTTTCGGGTCAAAGGTTTTAAAAATAAAATTAAAACCAAGAAGCACCTTTTAAGCTCTTTCTTTCTGATGTGTGATTCTTGAAGATCCCACCCACTGAGTGCCGACGCTCCTCCTTGTAGTCATCGTATAGTAATCACAATCTCAGGGTGCCAAGGAAACTAGTTTTACCACAGGTTTCCTATTTTATGTTTCTCCTCTCTTTCTCACTTTCAAATTCAATCAGCAAATTGGTTGTTTATGATTTTCATCATCTCTTTCTCACTTTCAAACACAATCAAAAGATTGGTTGTTTATGATTCTTAGTACAAGAGTGTTGATCGTTTCTTAGAGTATATAACTCTTCTCAGCTCAAGGAAGATAGTAAAACGATCACTCAACACTCATATTTATAGAGGAGTCTTAACGGTTTTTCTGACTGTCCAGAATCGACAGGTCGGTGGTATCAATGGGTCGGTGTTTATATTTTTTACCGTTCAACCACCCGACCATTATGCATTAAATGCACTCCCAATGGCTTTATTACTTCCCCGTCAACAGTCATGGCACTAAGAGGTTGGTCCATACAAGAGACTCAGTTTGGGGCAACACCGTGCTGACTGAGTTTCATGTCCTGAAACTTGTCCTATCCAAAACGACCTGTCGCCTTTTACCGAGGAGTATGTCCTGGCACTCTCGATCGGTTTTGAACTATCGATATGTTTGTTTTCTCGAGGGCTCATTTGGGTTCACAGTCTAGAACTCACAAACTTTTTACCGATGAATCGTCGGCCATGAGAGGTTATTTAAGTTCGTCACTGATGGGTCGGTGTATACGAGACTCTTGGTCAGAGGCTTTCCCAGAATGACAGTTCTATGATCCAAAACTTATGTCAATCTAGCCGACCAGTCTTTTGACCACGATGGGTCGATCCTGTCTCCACCGAGGGGGCCGATGAAAACAATTGGTCGAGCTGACAATGAAACCAATTACATATTTCCAAGTTGGGTTCCAATTCACTTTTCAGCTTCCTCTCTAGGTTTCATTATGGTTTTATCATTTGTTTAACTAAGCCTAGGAATAGTCCTTTCTAAGGTATGGGTACCACCTAAAGTTATCTATGGCCAAATACTTGTTTTTGTGATTGCCATAACGATGAGCTTTGAACCTGGTAGAACACGATCTTCATTCTTGATCATCTTGGGTCTTTAAGCTTCTTAGCAAGTGCTTCTTCACTAGTCATGGAATTGACAAACAGGGAATTGGCACAGTCGAGGAACTAACAATCTCCCCCTTTGTCAATTTCATGACAAAATCTAGAATCTAACCCAATTACAAGCCTACCCTTATTACATTACATTTGAATACAAAATATTACATCTGTTACATATTCAAATGGTACAACAAGACTATGGTCTTCACATATTCTTATTCAGCTTGCTTCAAATTATGATTTTCTGTTTCAGCAAATAAGCAAGCAACACTAGGGAAATCATTAGAGGAGTTAGTCCAAAACATAGATCAAAGGACTAAACGGGATTTCCTAGCCAAAAACACTACCCAGTGTTGAGAAGATTTTCTCCCCCAACCTTCTTGAGTTCGATCTCCCAAACTCCAAGCATAGACATTCTTCCCATGTCTATTAGCTTTATCATATTCCTCCCCTCTATGGCTCTCTCTTTCTAGAGGCCCAACCACTTCTGCTTTATCAAATACTCTCCCATGTTACTTACAGCTTCTAGTAATTTCTCTCCCATTTTGTCTTGCAATTGACAAAGGTTTAGTAGATATCAGCAGCATTTCCTCTATGCTATTTGCACTTAGTGATTAACTAAGTTTTGCTGCAACTCATGGTTCTTCCCTATGGTTTACTGTCCTTCCTTGTGCAACAAGGTTTGTTTTTCTCCTGCTTAAGCTAAGTTCTTGTTTAACTGATTTCTTTCCATGGGACAAGCTTAGTTACTTAGTTTCCCTATAGTCTTTTCCCTATTCTCCAAGCTATCTTCAATAAATTCTTTGACTCATCTCCCCCATGAAGTAAGCTATATTTTCCAGCTTCTCTTAGATTATCTCCCCATAAACTTAGCTGCCTCTAATTTTATTTTCAATCAAGCGTTCTTTCAAGCTTGCATCCTCCATCATACATTGTCATGACCAGTGACAACTGCTAAACAACACATATTTTGTGCTCTCACATTCTCCAAGGATGTGTGTTACCTTAGCCCAATCTCTATCTTCCTAACATGCCAATACAAAATCAATTCTTTCAATCCTGCAAGTTAGTCTTATTTAACAAAACCATGTTAACCTTAGATTTAGAGATAGAAGGTATACAAAACATAATTATACACACATCACACAAAAACAAACTATATAATTTCATTAAAACAAAATGTGCATTTAGTACATATGGTTTAGGTGGGGACATTATGGATGCTTAGTCAAAATATCAAAAAGTATAGTTTTTCCAAAAACAGAGAGTATGAAAACTACCATAAGCAGAGCCATCTTGAGGAGGTGCTAGAAGAGGAGGAGATGGGGTGTCTGGAACTCTGTCAGAGAGGGAGACAACAGAGGCTAGATCACGGACAGTCAAAGCAAGACTATCTAGACTTTTCTCTAGGTAGTCTATTCTCCGTTTTCTAACTGCCCATATTGACATCCTCTTGAGGAGGATGTTCGTATTCTTCTTCTTCATCAGAGTCTCTCCAAAACTCCTCAGAATCGTGACTCTCCTCCTCACTGTCAACATGGTCTTCATTCCCAGTTCGACGACCATTCTTTGCATCTTCTCTCATTTCTTCACGTCGTTCATTGACAAAGATGACACATTTGTCTACAATCTTCTTCCACCTCTGGTTGGGTTTCCTGTTGATCCTAAACTTACACAGGATTTTCAGAGCTCGACCCAAGGCAAGAATGAGTGGTTGTCCTTTTGGTTCATTTGACCCATCGATTGACACGACTGGTTTCTCCTCGTTCTACAGAGGGCTTAGGACACGTCTGAACTGCCATCTTTCTAGGTATAGTTTTTCCTAGAGGAGAATCTCAACCGGTGGCTCGGACATGGATGAGACAAAGAGTGGGCCTAACATGATCTTTGAAAATCACAAAAACTGTGATATTCAGGCTTCTGGAGACCGAAGGAACGAAAACCCTATGGTTCCCGGCAAGGAAATCACTCTGAGAGGTCCTATCGAGTGGTCTAGGGCATGGGAGGAGAAGAAGAGACCACCAAGCCTTCAGGCGAGAGGGGACGACATATTCGAATGTAATTGTCGTTTTCGCAGCAAGGGTCCCCTTTTAATTTAAATTATTTGTCTCACCAACATTGTGACGCCCCCAAATTTTAGAATTTATTAAAATTGGTTTTAGTATAATTAATTGAGATTAATACGAATTAATCAATTAATTTAGAGAAATTAAGTGGGATTTAATTTATGAAATTAAATTAATGTCAGGTAATATGATGGGGAATAAATTCATGAAATTTATTGGAAAGGAATTGGTGACGTGGCATCACGCCACATGGGTGATGATGTGGCATGCCACGTGCAGAGGGGACTCAAATGGCACACCTTAAGAACTTAAGGGTAAAAAGGGATGAAAAAGAGAGGCCACACAGTTTTGACTAAGTCCATACGGCAGATAAAATATTCCACATCTCACGTAAGCACGGCAAAACCAATTCCCTCTATTCCATGCGCACGACACTCACCCACTCCCACCCCATGGGCACGGCAGTTCCCTATTCCATATCATATGCGCACGACACCTTTTTCCTCTCTTTTCTTCACACGGCAACCTCCATCCTTCCATACCTTCCACTGAGAACACCATTCACTCCCTTCACTGTCTCTCTCAAGCAAGGAAAGAAAGGAGAAGAAAGAAATAAGAAAGGATTTCGGAAAGCTTCGTTTAAAGTTTGTTTGACTTCCAAATTTAATATTTGTGTTTAATTAAAGGTTTAGAATGATTTAGAATCAACCCTAGACAAATCTGGGTTTAGGAAATAAGGATAGGAAGGATTCGGGAATTTTCGGGTATTTACCCAATTCAGGAATCTAATCCAAATTCGTGAAATTTTATATTAATTTATAGATTTTAATCCCTAAGGACGTGATAAATCACATAGGAATAAATCTAACGGGTTAGATTTAAAGAACGGGGCGAATAACCCACCCTACTTTGATTCCCGAATTCATAGAACTCGGTTCGCACTCTACAGAATTCTACAGATGACTGTCTGTAGAAGACATGCTTCGGAACCTGTCTCGAAACATCCGAGACAAGTTTCAAAGGCTTGGAACAATCCGAGGGAACAACGATATTCCGAGAACCCTCGGAAGATATTAAGTCTCGGAACCTGGCTTAGTTGTTCCAAGGCCAAGTTCCGAGGATATTGAATACATGAATAGAAATTTGAATTTGGTTAAGTCCATATGATAACCGAAGTCTCGGAACCTAGCTCAGAAGTACCGAGGCCAAGTTCTGAGCACTGTAATGTAGAACTGAAACCTTTAAAGCCTCGAAAGTACCGAGGGAACAATTGTAGTGCCGACCTCTCGGAACTTGACGGAAGTGCCTATGCCAAGTTCCGAGCACTGTATTTTATGACTGAAACCAGTAAGTCTCTCGGAAATACCGAAAGAGGATTTGACATTCTGAACTCTTGGAACTTGATTCGGAAGTGCCGAGGCCAAGTTCCGAGCACAGTATTATATTAATAAAATCAGTAAGTCTCTCGGAAGTACTAAGAGAGGACTTGAGGTTCCGAACTCTCGGAACCTGATTCGGAAGTACAAAAGTCAAGTTCTGAGCAGACCAATGAACCAGTATATTTCGGAATGAGCCGAAGGAGACCCTGATGTTCCGAAGCTTCGGAAGTTCTTAGAAATTGATGATCTAAGTTCCAAAACCATAATGTTAAGACCTTTACATTCACATTATAGGATTGGACATGAACGTAGGATTAAAGAGAGACCAATAAATGGAAGATTAATAAGATTAATAAGTATGGACTTTGAAAACAAGAACACGAACTGATCATGCAGTTTATTATATTTTGATTCATTGATATAACCAGAGGGTCGGAGGGTGATCTATGAGTTGTATGTACCACGTAGTTCACTCCTTCACGGAATCTCGTTGATCAAGTAGGTTTTCCTACTTTTTTGAAGTGTCAAGTGATTATTTATGTATGCTTGAACTATTAGTTGATTTCAATGTATGATTATTTAATTTATCGATGCATAGAAATGAAACGCATGCATATTATGTGGGATGGGAATACATGAGTCAAAAGTTAAGAGATGATAAACTCTATCCTGAAATATTTGAAACGAATTAACCATTATCGATGGCCGCATTCATGGGTTACAAATTATGACATATTAATTGGGCACAAAGCTTCAGGGTCAGAAAAAGTCCCGAAACCTGCGCAAGAGTATGGGTGTGTAGCACATTCCCTATAGTCCCGTTTAAATTCTAGTATTGGGTAGTAGCTCCAAGTTGGTACCCCGGGCAAGATACAAACAAAATGGCCAATGTTTATAATTATTTGATGAGAACAAGATAGGGAGAAATGCATGGGCATGAGAAGGGCTTGCATCAATTCATGTCACCAGGGCATATTACATTATATTGTTTTGATGAGTACATTGAAGTATTATGATTATGATTTGAATTATGAAATGATTATGAATTTGTTTTGGATAATTTATGAGTATGAATTATGAACTGATTTTGAAATATTGGATGGGAATGATTTACAAATTAAAATTGTATATTTCAGAATTTCATAAGTTTTGTTTTGTATATCTGTAACATCACATATTGATATCCACTTTGATGAGAATTCCTGCTGGGCGTTGACTAAGCCCACAAAACTTCTCTCTTTTATAAACCAATAAAGGAAAGGAGAAAGGTGATGAGGCAGGACCAAGTAATAGCCAGGCGTAGACGATGATGAAAGCAAGAAGAAGGATTTCGTAGAGTCTTGCATTTTGATATTTTTGGAGATAGAAGATGACATCATTTCTTTAGATATATTTCGAGAATAAGTATTTATGAAAGAGTTATGTGATTGAGAATTTAATTGATGATGTATAAACTCCTAAATGATGATATTAGACCTTTTATTTGACATTCAGTGTATGGGATTATATTGTTTTGCTTTAGATTGAGAGTGGTTATCTTTCAATATATCAAACGTTATATACATATTTTCCGCAGATTTTAAGTTAGTGCGTTGCCAATATTTCATGGACTTTTTTCATTTACACGCATTAGTTGGGCCAGTCGAGGGTCGGATTTTCGGATTCCGACTTAACTTTCGTCATGGCGCTCTCCCCTCTCTTCCCGTCCAGTTTATTATTAAATAAATACTCTGATAATTAGGGAGAGAGGGAGGGCGCTACAGACATGTCGGTTCCATCGACATGTCGATCTTTTCAACAATTCTCCCTTTTCAACAATGCTCGATTTGGCACAGTACCGACATGTTTGTCACACCGACAAGTCTATTTACCGACATCTCTTTTACACCGAGAGGTTCAGATTGCAGAACAATCATCCTTGATTTGTGCAACTTGATGAAATCCTATTCTAAGCATGGCATTCATAGATTCATTTCAATGCATAGATATACCAAGCAAAATTTATCAAATCATTAAACATGCACACAATCATTCCAAGGCACTTACAATTCAAAATACTTTGAATGGAATGTATGGTTTTCCAAGTAGAATATATACTATAGCCAGGAAGAGTACATTCTAGACTTGTAGTTAGCTAATTTCTCTCCTCATGTCACAACACTCTATTGTTATGTGAACTCACATGGTCTCTTATGAGTCCATTTGTAGTGGTTTAAGATATATAAGTGAATCTTAAACCAAAACAAAAGATGATTAGTGGTCTATCTCCTAAGTATGAAGATTGTGACATTTGGTGTTGCATACACACCCCTACGATCATACCTTTTATGACCAACCTTGGGATCCATCAACTCTTTTAAGACATGATTCATCTGTCATAATAAAGAGTTGTGCCTTGTGTTCAGCTTCCTTAGATTTCTTTTAAAGTTAAGTGTTGGTGGATGTCTTTTAGGCATAGGTTTTACTTGATTGTACCTTTGTGCCTTCTTTTCCAAGTATCTCTTCAAATGATGGCAATTTCTTTTGAAATGCCCATCCTTGTAGCAGAAATTGCACTTACCCTTTGAAGGGTGAGATACTTGTTTTACTAAACACCCCATGATGTATAGGTTCTTTGCTGGATGATGCACCAAAACCAGACCTATCACCATATTGTTTACCCGCCCCAAGGAGTCTTTTAAGTATTTCTTCTCCATGGGTAAACTTATCTTGGAATTTTTCTTTATAAGTTTTTATTATGATGCCATAGATTCTCCACATCCTTGTAGTGAATACTTATTTTACCTTAAAGTATTTTATAATCTTCTTTAAGCTTAGTGTTTTCAACATCTGAGAGTTTAAGCTTAGAGATTAGAAGAGATTTTTCATCTTTCAACTCTTGCACTTAATTAGAGAGGTTAAGGTTTTCATTTTTAACCTTGTTGAGTTTTTTAGCCCACCTCTCACTCTCAAGGAACAATGCACTATAGGAGGCTTGAAGATTTTCATCTTCATCACTATCCTTCGTAACAGTTGTGGGATTTTATTTATCACACATGATCGAGGTTATGAGACCTTTTGATACATCAACTTTTTGGTGAGTCTTATCAATTGAATCATTTTCTGATTCAGAAGTTTTCACATGGGTCAAACCCACATTCATAGCCTTCTTTATCTTATCTAAGTGACATTTATTCATGAAGTGTCCTCTTCCCCCAGAATTAAAACAGCTTTGCTCCTTGGTGACTTCTTTCTCCTTCCCTTTTCCTTTGTTTTCTTTTTGCTTTCTTGGGTAATTTTTACTTGTTTCACCCTTACTCGTTCTTCTCAAGTTGTTTCTTATTACAATTTTTTTGTAAAACTTCTTGGTAAACATAATCATTTCATCACTAGAGAATCCATCTTCTGATGAATTTTCTTTAATCTTCTTTTGTTTTAGGGAAGATTTTAGGTTGTTAAAAATATAGCTCATAGGTTTGTGATGAACCAACCAAATCATCAATATTTATTAAGGACACATCTTTGTTGTCCTCCATGGCCACAACCTTGGGCTTGAGTCTTTCAGTAAGATTCCGGACAATTTTGGTACATACCTTATCCTCGGGTATCCCATCCCCTAAAGCATACATTTGATTTACAATGTCTTTACCTTAGAGTAAAAATCCAAGAAACTTCAACCTCCTCATTTTAAGAATATCAAACTAATTCTGACAGATCTGAAGTTTGGACCTCTTGACTATTGAAATGCCTTCACGAGTTCTCTCAAGAAATTCAAATGCTTCCTTTGCAGTTTTACAGGTCATGATCCGTCTGTACTCACTATCACAAACTGCACAGTTCAGGGCATTCATGGCTTTGCCACCAGCTGTCTGAGAAGCCTTTTCGACAAAGGTCCAAGAGGCAAAAGGACTGGGCGTCAGCAACACCGTTGTGGTGGACGCTACCATTTTATCTTCCATTAGTTCCTATCATCCAATCTTTACAATATCCCATACCGATGAATCTATGGAAACAAATAAGCTTCTCATTTTAGCCTTCCATGAGGCATAGTTTGTGCCATCGAGATAAGAAGTTTTTGATATTGAATGACTGTCTCCCATGGTGTTCTAGCTTTGATCTACTCGGATGGTTAAATCCTTATAATGAGCACTAGGCTCTGATACCAATTGAGAGTCCCCTTTTCTTAGGAGCTAGAACACGATTGACCCTAGAAGAGGGGTGAATAGGTCAATATAAAATCATTGGTCCTTTTTAAAATTAACCTGATTGATTATTTAAGTGCAACGGATACAACAATCAAGTGAGTGTGTGTTAGAAAATGTGATTAAGAAACTAACATAAGAAATTAGATCTAACACCACAAGCACAAAGACACAAGATATATAGTGGTTCGGTTTGCCAACCTATATCCACTGTTAGGACTAGCTCAACCTTGAGCTATCTCCAAATTTACTAAGTGGGGACTTACACCCTCACAATTAGAGTAGAAATTCCACCTCACTCATTCGACTAGGAATTCCACCCACCACATGTGCCGGAGATGATGCTCCAGAGTTTTTATAGTGGTTCCGGAACCAAGCTTCCTTAATCCACTTTCGGGTCAAAGGTTTTAAAAACAAAATTAAAACCAAGAAGCATTTGCCTTTGAAGCTTTTTTTGCTAATGTGTGCTTCTTGAAGATCCCACCCACTGAATGCCAACACTCCTCCTTTTAGCCGTCGTATAGAAATCACAATCACAGGGTGCCAAGGAAACTGTTTTCATCACAGGTTTCCTAGTTTACGTTTCTCCTCTCTTTCTCACTTTCAAACTCAATCAACAGATTTGTTGTTTATGATTTTCCTCCTCTTTCTCACTTCCAAACACAATAAAAAGATTGGTTGTTTATGATTCTCAGTACTAGAGTGTTGATCATTCCTTAGAGTATATAACTTTTCTCAGCTCAAGGAAGATAGTAAAACGATCACCCAACACTCATATTTATAGAGGACTGTTAACGGTATTTTTGACTGTCCAGAACCAACAGGTTAGTGGCACCAATGGGTCGGTGTTTATATTTATTACCGTTCAACCACCCTACCGTTGTGCATTAAATGCACTCCCAACGGCTTTCTTACTTCCCGGTCGACAGGTCAGTGTCACCGATGGGTCGATAGTCATGGCACCGAGAGGTCGGTCCATACGAGATACTTGGTCTGGGGCAACAACATGCAGACAGAGTTTCATGTCCTGAAACTTGCCCTACCCAGAACGAGCTGTCGCATTTTACCGAGGGGTCGGTCCTGGTACTCTCGATCGGTTTTAAACTACTGATATGTCTGTTTTCTCGATAGCCCATTTAGTTTCACGGTCTAGAACTCACAAAACCTTTACCAATGAGTCGTCGACCACTAGGGGTCGTTTAAGTTTGTCACCAAGTGGTTAGCGCATACGAGACTTTTGATCAGAGGCTTTCTCAGAATGATAGTTCTATGATCCAGAACTTTTGTCAATCTGGGCGACCAGTCTTTTGACCATGACGGGTCAATCCTATCTCCACTGATGGGTTGGTGAAAACGACCGGTCGAACTGACAGTGAAACCAATTACATATTTCCAAGTTGGGTTCCAATTCACTGTCCAGCTTCCTCTCTAGGCTTCTTTATAGTTTTACCATTTGTTCAACTAAGCCTAGGAATGGTCCTCTCTAAGGTGCGGGTACCACCTAAAGTCATTTATGGCCAAATACATGTTTTTGTGATTGTCTTGACGATGAGTTTTGAACCTCGTGGAGTACGATATTCATTTTTTATTGGGTCTTCAAGCATCTTAGCAAATGCTTCTTCCCGAGTCATGGAATTGACAAATCAGGACTTGGCACAGCCGGGGCACTAACATAATATATACCATTATAATAAGAATTAATGAACTCCATTTAATTTAGTTTTTTGAACTCATATTTTTAGTATTTTTAACAATAACTTTTATGGTCCTTAAAAATAAAGTTTTTTTAACCAAGATTTATTTAAAGTGAACTTGACATTCAACCATATTCAATTTAATCAAACCCATGCTCGACATTATCGGTGAACCCTATATATATAAATGCATGTATTGGAATATCGAGCACCGTGCACCAAAAATATTTTTAAAATATCATAATATAAAATGACAAGTTTTGGAATTTAAAAAATAACGCTTTTAAAAAAAATTGGAATTTCAGAATTTTGGTAACATTCACTATTTGAAAATTTCTATTTGCAAACTTTTAAATGAATCAATTAATGAATTTTGGACAAGATTTGTCAAATTCATTTAAATTTAAATTTTTACTCCAAATTTTAAATACCAAATAGGCCTTAAAGACATTTTTTAGCCTGATGAATGGATCATTAGAACTTGTTTCATATTTCTATCTATTCAAGATCAAATTTCTTACAAGCCACCTCCGTATGACACTATAAAGTCAAATTATGATGCTGTTTGTGACATCCCTTATGGTAAAGGTGGCTTGGAGGTCTTTTTAGAAAATTTGAAAGGAAAATTATTAACAATTTTATGAAAATTGGTGTACCTAATTTTAATGAGAAGATTATGTTAGTCCCAAATGGTCAAAAATTTCTTTTGATTTTTTTTTTTAATAGTGAAAAATTTCATTAATAGAATAAAGATACAAATGTAAGAAAACAAAGATGAGGCCTAAGAGATATAGGCCTCAAAATAGCCAAAAGAAAAAAAACTTACACCCCATGAACCCAACAATAAAACACAGACCCAAGTAAATTATCCCCTAGGAAGGTGAAAAGTGCCCTTAGTAGTTCCATCTATACCATTTTTTGCAAAAAAATCCGCCACCCCATTAGCAGAGCGGCTGACAAGGGAGAATGAGACCTCCATTCTTGCTACCAACCCTTTAATTTCCCTCATCAAAGTAGTCAGCCTCCATGGCGGACGCTTCTCCCCTTTGGCCCATTTAATAGCGTTGGAGGAGTCACTCTCAATCACTAATTTAACCCCTCCTAATTCAGACCCTAAGATTAAGGTTCTCCGTATACCAAGAAGTTTCACCTCATTGGATTCTTTTGACCCCACAGATTCCGAAAAGACAATGCTTATGACCGCCAAATGATCCCTAAGAACACCTCCAATCCCAGCCGGACCCGGTTTGCCTCTCGAAGCACCATCAACATTAAACTTGAAGACCCCACAAACCGGAGGAGACCACATGGCACGCACCCTCTTGCTTCTCGGACGATTCATCAAGCAACCCTCCCATTCTTGGAACAAGTCATTGATTTTACAATCCCTGAATTCCTTATTAGCACAAATCCAGCAACACAATCTCCACTTAGCGTTATGAAAAAATCCATTAAAATCTGACTTAATCCCTTCAAAGACCCTAAGATTTCTCTCCTTCCAAACTGACCACAAAACCACGGAGGGGATCAAGTTCCAAACAATCTATTTCCTACTTCTGAATCCAAATAGTAACCAATACTCCCAAACCCCCTCCGACGAACTAGGACAAACCCACGATACACCCAAAAGCTCCATGAAGCAACTCAAGAGTCTCCAAGTCATTGGACAAGTAACCATAAAGTGATTGATAGATTTATCCTCCAACTCATAAAGTGGGCATTTAGCATCACCCTCTTCCGATAAAAGACCTCTTCTCCTAAGCTCCACCCTAGTCTGGATCTTCTTCTTCATGCAACACTAGACAAATATTTGGACTCTTGGGGGCGCCAGGGATTTCCATAAAATAGCCTTAGGAACCGTCAAACCAGTCAAACCTCAGGGAATTGCTTCAATTAAAGATTTAACTGAGAAGAAACTAGAAGAGTCTCCCGTCCAAACCAGCACATCTTCACAATCTAAATCCATCGAAAATTCATTGAGCAACCTTTTAAGCTCATTCAGGCTATCAATCTCAAAACCTCTAAGATTTCTCCTAAAATAAAAAAGCCATGACCACCCTTGATCAAACAAATCTCCCACTAGAGCGTGCATATGTAACACCCTGCCCTTTTTCACTCGTTTTTTCCGGTAAATTCAGAGTCTATTTTTTTTATTTTATAACAGAGTAGAGTGATAGAGCACTGGACGTCACGACGCGAGCTAAATCCGAACTTCCAAAGTTCGACCCTTAACTAGCCAACCCTATGTATGCATGGACTCAGTCCAATAAAACAGTTCACAAATAGCAATATCAACTTGCGGAATAAAATCATGACCTGCGGAATCATAACATCAAAATGCGGAATCATAATAGAACCAAGTTCTATTCCATTCAGATAGCAAAGTACATCAAGTCTTTAATCATCATTATCATATCATAATTATTCAGCAAAATATCAAACCATAACAAATTCATCTAAGTTATTACAATCTGAATCCTAGATACTCAAATACAAGCCCGAGAGTATCTTATACAAAATATAAACTAAAAGCGTTCCAAGCTCCTATGCTTGTCCCCTTCCGCATTCAGCGTTTCCCTCGTTTCCTGCATCATCTACTAAAGGGTAGAAGTAGGGCGTTAGTACAATGCGTCCAATAGGTATTTCAGTTACGGCTAACACATGGTTAGTACAAAACATATATATTATAACAAAATATATAAAACTAGGTAAAATCCATGCCATCCAATGATGACAAATGCAATGAGTCTCACCCATCACATGTACATAAATGTACCCACCACATAGGTTTTCCGGACGCCCCGGCGGAATGTGGACCCTCCGGTTTCTTCCTGATAGAAAATCACATCAAGGTACCGCACATAAGTTTTTCGGACGCCCCAACGGAGTGTGACCCCTCCGGTTACTTAGTATCCTCTTGATGGAATTCTCATCATCAAGGAATTCCCCCCACGAGTGTTTTACGGACGCCCCGACGGAGTGTGGATCTCCGGCTACATAGTATCCTCTTGATGAAATTCTCCTCATCAACGTATTCCCCCCACGAGTGTTTTACGGACGCCTCAACGGAGTGTGGGTCCCCGGTTACCTGTCATCCCTCCCATGCCATGTATGAGATGCAAATACCACATGCTATGCAATTATACAAAATCATAGCATTTAAAAGCTTATATTTAAAACACATGCTATTTTATCAAATAAACATAGCATATAAAATCACCTTTTGAAGCATATCAATCCATGCTATTTAAATAAGTTAAAACATAGCATTTGAACTTCAATAATAAAGCATACTCTTTGAAACATATTTTCATCAAATATAGGATAAAACAAAGTACATAATCCATGGTTTCAAAGAGGTGGAATCCTACCAAAGACCGTTCACAAGTCCTTGCGTTCCCGTCCAAGATTTGATCACCAATCGCGCACCGCTTGCGAGATCCTGTTACCTTATAATATAATGATAAATCAACACCAAGTCTCACCTAATTACAAGGTTCTAAGTCTATAATCAAAACCCCATGGGGTTTGGCCATACACCATGGCCGAAACCCATGGTCTACCATTTTTGTCCATAATTACAATAATGCCATTGAGCCTAACCATAGACTTCTTTATTGCTTAGATCTCGAATAATCATTCATACTTCCAAAGCATATAATCCCATAAAATAAATCATGGGGTTCGGCCATACACCATGGCCGAACCCAATGTCCAATATTCTCTCATATTTACAAAAATGCCATTGGTTTCCTCTTTCCTTTAAATCTTCCATAATTAGACCCTATAAATTTCATTAATCAACAAGTCCATCAAACACAACTCATGGGGTTCGGCCATACATCATGGCCGAACCCATGGTTCTCCACTTTGGTGTGTTATTACGTTTTTGCCATTCCTTTCACCATCTATCCATAACACACATTTTATCCTTTATTTTATTTTAAAAATACACATAACATAACTCAAAACCTAGATACATAATCTGATTCATAAATCAGCCCTTAACCATGAATTAAAATATCATTTAATCCCTTAATTTGGACCATGGGGTTCGGCCATACACCTTGGCCGAACCCTATGGTGTATAGTTTCTAAATTAACTCCACCTTTCCATAATTATATGCTTTCCAAATATAGATTGCATACTTAAATATCATATTCCATAATTAAAAAGGTTTCCCAAAATTAAACCCTAGTGGGGTTCGGCCATACACCATGGCCGAACCTCACTCATGGCATCCAATCCATTTATTTAATCCAAGTTCCATAATCAAACCCCACCTTCCATTCTTGGATAGTTTCCATAAATAATCTTCATGGTCAATAAGTAGATATTTTCTGATATTAATATCAACTTCCAAGAATAGAAACTTTCTTAACATTCAACCTCCTTTGCATAATTGGAAACTCCTTCCAAAAATAGATTGTTTCCTTAATTAATCAATCCTTTCCATAATTGGAAACACCTTCCAAACATAGATTGTTTTCCAAATTTAGCAACCATTTTCCATACTTGGATGCTTTCCAATTTAGCACCACTTTCCATAATGGGATGCTTTCAAATTTAGCCACCCCTTCCATACATGGAAGCTTTCTAAATTTAGCAACCTTCTTTCCAAAATTAGAAGCTTTCTAATTTTAGCAACACTTTCCATATTTGGAACCTTTTCACATTTAGATTGCTCTCCAAATTTAGCAACCATTTCCATCTAACATTCCAAACTTAACCCATGGGGTTCGGCCATACACCATGGCCGAACCCTATGGTTCATGATCTTGGCCACTGGTTTAGATCCAATCAAAACCGATCATCAATTCCATAAAAATGTTTGGTGGGGTTCGGCCATACACCATGGCCGAACCTCACCTCTTCCTTTTATTATTTTAGATCCAATAACTTAGCCATCTAGAAATCATGGTTCGGCCATGATGTATGGCCGACCCACATCTCTATCCAATTCTCCCTTTAAATTATCCAAATCTTCCATGGATTTCCATCATTCAAATTTGTAAATCTAAACCCTAAATCCCCATGGTTTTTATCATGAAATCACCATGTCTTTCCATGTTCCAAAATTTAAGAACATAAACCCAAGTCATAAATCAAATCTCTCCATGGTTTTCAATATTAAAATCAACAATTAAATAAAATCATTCCATGGGGTTCGGCCATGCACTATGGCCGAACCCTATGGTTCTTTCTCTCCATTTAACCCATTAATCCAACTCTTAATCTTTCTCCATGTGGTTCGGCCAACCACCATGGCCGAACCCTATGGTTCTTTTGTTTCAAAACATAAAATTATAAATCAAGATACTAACCTTTTCCCCTTTTGTTTCTTGCTCTTCCAATTTTCTTTTCTTTTCCCTTTGTTTTTCTCCAAACAAGAACTCCTTCTTGTTGCTGCCCTTTCTTCTCTTACTCTTGGCGTGAAAGAGAATGATGAATTGAGAGAGGGAGAGAGAGGAACAAAACTTGGTAATGGCGTTGTAAAAACCGTGCACCCCCTCCTTGCCTCTCCTTTTATTAGCTCTCCTTAGTCCCACATTAGAAAGTTCTTAAGATGAGCAACCCTTAGCCGTGCGCCCCTTGCCATAGTTGGCAATGCCGTGTGGCCTTGCTTCACCTAGCCATGGCCGACTTCCGCCTTATTAAGACCTTCCTTTAGTTCTAATTTAGCAAATACTATGCGCATAACCTCAATCATAATCTACATAATCTTTTAATTTACTTTGAGACAATATACATTCCCTTTTTAAAATATCTCATGCGCATAATATGAATATTACTATCTAAAATTCGGCCAAGCATAATCTTTATTTGATTTTTAACATCTCCTTGGATATTTCAAATCCAATAATCGGCCATGCACCATTTCTTTTACTTTTTTATAAAAACAATGCCACAATTTAATTGGGTCTTAATTAGGTCATGGCCCAATTCCTTATCCATATAAGATCCAATTCTAAAATCCACCATTTAAAAGAATAATTGTCATATAAAGTAATAATCTGAAAATCCGGGGTGTTACAGCATATTCCTAGAGGTCCTAAATAATCTTGGGAAACTCTCCTTCAGGGGCATGTCCCTTAACCATACATCTTCCCAAAAAAAATGTCCAATTGTCTTTACCAACCAAGAGGCAAAATGTTTTCTGAATAGATCCCCCACTTCCGAGTTACCCTGACAAATCGTCCACCATGCTTTAAGAGTTTGTGACCCTGATTTTTCTACTTCTTCCCTTAAACTCCACTCATTGACATTTGATGTTCCATACTTTGCCTTTAAAACTCTTACCCATAATGCATTCACTTCCTTGCCAAAACGCTAACCCCATTTACAAAGCAAAGCTTCATTCCTTAACCAAATGGGAACCATATCCAATCCACCTTTAGCCTTAGGCGTTGTAACTTCTGTCCAGCCAATTAGGTGAACTTTCCTTTTTTCTTCCTTATCCCCCCAAAGAAATCTTCTGAACAGTTTTTCCACTGTATTGGCCACTCCTTTAGGAATTTTGAAGAGGGATGGGAAATAAGTTGGGATATTGACTAAAACTGATTTAAGAAGAGTCACTCTACCCCCCCCCCCCCCCCCCCCCCCCCAATGAAAGGTATTTCTTATTCCACCCCAACAATCTTCTTTCTATTTTTTCTATGACTGGAGACCAAAACTTTTTGAGTCTAGAGTTGCCCTCCACCGGAAGCCCAAGATACATGAAGGGCAACTTACCCTCACCACAGCCCACTGCATTAGCCCATTCTCTGACCTCCGAACCATCCAATCCAACTCTTATTAAAGTGCTCTTGCCTAAGTTAATCCGAAGCCCAGAAACCAATTCAAAGCATCTCAAAATCGCTCGAAATCCCAACACCTCCTCTTTGTTATGATCACAGAAGAAAAGGGTATCATCAACAAATTGTAGGTGGGTCAAAACAGGACCACCATGGCAAACCTCAAAACCTTTGACTATACCCATGTCCCTAGTTTTCAACACCAATCTGTTTAGACTTTCTCTAACCATTGTAAAGATGAAGGGTGAAAGTGGATCCCCTTGTCTTAAGCCTCTATTAGCTTCGATTGGTGAGATGGGTGAGCCATTGACCAAAATAGAGTATTTTGTATCCTCCACGCAAGCCTTCATCCATCGCCTCCATCTGCTCCCGAAGCCTATCCTCTCAAACAAATACCCCACAAAGGATCTGTCCACAAAGTCGTATGCCTTTTCCATATCAATTTTAAACAATAAGCCCGGTTTTCTTTCTCTCTTCATCAAGTGAACCATTCATTTGCAATCAAGATACCATCCAAAATTTGCCTCTTTTCAATAAAAGCCCCCTGCGTATCCCCAATAACCTCTGGCAACGCTTTCTTCAACCTATCAGCTAACACTTTAGCCAACAATTTGTATATGCTACCTACGAGACTAATAGGTCGATAATGGGCAAGATTAGTAGGCCCCTCTCTCTTCGGAATTAAAGTAATGAAAGAGTTTTTCAAACCTTTAAAAATTTTACCATTCAAATAAAACTCCGAAAAAAATCTTTGTACCAATGGGCCCACAATGTCCCAACTTGATTTGAAAATGCAAAGTTAAAACCATCTGGGCCAGGAGCTTTATCCCCATTCAAACTCTCCAAAGCTGCCCTTATTTCTTCCAAAGAAAACTCTCTCTCAATCTATAAAGCCATCTCTCTTGATATTCTTAAGAAATCAACTCCATCCATAGAAGGTCTGGACGAACCCAGGTAAATCCTAGAGGCAGAACTAAGGCTAGATAACAGAGAGCCAACAGTCCTAGATAAAGATAGGGGAGAAGAAATTTGAGATATAAAGGACAACACCCACAAAAACAGCCTATCTAAAGTAGCATCACCATAAAGAAATAAACCACGAATGAATGAGAGAGGAGAATTAAGGAGAGATAGTACCCGGGCCTCCAAGTAAGACTGTCGCAAAATCACCGACGCTGCCAAAGGAGTTTGGATACACCAAAGAGAGCACTCCCAGCACGAAGCAACTACCGCCTGAGACGATTCGGAGAAGCCTCTGGTCAAAGAGATGTAAAAAATGAGAGAGATCTCCCTAGACAACTGGTCCACCAAGTTGAACCCCTCTCCCAAGCATCTGGGTGACCAACTAGAGAAGTTGGTGATAAGGTTTTTTTGGTTAATCTAGCAAACGATTCGGAGATATCAAAATGTCAGGAGATGAAATCTAAGAAGATAAGGATGATTGGTAAATGGTGCCCGGATATGCTTGAGCATAAGAGAGTAGTGTGGATTAGATGCTTTGGTTTTCCATTGGAAAGCTGGACTGAAAACACCATTAGATCCTTTGGATAGAGGTTTGGTAGGCTGCTGGAGATCCATGGAAGAAACTGCAACAAAGAAGATTGTTCGTATCTCCATCTCCAACTTGAAATCGGGATTCATGATATCATTTCTCGAAAGGTTTTTGTCGGCATCAATGGCAAATATTTCTCGGTTCTGGTTGAAGAGGTCACTTCTGCGATGGATGATTTTATTTTGATGATGATTAAACCATCGACTTGTGGTACTAATAGTTGTTATAGAGTTTTTGCTTAAGACAGGTAATATAGTTTGCCTCAATAAATCATGCGTACAAAAAAGGCCAAGAGCAGAGTCAAGCAAAATTCTAAATACTCAATGGACTTCTTGTAACACCCTGACCCAAAATTAGGTCTAATCGTGTGATTTGTGTCATTAATAGTGTTTTGTGATCGGTTAATCATGAAAATTAAGGATAAGGCTTTTTGAAAAGTCCAAGATCGGCCAAATCAGAGCTCGACAGCTCGTGGATCCAACTCGTTAAGATTAGATGGGCAAAATTTTAATTTGTCATAAATATTATTACTAATAATATTAATACATGTTTATTTGGAAAATACCTTATTTTAATTAATTATATTTTCACGTTTAGATACTCTTAGTCAATGTTTTAAAAACCGGCCCGTGGAGCGACCCGTCTTAGAGGAAGGGTGGGTTAAATAAGGTTCAACCGGGTTGACCCGTAGCCAAACCTGGTCAAACCCGCATCATTAATATAATATTATAAATAATATTAAATTATTAACTAATGTTTCATTAATGAGTTCAAATATAATTTTAATTAAAAAACTATTTTATCAATATAATATTTTGTTAATATATATTTTAGTAGTTGAGAGCAATGTTTTAGAAACCAACCCGTCTACCGAACCATTTCATGTGAAAGTTGAGTTAAATAAACTCAGTCAAACCTGTACCAGTCAATATAATATGATAAATAATATTAAACTATTAAATATTAAATAAGTTAATAAGATATAAATAACTATAAAAAATAAAATATAAAATACAATATACATAATAAAAGACAATATTATATTTTTATAAAAAATATTCTTGTTCCCACATAAACAATTATGAATACCAAAAATTAATAATCCAACGTCTATCTTCCAATATCATCCTAAACAAAAATATTTCATAATTTATGATCTCATACATCTAATATTTAAATCCAAATTTATTTTTTATTTACATTCAATATTTTCTCAAAAATTGTAATTTGACCACAATAATTTTAACCCAACATTATTTTTTTAATGAATCCGCTTACAATAAAAAAAAAAAAAAAGCAAATACACTAGATGTAGTCATATATATTTAATGGCTAAGTAGACTGAAAGAAAATTAACATTTGTGGTTTTTTGTGAAAATATCATGCTCTAAAATTTAACCTCGGCCGCTTCATTCATTTATGATGAGTTTGACGAGTCTCAAGCCATGTTTGAATTGAAAAATAAACCCACTCAAATATCAAAATTACACTATATAATCTTTTAAATCTCATAATAATATTATAAAATTATAAATGGACAATAAATTGAAATATAAATATTTTTTTTTGAATCACTCCTTTCATAAATTTAAATCAAATGAATAACCTTAAAATGAATTTAATTTTTCTATTTAACTAATTTATATAACCACATTTTATTGGGTCTAATTTTCTGCCTCCCACATCTCTAATTATTTATTTATACTTATAATAGAATGAATTAAATTATAAAAAAAAAAAAACATTTGAAGTCTTTAAAAATTAAAAAAGATGCTTAGGTTTCTTTAAGAAACAATGTGCTCATGTGTACAGTGGGCCTGTAGTGTAAAGAGGGTTGAATTCGGCCAAAGCCGTGAGTTCGAGAAAAAAGGTGAGAGGGGAGATCGGTGGAAATGAGTGGACCGTGTGCAAGGGACTCTTCGAGGGAGTCCAACCTCCTAGTCTTTCATACAAATAGATAATTTCTCATTGATCCACTAGCATAGAAAACAAGGAATAAATATAGATTCTCGTCCTTTATCTTAGGAGAGATTATAGATTCAAATTTTATCCTAAACCATATATTATCAAAGGAAACCAAGGAGGAAGAGGCGCAAGGGACAACCTCCTCGTTTATTGCCTAACTTCTAGCCAACACATGGCCGGCCAAAGATGGATAACCCACTCATCGCATAACTGGTCGAAGTGGATAACACCAAAAATTATGCACGTAACATTCCACCCCACTCAAATCCGACATCGTCCACGAGGAGGAAATCTGGTAACTTGGCTCGGTGTCTATGGTGAGACTTCCAAAAGTTGTCTTCATTCCTTGAGTCACACTCCCTTGCACCCGGGTCTCGACTTTAACCCTTTGCTTCACTACGCTTCTGTTTGCGCACCTCTCCAACTACACTCAGTAATGACATAAGGCTGACATGAAAGAGGCAGAAATTAAACCAGTGTCCTACAAAATATGATAACTGACGTGATGCTTCAATGAATGGCATTGATTCAATGTCACCTACAGTTCCACCCAATTCTATAACACAAGCATCTGTTAGACCTTCGTTTCCATCAAGAGGAATAGTAAATATAGATTCAATCCGGTCTTCAATGGATTCAGTGATGTGAGGAACCAATTGGAATGATTTTCCAAGATCGTCACCTTTCTTTTCCCCGTCATTGATAGACCTATATATCTTTCCTGTGGTAATGTTGTCTTCTTTAGTCACATCCAAGAAACAACTCATTGTCCCATCAAACTATGCAAACTCAAGTCGTGCCATGCGAGTGGGAATGACAGAGTCAGTGTCTCTTCCCACTGTTAAAGACCCTCGAGCCGATGACCTTACTGTTGAAGCTTCATCACGCTTTCGTGTTTGTCCGATGGAGAGTATCCCCAGGCGCAAATTCATCACAGTCAATTGGTTCACCATGTTGTCCAACCGCTGCCTTGATTCTCCATTTCTTCCAAACGCCTGTCTTGATTCTCTATCGCCTCCTTCAAAAGATCCATCATCTCATCTAACCGAGTGTCGAAAGTAGCTTCGGCCATTGAATGAAACCTAGCTCTGATACCTTGCAGTGGGCTTGTCGTGTGAAGAGGATTGAATTCGGCTAAACCCGTGAGTTCGAGAAGAGAGGTGAGAGGGGAGATCGATGGAAATGAGTGGATCGTGTGCAAGGGACTCTTCGAGGGAGTCCAACCTCCTAGTCTTTCATACGAATAGATAATTTCTCATTGATCCACTAGCATAGAAAACAAGGAATAAATATAGATTATCGTCTTTTATCTTAGGAGAGATTACAGATTCAAATTTTAAAATAATCAAAGCTATCCTAATGAGTCCTATTATCAAATGAAACCAAGGAGGAAAAGGCACAAGGGACAACCTCATCGTTTATTGCTTAATTTCTAGCCAACACATGGCTGGACGAAGATGGATAACCCACTCATTGCATAGTTGGCCGAAGTGGATAACCCAAGAATTTATGCACGTAACAATGTGAGTTAAAACATAAAAGGAAGTGCTGATGTGCGTTCTCTTTGAGAAACCCTAAAATCGTCAATAACGCCGCCGCCGCCGTAGGAAGATGGGAGAAGAGGAACCCATCAGCGAAACTATGAAAGAGAAATTAATGAACGGCCTTCGAGTCTCCAAGCATTGGCTACACGGATGAAGATGCGAAGATCATTCAACAGAGAAGTAGTAGTGAGAATGTGAGTTTTTTTTTTTTTAATTTTTTTTTCTTCCCTGATTTTCCTCTTCTTCTTTCTCCTCTCTTTTCACTTTTATCCTAAATCGGAAATCCAATCCCATTCCAGCAGTTAATTATTATTTTTATATATATTTAAAAAATGGGTTTTACTTTCAACGAGTCACGGGTTTATTACACAAACCGGGTTGAACTACCGGTGACAGCAGGTTTTTAAGGGTCTTTAACCCTAACGAGTTTTACCATGACCCAACCATTCATACAACCTGGTCACGGGTCAACCGCCGGTTCCACCACAGGCCGGGTCGGGTTTGACAACACTGCTCTTAGTTATTTTTAATTCTTAGTTATAAGATCTCTTAATTTGTGTTTTTAAGTTTCATAAATACAAATAATTGTGACTCGAAGAGGTTCTATTTATAAAATATTAATTTTAAAATAATCATAGAGTTAGAAAATTTCAAGAAAATATTATGTGTTTTAACCAATCATTTTATATTTTTAGATCTCCAAAATACAATATTTAGATCATTTAAATAAATAGTGTTCATTTTATGAAAATTTGCTTAAACGTCTTTTCAAGATCGATGAGTTTTTGAAATATACTTTTCTCCAAATTTTTACAATGCTCATGATTTTTAAAATCCGATGTTTTGGACCGATCTGATTAAATTAATTAAACCCCTTCAATTGAAAACTAGTGAAGATAGGCTTAAAGTAGATAAAATATTAATAAAAATCATTAAATAATAATAAAATAAATCGACCCATGCAAGCTGCTGCGTACGGATGAATCATCGCAGCTACGTGATGATTCATGCAAGCTATCTCCTGATAGCCATACCTGTTGCAGCTTCTTGCAAGCCCATTATAGTCTACCAACCATGGTTATAAATACCAATGGATGGAGTGGCAATCTTACAACACCCATTTTACTGAGAAAGTTTCAGTTCATCCTCCTCCAACTTCTTTTTCTTCTTCCTTCTGTTCAAAATGTCTCGGGAACTAGTTTAGTGGAAAATTTCAAAGTGCCAAAACTCTACTCAAATCTCTGAGTGAAGGTATACAAATTCATCATCTCATTGTTTTATTAACTTTAGAAAAGATTAGAAGTGAAAATGGTTTGAAATGGAGTGTAAAATTATAATGACCATATTCCGAATAGAGGATTAGGGTAAATGGGTAGAATTAAAGTGTAGTAGATTAAGGTGATGATACGTGTGTATTTGTTTGTTTTAATTTTTCAAAAATTATTTTGAAAATACACCTGACTTGGAATTTCAGTTAGCTCCGGTTGCACCCACATCTTCCCTCAACTAGATTACACAGTTAAATATTACTGTTGATTTTAGAAATTTACTTTAGAGAGAAATTAAATTGAGATTCTGGATTATATAAATTTCAAAGGGTGATTTTATTAAATTGTTCTTTTTAAAAGAGGATAATTTTTAATTTTCATGTTTTGAAAATGTAATTTGAAAAGAGAAATCAGATTTACAAAAGAAGTGTTTTATTTTAGAAATTGAATTTGAGAAAGATTTAAATTTCAAATCATGTTTTATCTACGGTGAATTTTATAAAATCGGTTAGTAGTTTTATTTTCAAAATTCAAGTTTTAAAAATGGTTTGAAAACCCGAATTGTGAAAATACTGCCATTACCGCGTTTTAAACTGATTTTTATAAAATAAATTAAAAAGCCAAATTTTAACATGTCTTGCCCTATTTTTCTCTCTTTCTAATTGTTTCTCTCAAAATTAGTAAAAGTCAACATGTTTTGTTATTATGCAATTGTCCTTTTTTTTTATTATTATTTCTTGCAAAATCAAAAGAGGGCTGCATGGCTTTCCATTCTTGAAACCCATGGCAACTTCTCCTATACAAAATATTATATACGTATGTACTTTTTACAAGAGCACAAAACAACGAATCCTCCTCCTTTGCAAAGAAAACAACCCTTTCTTTTTCTTTCTTTTGGTGTACGGCTCTTCCACTTCCTCATTCAGCTTCATAAGTTTTTGAAGGCCTCTTTCCTTGATTTTTCTTCAAGAAAAAAAATAAAAAAGTATGGTTTCTTCATGGTTTTCTTTTCTTTTAAATTTTTCAATCTCCATAAAACCAACCTTGGATTCAAGTATCCATGTTCGATCTTATGGAGATTTTTGTTATCGAACCTTCTTTTTGTATAATTAGAGAACTGATTTGATGTTTAGATAGCCAATATGTAGATCTCAAATTCGGATTTGAGAAAACCCAAACCTTGTGCACAATTGAAAAACTCGAATTTCAGATAATGTCTATGGTTTTCTGCGCTTCCTCGCAAGAAAAATTATAACTTGAGTTTTCGAACGTCTTTTTCGACGAAATTTATTGGGTTGTAAGCTACACTGATAGATCTAGTTACTACCCAATTTGAGATCAAGAATTGATGATTTGAAACCCCAAATTAGTTCTACAACTAGAACCAATTTTTTGTCCAGATCTGTAGAACAATTTTGTTGTTGTTTGGTAAACAAATCATAACTTGATCTCCAAGTATCAAAACGATGCAAACTTTATGTCCAAATTGATCAGAATAGGATATATATCTCCAGAAAAATTTGAAGGGCCAATTTGATGATTTGAAGGGTCGAATTAGACCTGTAAGAGGACCTTATTGCAGAATACAAAATTTTGGACAATTTTGCAGCATTCCGATCGACGATTTATGTTAGAGATCGTATTAGTGTGAAATTTGTGCATAAAATCAAGCCCTCAGAGAGAACTATCTCCAAAAAAATTACAAATTTAAATTCAATTGGATGATGGGTGAAAATTGGACTGCAACCTAGGTCTCTCAGACAGACTACAATCTGTTTGACCGCGTGACTGTCTGAGTAAAATGATCATAATTCAGGCTAGGAATATTGCCTTGGGATGCACGAGATTTTAGTTGAAGATTGGAATTAATTGGTAAAGGTGTTGTCACCTCGATACCTTTATCAGGCAACGACTCAAAGTTGCACAAAGTCAACAAAAGAGTTACGCTGATAAGAGGCGGAGACCTCTAGAGTTTGAGGTTGGAGACTTTGTGTTCCTGTGTGTCGCTCCACGGCATGGTGTACAGAGATTTGGTTGCAAAGGGAAGCTGTCACCTCGCTACGTGGGACCGTTCGAGATTTTGAAGAGAGTTGGAGAAGTTGCTTACCAATTGGCACTTCCTCCAAATCTGGAAAGGGTGCATAGTACTTTTCATGTATCTATCTATGCTCAGAAAGTACGAACCAGACCCTTCGCATGTGCTGAATGTGGAAGAAATAGAAGTCTCTGAAGACTTGACTTTTGAAGAGATACCTATCAAGATTCAAGGTACTTGGACCCAAGTGCTTCAAAAGAAGAACATTCCTCTAATGCAAGTCTTGTGGCAGCATCATGGATTGCAACATGTAACGTGGGAACCAGAGTCAACTATGCAGAAGTTGTACCTTGGATTATTTGCTGATTAAAGGTATGCGTTTACTTTGAAATTTCAGGTCAGAATTTCTTTAAGGTGGTAGGATGTAATACCCTAACCCTGATTAGTACTTAATTATGTATTAATTAGCTGTTAATTTTGATTAATGAACTGTTAATCTGATAGATTAACAGGTGGGTTGTATTTTGAGTCAAAGTTTGACTCGATTCGAGTTCGGAGTCTGTGCACCCAACTTGTTAACGTTTAGTGGCAAAGTAGAAATTGTTCAAACCTTTCTCCACCTGAGACCTTTAAAAAATATCTATATTTGAAAAATTGTTTATCTGAAATATTTTAATCTCTAAAAGTTTGTTTATAATTAAAATTCTGAGTTTAGAATGTTTTATTTAGATTACTGTTAATTATATATTTTACAAACTATTATTTTAAAATTTGAAGTAGACATTTTATGATTTTAAATATGTAAATTATTTAACTATTTAATTGGTTTAGTGAAGTTTTGGAAATACCCATGTTAAGGGAATGTATTTTAAAATAGTATTTTAAGAAGTTTAAATCATTCTAAACCATAGAAGTTATATGGTTTTAATTTTATTTTTTTGGATTTTATTTTTAAAATATGAAAAAATGATGATGCATTTAAATTTGTCAAAAAAGGTTACGAGCTACGTGTAGCTAGGCAATGGCATGCCATGCTTAGCCACACCACCATCCCTTTAAAAGAAGAGATGAGGTGAGGAGATGAAAGAAAGGGAAAAAAAAAAAAAGTCAAAACACTTTCTCTACCTCTCCCTCTCTTTTCCATCGGTTTCCATTCTTCTTTCCTCCACCGTTTCAAACAAGCAGCAGCTCTCTTTGGAGTTTTTTTCTAGCGTATAGCTCGGGGTGTTCAAACTTTGCCATTTCTCCATTGATTTTTGCAAGTAAAATATGAAAATTTATCTATTCAAAATTTGAGGAACTTTGGAACTATTCTTTTTGTAAAATAGTATGGTCTTAAATTTCAAATTTGAATTTTTAGAATTTAAGGAAAAATGGCTCATTTTTTAATTTTTGAAATTTATCTTGTAAATTGATTTTTGAGGTAGTTAAAACTTGATTTTTGTAAATCTAAGTTAAGAAGGGGAAAGATTAACCTCAAACTGACTTTGTGTGTTTAAATTTTAGCAATGGGTGTTTACTTTACTGTACTCTCTAGGCCTGCCTCAATACTTCCTCATGGTCCTATCTACAAGACAATACAAGAATGGCCTAAGCATTTTACTTTACTGCACTGTACCCTCTGAGCCTCTCTCAATATATTTTCATGGTCAATTCCATAAAACAGTACGAGGGAATGCACTGAGTAAATTCAATTTTCTTATTATTTTGTGTTTTGGATGGCTGGCATCTGACATTCTAACTTAATAAAGTAGTAAGACTTCGGTGACTCACTGACATTATCCGGTTTTTTGAGCGGAAATTTATACATCTAGTTATTGGATTACTTTTAGTATGTTTTAATTCTAATGAATAATCATTGATCTCATATGTTTTAACATACTTTTGGAGAAATTTGCAAGGTGGAGAAGGTGAGGAGACTCAACCTAACCCATATATTGAATTAAATTTATTTGGATATGTTGTGTAGCATCCAATAATGGTGAATGCGTTGTTATTGTGAAATGCATGGGTTTATTATGCATATGATTTTACTGCTTGTGATATTCCTCTGCTAACAGGATTATGCAGGTGATAAGTGTGAATATTCTAAGTTGATTAACTTGGATTTAATACTAGTGGATGGAATTGTAAATTTTCCATGTTTATGGAATTCTGTTATTTGTATAAGTCAAGCATGTACACGTACACACCTGTTGAGTCGGTCAAGCTCTTGCAAGATGTTGCATTCTGTCTGTTTTGACTTAATGCAATCGAGGTTGAGTGGGATACCTTGACAGGGTTGAGTGGGATACCCTGAACCAATACAGTTTAAGTTGAGTGGGATACCTCAATAGGGTTGAGTGGGATACCCTGGTGTGGGTCAAGTTTAATTTTGAACTTTGAAAATTGAAAAGAACAGTTGTCATATGTTCTGTTATTTATTTAAATGCATTGTTTATTTATCGTGTGTTATACCCATAACATTATGAGTTCTCTTGACTGGGCTAGTAGCTCACATGTACTTCAATATAGGACAAGATCTAGAGGTGGTGGAGGATCCCTCTGCAATAGCCTAAGTTGTGGAATCCCTGGATTCACACTAGTGTTTTAGTTTAGGTTTCTACTGAAACTATTTGTAATATGTAATTTTGAGTTGCCACCTGTGGCACCCAAACTGTTTTATGTATAAATTATGATATATATATATATATATATATAATGGTGTGTTTGTGCTTCATCGTGTATGTTATAATCTAAGTTTTCTTTATCTTGTGTGGTTTTATCCTTGGGCTTAGGCGAGTCCATGGTTCATGAACTTGTAAATTTGTGTTTGTAAAAAAAAGAAAAAAATTAGTTCACGTTCTGGGCCCATTTCCCGTGTCAGGGTGTGACAAGGTTGGACCTATGAAATAGACTGGGCACATGTTGGAATTGTTATTGTAATTCGGTACTTACTCACAGTAGTGTAAGGGAATTGGGTAAGTATTCTACTGGTCGTGAGGAGACTCAGTTCGTCCGGATAGTTGAAAATCAACCACTAGTCTTGTTGCAATGTCTAACAATTATATTCGACATTGAATAGATGTTTTGTGTAATATAGTAGTATTGTGGTATGAAACCCCAACACCACCCAACTAGGTGTTGGATTTGTCCCACATCAAGAGTTGGGTTGGGTGTGAAGCGGTTTATTTGAGGGAAAGCCCCATATTCCCATGTGACACCTTTTGGGCCTGGCCATGTAGGCTAGGGCCCAAAGCAAAACCGTAAGGGTAGAGTGGGCTCAAAGCGGACAACATCACACTAGGAAGTTGGGGTAAGGTCGTTACAAATGGTATCAGAGTATAGTTCAACACTCGGACTGTGTGTGCCCTCTACCTCTGTGATGTGACAGAGCTGGAGACAACTCTGGTCTTAAGGGGGGTGGATTGTGAAACCCCAACACCACCCAACTAGTGTGGGTTTTTGTCCCACATCGACAGTTGGGTTGGGTGTGAATGGGTTTATTTGAGGGAAAACCCCTTTTTCCCATTGAGGCCTTTTGGTCCTGGCCATGTGGGCCAGGGCACAAAGCAAATTCGTGAGGGTAGAGTGGGTCCAAAGCAGACAATATCACACTAGGAAGTTGGGGTAGTGTTGTTACATGTGATGTATGATTGAGATGGATTTTTGATATTGTGTTGTCATGATAATAATGCTGCGATATGATTCATTATTATGCATGTGGGATATTATTGATATTGGATTTGATATTTTAGAACATGTATATGATGTTAACGTTAATTTGAGATCATATAATCATGTTTGGGGTATATTGTTGATGATGAGATTCATGGTATGTTAATATGATTCATAACATGTGACATGATGATAGAGATAATGCATGGTAGACATAGCATTGAGCATAATATCTTCATATTCATGAGATGGGTATTGAGGTGTGAGCTGTGATATTTCATATTGACCACAACGGTGGTAGTGTATGGTCACAATAAAGAAATTACATTTTCTAAATGTAAAAACACACCATCTCATACGTCAATCATATCATCTTTTCAAATGTCAAATCTTATGAAGGCATATTTGCTTTATCACTGTTTTTGAAGCTAGGATGCCATTGTAGATGCAACTTTTTTGAAACATTCTTGCAATAGTAGATGTTAGATGCTTTTGAAGCATGCTTGCAATAGTAGATGTGAGATGGATGGATCAACTTTTGCTTTCGTAGCTATCGACGTGTGGCTAAACATATGAGAGCCTCATTAAACTTCTTTGCAGAATAAGACAGATAACTGGTGTAACGCCCCGCCCTTTTTCACTTGCTTCTTCCTGTAAATTCAAAGTCTATTTTTTTTTTTTTTTTAACAGAGTGGAGTGATAGAGCGTGGGATATCACAACGCGAGCTACGTCCGAACTTCCAAAGTCCGACCCTTAACTGGCCAACCCTATGTGTGCATGGACTCAGTCCACTAAAATGGTTCACACATAGCAATATCAACATGCGGAATAAAAATCACAACTTGCGGAATCATAACATCAATTTGCGGAATCATAATAGAATCTAGTTCCATTCCATTGATAGCAAAGTACTTAGTCAATAAAAATCACAATCATCATTATCCAAATAAAACATCCAACCATAGCATTTCATCTAAGTTATTACATTCTGAAAATCTGGATACTCTCAATATAAATCCCGGAGTATCTTAAACACAATATAAAACTAAAATCGTTCCAAGCTTCTATGCTTGTTCCTTTCTACGTTTAGCATTTTCCTCGTTTCCTGCATCATCCACTAAATGGTAGAAGTAGGGCGTTAGTACAACGCGCCCAGTAGGTATTCCAATTAGGGTTAACACATGGTTAGTATAAAACATATCATATAACATAGTGATATCAAAACCATATAAATCCATGCCATGCAATGATGACAAATATGCAATGAGTCCCACCCATCACCTGTACATAAATGTGCCCACCACATAGGTCTTTCGGTCGCCCCGACGGAGTGTGGACCCTCCGGAAATCTTCTTGATGGAAATCACATCAAGGTGTTGCATATAAGTTTTTCGGACGCCCCGACGGAGTGTGACCCCTCCGGTTATAAATCCTTCACCCCATGCCATGCATGAGATGCCAATGAAACACATGTTATTTTATAACATAAATATAGCATTGAAAATCATCATTTGAAAAACATATCCAATACATGCTCTTTATACAATAAAACCTAGCATGTAAAATCACATTTGAACATAATCAATCCATGCTATTTTAAACAATTTAAACGTAGCATTTGAAATCCATAAATAAAGCATATTCCTTGAAACATATTTTTATCAAACATAAAATAAAACAAAGTACATAAACCATGGTTTCAAAGAGGTGGAATCCTACCTAAGACCGCTCACGAGTCCTTGCGTTTTCGTCCAAGAGTCGATCACCGATTGCGCACCACTTGCGAGATCCCGTTACCTTATATATAATAATAAATCAAAACCAAGTCTCACTTGATTCACAATATTTTAAGTCCATACACCATTCCTCATTTTTACCCTTTATTTACCAAATTGCCATTGGTCTCATCACCTAAGTTTTAGGTCCCAAAACATTGGTCCATTAATTCATATAATTACAAAAATGTCATTCATGGTTAAACTTCTATTTTTAGCAAGTATTTACAATCTTGCCACTCCGTAGAATTTATTCATTTAATTACTTATTTATGCCATTATATCTATCTTTCCATTCTTTTCACCCTTCATCCCTTGGTTTGGTAAACCATTTATTTAATTCATACATAGACCCAAACATGGCCCATTTACAAGTTCATAACCGTACATAAAAATCCCAAGTCCACCAAATAATTCCCATATATTGATTCATAAAACAAACATGACCTAAAACCCCAAGTCCATTAAATACTTCATGGGATTCGGCCATACACTATGGCCGAACCCTATGTCCAATATTTCCTCATAATTTCAAAATTGCCACTATACTTATCCATAGTCATTTTACCTCCCTTATTTCCATAAGTCTTAAGTTCCATAATAATGGATAAAATAATTCATAATATAATCATTTAATCCTTGACACCTGAACCCAAAAATTGGTTCATAACTCGATTCATCAATCAGCCCTTAACATGAATTAAAATGCCATTTGATCCCTTAATTTGGACCATGGGATTCGGCCATACACCTTGGCTGAATCCTATGGTGTATAGTTTCCAAATTAAACTCCACCTTTTTCATAATTGGAAGGTTTCCCAATTTAGATTTTACCTTCCAAAAATAGAACTTCCCCTTGTTAATCTCCCCTTCTATTATTAGAAGATTTCTATATTTAAACTTACTAAAATTATCAACCTCCTTCCATAATTGGAGTGCTTTCCAATTTAGCAACTCCTTCCATATTTAGAAGCTTTCCTTATTAAGCAGACACCTTCCATAATTGTATGCTTTCCAATTTTAGCAACCAATTCTAAAATTAGATAATTTCTTATTTTATTCTCCATTCCAAATCCATCTACCAAAAATAATCCCTTCTTTCTATTCTTAGATCTTTCTAAATTAGAACTCCACCTTCCAAAAATAATTAACAAACATTCAAAATAGCATAATCACTCCATGGGGTTCGGCCATACACCATGGCCGAACCCTATGGTTCTTATGGTTCTCTTTTAAATGAATTCAAACAACATAGCCCTCCATAGTTTTCATGCATCTAAGAAAGCATCAACACAAATCTATTTAAAATAAAACATTATTCTTTCCATGGAATTCATCCTTCAAAATCCCTTTTAAAATCCTTAAACATAGATCCATAATCTTCATGTTTGAAACCAATTTACATTATTGCCATTTATACCAATCTCTAAGTTAACTTGGTCCATGGGGTTCGGCCAACACCTTGGCCGAACCCTATGGTGCATAACTTTCCATATTTAGAAATACCTTCCAAAATTAGATGGTTGTACCATATTTAACAACTTCTTCCATAAATGAAAGGTTTCCATATATAGATTCTAACTTTCCATAAATGGAAACTTTCTAAGATTAGAACTCCTTTCCAAAATTAGTATGCTTTCTAATTTATGAATCCTCATCCATGGGGTTCGGCCATGCACTATGGCCGAACCCTATGGTTCCAATATCTCCTCTTTTAAATCCAATTAAACACACCTATCCGTCTAAGGTTTTCCATCATTTAAATCCATACATTAAATCAGTATCCTTTCACGGTTTTGAACCCATAAATATAGCCGAAGACCTTCCATTAAGCATCTCCAAAATCCTTTCATTTAATCCATCACCAAATAAATCCAAAACCGATCATACATTGGCTTACAAAAATCATACATTAAACCTATCTTCTTACATGGGGTTCGGCCATGCATTGTGGCCGAACCCTATGGTTCATGCTTCCTTGGTTTTCCATTAAAAAAAATAAGCAAATCTTTTAAACAAAATATAAATCAAACAACTAACCGGTTCCCGAGACTCCTTCAGTTATTTCTTCTGATCCTTTTCTTTGCTCTTAATCTTTTCTTCTTGCTAGTCGGACAACCCTTGTTGGTTTCGTCTTCTTCCAATTTTCTTTTCTTTTCCCCTTGCTTTTCTCCAAACAAGAACTCCTTCTTGTTGCTGCCCTTTCTTCTCTTACTTTTGGCGTGAAAGAGAATGATGAATTGAGAGAGGGAGAGAGAAGAATAAAACTTGATAATGGGATTTTAAAAACCGTGCACCCCCTCCTTGCCTCTCCTTTTATTAGTTCTCCTTAGTCTCACATTAGAAATTTCTTAAGATGAGCACCCCTTAGCGGTGTGCCCTTTGTGTTTCCCGTTTTGTTTTGCACATATATGATATTATATCTCAGTTTAGACCTTGTTAACTTCCGAATCAGAAAAAATGGTAAACTACAAAGTTTTAGCCCTTGAAGTCTTCTTTCCAACGCAAAAGGAATCAAAGCCATCGGATATAGGAGTGAAAAGTTATAACCAAAATACTGGACATATGTCAAACCTTCCTTATTTAACCATGGCCGACTTACCTTGCCTTAGATGGCAATACCGTGTGGCCTTGCTTTGTTTAATAATTTACCGATCTCCCTTGCTCAATTTAAGACCTTCTTTTAATTATATCTCTATCTAATTAAATAATTTCCTTGGCTATTAATCCATGCGCATTATTATAGATATTAGTTTCCAAAATTCTGTCATGCTTAATCTCATTTAATTTTTGAATATTTTCTTAGGATATGCAAATCTAATTTGATTAAGAAAATCCCTCTCCAATTATTCTAGAATATCATTTGTGGATTTAAAATCCCACATATTTTTCATGCGCCTAATCTAGGGATTTCACATTCAAAATTCGGCCATAAGATCCTCTATTTCAATTGGATATGATTCACCACCAATTTAATCCTACCCATTTAAATTTTAATAAAACCAATTTCACAATCAATTGGGTCCTAATTGGGTCATGGCCCAATTCTTTATCCATATACAAATCCAATCTAAAATTCATAATTAAAATGGGTAATTTCATATAAAATAATTAACTGAAAATCCGAGGTGTTACAACTGATGACTTCAGATTTGATTTTTCTTGCCGACAGAATGAGAAATTGAAATACTCATTAGGATGGAATCAGATTTTTCATGACGAAGATGTACTCAGTATACAACTTGTTATAATACCGTAGATACGATATTATTTTTCCTTTTTACCAGCTCCTTTAACTTTGATGTATCCATTATTTTCATCATCTTATATATCATCTTCAGATGCGAGTGCTTGAAGTGCGCCAAAGGCATTCTCAGTATGAAGATTTCTAACTTTTGTAATGACTCATCAGTCTTTCCAAGGTGAGCAAGAATATCTTTTGTCAGATCTTCCTTGATTTAAGAAGCTTAGTAGCTGATAGAATTGATGCTTTTGAAATGTCATGAGAAGGGGTAAAAATTGTAACACCCCGCCCTTTTTTACTTTCTTTTTCCCGTAAATTTAGATTCTTTTTTTTTTAATAACAGAATAGAGTAATAGATCGCGGGAAGTCACGACGCGAGTTAAGTCCGAACTTCCAAGGTCCGACCCTTAACTGGCCAACCCTATGTGTGCATGGACCAAGTCCACGAAAATGGTTCACACATAGTAATATCAACTTGCGGAATAAAAATCATAGCCTGCGGAATCATAATAGAACTAAGTTCTATTCCATTCAGATAGCAAAGTACGTCAAGTCCTTATCCATAATTAAAACATCATAATTATCCAATAAATCATCCAACTATCTAATTTATTATATTCCGAAATCTAGGCACTCAAATACAAGTCCATAAGTAATTTTATTCAAAACATATAAAATAAATCTTCCAAGCTCCTATGCCTGGCCCGTCTTACGATCCTCGTTCCTCTGATTACCTGTGTCATCAACTAGGGTAGAAGTAAGGTGTTAGAACAACGTGCCCAGTAGGTATTCCAGTTACGGCTAACACATGGTTAGTACAAAAACATATATTATAACAGAATATATAAAACCATGTAAAACCCATGCCACGCAATGATGACAAATGCAATGAGTCCCACCCATCACATGTACATAAAGTACACACCACATAGGTCTTCCGGAAGCCCCGGCGGAGTGTGGACCCTCCGGATTCTTCTTGACGGAAAATCACATCAAGGTATCGCACATAGGTTTTTCGGACGCCCCGACAGAGTATGACCCCTCCGGTTACAAATCCTCCACTCCATGCCATGCATGAGATGCCAATGAAAAGCATGCTATTTTATAACATAAACATAGCATTAAAAATCACCTTTTGAAACATAATCAATACATGTTATTTAAACAAAAAAACATAGCATTTAAAATTCATATAAAGCATATCCTTTGAAACATAAATTTCATCAAACATAAGATAAAACAAGTGTACATAAATCCATGGTTTCAAAGAGGTGGAATTCTACAAAAGACCGCTAACGTATCCTTGTGTCTTTCGTCCAAGAATCGATCACCGATCGCGCACCGCTTGCGAGATCCCGTTACCTTATAATATAATAACCAATCAAAACCAAGTCCCACTTGATTTGCAATATTTAAGTCCATAAACCATACTTGTGGGGTTCGGCCATACTTGTGGGGTTCGGCCATACCTATGGCCGTGCCTCACCCTTTTTGTTCATTTATTTCATTAATTACCAAAATGCCATTGATTCAAACCTTAGTTAATATTTTATTTATTTTAATCCAAAGTACATAACCCTAGGTCTGCCAATCAATTCCCATGTTTAGACTTAAATACATAGATCCTAAACATCTAAGTTCTCCAAATAATTCCTCATGGGGTTCGGACATGGTGTATGGCCGAACTCATAGTCCCTTATTTTCCCTTAATTACAAAAATGCCATTCATGGCTATCATTATCCCTTATTCTCATTCATTATGTATTTAGACTAATAATTAACCTATTAATCCGAGTTCACAAAATAAACCTCATGGGGTTCGGCCATACATCATGGCCGAACCCATGATCTTTCAATTTAGGCGATATTTACAATTTTGCCACTAGCTTAAGTTCATGTCTTCCCATTAATTCAATCATCATATTAAATTCATACCATCCATTCCCCTTGATTCATTAACACATAAACCTAACCCATAGAATTAATTCATGGGGTTCGGCCACGCATGATGTCCAACTTTCTATTCATATTACTTCCCATAAATAGATGTTTCCAAGATAATCTCCACCTTTCCATTATTAGATAGTTTCCAAAATTAGAAACCATCTTTCCATAATTGGATGGTTTCCATAATTAAACTTCACCTTCCATTATTAGAAGGTTTCCATAAATAAACTCCACCTTTCCATAATTGGAAGGTTTCCATAATTAAACTCCTCCTTCCATTTTAATCTAAGGTCCATAATTAGGTAGCTTCTAATTTTTGAAAACTCCTTCCATAAATAGATAGTTTCCTAAATTAGAAACCATCTTTCCATTATTGGATGCTTTCCAAGTTTAGCAACCCCTTCCAAAATTAGATAGTTTTCCTAAATTAGAAACCATCTTTCCATAATTGGATGCTTTCCAATTTTAGCAACCAAAATCTATCTCCATTCCAAAACAACCCCATGGGGTTCGGCCATGCACCATGGTAGAACCCTATGGTTCATGATCTTGACCATTAATTTAACTCCATTACATTTTATCAATAACCCTTCTATGGGGTTCGGCCATACTCATGGCCGAACCCTATGGTTCTATTAAAAATTATTAACCTTATGTCCATATAATCCAATGCCTATGAAAACCCCAATTTCATAAATTTATTTGGTGGGGTTCGGCCATACACCATGGCCGAACCTCACCCCTCCAAAATCATATTACATTATCAATGATCTTCCATTTAAAATCCTCTTAAAAACATAAGTATAAATCCATTATCTTCATGTTTGAAAACCCCATAAACTTATTAATAACTTCCATGGTTTTCATTCTTAAAAACCCAATAAAATAAATCAAGTCTTTCCATGGGGTTCGGCCATGCACTATGGCCTAACCCTATGGTTCTTTCTTTTCCATTTAAATCATTAAACACATCTCCAATCTTCCTCCATGGGGTTCGGCCAAACACCATGGCCGAACCCTATGGTTCTTTTATTTCAAAACAAATTTATCAAATAAAAATACTAACCGTTTTCGTTTGATTTCTTGCTCTTCCAATCATTCTCCTTTCTTCTTAATTTCTTTCAACCAAAAACACCTCTTGCTGGTTGCCTTCTTCTTCTCCTTGCTCTTTGGCGAGAATGAGAGATTGAGAGAGATAAAGAGAGGGCTCGGCTATGAAGGTGTAAAAACCTTGTACCCCTCTTTGTCTCTCCTTTTATCACTTCCTCTTGATCTTAATTTAGGAGGTGCCTTAGATGCAATTGCTTAATGGTGTGTGCCCTCTTAAGATAGCCATTGCCAACCCCTTGTTGCCTCTTTTAAAACCTCCTCTTGATTTAAATAGAAGGTGCCATGCGTCCCTCTCTCAATTTTGGAATGTGCTTAAGATAAACCATGCCCCATTGCCGTGTGCCCTTGTGTTTAAATTTAGACACTTCTTTTATTTAATTTAAGACTATATGCATACCCTTTTTAAAAGATCCTATGCGTATAATGTAGATATGAAATATCTCTACACACGGCCATGCACAATCTTATTTAATTTAGATATAATGCATCACTAAATTAATTCAACCCCATTTAATTTTAATAAAACCAATTCCAAAATCAATTGGGTCCTAATTGGGTCATGGCCCAATTCTTTATCCATTTAAGATCCAATCTAAAATTCACAATTAAAATGGATAATTTCATAAAAATAATAAATTGAAAATCCGATGTGTTACAGAAATAGAAGCGGGATAGTGCCACAACTTGTTTAGAAGAGAGGGAGAATGGAAATGGAGAAAGAGGGATTGGCGTTGAAGCCCGAGGGGAGTTAGTATGAATGTTATGAGTAATTTGAGTTGATGATGCATTAAGTGCATCTAAAAAACTAAGATTCGATCTTTTGTAGAATGATTAGTTTCATCCTATGAAGCACGGATACTTCGAAACCCATCGAGTATCCGTGCTGGGTGCGTATCCTACACGGATACAGCTCGATTACATGTCGGATACGCACCCAATTAATTAAATATTTTTTTAAATATGGATAGGCCCCGATATGTTACTCGGACACGCCCGGACATGCGTGGATACGCCCGGACACGCGTGACAAGCCCGGACACGCACAGGACACACTAATTTTTTTTTATGCCTGACACGTGTGGTCTAAACCATTTTTGTTAAAAAGGGCTGCTAACCCTAATCGAGAGGAAAGATCGATCGAACCTGAGGAAGCTGAACCGAAGACAGAAGAAGGGAGAAGGAGAGGAAAGATTGAAGGAAGGAGACGATCGGAGGTACGGTAAGAATTTCTCTTCTCTTTTCTCTCTTTTCCTCTATCCATCATCGTAACCTCCTAATCCCTCCATGTGTTTCCGAGAGCCCAAAATCAGTCATTTCCCCTACCGTCTGTGCTCAAAAGTCTCTGTCCATCTCCCATCTTCATCCCCTTTCCTAGTTGCCCTTTTCTATACCCTCTTCTTCTATTTGCCCAAGCCACTATCAAACCCAAGTTCAGTCCTTCACCCACCATCTTTTTCCCTCCATTCAGCCCATTTATCTCACCACCATACAGTCTTCCTCATCCCAAACATGAACCCAACACCATACAGACCTATCAAAATAGTTTCGTCCCCCTCCTTGGCCCTTCCGCCCTTCCTTTGCCCTTCCCAGATCTGTCAAAATCAGACAATGGTGTACACATGAGATCCAACTTTTTTTGGACACAAACTGCTCATAGAATGGTCCTTTTCTGGATTCAATTGGATCCAATAAAAAAAAAATCAACCTCATCATACGATTAGGCCCTCGAGAGCCTTAATTGTGGTGTTCCCTTGCAAGTATCCAATCAAATGGCTACAGTCATTTGGTAATTGGTACAGATAATTGGAAGGAGTAATACCCACCAACCACATTCATGCATGAGAACATAAACCCATATTTATAAATTATAATTATCTCCCATTGGGAGTCATCAAATACATCTTGGAATTTAAGTTGTGTTTTGGGGATGAGAAGCAAGTCATCAACTCATCTGCTATAAAAACCATCTTCTCCAAAGGTAAATGCTTCAGTATTGACTAGTCAGATGTTCTAAGAAGCCTTAAACATGAAGTGGGATGGGTATTACTCATTCTTACTATTAATGATTTGTGGAGAGAGCTGAGTTATAAATATTGGACAAGAGGACTGAAATTAAAAAATAGCAATGATATTTTATTGATTAAATTTTCTAAATTTAAACATGAAGTGGGATGGGTATTACTCATTCTTACTATTAATGATTTGTGGAGAGAGCTGAGTTACAAATTTTGGACAAGAGGACTGAAATTAAAAAATAGCAATGATATTTTATTGATTAAATTTTCTAAAAGGTTCAGATTTAAGTATTTGATTATATAAAAAATTATTGATATTTTAGATTTTAGTCAAAATTTATAACTGTGAGAAAGATTAAGTATCTGTATCATGGTAATGTGTTTTGGAACTGATATGGAAAATATGGACAATTTTAGAACCGTCCTATAAATTTAATTCAAAAAATTGAATTTGGGTCATGCATTTTAGAACCTGACATTTTTTTCTGTTTTTTTCCTGTCTATGTTTGTCGTTCAGACTGTTTGTGAATTGAAATGTCTACTGGTGTTGAGGGCAGTAGTAGTAGTAGGTGTGGTTCATCTAGTAATGCTACATCTGCAAGTAGATTTTGTTAAAGGCGATGGATGACCATTATCCTCTTTAGTCATATGTTACAATATTTCAAAGTAGAGATCTGACTGTTGGAGGTGGAAGTGGAAATGTAATTTATGTAATAAGGAATTCAACAGTTCATGTTAAGGTTCATCTATTGAGGCAAGCTGGTGAAGGGATTCAAATGTGTTCTTTTGTGATTGAAGAATATTTAAGGGAACTTTTCAAAGTTGTCTCTGAGGTTGAACAGAGGTCTAGACAAAAAATTGTTCCCTTACCCAATCATTCCATTACAACTCATATGGCCTCAACATCAACTAGTGAGGGAAAAAAAAGATGAGTTAGAGGTGCAAGTGCTCTGGAAAAAGCATTTAAAAATGATGTTAAGGATCAACTTACAAGTGAAATTGCTAGAATGTTTTATTCAGGTTGTTTGCCATTTCGCTTTTCTAGAAATCCCTACTATTTTAGTTTATATAGTTTTGCTACCAACAATCAGATCTCTGGGTATGTTCCTCCTGGTTATAATGCTTTCAGAACCACACTTTTAAAAAAGGAGAGAGCAAACATTGAAAGGTTGCTCCAACCAATCAAAGGAACTTGGCATGAGAAGGGGATGAGCCTAGTTAGTGATGGGTGGAGTGATGTACAAAGGAGATCGTTAATCAATTTTAAGGCTGCATCTGAGGGAGGCCCCATTTTCTTGAAAGTTGTTGATGATTCAAAAGAGTATAAAGATAAGCATTACATTACCAAATTGATGATAAACACAATTCGTGAGATTGGGTCAGAGAATGTGGTATAAATTGTGACTGATAATACTCCTGTGTGTAAGGCAATGAGATTACTTGTTGAAGGTAATTACCCTCACATATTTTGGACTCCTTGTGTGGTGCACACATTAAATCTTTCACTAAAAAAATATATGTGCAGCAAAGAATACAGAGAGGCATGAGAATGTTTATGTTGAATGCCATTGGATTACTCAAGTTTCAGATGATGCATGTTTTATTCGCAACTTCATTATAAATCATTGTATGAGATTGGATATTTTTAATTCTTTTGTATCATTGAAATTGCTTGTTGTGGCCAAAACACGATTTGCTTCTACCATTGTGATGTTGAAGAGATTGAAGCTTATCAAGCGTGGCCTTCAAAATATGGTTATTAATGAGGAATGGAGTGCCTACAGGGAGGATTGGAAAGGCTCAAACTCTGAAAGAGATGATTTTAAATGATATATGGTGGGACGATGTTGACGATATTCTTTCTTTTACATGCTCAATCTATGAGATGATCCGGTTGTACGACACGGATAAGCCGACCCTTCATTTGGTTTATGATATGTGGGATTCAATGATAGAGTAAGTGAAGGCGTCGATATATGGCCATGACTTGAAGGAGCTAGCTGAGTAGTCTACTTTTTACGATGTGGTGTATGATGTACTCATTGATCGATGGACTAAAAGTTGCACACCACTACATTGCATGGCTCATTCTTTGAATCCCTCTAAGGTAATTTATCTATTTCGATTATTTTTTTAGATTTTGAACTTCATGGTTTACAAACTAATGTTATGTTTTTCTAATAACCTATAGGTACTATAGTAATTACTGGCTTGCTCAATCTCCAAATAGGGTTGCACCACATAGGGATGAAGAGATATCTGATAAGAGAAACAAATGTTTGAGAAGGTACTTTCCTGATGTGAATGAGAGGAAAGCTGTTATGATAGAATATGCAAGGTTTTCAGGAACTACTGATGCATTTGGCACTTTTGATTGTTTACAAGACAGATGGAACTTGGATCCGAAAACATGGTGGGTGACCTATAGAGTTTCTACACCAAGACAGCAAGCGATAGCTCTTAAGCTTCTTATAAAACCATATTCATCATCATATTGTGAGAGGAATTGGAGCACCTACTCATTCATCTACTCCATGAAAAGAAACAAGATACATCCTAAAAGGGTTGAAGATTTGGTGTTCATACATACAAATCTTCGTCTTTTGTCAAGGAAGAATGATAACTATATAAAAGGACCAAATAGGATGTGGGACATTGGGGAGACCAGTGGGATCCATTTGATGGAGCTGGAGTTTTAAATGTTGCAAGTTTGTCTCTTGATGAACCAAATATAGAGGTTGTTCTTTTTACTGATGTTAGAGAAGGAAATGAAGAGATTGAAACCTTCAATCAGATTTTGTAATAACATGTATTTTGTGGGTGACAATTGATAATTGTACTTCTTATCACGTACTTAGTAATTTAGTATTTGTTTACTCTTTTTATCTCATAGTAGAATTTAGTAATTCGGCGTATCCCACTGCACCCATATCCTAGTTTTTCAAAATTTGTCGTATCCCCGTATCGGATACGAGGTGCTTCTTAGGTTTCAGCATAATTAGGATATATCAAATTTATTCACTCAGAAATAATTTGAGAAAAATCAAAATTTTCCTAATTTTTTACATTGATTTTTCTAGTTAAAACAGGAGGACTTAAATCCATTCTTTTTTCGAAACTCCATTTACAAATCCATGGATTATTAAATTGAGAATAAAACATCATTGTACTCCAATCTTCAGCATCAAACATAATTTTTTTCAATATGATTTTTCTTTTCTTTTCGCAGTATAGAAGAAAAAGATTGAAAAACAGGTTGAACATTTGTAGGCAGTATATCTTTATGAGCTCCGAAAATAGACCAAAATTTAGCAAACCACCACATTGGAATTTCTTCAAAATCATTGATTTTTATATGAATAAATGAGGAATGCATAAACATTTTGTTTTGGAAAAATAAAATGTTTTCCCATGCAGACATATAATCCCAATAATAAAAAATGATGTCGTGCATGTCAGGTTTCTGAATAACATGGGGCTGGAAATGTAATGCCCGCCCTTTTTCACTCGTCGAAAATCAGAGTCTATTTTCTTCTTTTTTTGAATAAAAGAGTGAGAGAGAGTGGGAGCGTCACGACGCAAGCTAAGTCCGAGTTTCCAAAGCTCGACCCTTAACTGGCCAACCATACGTGTGCGTGGACCAAGTCCACTCAAACGGTTCACACGTACTCAAGTTAAACATGCGGAATAAATCATAGATGCGGAATTATAATAGAATCATAATTCTATTCCATTTTAGATAGCAAAGACATCCATCACTTAATAATAATTATCTTAAGTTAAAATATCCAAAATAAACATTTCAAACCATATCAAATAATCTAAGTTATTACAGTCTGAATGCTAGCTACTCAAGTTACATTGTCCATGTATAATTTAAATAAAATGAAACTAAACATCCAACCTCCTAAGCTTGGCTCCGATCTCGTTCATCGTCTCGTCCATTCCCTTTGTCATCAACTAGGGTAGAAGTAGGGCGTTAGACAACACGCCCAGTAGGTACTCCAAGTAGGGGTCAACACATGGTTAGTACAAAATCATATGGATAACATAATATCAAAAACATGTAAAACAATGTCATGCCATGAGTGTCATATACAATGAGTCTCACCCATCAGCCATAACACAATCACAAAACATCCTCTTGATGGAATCTCCTCATCAAGGTATCCCTCACGAATGCCTTACGGACGCCCCGACGAAGCATGGTCTCCGGTTACAAATCAATCATACAACCCTCTCAATGAATAATGCACATCGAGGTACTCTCACGAATGCCTTACGGACTCCCCAACGGAACGTGGTCTCCGGTTACATATCATCCCTCCCATGCCATGCATGAGATGTAAATGTCCACATACTATGTAATAGTATAAATCATAGCATTAAAATCTCATCATTAAAACATATCATTGGATAATAAAATAGATCAAGTAAAACATTCACATATACATAATCCATGGTTTTTAATGAGGTAGAATCCTACCAATGACCAACTAATGTGTCCTTACATTTTCGTCTGAAAACCGCTCACCGATCGTACACCACTTGTGAAGTCCCGTTACCTTATTACATAACAATAAATCAAACGTATGTTCCATTTGATTTCTAACCATGTTTAAGTCCATAAACATACCTTACTAGGGTTCGGCCATACAACATGGTCAAATCTCACTCACATGGTTTTGGTCCCTCTTTTGATTTAACCAATCATATATAAGTTAATCATCTAGTATTAATAAACCCTAAGTCCACACGAAAACATTCTCCATGGGGTTCAGCCATACACCATGGCCGAACCCATGGTGCTTCATTTCCATGATTCAATCATACATTTAGGTCACTTATACAAACCTAGATCCAAAAACATAATCCATGGGGTTCGGCCATATACCATGGTCGAACCCATGGTCCTTTAATTTACCATTTGGCCATTATTTCCTTCTATAGGAAATCACCTAATTTACTTACCCATACTTAGGTCCATAACTGATCCATAAACATAGATCCATAAATGATTCATCAAATCATGAGATAATACAAAATGACCCATTAAAATGGTTCATGGGGTTCGGCCATACACCATGGCCGAACCCATGATGTCTCATTTCCCATCTTCTCCTTTAAATCATTTACAATCTTAGATCCATAACCCAAGTCCCTCCATGGGGTTTAACCATACACTTAGGTTCATCCTTTTAGATCATCATTAACCATATTTAAAACCAATTAAAATTACCAACATTTCCCATCTTCTTCATTGTTCAAAAACATCCAAGTTCATCAATATCTCTCCATGGGGTTCGGCCATACACATAGCCGAACCCATGGTCCATGATTCTTCACCATTTATGACCTTTGAGACCATTTAAAATGATTAACATTACTCCATTATTTCCCTCCTTTAGAACCCTTTAAAGTCACCAACATACATCCATATAAAACCTTTTTAAATCATTAATAACCTTCCATGGGGTTCGGCCATACACCATGGCCGAACCCTATGGTTCATCATCTTCTCTTAAAAATCATTTACTTATGATTATATCCCTTGATGGGGTTCGGCCATATATCATGGCCGAACCTCATCCAAATCCTTTTTAGCTCTCATGATCCATATACATAGAAATCTAGGGTTTGGCCATGCAAGGGCCAAACCATGATCTTGATCATATATCTTATCTTAGATGTGCATGAGGTCCTTTCCATATATTCATCACAATTAGGGTTCGGCCATGCAAGGCCAACCCATGATCCATGATCATAATCCTTATATGGTTCATGCAAGAGGTCCTTAGCCATAACAAGATTAGGGTTCGGCCATTGCCCTTGGCCATCTTTTCTTACTTATAAAATCTTATCAAGTATTTACCGATTCCGCGACTCCTCCGGTTTCTTTCACTCCTTTTTGTTCCTCCGCTTTTTTCCTTCCTTAGCCTCTTCTTCCTTCCTTCTTGATCCTTGGCCGAGATTGATCTTGATTAAGATAAAATCTCTAGGAGTGGTTCGGCCAAGAGGTGTAGGTTTGAGAGAGGAAGAAGAGCTTGAGATAGAAAACTCTACGTCCTTTCTCCTTTGTCTTTGAGAGTGGGTCGGCCTTGTGTGAGAGGGGGGAGCTTGAGGTAGAAAATATCCTAAGTGTTTCTTGTCTTGAGAGGTGGTTCAGCCAAGAGAGAGAGAGAGAGAGAGAGAGAGAGTGAGATGAAGACTATGGAATTCGGCCAAGAGTGGTGTCTTTTGGTTGATGCCCCATTGTAACAACCATGGCTCTTCACCTCCCTCATCATCATTTACTTTGGGGGTTTCATCCCATGAGATGAAACTCCCAAACGTTTGACCCTTGGGCTTCCATCTGAGATGGAAACCCTCCATGTTCCAACGTGTACCCTTGAACATGTGTTGTGTAACATCAAAACCCTTCACCTCCCTCATTTAATGCTTCCTTTGGAGTTTCATCCCATGAGATGAAACTCCCACCTCCCCCAACGTGTGTACATGGTAGTGTTTGGTCTTATGAGATGCAACTCTCCATCTTCCCACTCCACTCATTAAAAATGAAAGTCCCATTGAACTCACCTCTTTAACTCAACTCATATCTTTAAATAAATTCTAGTTAACTCACTTAAAATCAACTCATTTCCTTGATTCTATTTCCAATTTAATTCAGCCCCAATTTAATTAAGCTTGAACTCACTTGGTGGTCAACCAAGTCAACCATGACCCATTGGGTCCCAATTGGGCATTTTGACCCAATTGACAACCTTGACCCAATTAAATAAATCTTACCCATTTATTTCAATTGAACCTTATCTAATATCCGTTGGGTCTTAATTGGGCCATTGACCCAACTCCTTACCCATCTAAGGTCCATCTCCATTAATTCACAAATTAAATGGATAATTTCCATATATATATATATATATATATATTCATAAATTGAAAATCCAGGGTGTTGCAGGGAAAGAGGATGACCCCATTTTTCTTCAGATATAACATTCATAATTTTTAATTTAGAATATCCAATATTGACATTTGGAGGAAAATATCCTTCATAAAGGTTTTTATCTTTGTCAAAATGGTCAAGAGCACAACTATTAGTTTCAATTAGGATGGCTACATAATAAAAATAAGAGCGAGGAGATTTTATCAATTTATCAGGTGCGAAACAAAATGGAATAATTTCTTCTACAGTTGAACTATTAGAAGAACAAACTTCAAGCAAAGGAAAAGCCATTTGATCATATTTATGAAAATAAAGCTCTTTTGGTAATTGATGAGGAGATTGCTTTCCACTGAGGGGAATTGAGAAATGAGTGTTTGGAAAAAAGCTAGTTGAGGAACAATTTGAGGAGGTCAAACAGTTTGAGAGGGAGATCTCCACTGCATATGATGCTCATAAAGATTTGATCTAACTTTAGGGACATGATTGGGAGTTGGTTGATTCATTATCTCTTGTGGTTGTTTGCCTTTTTGAAATGGAGAAGAAGGGCGAATTAGCCTACGAGGAGGCTGCATTTTTACAATAGGAAATGGTAAAGGACTGAATAAATGATAACAGCAGCAAGAAGAACACAGAAGATGTTAAAGAAGAAGTTAAAAACAACTTCAGTCAAGTCTTCAATGAATTCTTTGAATAACTCTGCAAAAAATCTCGAGAAAAAAAGTCAGCAAAAGAATTATTTTTTCCATTTATGAATTTAATTTCAAAATCAAATACACTTAAAATGGCTTGCCATCTTTCGAAGATTTGCTTATTGGTCAGATTTTTAACGTCTTTTTCAATTATTTCTTTAGCAAATTTGCAGTCAATTCTTAATAAGATTTTTTTATTAAGAAGGTTAAGTTGAAATTTTTGAATACTAAGCACAATGGCTAGTATTTATTTTTAATTGTAAAGTAATTTGGTTGAGCAGGATTCTATGTTACAGAAATAAATCTAACTATATTTTTTGTTTTATCATCTTCTAATTGGAGTAGGACACCAGCATATCCAGATGCATCAGTCTGAACTATTTTAAAAGCTTCAAGATTTGCAAGAACTAAAGAAGAAATAGTTTTTATTTTTTGTTTAATTCTTTTAACAGCACTAGTATGTTCTTCATTCCAAGCGATGAGATTCTTTTTTAATCTTTCTTGCAAATGCTTTCTATCTTTTGAAAGATCTTTTTAGGAGCTTGAAACATAATTCAAACAACCTAAGAATCTTTACAATTACTTTATATCTTTTATTTCATCAGGAAATTTGTCAGTAAATTCTATTACTCTATTTATTAGTTGTACAATATTATTTTTAATTTTGAAACCAACGAAGTTAATTTTAGTTTGAAACAACTTCATCTTCTGTTGGCTCAAAACTAAACCATTTTTTTTATTAAAATCCTTTTAAATATATCAAGATATTTCCAATGTTGATTTATTGAATCAAAATAGATTAATATATCATCAATGTAAGCAAGTGAAAAAAGTATTAAAAGGATTAAAGATTTATGTCATGATTCTTTGAAATTCAGATGGTGCATTTTTTAGTCCAAAGGGCATAACATTCCATTCATAGTGTCCAAACGGACCTACGAATCCAGTTTTATATTTATCTTATTCTTTGATTTGGATTTGCCAGAAACCAGATTTTAAGTCAAATTTTGAAAATATTTTGGCATTATGGATTTTATGAAGAATATCTTGAATATTAGGTCTAAGAAATCTAATACTTTGCAGGACTTTATTTAATGGTTTATAATTTATTACTAAGCGAGGGAGGCCACATTCTCGTTCAGCAGCATTATTAATATAGAAAGCTGTACAACTCGAGGGAGAGTTATTTTTTCTAATTAAAATTTTCTTTTCTAATTCAATGATTTCTTTTCTACACTTTTCTTGTTGTTCTAATGACATTTGTGCAGATCTAGCTTTTGTTGGAATTTTATCTTATTTAAAGTCTTTTATATAGTGTAACTCCCCCAGAATGGTTCGGAAGATCAGGACATCATTCTGCAGCTAGTTGTTTTTCATAGACATCCTTTTTAGCAATGAAAGAACTAGAAGAAAGGTGATTGGTAATGTTTAATTTTTTTTTATTTAATTTTGAATGTCAATTTTAAATTTTTCTTTGTTACTAATAATTCTATAAAGATTCTCAATTTCTCTAATTTTAGGTTTTTCTAGGAATTCAAACAATGTTTCTTCTTTATCAATTCTTGTAATTAAACCATCATTAGTAGTCATATAAGGAGTAATTTGGGTTAAGAACTGAGTTTCTAAGATCAATTCCTCACTCATACCACTCAATTGAAATAATAGAATGTTATCAATGCATTTTCCTTTTTTACAAATACTTACATTTGGAAGTTTATAAGCAACATTAATTTGTTTACCATTAGCAAAATTGACATTATGAATTGTTGGTTCAAAGTATTTAGAGGAATTATACCTTCATTAATACAACTTATATATGTTCCAGTGTCTAATAAACAGATTAATTCAGTTTGAAAACCATTTTCAAGTTTAAGTTTAACTTTAGTATACTATTGCCTAAAAGTAAATCTTGTTAATTTATTAATAAGCATGTTTAAATTTTCATCATTTTTAGTTCCAGAAGATTCGGGATTTGTTACAAGTCTTAATATTAGCATTTGTTTCTAATAATTTTAGTCTCATAAAGTTGTTGTATTTTAGTTTTTAGATTTTTTATTTCTTCTGTTGTGTTTTTAACAATTTTTTGTAAATCTTGGATAGTTAAAGGTTTAGGTTTATCATCTTGAGATAATTTTTTATATAAATTATTCAAATTCAAAAGTTGAATTGGCATTGGATTTTGGATTTCTGGTTCTTTATCTTTTCTTTTATTTCCTACAAGAAGTTGAATTATATATTCTCGTTGTTTTTCAGGGTCTTTTATATTTGTTAGCATTTCTAGTAAAATTTCATCAGAAGCAAATAACATATTTATATTAAAATCATAATCAGAAGAATTATCAGTTTCAATTCTTTAATTGACAAATATCACAAGAACAATTTGGGTCTTTATTACAAATTTCATTTGATTGAAATTTTTTCATCATTTTATTTATAAATGTTTCACTTTCAGTTGCAACTTATTAACTTATTAAATTGTATTGATTCATCTGAACTTGCATTTTCACTACTTGAGATAAACTTTAATGCATTTATTTATCAACCAAAACTTTTACATTTTTCTTGAGAAATTTATTATATTTGTTAGCAAAATGCCCTTTTTTACCACATTTAAAATAAGCATCGTTTTGAGTTGATTGTTTTTTTTTTTTTTTTCATCTTTTTTAAAGTTTCTTTTATAAGGTTTTTTATTGTCGTTTTTATACTTTTGTTTGTTTTTTCTAGAAACACTATCAAATTCTTTGTAGAATGTCTTATATTTTCTTTTTGACATTTTCCTCTTTATTTTATCAGGAGAGAATTAAGAGAAAAAAAACTCCAAGTTCTCTACAGCAGGGGTTCAAATATCGGCCGATACATATCGTATCGGCCGATATGTATCGATTTTGAGCTAATGAATATCAGCCGATATATATCGTTATCGGTCGATATTCACAATATCGGTTGAAATATCGGTCGTATTATATTGGTCGATATCAAAATATCGACCGATATCGGCCAATATCGACTAGAGAGAGAAAAATATCGGCTAATAACGATATATCAATCGATATATCGGCCAATATCGACCGATATATTGGTTGAAATATCGGTCGTATTATATTAGTCGATATCAAAATATCGATCGATATCGACTAATATCGACTAGAGAGAGAAAAATATCGACCGATAACGATATATCGATCGATATATCATTTGGACCGATATATCATCTGAAAACGCATTTTAAACTCCTGCTCCACAGCTTAAGATAATCTTATTGTTGAGTGACAAATCGAGAAAGACAGTGGCACAGTCAGCGAGGCTCCAGCAAAAAGATCCCTCTCTCTCTTCGTCCGCACAGCGAACATGTTTCGGGCGCTGAATGTCGTCCGTGGATCTGCTCGAAAGGCCTTGACCAGCTCATCCCCTCACCAATCCCTGAAAACCCTATCCCTAATCTCCTCTTGTGCCACTCCTAATCTCAATTCACCTTTCCTCCTCCGCTCTCTCTGCTCGTCTTCAACCACTTCATCATCATCTTCTTTTTCCGATGCCGAATTCCGCAAGTACTTGGGCTACTTCGCCCTCCTCCTGGGCTGTGGCATTGCCACCTACTACTCTTTCCCTTTTCCTGAGGACGCCAAGCACAAGAAGGCCATGCCCTTTCGCTACGCCCCTCTCCCCGAAGATCTTCACACCGTCTCCAACTGGAGTGGGACCCACGAAGTTCAGACCAGGGTATTCCTTCAGCCTGAATCCCTTGAGGAGCTCGAAAAGATCGTGAAGGAGTCCGCTGAGAAGAGGCAGAAGATCAGACCAGTTGGATCTGGGCTCTCGCCCAACGGCATTGGCCTGCAGCGGGCGGGGATGGTGAATCTGGCATTGATGGACAACGTGCTGGAGGTGGATAGGGAGCGCAAGACTATCACGGTCCAGGCCGGGATCAGAGTTCAGCAGCTCGTTGATGCGATCAAGGAGCACGGCCTCACCCTCCAGAATTTTGCATCCATTCGGGAGCAGCAGATTGGCGGCATTGTTCAGGTCCCTCTCTTTATCTATATGCAAAATTATCTCATTTGTTTATTTTCCCACCACTGTCATCTTAATCATGAGCATTATTGAGAAATGTGAATTGGGTCGTTTTGTTATGCCTGCCCTGCAGAATGAACAGGCTCATGAGTGAATTCTGGGTTTGAGTCATGGAGTCAGGATCAAGTGTAGTACGTGCTACACTGTCCTTAAGTCATGGGTTTGGGTCATGTCCCATCTCTTTTTCTCCACTCTTTTTCTTATGTGTAGGTCTATCTCATCACACACACTTTTGTATTCTCGTGAAGGTATCCATCTAGAATTTAGATCTGGAGTTTTCAATAATTTGGCATGTTCTGCGTCAGATTTGGTATTAAAGCTTATTCTGCACTAGTCGTGATGGGTTCAGTTTTTAAAAGCCCTCCTTTTGATGTAGCAGAAAGTCTGTGCCAACCCGGCCAAATATCAAAAGCGCCGCCCATTTATTTTATTTTTATTTTTGTATTTTCGTTTTCATTAAATTCCCTATTTTTTTGGTTTAGGGTTTTAGTATAAATATCATTATTAGGGCATGTAATGGGATTATTATTGAATGAAATGGAAAATTAAGAGTTTTCTCACCTTCCTTCTCACCTGTGGATTCGGGTTCTTCTCCTTTTCTCTTCTTCTTCCCTTCTCCTTCGGGTGGATTCCCATTCGTCTCTTCTCTCTCTCCGGGTGGATTCCCGTTCATCTATTTCTTCTCCGGTTCACCTCGGTGTAGGTGAAGGTTTCAGATCTCCATTGCCCCAGCTGTTGCATCTTCAATCTAGGCAGTGACTCCTCTGCCTGCTGCTTGTCTTTGTGCTACAACTACACCACTGCTGTGCATATCCAAGTGCACCACCATCGCTGCCCCGCCATCCTGCCTCTTTTACCGCCCACCAACCTAGCCGCTCGCTCAGACCCAACGCTTGTATTGTTGCCTCACTGCAGCCCCTCCATCACCGTCACGCTTGAAACAACCGCTCCCCTACACGGCCAGATCTGGTCAACCTGTGCCCAATCCATCAGCCACTCGTCGTCTCAACCTCCATCCCGTTTGCTGGCTGCCCTTCATCAACACCCAGATAAGCCCACCTCTGTTACGCCCCTTTCACTCTCATCCTCCACCTTGCCCATTACATCACAACCCAACCAATCCTTGACACCGACCAAGACCCATTCATTACCCACAACCTGTAACCCCCTCTTGATCATGACCAAGCTCGTCCTTCCCTCTTATTCTATCTGCACCTCACCATTTCACATAATGCCCAACTTCTTATTCAATGCAAATTCCTTTTAATGACTATCTCTTAATAACCCCGCCACCATTAATATCTGATTAATCCCACCATCATTAATGAGTCCCCATTGACCCATTTAGCATCTAAACCCATTATCCATCTCCATTAACCTCATTTAACCCATTCCTTGATCCATTAAACCTGTTAAAACCATCCATTTATCCTTTCAAATCGAGTCACCTGTCCATCCCAAACTCAATCCTGCATGCGCTACGCCACTTTTATACCTCGAGGTCTAGAAACTTTAGTTGGAGATAAACTTTCTCTTTTTGATAAATCTAGAGGCTGTCCTTCATTGGTATGGTCGATGGAGACTGCAATTTTGCCACAAAGCATGTTCTAAAACTCGTAAACATGTAACACGTTGTGTGCAATCGATGCTTTCTCTTTTAAAATGAAATCGTGTGTACTTTTGAGGAGAAGATGCTTCATCGCTTTCTCCATATGTGATTTCTTCTTGGGAAAAAGTTTGCTTCCTTTTTCACTGTGTGAAATAAAGAAAATAACCCCTACTCTTGATGGTCTTGTGGATTCTCCTTAAAACGCAAACACTTGCTATGTAGGCTGCTCCAAAGACATCTTGATTCATGTTGGAAATTTGCAGTATATTGAAGTGTGAACCTGTATCTGGGAATTGAAAAATTATTGGTTTCTATTGCACGATTATGTTTGCATCACTATTATGAACCATCCTGTTCATGCAACTGGGTGTTGTAATTGTGCAATCCAAGTTGTTTATTTGACTAGGCCCCCATTGACGATGAGGATACATCAAAACTTTTCTGATTAGAAGTTCCTAGTCACCTGTATTGTTGCTTGTTATTTGATTGTTATGTAGTCAAAGTTTTAGGATAGCCCGACATGGAATGTCTCATCAGCATCACCTGTCTGTGGTGTCCATCAAATCAACTTTCTGTCTTGGTGAACTATGGACCCCTTTATGCAAAATGGAGTAAAGAGTTGCTGTATTCCATGCATCTGTATTTATAATGAGACCCAATGATTTCTCTTTTTAATGTATTTGAAATTGTCATGCCTTTGAAAAGGAATATGCACACTCTGTGATGAGGAGGGGACGTCAATGAAGAAAGATGCATCAGAATTTAGATTTTACCTCAACATGGTTGGATGATGATTTTTGGAACTATCCCGTTATATCTGACCATGGATAGAGAGAGATCATGCCACGGATAATCTAGATTTAAGCTGATCCAGTAGAAAATTTCAGGAATTGGTTTGATCCATCCATTTACATCATTTGAGTCGCTCGTTCGTGGATTGGGTTGACCTGGCCGTTTATCCAGCGTCATCTAGGCATTCTTTTACTATTTTTTATAAGTGTCATTGTTTTATTTTTTATGGTTCCAAGATTGCTATAGAATTGTATTTATTTTTAGTCTTAAATTATCCATATGTGTGTCTTAAGTCGCATGTGACTAGGGTTTTAAGAGTCTCCTTTTTTTTTTTTTTTAATAAATAGTTGTAAGAGACACCTTTTTTTGGAATGAATGATGAATAAATGGATGAAGAAATTCAAGTTTCTCCTATTTGTAGATTTGGTGTGACTTCTTGGTCTGAGATCAAGGAACCTTGTGTGACTCAAGGTACAAATCCTTCTTCTTCTCCTTTCTTCCCTATCTTTTTTTCCTTCCCTTCACTTTTTTCCTCTCTTGTTTCCTACTTTTTCCTCTTTCTACACTTTACTTTTGTCCCTTTTTCATCCAAACCATAACCCTAACCAAACTAGGACCCATCCCTCCATCGGCCACCAAAGACCCATAGGGACCCACGAATTTGTACATGTTGTATGACTGTATGGACAAGCTCGTTTTGGATCCGTTTTGCCCTATTTCGTATCCCAACCTCCAGATCCTTAGACTCGTAGATCTAACCTTAATATATTGTTTCACCCTATTTGAGACCTCGTTTTGCCCAAGAATTGAAAAAAAAAAAAAAAAAATTCCCTAATCCCTTTGGCAAACCCTAAGTGGCCCTCATAGCCCAATTTCATCTCTTGGTGACTAATTTTTAAATCTAGAAGACCAAGGACAATGTTTGTTATGATTTAATTAGTCTTTTGAGGAATTTTGCATTGCAGGCCAACAATACAACCTTGAGAGCTTTATGTGTACGTGTCATTCATCCTTTTGAATCTCTTTGATTAATTGTGAGTGTGAATTTGCCTTAGCTTTTGTTTTATTCTTTGTTTAATATTAATTTATCTTTGTAACATCTTATGTGCATCATGGATATGGGTTGTATGTCATTTTAGGATTCACCATACACATTTTGCATTCTCATAAAGGCATTTACCTGTCATTTAGATTAAGGGTTTCCAATAGTTTGGCTTGTCCCGCATCAGATTTGGTATCAGAGTTTTTTCTGTGTCACTTTGCATGATTGATTGTCGGTCATAACATAGCAATCAACTCAGTAATCAATGTTTTTTAGATTGTCATTGTTTTTAGTCTTATAGTGGCCCTTTGGATGAATAACAGATGTGGCAGGTTTATTATTTTATGGAACTAATCTACTTCAAAATGAAATTAGACAGTAGGAATGTGGAGTTTTTTTTTTTTTTTTTGGGGCCATCAATTGGAATACCATTGTTTTTTATTGTTGTGATATCATATTTCTAAAATACCAAAATTCTTCTTTCTTTTAATTCAAATGACATTTACAGAAACGACAAAGCTACACTGGTTACCGTGCAAAAGAAAAAGTATTTTTTGTAATTTAAAAATATGGTGTCCCAAACTGGAAATAACGGAAATGCATGCATGCATACAGCCACTACCTGCTATGATTGTGGGATACAAAACAAACATTGAGTTTAGCCATATCTAGGGTATTGTTATATGGATGATTATAAATGGTTGTGTGTAGTCTTTGCTGGATATCATGCAAAATATAAAAAAGCTGGGCATGCATCCATAAGCTGGATCAATTGGGAGGGCCCTAGAGAGAGTGTAGGGGAAGAAATTTGCAGATGCTGAACAAAACTTGGATTTGTGCATGTTATCTTCCTCCAGTATGATCAAACCATCTCATACCTTTTGGTCTGCTCCAATCTAGTGTTGTTGCCCATCTGAAACTTGGATATCACTGATTGACAATCTCCTTGCATCACCTGGAACATATCGCGCAATTTAATCCTTCAGTGAGAGGAATTAGTTCAATTTACGCTATTTTTCTGGATGAGAAGTGTTCAGTATACCATAATCTTTGTCCTAGATTATTCCTCCAATATATTGTGATACCCCAGTGTTTGAGAGAGCGTGCATAGGAGAGCTCTTTTCGCCAAGGTTCGGCATTGAAAGTCCTATACTGTTCCTGAGTAGTGAAAGTCGGCCATGAGGCTCAAAGAGTCCCACATCGCCAGAGGGAGGAGAATTGCGTTGGTATATAAGAGGGAGCGCCTCTCCCTTCTAGCACAAGGCCTTTTGGGAGTAAAATTGAGGTTGGTTCACCAAAGCAAAGCCGTGCGGGCTTGTGTGGGGCCCAAAACCGACAATATTGTGCTACAAGGACGGGTCGTTACAAATGGTAATAGAGCAAGGTTTGACTCTCGGCTGAGAGTTTGTTTGTGGACAGAGCTGGGGACATTTCTGGTCTTAAGGGGGGTGGATTGTGATACCCTAGTGTTTGAGGGAGCGTGTATAGGAGAGATCTTTGCACCAAGGTTGGGCGTTGAATGTTCTGTGCCGTCCTTGAGTAGTGAAAGTCGCCATGAGGCTTTTAGAGAGTTCCACATCGCTTGAGGGAGGAGAATTGCGCTGGTATATAAGAGGGAGTGCCTCTCCCTTCTAGCACAAGGCCTTTTGGGAGAAAACTCAAGGTTGTGATGCGGAGCATACAACATACAGTCTATGCGCATACATGTTGCTTGCTATTTTTGTGCTTTCCTTTTTAGATTTAGTTTTTTTATTTGGATAGGGTATTTTAGTAATTAGTAATGCTTTTATTTTTAGTATGGAGAAACATTATATAAGTGTGTAGTCTCTTTGAGGCAAACAGACGATGGAATAAAAAAATTAGAATTGATTTCGCTACCTTTGTGTGAATGTGAATTTGGAGCGAATCCAAGGAATTTGGGCGAGAAGCCATCTTCTTCTTAAGGTATACTTCCTCTCCTCTCTCTTTCTTCTTTCTCTCTTTTCCCTTTCTTCTCTGTCTTCCTCTCCTTGTTGTTACCTCTAGAACTGCTGCAACTCCTCCCCTAAGCAAGCCTCTACCCAGATTTGTCTCTCAGCCACTTTTGCCCTTGCCAATCCCTTCTTCTTGCCTTCGCCCCATCCTTACCCATCCCATACAGCCATCGCCAACCCTATTAGACCCTTCTAGCCTTGTTGCCACCTCCAAATATTCTTCCCTAACTTTCGTTACTTGCCAGATCCCATCTCATTTTTGTCACCTCCACCCCACCTGCCCAGATTTTGTTGCCGTTCCTATTTAGTAACCTATCAGCCTTGCTGTAACCTTATGTCCTTCTATATCTCTTTCGTTCCACTTCATTCTTATCCTTTCTTCCTTTATTTCAATAGAAAGCCCCAAGTATACCCACATGCCTAACCATTCACCTTTCATTTAATTACAAAACCATTCTAATACTCAATTCATTTTAGCTTTGCCCCATTTAACCCATTTAATACATTATCTTTGGACCCCATTATTTTTATTAACACATTAGACTTTAATATTTGCATGATTATGTGTGGTAATTCTTATATTAATTAATTGTGAATATTAATTGGCATTTAATTTCAACCCATTTTAGCTTAGGGTGCATTATTTTCATTCTTCCTAATATTTAGGAAACTAAATTTAGGCATTTAGGGTCACCCTATTAGTTGTCCTACATCAAATTAGTATCAGTATTAAGGTTTGGTTGTTTTCTTAAACACCCACGGTCTTAGGTTGTATTTTATTTTTATTTTTAAAAAAATTGATTTTTTTTAAAGAAATAATTAATTAATAAAAAATGTTTTTTTTTTTGTTTTTTATCATTACATTCATTGCATATAGAATTAAGACATAGCAGTTAGATCATCTGGAAATGTCCGGAGAACAACCCCCTTGGTTCAATAAGTTCTTCACCCAGTTGACTACCCAAACAACTGAATTTCAAGGAGACAGGAAACCATAAATGCTAAATTCATTCCTGTACAACCCAAGAGCACTCAGCTGACTTCCAAGTTGACTGAACTCCGAGGAGTTGATTGTGGTGATTTCCATCAGCCTCAGGAATTTACCAAAAATGAAGAACGTGTCTTGAAGATTGTTTATGTCGTGCCCTCGAAATTTTGATGGACATCTAGATCCCAAAGTTTTTCTTGATTGGCTATAGGACACGGAACACTACTTTGATTGGCATGACATATCAGAAAGTCGACGAGTTTGTTACACCAAATTGAAATTGGTGGAGCAAGCCCGGACTATCTGGATGACGGTGGAACAGAAAAGTAGGAGGTTCAGAAAAGACCTCCTCAATTTGACTTGGGGCGAAATGAAAGAGTTGTTAATGGAAAAATATGTCCCTCTCAAATACAGGCAGAGACTCAAAACCAGAAGTCAAGAGATACCTCTTTTGATAGAAGAATCGCCCAGAAAAACTCTCCTGGTTAGATGTGTTTTCACTCCATCCCAGTGTCAGTGTCACCTAGTCTGTCTGAGTCTGTACATGCATCTGCACAGCACATTTATGATTCGCATGCTGAAATTAAAAGTAAAATTAATATAAGTGATGAAAAGTATAAGTTTGTTGCAGATACTCATTGCAAGTCCAATGAATTTGATGTGGATGATCATGTGGAGGACCTCACACCATGTCCAGTTCTAGCACCTTCGCCTCTAGACCCCACCCCACATCAGCATGTCCCTACACCTCCACTTCCAAAACCCTGATCCACAGCATGACCCGCTCCATGACCCATGTCACGTACCAGTACAGTTCCTTCAGCCTTTACCTGTGCCACCATCTAGCCCATCCTCACAGTTTAGAGCTGCCTTCAATCCTGATCATCACCTTGACCCTCCTATTGATTTTCCAGACCCAATTCATAACACATGGCCTGCACCTTTGCAGCCTTCACCGATCCTACCTCCCTTACCTTCTTTGCCACCTAAGAGAGAAAAGATAGAATTTATCTTGGTTGAAGAAGTTGTTTCTACAATTATAGGAGAAAATCAGTTATATCCGATGACGTAGAAGCCCAGGTCCATGACTGTTGCCACTTGGGTGACCATGAGAGAGCTACATTGCGTTGCTCTGGATTTTCTGGAGAGATTTCAGAGTCTTGTCTCAGCGGAGGTATATTCTACTCGGATTTTGCTGCCACCGCCTGCTAGAGTTGATCGTGACATCCGTCTTGTATCATCAGAAGTGCATTCTGGTCACATCTTGTTGTTGCTGTTATCCAGAGTTGTTTGTGCCGTCAGTGTCGGATTCCATGTATACCATCGATGGCGGATGAAAATCGATCCAGGATTCTTATTGCGACCCGTTGCTGATCTGCTTGATTTATACCTGAAGACCTCACGTGCGTGTGATTGCACTTTGAAGACCCTACAGTGGGAAGACGCGTGCGTGGGTAGATTTTTGTCTTTTCATCTGCTTGAATTCGAGGTCGAGTTCTTTTCAGATGGGGAGTTTGATGCGGAGCATACAACATACAGTCCATGCGCATACATGTTGCTTGCTATTTTTGTGCTTTCTTTTTTAGTTTTAGTTTTTTTATTTGGATAGGGTATTTTAGTAATCAGTAATGCTTTTATTTTTAGTATGGAGAAACATTATATAAGTGTGTAGTCTCTTTGAGGCAAACAGACGATGGAATAAAAAAATTAGAATTGATTTCGCTACCTTTGTGCGAATGTGAATTTGGAGCGAATCCAAGGAATTTGGGCGAGAAGCCATCTTCTTCTTAAGGTATACTTCTTCTCCTCTCTTTTTTTTCTCTCTCTTTTCCCTTTCTTCTCTTTGTCTTCCTCTTCCTGTTGTTACCGCTAGAACTGCTGCAACTCCTCCCCTAAGCAAGCCTCTACCCAGATTTGTCTCTCAGCCACTTCTGCCCTTGCCAATCCCTTCTTCTTGCCTTCGCCCCATCCTTACCTATCCCGTACAGCCATCGCCAACCCTATTAGACCCTTCTAGCCTTGTTGCCACCTCCAAATATTCCTCCCTAACTTTCGTTACTTGCCAGATCCCATCTCATTTTTGTCGCCTCCACCCCACCTGCCCAGATTTTGTTGCCGTTCCCATTTAGTAACCTATCAGCCTTGCCGTAACCTTATGTCCTTCTATATCTCTTTCGTTCCACTTCATTCTTATCCTTTCTTCCTTTATTTCAATAGAAAATCCCAAGTATACCCACGTGCCTAACTATCCACCTTTCATTTAATTACAAAACCATTCTAATACTCAATTCATTTTACCTTTGCCCCATTTAACCCATTTAATACATTGTCTTTGGACCCCATTATTTCTATTGACACATTAGATTTAATAGTTGCATGATTATGTGTCATAATTCTTATATCAATTAATTGTGAATATTAATTGGCATTTAATTTCAACCCATTTTAGCTTAGGGTGCAATATTTTCATCTCTCCTAATATTTAGGAATTCAAATTTAGGCATTTAGGGTCACCCTATTAGTTGTCATACATCAAATTGGTATCAGTAGTAAGGTTTGGTTGTTTTCTTAAACACCCACGATCTTACGTTGAATTTTATTTTTTTTTAAAAAAATTAAAAATAAATAATTAATTAATAAAAAAATGTTATTTTTTTTTATCATTACATTCATTGCACATAGAATTAGGACATAGCAGTTAGATCATCTGGAAATGTCCGGAGAACAACCCCCAACTTGGTTCTATAAGTTCTTCACCCACTTGACTACCTAGACGACTGAATTTCAAAGGAGACAGGAAGCCATAAGTGCTAAATTCATTCCTGCACAACCCAAAAGCACCCAGTTGGCTTCCAAGTTGATTGAACTCCGAGGAGTTGATTGTGGTGAGTACCAACAACCTCATAAGCCTCAGGAATTACTAAAAATGAAGAACATGTCTTGAAGATTGTTCATGTCGTGCCCCGAAATTTTGATGGACGTTTAGATACGAAAGTTTTTCTCGATTGGCTATAGGACATGGAACACTACTTTGATTGGCATGACATATCATAAAGTCGACGAGTCTGTTACGCCAAATTGAAATTGGTGGAGCAAGCGTAGACTTCTTGGATGACGGTAGAGCAGAAAAGTAGGAAGTTAAGAAAAGACCTCCTCAATTTGACTTGGGACGAAATGAAAGAGTTGTTAACAGAGAAATATGTCCATCTCAAATACAGGCAGAGACTCAAAACCAGAAGTCAGGAGATACCTCTTTTGATAGAAGAATCGCCTAGAAAAACTCCTCTTGCTTTGGTTAAATGTGTTTTAACTCCATCCCAGTCCATAGATCCCATCCCAGTGTCAGTGTCACCTAGTCTGTCTGAGTCTGTACATGCATCTGCACAGCACATTCATGATTCGCATGCTGAAATTAAAAGTAAAATTAATATAAGTGATGAAAAGTATAAGTTTGTTGCAGATACTCATTGCAAGTCCAATGAATTTGATGTGGATGATCATGTGGAGGACCTCACACCATGTCCAGTTCTAGCACCTTCGCCTCTAGACCCCACCCCACATCAGCATGTCCCTACACCTCCACTTCCAAACCCTGATCCACAGCATGACCCGCTCCATGACCCATGTCACGTACCAGTACAGTTCCTTCAGCCTTTACCTGTGCCACCATCTAGCCCATCCTCACAGTTTAGAGCTGCCTTCAATCCTGATCATCACCTTGACCCTCCTATTGATTTTCCAGACCCAATTCATAACACATGGCCTGCACCTTTGCAGCCTTCACCGATCCTACCTCCCTTACCTTCTTTGCCACCTAAGAGAGAAAAGATAGAATTTATCTTGGTTGAAGAAGTTGTTTCTACAATTATAGGAGAAAATCAGTTATATCCGATGACGTAGAAGCCCAGGTCCATGACTGTTGCCACTTGGGTGACCATGAGAGAGCTACATTGCGTTGCTCTGGATTTTCTGGAGAGATTTCAGAGTCTTGTCTCAGCGGAGGTATATTCTACTCGGATTTTGCTGCCACCGCCTGCTAGAGTTGATCGTGACATCCGTCTTGTATCATCAGAAGTGCATTCTGGTCACATCTTGTTGTTGCTGTTATCCAGAGTTGTTTGTGCCGTCAGTGTCGGATTCCATGTATACCATCGATGGCGGATGAAAATCGATACAGGATTCTTATTGCGACCCGTTGCTGATCTGCTTGATTTATACCTGAAGACCTCACGTGCGTGTGATTTCACTTTGAAGACCCTACAGTGGGAAGACGCGTGCGTGGGTAGATTTTTGTCTTTTCATCTGCTTGAATTCGAGGTCGAGTTCTTTTCAGATGGGGAGTTTGATGATGCGGAGCATACAACATACAGTCCATGCGCATACATGTTGCTTGCTATTTTTGTGCTTTCTTTTTTAGTTTTAGTTTTTTTATTTGGATAGGGTATTTTAGTAATCAGTAATGCTTTTATTTTTAGCATGGAGAAACATTATATAAGTGTGTAGTCTCTTTGAGGCAAACAGATGATGGAATAAAAAAATTAGAATTGATTTCGCTACCTTTGTGCGAATGTGAATTTGGAGCGAATCCAAGGAATTTGGGCGAGAAGCCATCTTCTTCTTAAGGTATACTTCCTCTCCTCTCTCTTTCTTCTTTCTCTCTTTTCCCTTTCTTCTCTTTGTCTTCCTCTTCCTGTTGTTACCTCTAGAACTGCTGCAACTCCTCCCCTAAGCAAGCCTCTACCCAGATTTGTCTCTCAGCCACTTCTGCACTTGCCAATTCCTTCTTCTTGCCTTCGCCCCATCCTTACCTATCCCATACAGCCATTGCCAACCCTATTAGACCCTTCTAGCCTTGTTGCCACCTCCAAATATTCCTCCCTAACTTTCGTTACTAGCCAGATCCCATCTCAGTTTTGTCGCCTCTACCCCACCTGCCCAGATTTTGTTGCCGTTCCCATTTAGTAACCCATCAGCCTTGCTGTAACCTTATGTCCTTCTCTACCTCTTTCGTTCCGCTTCATTCTTATCCTTTCTTCCTTTATTTCAATAGAAAACCCCAAGTATACCCACGTGCCTAACTATCCACCTTTCATTTAATTACAAAACCATTCTAATACTCAATTCATTTTACCTTTGCTCCATTTAACCCATTTAATACAATATCTTTAGACCCCATTATTTCTATTGACACATTAGATTTAATAGTTGCATGATTATGTGTGGTAATTCTTATATGAATTAATTGTTAATATTAATTAGCATTTAATTTCAGCCCATTTTAGTTTCGGGTGCATTATTTTCATCCCTCCTAATATTTAGGAAATTAAATTTAGGCATTTAGGGTCACCCTATTAGTTGTCCTGCGTCGGGTTGGCTCACCAAAGCAAAGCCGTGGGGGCCCGTGTGGGGCCCGAAACGGATAATATTGTCCTGGCAAGATGGGTCGTTACATATATTTCCATCATCTGGCCCTTTGCCACAAACCATAGTTTGGAAAATTTGCTAGGTCCTCATATTCACTTGCTATATGATCCACTTGGTCTTGTTGTAACTTCTTGCATTGCACCAATGGCCTCCAAGCCAATATGTGCTTTCTTTCTTTGTATGATCCACTTTGTCACGTTTGATGTAACGACCTTTCCCGCTAGCACAATATTGTCCACTTCGGGGCCCATACACTTTTAGACAGAGAGTTGAATCATTCTCTAATACCATTTGTAATGACCCTACCCCAACTTCCGAGTATGATATTGTCCGCTTTGGGCCCACTCTGCCCTCACGGTTTTGCTTTGGGCCATGACCCACCTGGCCAGGCCCAAAAGGCCCCACATGGGAAGAAGGGGCTTTCCCTCAAATAAACCTCTTCACACCCAACCCAACTGCTGATGTGGGACAAATCCCACACCTAGTTGGGTGGTGTTGGGGTCAGTGTTGTTAAAATCGTACGAGTTGCGAGGGAACTCGTACGAGTTGACTCGACTCGGATGGTCCAGCGTGTCAACTCCCATGCTAAATTGAAAATGGCCCATAATCATGCGATATTTTGGTAAATTGCAGATCGTGCGATTCCAACTCGGACAATCATTCAATCGTTCGATCAGTAGAAGAAAGAAAAAAAAGAGGGAAAAGGAAAAAAGAAGAAGGAAGATTTGTCTGCCTTTGGAAAATAAAAAGCCATGCTATTAAAATTACCTCGTCTTCTACTCCTCTTCAAATCTCCAAAGAAAAGAGAAACCTCTTTCTTATTTTTGCTTCCACCGCCGCTCCTTTCGTTTCTCATTTTTGCTTCCTGCTTTCGTTTCTCTTTTCTACCGCCGCTTCTTTAGGGTTTCTTTCAATTTACCCTTTTAACTTACACCAAAGTTTACCCTTTTTACTCCTTTAGTGTTTGCACGAGACTCATCTAATTTTCGCCAACTTTACTTTCTGTGCGCAAGGCTAAACTTTACTCTTCAATTGTAATTGACGTAAGGAGGACACTTTTGACTTTCGACTCTCTTTATTTGGTTGGGAATTATTTTTTTATTTTTTATTTTTTACTATTATTTTTTTAATTAAAAATTAAAAACCATCTCTTTTTTTTTTTGGTTTTAATCTTATCTATTTAAAAAATAATAAAAATCACTATTTTTTTTTTAAATTCATCAATCTAATAAAATTTATTTAAATATCTTTAATTTATATTTTGATGTTTTAATTTATTAGTATTTAATATTTATATTTTAATCTCATATTAATATATTTCTTTTTTATTAGATTTTTTTTTTGAGATTTTAACATAATTATTATTTAAAATAGTACACATCTCAATTAAACAGTTGTTATTTAAAATAGTACACTAATTATTTTCGAGTTTGACAACCTTGGTATACATTATAGTATATAAATCTTAAAAGATATGTAGAAATTTCTTTTATAGCACATTATTATCATCTTAATGGCAATTTGAAATATAATTATATTTAACAAATAATTTTTCTAAATTATCTTTCTAAAATTCATGGTATTCAATTATAGTATAAGTAATTATATATTATGAGGAATTCAACAAAGCATCTTATTATTCTAAGTCATTTTATTTGTAATTGCAGTCTAAATAATAATTATAGCAAAAAAAAAAATTATAACTCTTACGATTCTACGAGTCACGAGTCATACCGCTAGAACGATTTACGATACGATTCGAGTTTGACAACATTGGTTGGGGTATCACAATAAATAAAAAATTTATGTCCATAACAATCTTGTAATAGGTATAAACTAAACAATATGAAACTAATAAAATATGAAATGAAATGAAATGTTCGGATGGTGTTGTATCAATGGTGAATTGGTCCAATCCCCAAATGAATGACTCAAATGACGTAAATAGTTGTATTGGGCCAATTCCTTAAACTTGCTTAAGATCATTGTGTGATTTGACTATCCATGGTTGGATCTATTTCTATCCATGGTCAAATATATTAGGAAGGAGACAAAATATCATCGTCCATCCATATTGAGGTAAAACTTGATTCTAACGCTTGTTTCTTTGCTGGTGTCCTATGATGTTCTCACCAACATCCCTCAAATTTGCTACTTGACATCCCTCATATCAATTATATTGTGGCCTCATGGTCGTGTAAATTGTCAGGCTCTCTCAGCTTTCTTAACCCTAATCCATCTTCTGCTTTCGATTTTTAGATAGTATCCTAGATCCCAACTTAATTTTTCCATCTTGTTTTGCCTGTAATAGTTTTGGAGTTATTACCAGCCTTCCACCATTGATAAAGAATGAACCTTCCATCATTGGAGTTTATTTACCATTTTATCAAGAATTTTGCCAAGAAAATTGCCTGTGCTTCCATATATAGAATGTACTCTAAAATATAGGATTTCGTTCTATTCTTCATAAAAGGCATTCCAATTTATTCTTCACCAATCTAATTACTTGGCTCTTGGCAGGACATTCTCTTGTTGGCATATTGTGCAATGTGAAGTTGAAATTTGAATTGGTAAAATACCGCCCACTGATGAAGGACTTCACTCTAAAGAGAATGTCTATGTAGTTGTTTCTTGAATGTATGTCACTAGAAATTCTACTACATGCTATTTTTTTTTCTGTTTCCCGTTTCTACTTTAATTTGCCAGTGGGAGTTGACCATGAGCCACAGTTGTAGATGTTAATCAAATTCTTCACAGGAGATTATGGAACTTAAAGCTCTACGTGGATCCACTTTCATATGTATTGGATGAGATTCTGTCTAGTTCCCTGAAATATTATGTGTCACCATTCTGTTGCAGTGTGTTCCACACTTTTCTTTACACACAAAAGAATTGCTTGGCTACTAGACAGTCACTTATGCTATCTGATTGGTTGGTTAAGAAAATGTCAACTAAGTCACTTGTTGGTTACTAGGGACAATGTTTCATCCAGTGTGTCGAAATTTTCTGAAATTTCATCATCTGGTGAATGATTTGATGTAATCTATTGTACCTAAGGACATTTAATTGTTTAATTAAGATATGCTTTTGTTAAGTGCATGTGTCACTAGGCAGATTATGTTATTCTTATGTTGTATTTTTTTCTCTTGAGATAAGTCAATTTTGATTTAAAGAGTTGCATAAATTTCCACAAAATTAAGGGGTTAATCTACTGCCTTTTTTTTCCAAGTCAAGATGAGTTACCATAAGGTTATTGTACATAAAGTTTATTAGTCTGAATGCTTCTTCAGGTTGGTGCACATGGTACTGGGGCGCGGTTACGTCCAATTGACGAGCAGATTATCGGTATGAAACTAGTAACCCCTGCCAAAGGGACAATAGAGGTTTCAAGAGAGAAGGATCCTGAGCTGTTTTATCTAGCTCGCTGTGGTCTTGGGGGCCTTGGAGTGGTTGCCGAAGTCACCATACAGTGTGTTGAGAGACATCAGCTCTTGGAACACACGTTTGTGTCTAACGTCAAAGAGATCAGAAAAAATCATAAGTAACTATGGTTCTAAATCTTTGCGTTTGATGAATTTCACAAACTTGGCATCATCATCGTCATTGTCATCATTATCATAAAAGTCACTAATCCCATCTATTTGGTGCTGGTTTTTTTTCTACCAGTTATCTCTACCCTATGAACAACTACATCCTCCATTACTCCACTGGTTATCATGTCCTTTATCTCCACAATCCATGTTTTTAAAAGCTATCTTCTTCTCCAGTTTCTTCATACAAATTCAAAAACCATCTTCCCATTTAAGGAAAAAAATAACTACCATATGATTTTTTCTTATCTATTTAAATGTAGTTGTTATCAAGGTGTGTTTTGGTCTTTGAAATTACTGACATTTTTCTCTGCCCATTTTGCAGGAAATGGCTTGCTGAAAACAAGCATGTGAAATACTTGTATATTCCATATACTGACACAGTTGTGGTTGTCCGGTGCAATCCTCTTCCGAAACGGATGCCAAAATATAAGCCTAAATATTCAACAGATGAGGCTTTACAACATGTTCGTGACCTATATCGTGACTCACTCAAGAAATATGGGTGAGAGCATTAGCTAGTCAATTCTCTAGCATTTAATGTTGTTGACCTAGTCCTGGTTTGGTTGATTAAGCTAAGTTGATTCCTGGAACCTGACAGCTTCTGTCAGATGTCCTGCCTGTGTGAAGTCATTAGTCAGTGCTTTCATCTCAGAGAAATTTTCAGGTTTTCTTGTAAAACCACTTGAAGATACACAGAGCGTCATTGCTTAGGGGTCACCTGCTGGAGGCTGTTGGGTTCTCATGAGCTAACTTCTTTAGGGTTATTATTAGTGATTCTTGTCTGTTCTTATTCTCATGATCCTAAATATGTGAAATTAGATGAAGTATTACTTTTTGTTTCCAGTTTTCTTCAGCGAGCTCCTCATAGATTTTTTTTTTTTTCTGATGCATAGAAATTATAGTATTTTAGTTTTATTATGTCATCTTTTCTCTTCTAATGCAGATGTTTGGTCAACTTTACATCATCCAGTGCCTGTTTGGTCTTGATTAGACTTGACGAATCAAAACTGGATCCAAATTCCTAATTTTTTTCATATTTTAAATTATTCTAGGCATTTCATAATTTTCCACTTTGTGCTTGATTTATTACATCAAGATTTGACCTACTCGATTGTGGGTGTGCCATGTTTACCATGGTACCATGCAAATGAGGACATGCTGGAAAAAAGGATTCTTGTTCCAATGTGTTTCCTCGGAACATTCTGCCACATGTTTTATTACTGCCATTTTTTGTTTATTCTCTGTTAATTAACTTCCTGTTTAGTTGCTTATAGAACTGTGGAAACAAGTGCTAAAACTTCAGAAAGCAACGAGCCAGATATCAACGAGCTGTCATTTACTGAATTGAGAGAGAAACTTCTTGCACTTGATCCCCTCAACAAAGACCATGTTATTAAAGTGAATGAAGCAGAGGCTGAATACTGGAAAAAATCAGAGGGATATCGAGTGGGTTGGAATGATGAAATCTTGGGCTTTGACTGTGGTGGGCAGCAGTGGGTATCTGAGACATGTTTCCCTGCAGGAACATTATCAAAACCAAGCTTGAAGGATATTGACTACATAGAAGAATTGAAACAGCTCATATATAGTGAAGGAATACCCACACCTGCTCCAATAGAGCAACGTTGGACTGCTCGCAGTCAGAGCCTCATGAGCCCAGCTTCAAGTTCAGTTGAAGACGATATATTCTCATGGGTATCTTTCGTCTCAGAATTTTCTATAGATGACTATAGTATTTTGACCTGTATCTTTGAGCATTTTTCAGTATGGATTATGTGCGATATTATTCCCATTTCCTTTTAGTGTTTTTTTTTTTTTTTTTTTTTAACTTTTTGGGTGTGCTAATTTATTGCTGAGAAGAAAGAATAGAAGTAAACTTTTGCTTGCAAGGATATTTCTTGGTCTTGGACAAACTCTCATTGTAATTTTCAGTTGATGATTCCTGTTTTGCTGCATTAAGAATCTGAAGCCGATTTCTTTGCCGAGATGGCATTCTTATGGCTGGGGTTATAAATACCAATAGTGTTGCAATGACATAGACTTCCACACAAGTTCAAGTATTCATGGCCTCACAAATTTCTTATTTTGGTCCTTTCATTATTTGGCATGTGAGCCAAAAACTGGTAAAGGCACAACAAGGTTTGTTGTTTTAGCCTATAGGTTGTGGATTCAAGTCCCATGGGTGTTTGATAGGCAGTTAGCAGAGGGAAACAGTTTGCCAGATTCAAATTAAAGGCCAACACTAGATCAATGGGGTAATATGGGCCATAGAGTTTTTCAACCTGCTTTCCCTCTGTTCAAGACGGCTTTCCTCTATCTGAGCCCATCCTGTTCAGAAATACAAAAGCCTAGACCTGGCAATGGTCTTGTCGGGTCTAATTGATTTGGGTTGGTCAGCTGGCCCAAATTAGACCTGACTTGACTTGCTTATTTAATGGGTCAGTCAGGTTAGGTCTAATTTGGGTTTGGGTCACCCATTTGCCTAACCCAACTTGATTTAAATCCATTTAGACCCATTTACCCATTGATGTAGACCAAGGAGGGCTTGGGTACCCAATCTTAGACCACAATAAAATTTCAGACACGATTTGGCAACCGAGATTGTGGTTAAAAGCCCAAACAGGTGCCCAAAGCAACCTTTTGGTGCGTAGATCCATCCTCAACTAGAATTGGATGAATGAATCAATTCCCTAATCAAAACCCAGTGCTGTACGGCTGAAATAAGAACTGAGTTACTGCTGTATTGTGACGTCAAAAGTGTCCCAAATAGCCGAGTTTTCAGATGCCAAAACTCGGCCCCCAAACTGGGTTCACTCGGCCGATTCCTTGACCCAACTGAGTGGGTTGCTGGCCCATTTACATAGGCATAATGGACTGTATTGCAGGCCCGTTTTAACCTAGGAAACAGGTGGTATTGCTGGCCCAGTTCAGCTGGGTGTTTGCTGCAATGCAGGCCCAGAAACAGCTGCGCTTGAGACTGCTAGCAGGCCTCAAATGCACCAACCTTTGGCTGTAGAAACCCGGGCATAGTACAAACCGAACTGAGTTTGAACAGTAACTGAAACTCAGCCGAACAACTCAAAACTCGGTGACTATGGCAGCAATTCCTTGCTTTATGGCCCAACTTAATCAACACTTTAAATTGATCCAATCAAACACAAAACTAGAAGAGGATTAGAACTTAATTGAACACAATGGAGGTGTACCTGCTCCAATTGCAAAACAAGCTCACTAGCTTGGACCGAGTCTTCCTCTTGAAGTACCCAAAAGAATAATTTCATTCTTCTCTAAATTGGCCTCCCCAAAGTTGTCGACAATACATGTATTTATAACCTTTCAGTCTCAAAAACCCTAACTCTAACTCAACCTAACTCTAACTCTAGTTTAACATAGATTAACCAATCAAAAAACAAAACAAAACAAACCCTAACTAGACTCCTAAATTAATACAACCAATTAGAAGATTACAAAAGACTCGAACACAATTTAGAACTCTCATTCACACGTCCAAGGAGTGTCCAATTCTCTTCATTCACATTCAAGGAGAGTCCAAAGTCAACCATACACGTTTGGAGGAGAGAAGCTCAGTTCGGACTCCTTTTGATACATGTTGACGAAAACGGTCATAACTCGGAAGTTGTTAAACTTGGGTTTGTTGGAAAGATCTTTGAATAGCTTTCCAGTAGTCCAAATTTCATCAAAATTCGACGTCGTTTGATACCTCAAAATTGGTCTGCAAGTTATTGCTATGTTTCTGCCAATCAAATTCAATCTAACCTAGCTACATTTGTGCCAAGTGGCGCCTCCACAAGCTTCCATGAATTCTTTTCCTTCCTCTAGGGTTTTGAACGTGTAACCCTCCTCCAAGTGGGGTCCATTACTATCTCAAGTGGGCCACGGGCCCATGTGTGTGGTCCACATACACTAAAGCTACTCGCGGGTAGCTTACATTGGCTGGTTTCATCCAATGCTTGCAACTATCAATGATAAAATTCTCATCGCCTCCATTTCCTCGGATGTCCACATCACCCATTTAGACATTTGGTACATTTTTCAAAATAATGAGTTTAGGTCTATTCTTACCCATTTAATTAAATGGGCCAGCGTTAACCCATCTACCCAAGAGCATTTAGCTCATATTAAAAAAATCCCAAAATATAAAATACCTACAAATCCAAAAAATATAAATGCAACAAGTGACGGATACCCAAACCCATATAGGGCGAAACAAAAATATAATGTGCAGAGTAATGTATAATCCAGTCTAAATATGTCACATCGCCATTTTGCAAATTAATGCATAAGTAAATAAAAAGTATAAACTTCTCAGCATGTTTATATTAAAATAAACATATAAATACTATGTTTGCTAGCAAGCTGAGTTGGTTTGTAGTTGTTTGGGTATAATTGACAATGAGATTATTTTGGCATTGAACATGTGGACCAACTAATGCGAACCGGTGTATTGGTAGCGTAGTATAATTTAAAAATTCTAAAGATTAAAATTACTAAACTTACCTTCTTATTAATGTTATTGTTGAGTTACACTAAGAAGACTTTTTTGGCGAGACACAGTACCAAGATTACTCTATAAATGGGTTTAGATCTCATGTGATTGGATGTGTTGCAAATAGTCATGGAAATGGTTGGGCCGGTTGGGTTTACCCATTTATAAACGAGTTTGGGTCGGGTCTACCCATTTAATAAATGGATTAAAATCTTTAGACCCATACCCTTTTAAAATAGGTGGGTTTGGGTTGGGTTAGATTTTGCTAGGTCTATAAAAACCCAAGCATGCCCACAATCGTTGGATTTTTCAAGGCTAAAGTTTGAGCCCACCATTTGCTAAAGTACAGTGCCCCAAGTTTGACATTTGAGCCCATTTAAAGTTCAACCATTTGGATAGAAAGTAGACCAAATTTCAGCCTAAAATTTCTAGCCACTTAGTGGTCAAATTCATGATGTTCCCAAAAGAAAAAAAAGGAAGCCTGGTGATTTTGTCTATGAGATCAAGTGTCTAGAAATTGATTTTTGGGTTGAATTTGGTTTACTTGTAGTTCAAGATGAACTTCACACAAAAAAAAGAAGAAGATAGTAAACTAGGTATACAGACAAGCATATATGACTAACTTGGCTGAAAGCTCGACGGACTTATTCAATTACCTTGAATCTGCTTATTTAGCTAAACGGGCTAAAAAATGAGCCCAAGTTGAGTCCGTTGGCCTATTATATATGGTCAAGCTTGTTTGTTTGTGAGGGATTCAAGGGAGGCTCAGGTTGGATTTAAGCCTTTGAACACTCTTAATTGAAACCCCAAGGCACATTTATCAATAACTTCACTAACAATGGGATTTGATCATTTATGTCCATCTTATATTAGATTCAATAGAATAACACCATGACACATGGATTTTACTACTTTCAGTTTTAGTGGGGCCATTTGATGATGAATCTAAACTATTCAAGTTGATGACCTTTTTTTTCTGAAACATAACGACTTAATTCCATTAAAATGAAAAAGGGAGTACAAGAGATGGATCCGAGTAACTTCATTGCTACTACATCTCTCTGTCTCTCTCTCCCCGCTCAGCCCCTCTCTCAACTTTTATGAAGAGGGAGATCCGAGGAAATTCAGCTCTCTTTATATCGTGACGGACTCCATTTCTCTTTCCCAAACTATTGCGAAGTGCTCTGAGGGTTAGGGCTCCTTTTCTCCCTTCTTCTCATTTGCGATGACGACAGCGTTAGGATGGGTGCTGGGTTTTCTTTCAGGAACGGCAGAGGAAGTGTTGGATGAAATATCCAATGAAAGTTAGGGTTTATGAAAGGAAAGTTGGGGTTATGAACCTAGAGCAAAAAATCAGGACTAATCCAATATGCTAAAGTCGTCTCCATTGAACTCCCAGCTCCTCATGGCTGGAAGAAAAAGTATTGTGGCCGTAAAAGAAGAATACAGATGAATTGATTCCTTTCTTACTTTTGGAGAAGATGGTGCCTTGTGGAGAAACAATTTCTCTGTTTTTGTAGGTAATATACAGGAATGGGGGGCTGGCGATCTTGTTCGAGTCTTTGGAGTTGCAGGTGTAGTTTTTGATAGTTTTGTGCCTACTAATAGATGTACAGGGAAAAGAAGGAATTTTGCTTTCGTCCGATTCAAATTGGAAAAGGAAATGTTAAATGCCATTCAGTTGCTGGATGGTAAGGTTTTCGCAGGAAAGAAGATTCAGGTAAATCAGGCTAGATTTGGTCCAGAGAATAAGAGATTTTGATGCTCCTTCAAGGAAAGTTTTTGGGCAGAAAATGCTCTCCGGCCAGGGAGTTAAACCTCAACAAGTTTTTCACACAGTTTCAGTACCTGATAAGTATCTTCTGCAAGTAAATGAAGCTTTTGTGACGACAAATAAAGATAAATTATCAAATACCTGGGTGGGAGTGGCTTGCCATTCGAATGTTTCGGTTCACGAAATTAAAGACTGGCTTTTGGATGTTTGGGGTTTTGATTTCTGAGTGATGGTGCGTCGTCTGTCAACCATTCTGTTTTGGCTTGTTTTGGAATCTGAGGAAGATAAACGACGCTTTAGTTATGGTGGCTCTCATTCTGCAGATGGCCCGTTGAAACAAATTCACAAATGGACTGAGTTTCTGGGACCTGGCTTAGTGGTGGATTGGGTTCGAATTTATGGTCTTCCTTTACATGTTTGGAGGAAGGAGGTGATGGGTAAATTGGGAGAATGGGTTAGTGGAAGAGGTGGATGATAGGTGTCTGAACATGGAAGTGGTGGAGTTTGTTCGATTAAAATTTGTTAGACTAGTTGCTGCTAATGTGCCTCAAACCTTGTGGCTGGATGTTGGTGATGTTCGATACCGGTTATGGACAGTAGTAGAACCAAGATTGATGGAATCTATGGATGACATCCATGCTTGCAGAGATCGTGAGAAGATTATTTGTCCTTTGGAAGTTGTAGAGGTGGACGACGAAGCGATAAATTCCATTGTTCTTCCTATTGTTACTGTTGAGACAAATCGGAGATCGGAGGTGGTACCGAAGATGGGGATGGAGGCTTCGACTCAGCAGCAATTTCTGCAATCGCGAATCCTTTGCCGGCAATCTCGTCGAGGATGCAGACAACAACGAAGACTGTTGCGACAAGCCAGGAGGAAGGTTTTTTGGGAAACGGTAAAAGATTTGGTAAGGAAACGATGCATGCAACTTCAATTTCTGGAACGGCTCCAGATTTTCCTTGAGATGTCACGCGTTTTCCTGGAATGGAAGATTTGGGTGGAACCTTTGGGCAACATGCGAAAGAAAGGTGGGGAGGATATAAAGAGGCTCTTGTTGGTGGACCGGGTAAAGAGGCCCAATCTGATTCTAAACTTATGGCCCATAGACAGAACTGGGTTTCTTTAGGCCTAATAACTGGACGTCACCTGAGTCCAAAGCCTAAGGACCCAGGCCCAAATCAGAACCATTTGAGAGGATTAAACAGAGCTCAAGTTAGCCCAAGGACGAAAGACCCGGATCAGTGAACTCCATTTTTAACCAACCAAAATGATCGAAATTCTAAAACTTTCGTTGATAGTCATGGTGGAAGAGCGAATGCTCATCACATGCTTGCAGTGCCTTCTCAAGCTACAAACTCCTCCCCAAATGGCCAGGTGTTGTCGCAGCTTCCTTTGCAAGAAGTTCGGGAGAACGACGCTAGTCCGGCGACCACCTTTCGAACGGGTAATCATCAAAAAGGGTTCGCGGCGGAAAGAGCACTGCCTGGAGATGATGGTTCGGCTGTTCGATGGGCTGATTTAGATGATGGAGAAAGTTGTCACAAGTCCAATCTTCACTATGATGGTACAAACGAGGAGCAGTTGCTTCTAGTGGGGAAATTATTGGGGCTTTCTTCCACATAGAGATCAATGCAATTAAAGGAAGCTTTGAAGGAATTTGGGAGGCAGAGAGGCGAGAAGAGGAAGAAGAGCAGCAGGTTAGAAGAACTAAAAAGAGAGAGAGGGAGCTCCGAAATCTTCAGTCTTCGGTGAACTATGACCGCTCTTTGGTGTTGGTCGATTCAGTAAGGGAGGTAATTGTTTCTCAATGAAAGTTATATCATGGAATGTTCGTGGGCTAGGTGCATCTCTGAAAAGAGTGCAGGTGAAACGAGTAATCCAATTACAGAAGCCAGATATCATTCTTTTGCAAGAAACAAAGATTCAAGATACAGATGATGGTGCAATCAGGTCAGTTTGGGGTAGTGGTAATATGGGTTGCGTGGCTAAACCTTCCGAGGGGGCTGGAGGTATGTGGTGTATTTGGAATACGAATAAATGCCGTCTCATCTCTGCTAATGTGAGGACTTTCTCTATTTCTGTACTTTTGGAAGAACTGTCAACCAATAAAGATTTTTTCTTTACAAATGTGTATGGTCCAAATTCCGATTCAGATAGAAGTGATTTTTGGAATGAATTGTCATCTGCTCGTAATGATTCTTCCGCTCCATGGTGTGTTGCTGGAGATTTTAATGTTGTTCGTCGAATGGCTGAAAGGAAAGGGGGTCACGGGATTTCTAGCTCTATACAGCGGTTCAGTTCTTGGATTGATGAGATGGAGCTAGTTGATTTGCCTTTAAGGGGAGCCTCTTTTACTTGGTCTAGTTTGCAAGACAATCCTTCTCTTGCACGACTGGATAGATTTTTGGTGGAGGTGAGTTGGTTGGATTGTTTTAATCAGACTTTGCAACGTGCTTTGCCAAATCCTGTTTCGGATCATTTTCCAATTTTGCTGGATTCTTCTTTAGATTCTTGGGATCCTTCTCCTTTTGGATTTGAAGTTGCTTGGCTTAAAGAGGATGGATTTGATGATTTAGTAGAGCTTTGGTGGAATGATTGTAATCCTACAGGATGGAAAGGTTACTGTCTACTACAAAAACTCAAATATGTGAGGATTAAATTAAGGTCGTTGGCTATTGATTGCCGTGAGAAATCTACTTGTTAAGAATCTATTTGGTTAGATGAGTTGCAGACTCTAAGTAGATTAGAGGAGGAGGGATCTCTTTTGCCGGATCAAATTCTTCGCCGAACTGAACTGAAAGCTTGCTTTAAACGGAAAGCTCTCCAGCAGGAAATTAAATGGAAGCAAAGGTCTAGAATTCGGTGGTTACAAGAAGGGGACAATAATACAAAATTTTTTCATCATATGGCCAGCTCTAGAAGACGGAAGAATTATATTCCCTCTATTACTATGGATGGGGAGTTGGTTGAGGATAGGGGGGAGATGTGTAAAGAGATTGTTGAATACTTTAAGGGGATTTTCAAATGGGCGTGGTATCTCTGCGGTGGCTGAGTCTATACCATTTAAGGTCCTTAATGCAGATCAAGCAATGTCCCTTGAAGCTCCTTTTGTGGAGGATGAGGTTAAGCTTGCAGTTGGCAGTTGGGTGAGGATAAAGTTCCTGGTCCAGAAGGGTTCCCCATTATCTTTTTTAAGCACTTTTGGGAGTTAGTTAAACCGGAGGGTGCTGGCTTTTGTATTTGAATTTTTTGAAAAGGGCATCATCACAAAGGATTTGGGTGCTACTTTTCTTACGTTGATTCCAAAGAAACAAGATGCTTCTTCTTTAAATGACTTTCGGCCTATCTCTTTGCTTGGTAGTCCTTACAAGATTTTAGCTAAGGTCTTGGCAAATCTGTTGAAAGTGGTGCTTCCTTTTCTAATTTCCTCTACTCAAAGTGCTTTCATTAAAGGGCGTCATATTGTAGACTCGATGGTGGTGGCACATGAATGTCTTCACTCTAGATTCCAATCTGGGGAGCCAGGTGTGGTTTGCAAATTGGACTTTCAAAAAGCATATGATAAGATAGATTGGAATTTTCTTGATTATGTTTTGGGGAGAATGGGGTGTGGTGAGAAATGGAGAAGTTGGATTTGTTCCTGTGTTGCATCTGCTCATCTATCGATCTTGATTAATGGTAGCCCTAAAGGTTTTTTCAATATGGAAAGGGTATAAGACAAGGTGATCCTTTGTCTCCTTACCTTTATGTGATTGTGGCAGAATCACTTCATCTTATCCTGCAAACTGTTTATATGCACGGGTTGATTCATGGTTTTCATGTAGATTATACGGAGGTTGATATAACTCATCTGCAGTATGTTGATGATACTATTTTGTTTCTTAAAGCTGATGCCGAGGAGTTGAGTTTGGTTCTAGCGATCCTTTTATGGTTTCAATTATGTTCGGGTTTGAAGATCAATTTTATGAAGAGCGAATTGATGGGGGTTAATGTGGAACATAGTTTGTGTCTCCAGTTGGCTGCTTTGTTGGGTTGTCGTGTTATTTCTTTTCCGTCTTCTTATCTTGGGCTTCCTTTGTTAAAGGGAACCAAATAAGAGATGTTGGGACCAGATAGTTGAGAAAATGGAGAAACAACTCACTTCTTGGAAGGGAAAGTATTTGTCGATTGGTGGACGAATCACTTTAATTAAATATGTTCTCTCTAGTCTCCCTGTTTACTTTATGAGTGTTTTTAAATGTCAATTGTTATTATTAACAAGTTGGAAGGTATTCAGAGGAATTTTTTGTGGAATGATGATAGGGACAAACGAAAATATCACTTGGGGGCTTGGTCTCAGGTTTGTAAGCCAATAATTGAAGGGGGTTTGGGAATTAGACCTCTATGTTTGATTAATATGGCGCTTCTGGGAAAGTGGTTATGGAGATTGGGGGAATCTGCTGATGGTCTTTGGAAGCAAATTATTCAAAGCAAGTACAGATTAAACAAGTTAGGTTGGCGAATTCTTGTGGATAACAGGAGAGTCTCTGGTTTTTGGAAGGGAGTTGGCTCTATCTCCTACAAGTTTAATACTTATATTAGGTACCGTGCCTATTCTGGAGAGAATATTCTCTTGTGGAAGGATAGATGGGTGGGTAATGCTCCTTTGGCCATTCCCTATTCTTTTCTCTTTAGCATCAGATAAAGAGGCTAGCATAAGGATGTGTTTCGAGATTCGTCATGGCAAAGTGATTTGGTGTCCTCAGTTCAGATGGGAATTGGAGGACCAGATGTTGGAGGACTGGATGTTACTCATGACTCAGCTGTGAAATGTTTATATTTTGGGGAGTGGTAATGACCGACGTATTTGGGAGCCAGATCCTCATGGGCTATTTTCAGTTAAATCTTCTATTCTAAATTGATAACAGTGGGCGATATGCCTGGTGTGAAGTTGAAATTTTGGAAAGGTGTTGCCCCTTTCAAGGTGAAGGGTGCGTCATATGCTGATTGTCAATGCTTGTCCCATGTGCTTGATGGATGGGGAGTCCGTTAATCATCTTCTGATTCATCGTTGTTTTGCCACTCAGATCTGGTGCTATTTTTTTTAACAGTTAGGGATATCTTTTTGCTTGCCAAAATCCTGGTTAGATTTGTTTAATGAAGAAATTGTTTCTAGTGGAAGCTCTTTTCGAAGTTCTCTTTGAGGGGCTACTGTTTTGTGCATTGTTTGGTCGGTTTTGGTTGAACACAATTCCAGAATTTTCAAAGGCAAGGAGACCTCTCTTCTCTATCTTCTTGATATTATCAAGTGCAGAGTGGCTTGGTGGATGGTTAGTTCGGGTAGGTTCAAGGCAATCACAATCTCAAATATTTGTAAAGCTTGAAATTCGGTGGACCAATCCCTTCCTCATTCGAATACGTGTGCTTCTATGTCGTGGTCTCCTCCTGTGATGGGCGTTTTAAAGCTCAATTTTGATGGGATCTGTTTAAGAGAGGCGGGGTTAGCTGGATATGGTGGAGTGATTCGTAACGATCTTGGTAGTTCAGTATTGTCTTTTACGGGACTGCTTCACAATGGTTCTATAATTGATGCGGAGTTATATGCTTTATAGAGAGGTGCGGCGGCTTTGGAAGAGTTAGGAGCGGTTGGGAGTATCCTTGAAGGTGACTCTAAGATTGTTGTTGGTTGAGTCTCAGGTTCGCTTTGTCCTTGGATCTATTTGGATAAAGTAGATTGGATCCGGCATACTATGTTAGATCATGGATATTCTATCGCTTGGGTTCCTTGTTCAGCAAATTCTGAGGCAGGCGAGTTAGCTCGTCAGGTTGTGTCTTTTATCTTTGGAGATTGTTAATTTTTTGATGTAGCTTTGTTTGTTGTTTGTTTCTTTTTTGCTGGTTTGTAGGCGGTTTGTGTATGCTCTTGCTAGCTGTGGGTTGGTTTCTTTTCCTTTATTAATGAAGTTACTATTCAAAAAAAAAAAAAGAGATGGATCCGAGTATAGGAGATATATACTTAGAACCATGAAGAAGGAAAAGAAATAGTAAAAACAAGAAAAAATATGAAATCAAATAATCCACCCAACACAGGATCCAAAAGGAGCCCCCTACTCCCCTAAGTCCCAAGGCTGGTGAGATGAAAAAATTTCCAAAGTTGGTCTTTGTAAATGAACACCAACTTTCACCAAGAAGCCTGCTATACAATTTGCTAATTGGGGTGTATGAGTGAAAGTGATGCCACCCAGCTTGCGCAACCTCCAAATGTCCCTAGCAATACAAACCAACCTCCACGGGGGGGATTTCTTATTACTAGCCCAGGAGATGGCATTAATTGAGTCACCTTCGATAATGAGATTACACTAGACCCCTAAACTCCTTACACACAGACAACCAACCTATCACCTGCCATTTCGCACTCTCAAACACATCTCTAGGTGCCCCTCTCTTTCCATCAAAAATCTCCCCATTGCGCTCTTTCCAAATTGCCCATGTGACTGCGAACATAACTATTTTCTAGGCCATTCTATGTCTACCTCTAAAGGAACCCCCTGACCAAGCCACCAATAAATCCTCCGCTCCACTACCTATGACCCACGATCATCCAAACAACCTTAAGGACGAGTACCACACAACCCATGTGAAACGACATTTACTTAACAAGTGGTCAACTGTCTCCTCTTCGTCCTCACACAATGGACAAACTGTTGGAGCCTCTTCCTAGAAGTATGCTTCTTCTCCTAAGATTGTGTTTCACAAGGATCCTCTTTTTGAAGGTTGCCCACATAAAGCATTGGATTCTAGGGGGGATTTTGTTGTTCCAAGTAAGATTGCAAAAGGAGGTGAGTACAAATTTGTTGACCTTGAGTGATATTCATTTAATTTGTCTTCATTGTTGGATTGAGCACCATAGGTAAAAATATTTATCCAATGGTTTTATTTTGATCTTATAAATTTGAAAGATAAGATGTTCGATGGGCTCCATTTTGAATAGTTTGATAGTCCTCATGATTAACTATCCAACCATTCATTTCTTTTTATCGTAAGTTGGGTCCCACTCTTTGACATTTCATGTAAGAGCATTTGAGCTTTTTAGCTTAGGTGTCTAGTGTTGTGGGACCCATATGTCTGGAGTGGGACCCACATATATGTCTAAATACAGTGTACATTGAAAGTCAACACAGTAGATTTGTAATTGATTGTAATTGATTAGATACTTAGGTGTATTTCCTTTTTTAGTTCCTTAATTGTATCTCTCTCTTCTATATAAACATTGTATCCTCTATGAGGAAAATACATCAAAATAATTCAGAGAATAATTATTCTCCATATCCCTTATTTTTTTCTTTATTTTATTATTTAAATTCTACATGGTATCAACCAGGGACGATTTTTTTGCTCCCTAATCTTCCTCTCTGCAGCAATTTTCTTCTCTGGTGAAGGTCTCTCTTTCCGGCGAAGGTTTTACCTGTTCGGACCCCTCTATCCTGCCGTTTTTGCCAACCTTTTCTATCGATTGGGTTGGATTCTTGCTGTGGACGACCAGGCCTTGCCCTCTGCCTCCCGTCTTCTAGGCTGTTTTACCGTTTTTTTTTGCTGCAGTTTTTGGTGTTCTCCTTCGATCTACAAGGATCTACACCCTCTACACCTCGGCTTCACACCATTACCTTCGCCTCTGGCCCACCTATCTCCGCCTAAGGTGGACCTAGGATTTCGGTACACTGTGGGTCCCATTTTTCCTTTTCTTCTGCCGCTGCCAAACACGCCCAGATTCGGGTATTTTTGTGGTCGACTACTTCCATCTTCCTCTTGCAGTTTTTTGGCTTCTAATCAAGCCTCCAAGGATCGCCCCCTCCCTGTGGTGTCATCCCACTTGGCTTCCCACCATCCATCTGCAGTGGGCCCCACTGTTTGGTTTATTTCTTGCTGCCAAAGGCATTTCGGTACCCAGTTTTGGGTGTTTTTTACTGGATCTTGTCAGATTCGACCTGTACGCATCTGGATCTACTGTCCCACTGTCTTTATATTGTCTCAGTGCAGTTTGTGCCTTCGATTTTGCTGTGTGGGAGCCCCAACAACCCCTTCTTCTCCGAATTGCTGCAGAATCATCTCCTTGGGACACTTTCTATGCTCTAGCATTACTGCCTCATCCTTATGGCATCATCTTCTACAGATATGGCCTCTTCTAGGTCTCCGCAGATCGGGCGGATCACAACGGTGTTACTACATGAGACCAATTACTTTGAGTGGTCCCATTCGGCACTGATGTTCCTCACTGCGAGGCACCTTTCTTCATATATCGATGGTACTACCCCTCCACCGGCTAAGACTGATGCTTCATTCTCTACTTGGACTACCAATAACTCCTTGGTCTAGGCTTGGCTTCTTCACTCTATGGAAGCTCATGTCCGGCATCTCGTTTATACACTTCCAACTGGTAAAGCTGTTTGGGATGCTGTGAAGACTCTGTACTCTGATGGGGATAACTTTGCCCCGTATGTATGAATTATCTCAATCCGCTGCCGCTCTCCGACAGGGGGAGTTGTCCCTCATCCAGTACTATTCGGCTATGCAGTCCTATTGGTTGGAGTTGGATCAGCTTCAATCACTTACATTTAAGGACACTGAAGATACTCTGAAATTTCACAAGTATGTTCAACAACAACGGGTCTTTGCGTTCTTAGCTGGCCTTAACTCTGTGTTTGAGCCTACACGGGCCCAAATTCTTGGGCAACGACCTCTTCTTTCTCTAGATGAAGTCTATTTTGCCTTACTTCGTGATGATCGGCGATGTCTTGTTATGATTCCTATGTTGGTTGAACGCTCTACTCTGGTCACCACTCATCCATCTGCTTCTTCTCTGACTCATGGGCCTCCAACTACCCATGGCAAGGATCCTTCTTTTGATCGTCACAAAGACACCAGAGGCTCACGAAAGAAAGGGACTTGGTTCTACACCTATTGCAAGATGACTAATCACACCATTGATTCCTGCTACAAGCTACATGAGCGACCTAAGCACGTCAATCTCTCTGCTGCCCTTATTGCTCCTCATTCCTCTGATGTGGCATGTGATACCACCCCGGTGACTAGATAGGACCTTAACTTCCTACTGCAATGACTGGAGCGCCTTCACTCCTCTGAGGTTTCCAATGCTGTCTTCTCTACCCCAGGTACTGAATTATCTGCCCATCATGCCTCTCATCATTCATGGATTGTCGATTCTGGTGCTACTGACCACGTAGCTGGTATGTCCACCCTCTTTTCTTCCATTTCCCCTAGTTCTTGTGGTCAGGTCAAATTAGCCAATGGCTCATACACTGATATTGTTGGGAAAGGGACGGTTCCAGTTTCTCCAAATTTGGACCTTCCTTCTGTTTTGCATGTTCCACATCTCTCCCGCAACTTGTTATCTGTTAGTGCCTTGACTAAACATTCGAATTGTTCAGTCACTTTTTTTCCCCCCCACTTTGTTTTCCAGGATCTGACCACGAAGTAGGTGTTGGGTGGTGGTCGTGAAACAGGTGCTCTAAATCTTCTTGACTCTTGTCATGGTAGCTCCGAAGCATGTTCTACCTCTTCTTCTTCAGATGTGTGGCTATGGTATTGTCGTTTAGGATATTCTGCCGACTCTGTTCATAAATAGCTTGTTCCTAGTTTATCTTTTACTCATTTTGAATGTGAACATTGGCAATATGGCAAGCATGTTATGTAATGACCCGACCTGGGATAACGGATCAGATGTGACGGGTAAAATTAATTTAGAAAATGATTGTAGTTTAAATTGATTGTTAGTTTAATTTGATAATTTATTTGGAGAAAACATAATTGAATTTAGGGATTGAATAATAGACCCCTATTTCACACACTTTCTCCTCAATAAGAATTTACAAATTTATCCCTTTCGAATTAAATTAAGGGAATGGAAAATAAATTATCAATTTAGATTTTAATTCTCCTAAGTTAGAATTCCAATTGGAAATATTCAATTAAGAATGTGAAATCAATAAATAAGTTCCAATTTTAAGTGTCTAGAATTTAATCTATGATTGACAAAATTAATAAAAGAGAAATAAAGGACAATTTATTGAAATCAATAATTTAAAGGGACCCACCTTTGCTGGTCGAATTTAATTGTCCAAAATCTTTTCACCGTTGGGATTCCTTGTTCAGATTGGATTCTTCTTCTTCCTTTTTCGTTTGGAACTCAAATCCCTACCTAAATGGAAATTGTCCAAAATCCTTTCACCGATGGGATTCCTTGTTCAGATTGGAGTCTTCTTCCTTGTTCGTTTGGGACTCAAATCCCTACTTAAATGGAAACTGTTCAAAAACCTTTCACCGATGGGATTCATTTACCAATAGGACTCTCCTCATTTTAAGAGACCTGTGAACCCTTCCCTTCTTTTACCCTTTTCGAAACAGCAACCAAATCTCAACGGAAACCTCAGCGGAAGGAAGGAAAGAAAAACCCCAAATCTCTCTTGAGTTCTTATTCCTCCTCTCCTCTTTGAAGACCAAGTTTCGGTTCAAGCAGCAGAGTTCGGGACCACCGTGTGACCAACTTTTGTCGTCTTTGTTCCCAAATTACAGCAAGTAACAGGTATGTCTTTCTAATTTCCTCTATGTTCTTCTTCTCCCATGGGTTTCTTCTTCATCTTCTCCCCTTTGTAAATTTCGAGCCAGCCAACCAGCCAATCCTTGTTGGATGGTGATGATTTTTCCCTTCTTCATTCAGCGGTAGGATCAAATAAATTGGTGACTCAGATCTGTCCCCAATTTCTTATCCGTGAACAGTAATCGCTCAGCCTTTCTCTAATAAAAACATCCTAAGTTGGGGACTGATTTCTAACCCCAGATCGGCTAGTTAATGGGACTGATTTTCAGCCCCAGAAACATTGATATTAAGGACTGTTTTCAGCCCCTAGCTGGCTGATTTCAAGACTGGTTTTAATCTTAGTGTGACGAGTTACAGAGAACTCTTTCTCCAGCCGAGATGGACAACACAACCAGCCTGAAACTACCTGTAAGTGAGACTGATTCAAGTCCCCTTGCTGTCAGCACCATGTGTTAACATCTTTCTTTGTTTTACCCGTGGCTTAGTTACAAGTTAAAACCCGGAACCTTATTACCTTGCCCTCTTACAGTGGTAATTTCAAGATAGTACCTACTGTATTCAATTGGTCTGATTTAATATGCTTTGCTACAGTTAATTACTTATTAAATTAAAAATACTTAGAGTTATTATTATCTTTCCTAAAGGTAGCCAACCTCTAAACTGCTCTAAGTTAGGACAGTTTTCATAAATAAATAAAATAATACAGTCCTAAGTAATTATTGTGTTATGTTGGCAGCAAATTTGGAAACTTCACCCTTAACCTTGGACCTTAGTGTGACCTATAGACTAGAGCTGGGACAGCAACACATCTTACTTATAATTAATGTACTTTTCCAAAGAGACCTAAAAATCCTCATATTAATAATACTTGGAACCTTTAAATCGTATTCGCAGCAAAACTTGGTATTCGAGACTAATTATTACCTGGAAGTTCGTGGACACGTCATTCGAATTACGAAAGCTTCTAGGTGAGGGAAACAATTCACTACATACTTTGAAACATGATTCCTTATATTCTTATGTGTTTAGGCAATGGAATATTGTATTTTGTTGTCTGACTATAATATAACTGTTGGATCTAGAATAGACTGGGTGTATGTTAATAATGGTTGAGATCCGGTGTTCACTCACAGTAATGTAAGGGAGATTTGGCTAAACATTCTATTGACCATGAGAAGACTCAGTCCCCCCCGGATTATAGAGTCTAACCATTAATATTGTTGAAAGATCCAATGAGTTATATTCGTAGATTGATGGTTATTTGTATGTTATTGTCTGATTATTAACCTTGATTGGACATGGTTGAATGTTGGTATATATAATTCAAATATTGTGATGCATGGACTAGTGTTACGTTTATTTTAAGGTTTATGCATGCTATGACAAATGAGATATTTCGTATGATGTTATAATCTGCTTAGATTGAGATTTATGATTTCATAGGCATGTTATGAATATCTAAGAATGTTCGTCGGCATTGAGCATAGCACTCTCATATTCATAGCATTGGGTATGAGGTTGCGATCCATGATTGTCACGAAGACCACGACGGTGGTAGTGTTATTAGCCTCACTTCATGTGGGAAGACCATTATGGTAGATGAGATGCAATATCCGTGACAAGCCATGAGGGCTGTTATTTGGTGGTAGATTGTGTTATCCTCACTTTATGTGGGAAGGCCAGTAAGGCGATGTTGTGTCATCCTCGATTCGTCGGGAAGACCACCAAATATCAGTAGATGGAATAATGGGTTGGAATATGGCATTTGGCATTGAGCATTACATTTTGCAAAGGCATGAGCATGTAATAAATTGTTATGCTTGCTTATTTGAAATATCATTGAGAAGTAGGAATATCATATGCTATGATCGTGTTATTGTTTTTCTTCACTGGGCATGGAGCTCATCCCTTACATTGCAGGCAATCCCTTGGACTTGGGTCTGGACGATAATCACAGTTGAGCTTAGAAGGCGAGGAGTCGATGCAGAATTCGTAAAAACGCTTAGTGCATAATTTATTATTTAGGTTATAAGAGAGTTGTTTATTTGTTTTGAGACATTGAGAAAGTTGTTTATTTGTTTTATTTTTATTTGTGGAAACTTGGATAATAAATTCAAGTATGGATTAATTTTGAGAACGTTTTAATTTGATTGTTATGGGAATGTGAGGTTAGAAATCTTTATGTGAGTGATATTTATCCCTTTAAGTTATTTAGAAGCTCAAATGAGATGTTATGTCTTCAAGCAGGTTGTGGACTTGAGGAATTTTGTTGGCTTGTGAATGTAATTATGTTTGTTTGAATTTAGCCACAGATTTTGAAAGTAAGACCCGTTTAGGGCAGCAGGTGATTTAAATTTGTACAGTCAGATCACGCACGTCTAGGTGTTGGAAGGCGGGGCGTGACATGTTAGACATCATTTTCCCCCATCTATGAATAAAATTTCATCTACTTTATTTTCACTTATTCATTCTGATGTTTGACAATCTCCAATTGTTTCTCGCACTGGTTTTTCTTATTTTGTCACCTTTATTGATGATTTCTCTCGCATGACATGGACATATTTGATGAAACAAAAATCTGAGGTGTTTGATCACTTCCAAAATTTTTACCAATGGGTTCACAATCAATTTGGGTGTAAAATTCAAGTTCTAAGGAGTGATATCAGGGGAGAATATTTGTCACACTCCTTTCTTAATTTTTTTGCAACAACATGGCATTGATTCTCAGTTATCTTGTCCTTCTACACCTCAACAAAATGGTGTCGCTGAACGAAAGAACCGTTACCTTCTTGAAGTGGCCAGGTCTCTTCCTTGTACTATGCATGTTCCATCCTCCTATTGGCCAGAAGTAGTGTTAACTGCTTGTTATCTCATTAACAGAATGCCTTCTCGCATTTTACAAAATCAGTCACTCATAGCTTGTTTGTCCTTACATAAAACCATTCCTAAAGTTCCATTACATGTCTTTGGGTGTGTTTGTTTTGTTTACAATTTCTCTGGCCATAAACTCTCTCCCCGGGCTGTGCGGTGTGTTTTTTTGGGTTACTCACCTTTTCACAAAGGCTATAAATGCCTTGATCCTATCACTGGGAGAACATACATATCCATAGATGTCACCTTTTTTTAGCGGGACTTATATTTTTCAGCCTCCTCTACATCTTCTCATTCTCCTATTCTTCCCATTATCCCTGCAGATCTTCCTTCTCCATGTCCACCTAAACCTCTTCAGGTGTACCAACGCAGACAATCTCGGGTATCATCTGCAGCTGACTCCCCCCATCCCTCTGCCCGTGTTTCTGATCCACCAGTTTCTACTTCGTCTGATCTTCCTATTGCGCTTCGCAACGGTACGCGCTCTTGTACTAACCATCCTATTGCTCGTTTTGTCTCATATCATGTTGTTTCCCCTTCCTATCATAGTTTTCTCACAGCATTGGACAGTATTAAGATACTCAAGAGGATCGACACGGCCTTGAAAGATCCCTCTTGGAAAGCAGCCATGGATGAAGAGTTAGCTGCTCTTGAGAAGAACAACACATGGGAGGTGGTCTCTCTTCCCCTAGGCAAGACTCCAGTTGGGTGCAAATGGGTTTTTTGCCTTGAAGTATAATCCAGATGGCTCTCTTGCACGCTATAAGGCACGCCTAGTAGCCAAAGGCTTCACACAGACGTATAGAGTTGACTACCACGACACCTTTTCTCATGTTGCCAAGATTAACTCTGTGCGCGTTTTGCTCTCCCTTGCAACCACTTATGCTTGGCTCCTGCACCAGCTAGATGTAAAGAATGCCTTCTCCATGGGGATCTTCAAGAAGAAGTCTATATGCTTTCCCCTCCGGGATTTGTCAAGCAAGGGGAACCTCATTCTGTTTGCATACTCAAGAAGGCTATTTATGATCTTAAGCAGTCTCCTCGTGCCTGGTTTGAGAAGTTTAGCAGTGCCTTGCTACCTTATAGCTTCACCCGCTGCCAATCAGATCATTCAGTCTTTACCTACCATGTCCGCTCAATTGTGATGATTTTGGTGGTCTATGTTGATGATATTGTACTCACCGGTAACAATGATGAAGCTATTTCTTCCTTCAAACAATATCTTCAACGGACATTTGATATTAAGGATTTGGGGCCCCTTTGGTACTTTCTTGGAATTGAAGTTGCTCGGTCCTCTCGTGGCCTTTATCTCTCTCAACGCAAGTATGTCCTGGATCTCCTCAAGGAAGCTAGCTATTCTGGCTGCAAACCTGCGGATACCCCGTTGGATGTCAACACTAAGTTATCTGCTTCTGATGGCACTCTTCTTGACACGCCTAGTTTCTATCAGAAACTTGTCGGTAAACTCATCTATCTGACCATCACGAGACCAGACTTATCTTATGTTGTTGGTGTCGTCAACCAATTCATGCATGAACCACGGGACATTCACCTTCATGCCGTGTTTCGAATCCTTCGATATATTAAGGCTCCCTTCGATATATTAAGGCTCATCCCGGTCGTGGCTTGTTCTATGCACACCAGCCTACTTGCCCAGTTCGCAGTTACTCTGATGCTGATTGGGCCGGCTCTCCAGACGATCGCCGCTCCACTTCTGGCTATTGTGTTCTCTTGGGCTTAGTTGCTTGACGAAGCAAGAAACAATCCGTTGTCGTTCGTTCCAGTGCTGTGGTTGAATATCATGCCATGGCTAATACTGCTTCTGAATTGTTGTGATTTCGCCAATTCCTTACTGAATTGGGCTTTGCTCCTGTTGATCCACTCATCATGTTTTGTGACAATCAAGCAACCATTCACATTGCCTCCAATCCAGTTTTTCATGAGCGGACTAAGCACATTGAGGTTGATTGCCACTTTCTTCGACAACATATCTCAAAAGGGCGAATTTTTACTCCTCATCTGCAGTCTAAAGATCAGCTGGCTGATATCTTCACCAAATCAGTTCTCCGAACTCAGCTTGATTCGGTCGTGAGCAAGCTGGGTTTACTCGACATCTTCGAACCAGCTTGAGGGGGAGTATTGTGGGATCCATATGTCTGGAGTGGGACCCACATATATGTCTAGATACAGTGTACATTGAAAGTCAACACAGTAGATTTGTAATTGATTAGATACTTAGGTGTATTTCCTTTTTTAGTTCCTTAATTGTATCTCTCTTTTATATAAACATTGTATCCTCTATGAGGAAAATACATCAAAATAATTCAGAGAATAATTTATTCTCCATATCCCTTATTTTTTTCCTTTATTTTATTATTTAAATTCTACATCTAGTACACACAATCTCTCTCTCTCTCTCTCTCTCTCTCAATATTCATTCAAATCTTTATCTTTCTCGAGCCCTGCACCATATGGCGTAGAATCTGTATGGATGATATTTCCATTGGGATTCGACTCACTGGTTGGAATCATCATCGATGTGCCCTTGGATGATGAGCCCATAGCTGATGCCGAAGAAAGCAAAATAATGGTTGAAGCTATGCTTGAAATGGGAAGATAAGAAGATGAAAAATAAACAACGCAAATATGCACTTGGGTCGATGATGAAGAGTAGAAGCCGGCTCCCTCACCATTGGAAAACGACAAATAAGATCCTGAACCCAACCACCAAGATGTGCAGACATGGTTGTTGTCATCGTAGAACATAGGATCAGACCTTACCTGTGGCTGAGGTAGATGGAGAAGAGGGAAAAGGGAGATGAGAAAAATGAAATGGGTTCACGGAGATATCCTTTTATCTTTTGATCGGGTGAAGCAGTTCAGAAAAAAAATAACGGATTTGGTTTTAACCATTGGATAGAATCCAATGATAACAAGCAATGGAGTGCACCTGCCCATTTGAGACCTGGTACTTAGGTGATCTTTGTGTGTTTGTGTCTATATATACATGAGAAATCCTTATATACTCTCAAATGTATTAAGCCATGCATGGGGCCCCTTTACCTTTCTCCTAAGTATTTTGCCTATGAATCCAAAATAACAGATGATGTTCCTTGAACAATCTAATCATCCGACTCTCAGATGATCTTGCTCTCCTTCCTGACTCCCCGTCTGTTCTAATTTGGTCAATCAAAATCAATGTTAAAGAGTCTTGCCAATCCACATAACGGCCCCAAACTAAGCCGAAGGCAAAGTTGTAGCTGAAGGCAACCATAATCTAGATTTGGATTGTGTGTTTCAAGCTAGAATTGAGGGTGGAAATTCCATTAGATAAGGAATGGGCGTAAAATAAGCATGCACTTCCTCAATTTCAGCTATGTAGTTTGAAACTTCAACTCTTCTAGGCATGATATTTTTATCCAAGGTTTAGAACCAAAGCAGGTTCCATCTCTATTCAGTGTATATTTAAAGACTTATTGAGACAAGGAATAGACTTGGTGTTGCTTATAATGATGTGAATTGAATGGTGACCAGAGCTGCAAATGATGGATAGAATTTTGGGGAAATATGAAAAGTGGGTGTAGGTGAAATTTGGTTGTTTGGATTATTTGTTCGAAAAGAAGATTGGATCTGTGATTTTGTGAAGGGGAGATGGTTTGTAGATTGGGTTTCTAAAATGGAGCTTTGTGATAGAAGAGTTTGCAAAGAAGAGCCTAAGGGAGAAAGGGTGATGCTTGAGAACCTTGATTGATGCTTACATGGATGGGATTTTGCTGAACGAAGAGACAACAAAGGAGGGTCAGACAAGATTCCCCCCTGCTGAACAACAGACATCTATCTGGATATGCTGAACAGCAAATTGCGTGGATGTGTTTTCACTTGGAAAACTCATCTTCATTTCATTATGGGGGAGAATCTCGTAATGAGGATCACCCAGCAATGCATTCTCACATTGTAATTTGAGGATACTAATCTAAGGGGCCCACTGTGGCCCTAATCACATTCCTTTTCCCCAATACCTACCTACCTCCCATGAGTTGTATCATTATGCAATTTTACCCCAATGCTAGTCATAAAGCCCATTGATCTAACACCGTGAATTTTCATTGTTGGATAAAAATATAAAATTGAATCTTCAAGAGCTAAAATAATTATCTTCACTTATCTAATCAAGGTGAGTTTTGATAGGCAACTTATTCAAGTAAAGACCCTCCAAAATAACCCATCTCCATAGGCCATGGTGGCTCCACATAGAAGTTCCCGACCTACAATTTGAGGATTAGGGTTTAGGGACTCCCTTACAAACAAGTTTGCACCAAATTTTGTGCAAACGACTAATGGGCGCCACCTGGGCCTGAATGGATTGGTGGGTCTAAAGCCCTTGGCTAGTATATGATGCCTATAAAATTTCATCTTAATTTGATAAGTGAAGCCATGCTTTTAATGTCCAAATTTTAACTTTGTCTAAGGTGGAAATTCATTGGGTCAGATCTATGATTTTGAAAGTTGGATTGGTGTCAAAGTGGGTAAGGGTGCACTTGATAGTGGGTAGGTGGGTGCGAGGAGGGAATTGGATCCATTAAGCCACTTGGGCCCACATGGATGGTGGGTTTGAGAGGCTTTGGCTTATATATGATGCTTATAAAATTTTGTCTTGATTGTATGAGAAAAGCTATGTTTTTAAGGTTCTCAAAATTTTACATTTATCTAATAGTGAAAATTCATTAAGTTAGATCAATGGGCTTTAATAGTCAAATTAGTGTCAAATTGGGTATGGGTGCATTTCACGGGGGTTAGGTGGGTGTGGGGGGTGAATTTGATCCATTAGGTCAATTATGGATAGCACAAACTAAAGTTTGAATGACTCTCATGAGAACTGCTCCTAAGAGAGAATTGTGATATATATATAACAAATTTCCCCTGAGGTGGTCACCTCATGAAACTTTCATGGGGTGATGACCTTGGAGCCCACCTTAACCTCAATTGCATCGCCCCTCACCTCATACTCACCCATCTCCCTTGAATTCGATCTTTACCTAGTTTGTCCCCATTCTAAGTTCGATGAATCGTTGATATAACCTCATGAAGGTTACATCGTTGGATAAAATTTAATTTGTGAAAAGCTATGTTTTTATAGGCACCTTAGCGAATCATTGTTCTATTGTATTATTAATAATAATAATAATGCCGATGATGATGACGACGATGATGACTCCCTAAGAACAGTTCTCATGAGACATTCATGAGAATGGGCATCAGTTGGGCCCACATCGATGAGTGGGATTGAAAGGCCTTGGCTTGTATATAGTGCCTATTGAATTTCATCTTTGATTGATAAAAGAAACCATGTTTTTTAAGATCTTCAAAATTTCACATTTATCTAACCGTGGAAACTCATCAGGTTAGACCAATGGGGTTTAAAAGTCAAACTGGTGTCATATTGGATGCGGGTACAATTCATGGGGGGAAGGTGGGTGTAAGGGGGTAATTGGATCTATTAGGTCTGCTGTGCGCCCCACAAATCAAAGTTCTCATGAAAATCTCATGATAATTGTTCATAGGGGATCATTGTTATATATGTATACACAAGCATGAACACACATACAGACAGTTCATGGGCTCGGGTGGGTTTGAAAATAGTGCTTCCAAAAGATTACTTTGATCGAACGATTCTACTAATGGTACCTAAAAATCAGTGGTAGATAGTGGTGCATATTTATCATGGTCATTCCCATGGCTAGAGTCATTCAATGAAGCTGATTTTTACCTATGATGGAACCCATCAGACCATCATAGCTCTTAATTTTTTAAGATCAGAATAAAACCATTGAATGACTCGAAGTCTTTTGACATTGATTGTTAGAGCATCCAAGCTTAAAATTCTGGGTATCTAGTGTGTTGTGTGTGTATTTGTTATTTAAGGTATATTTACCTGCTTTTTTTAATTTGTCAGGTGGGAATAATCATGTACTTGCCCACAACTGATCCTCGCCAAAGAAAGGAGATAACGGAGGAATTCTTCAGTTATAGGCATTTGATCCAAACCCAACTATGGGATGAATATTCTGCTTATGAGCATTGGGCTAAGATTGAGGTAAAGTGTGATGAATTTTTATTTAGATCCTGAATCATCTGTATGTAAATGGTGTCTTAACCTACTACCATGTGAAAGAGGGCCTGTGGTTTGGTGATCTAGAAATGATTTGGTCGGACATGTGCTGCATGGAGATCAATGCTTCCTAATTAGAGAAGCTTAACCTTCTTGTCTTTTGGCCTGGAGATCAATAGTAATGACTTTGATGGTATGGAGAAAAGGCTGAAGGTGAATGAGGTTCATATTATCTGGAAGACCGTTGAGACACACTCTTGCCATTGTGCCCAATCTCCTCCCAGTGACCTTTTCCTTCATATTTGTTTTCTGAACTGAGGCACTGGAATATTGATGTACATTCCTGCTTGTTGCTAGACACTTGCTTTACAGCATAAATGGTTTGGATCTTGTATGCTCTCCTCTGTGGTTAGTTCATAGTTGTGGAGAACTGGAAAGCAAAGAGAATTCTCATACATGTTACTGATACACCAGTTGAGGTTTATTGACTTGATCGGGCTGACTGAGTTATTTTGTCATAATCACCAAGTCTCATTATGTTGACATTCAAACAAGCCTTTGTCCTCTTAGCACTTAAAATTGCTCTAGCCTTTTGTTGGTGTGTGATTTTCTTTGCAGTCTAAATAGTTTATGTTATTTTTCCCTCACATAATACATCCTTGTGCAGGTTCCAAAAGATGAGAAAGAACTTTCTGCACTCCAGGCAAGGCTGAGGAAGCGCTTTCCCGTCGATGTGTACAACAAGGCACGTAGGGAACTTGATCCCAACAAGATCCTTTCCAATAGAAAGTTAGAGAAGCTGTTCCCATTGTCAGAAACCAGTTGAGGTATCCCTGACATTGGAACATATTTTCTTCTTTCTTATTTTTCACCTCCCACTTGTTCTTACCCAGCCCTAGCCATTCTGGAGATTTGTTATCCCCAACAGTGGATTGGCCACAGGTGTGCATTAATGGAAATGCTTGATTTTGTTATATGAAAGCTACTTGATCTGAAATCTGATGGTTTGAATGCTATGATAATAACTTGGAAAGGATTGAAACAAAGCTTCTTGCCAAAAGAACAAAATTTCTCAAACACTAGTTTTTAGTGTAAGGTCCTGTCGTTTTTCTGCTATTGCAGAAAAATTAGGGAGCACTTGTATATCTGTGTAAGGTCTTCCTTCGGCAGTGATGAGACCATCAAATCGGAAGGAAATGAAAGAGAAGATAGCTTCATTTTTTACCGTGGCGAGTGTGTGAAATTAGCCAGTTTGAGCTTTCCAGTGGTGGGTTTTGTGCATGTGGACCCCTCACATGGTCCTAGGACCTACTAAAGTGCTGAAATGGACCCAGACACCGCCAAAACCCTAACGTAGAAGTGGAAGTCAAATGAAGTAAGGGAGGAGGTGCAAGTCAGCTAAAATTTAGCCAATTTAGTTAAATTCTCTCAATGGCAGAAAACATACACTAACTTTGTAGGCATAATTGAGGCATCAAATGATGTTGGATTTTATCGAAGTTGGGACAAATCTGATTTACGTAGCCCAGGTTATGATTGTTTTTCTGGATCGGTGTCAGGTGACAAAAACTCTCCAATTTCAACTCAATTTCCTTCATTGTAGCTTCATGGAGGTGTGGAACTCCTCTCCAATGAGTTTTGCAACTCCATATCAGGTTGCAAACCAAGCTTGGACGCATGGATGGGATGTTACATGAGTGGTTGAGATATGTCATAGGCCTTAGGTGTCCTCATGTGATTGGTTGTAGTTCTCCTTTATTTTGATTGCTGGAGATGATGTAAGTGTAAGTTAGGTTTGGGTCTCCATCTCCACGCCATTGTACCTTGTTTTTCTATTTCTTCCACCTCAAAACCACTATAAAAAGAGGTCGTAGGTTGCACTTTGAACTATCGAAGAAGTTTTGAATTGAAGTTGTGAGGAGTCTCAATTTTGGAATAAATTCCAAGTAAGTTTCTCAATTGAGTTCTTAGTTTCTTTGTTTATTTGAATTAAATTGTTGTTTGTTTTTCCATGTAAATTTCAGCACTTAATTAAGGTTAAATTGTAATACACTGCCCTAAAAAGTCTCACATTGCTTAGTGGCATTGGAAATTCCCTGGTATATAAGTAGTAGCCTCCCTCCTTCTAGCACAAGGCCTTTTGGAAGCAACAGTGGGTTGACTCGCTAAAGCAAAGCCGTGCGGGTCCGTGTGTAGGCCAAAGCGTACAATATTGTGCTAGCGGGAAGGGTAGTTAAAAATGGTATCAAATCATGGTTCAACTCTCTGCCTGAGGATCTGGGCTTGGTTGTTGTGTGTGCAAAGCTGGGGACGGCTCTGGCTTTAAGGGGGGTAGATTATAATATCCTACCCCCAAAAGTCTCACATTGCTAGTGACATTAAAAATTCCCTGGTATATAAGTAGTAGCCTTCCTCCTTCTACCACAAGGCCTTTTGGGAGCAACAGTGGGTTGACTCGCCAAAGCAAAGCGTTACGGGTCCGTGTGTGGGCCCCAAAGCGGACAATATTGTGCTAGCGGGAAAGGTCAGAAGGAGGAAGGTTACTACTTATATACCAGGGAATTTCCAATGCCACTAGCAATGCGGGACTTTTTGGGGCAGGGTATTACATAAATTGTTCAATTGGAATTGCATTTTCTTTCATTTTAATTCACTTAAACCGGAAATTAGTTTGATTAGAAACTAGGCACCTTCCTTAGAATTGCAAGTGCTCGTCTTTGGGAAAGAAACCACTTTGATTCTTCTCAGAGTGAAGTTTCAATTTGGTTTGTTTATTTGAAGACTATGAAAGGTTTGGAGTAACATCTTAGCCTTCATCAGTTGGGCATCAAAGCTTTGCTATTGAATACACTTGTGTTCGTCACACCTTGCTTTCACTTGCATTCTATATTTGTGTTTTGGAGACGGTGTCTTTCTTGTAGCAAGCATCCCTAATTTTTGTGAGAGTGACGAACTGTACCTTGAACGTCAAGAGTGGGAGGTTACATCAGAATCAACCAACTAGACAGGGATGATGATGGATTTCAATTAGACCCAGCTCATTGTGCCCAGAGTGCACTCGAAGATGACCGGCTTGACTCATTGAGGGACGAACTCTAGGGGGTGCATCGTAGAGTCGACCATGTTGCTGAAATTCTCGCCAATGTCACTAGAGAATTGACCTTGCTGCGAACTAACATGCAACAGAGAGCTCCTAAACGACCTAGTTCGCCTTCACTTAGATTTAGAACCTCCCAAGCTGCATATCATGAGTCATTGGCGGAGGAAGATTTCTACCACCACATGCATTGGCCTAGACATGGTGGCATAAGGCCTGAGAGGAGACATTACAGAAATGATGAATCCTTTGGCTTCAAGCTCGACCATCTTCGAGTACTCTAGAGATGCATATAAGATGGTAGTCCAATTCGAGAGGATCAAGGATAGGAGAGGTGAACCAATCCACCGACGGACAACAATACCACTTGTCCCAACAGATTCACCATAAACCGGAATACATCTTCTAGTATACCGGTAGGATAGAGCAAGAAGCTAGAATGCTTCAATTGTAATGGGTTGGGGCATTTTTGGCTTTTGATTGCTCAAATAGAGTCGTGCACTTAGTAAAAAAAAAGACAGTGATGCTCAACGTAATGACGCCATTCATTCAGTGAGGGAGACATTAACTATGGAGATTCTTGTGATAGCTTAATGATATTGAACTCTCTTATTGTACCAAAGGAAGAGGTCAAAGAGTTGACAGGGACAACTTCCAAGAGTGTTGAACTCTTGGAATCAACACACGAACAACTTAAGCAAGATTCAGTCTGTGGAACAGAAGCAACAACCAAGGGATTCCTTGGATAAACTTTACAATGATTGTCCGTACTCATACGATGAGGATGGAAGATGAGCAACATCTAGTAGATTCAACCAACATCATCCGACCCTATGTTGACCCCATGTAGAAGAGTTATTTGATACAATTCACTACGCCTACCATCTTATCACTTCTGGCAAGCCGTGAAGTCTCAATAGGTGTTGGTGTTCAGTAGGAGCGGTATGTTCTACAGCTTGATGTGAAACAGAGAAGGCATAAGAGACAACCTATGATGGGACCACGCTATTCAACTACACACTTCCTAAACTCGAAGACAAGTTTCTTCCGAGAGGGATGATATGATGAGGCCATCAAATCAGAAGGAAATGAGAGAAGATAGCTTATTTTTTACCGTGGCAAGTATAGGATGAAACTAGCCAGTTTGAGCTTTCCAATGATGGGTTTGGTGCTTGTGGACTCTCACAGGGGACTGGGGCCTACTCCACTTGGAGGAGGAGAGACGTCCAAAACCCTTAGAAGTGGAAATCGAATGAAGTAAGGGAGGAGGTGCAAGTTAGCTAAAATTTAGCCAATTTAGTTAAATTCTCTCAATTGGAGAAAACGCACAGTAACTTTGTAGGCATAATTGAGGCATCAAACTATATTGGATTTTAACGAAGTTAGGTTTGTTGGAAAGCTTATTCAAACAAATCCAAGTTTGGACAAATCTGATTTACGTAACCCGAGTTATGACTATTTTTCTGGTCAGGTGAGCTCTCCAATTTCAACTCAAATGCCTACATTGTAGCTTCATGGACGTGTGAAACTCATCCAACGAGTTTTGCAACTCCAAATCAAGTTGCAAATCAACATGGATGGGATGATACATAATTTTTGATGTTGAGACGGTCTCAATTTTGGAATAAGTTCCAAGTTTGTTTCTCATTTGAGTTTTTATTTTCTTTATCTATTTGACTTTAATTATTGTTTGCTTTTTCATTTAAATTTCAACTGTTAATTAAGGCTAAATTGTTCAATTGGAATTGCATTTTCTTTTCTATTTAATTTTACTTAAACAGGAAATTAGTTTCATTGGAAACTAGGTGCCTTCTTTAGACTTTCAAGTGCTCATCTTTAGGATAGAAACCACTTTGATTCTTCTCGGAGTGAGGTTTCAATTTTGTTTGTTTATTTGAAGACTAAGAAAGGTCTGGAGTACCATCTTAGCCTTCATCATCCAGCTATGATCTGATGGACTATTGGACGCAATGTGAGTATTAGATTAAATCTGAAAATTCAGTCAATGTATACTGGTTATTTCAGTATGTCAAGATTTCAACCCTATTCCAGTACATGAAATCCCATTTTCAGCCTTGCTGAGATTTCATGAATTTCTGGCGAAATTCAAGATATGCTATGTGTCTCTTAGGTGCTACTCTTTGTTTTTTTTTTTTTAATTTCAAGATCAGGAAAATGTTATCATTCTAAAATTATCTTATTTTATATCTTTTTTTCTTTTTTTTGGATTAACACGTGGGAAACTCAGACATAGTCCTACTAAAACCCCTACGGATGTGTCCTGTTTAAGGCACGCAAAGGTTAGGCCATGAGGGCACGAACTTACAACCTCCTGCTTTCTGAGGTAGGAGGCAACCAGTTGAAGTACACCCATGTGGATTATTTTATATCTTTATGCTGATGTAGAAAGTTATTTGATCAGTAATTTTCTAATTCTTAAAAGGCCAATCAATTATAACTTACCACTTCTCAAGTATTGCGACTGCTGCGAATAAGTCTCACATTGAAAGTATAGAGGTAGATATAGAGATTTATAAAGGACTTGTGTCACTTCACTTAACATACTAGTTTTTTGGGGTGGAACTCCAAGTCTTAATACCGACTTTAAGTAAGTTTTTCATCTCTCTCAATATTCGCAAATGGAGGTGGATGAAGAGATTCTACCGCCTGTTTCCTGCTCCCAATCTAAGATAGAATGTATCATGTGATCCAAATAGGCATATAGTCCTACGGGGCAGTTTACGATTCTTTAGCATGAGATTCTCATCAAGAGTTGAAATCTCGGCCGATACGGTGCGTATCGGCCAAGATATCTCAAGATTTCCATGGCCGAGATATCTTAGCCAATACGTATGGTAACGGCCATAGGCAAAAGTATGGACGAAATGGCTGATTTTATTATTTATTTAAAAAAAACAAATATCGGTGTAGGCCCGGTCGATATCTCGGCCGATATTCGTCTGATACGGGCGAATATCGGTCTAGATATTGACCGGTATTTGAAATATCGGCCAATATTTATATTTTTTTAAATGAATTTTTTTAAAAAAAAAATCATTGAGATTTAAAAAAAAAAAAAATGAGGAGAGAAAAATCTCGGCTGGACTGAGATATCGCCAAATTTTCGGCCCCTGATTCTCATGCCTCAAATTCAGTATCATCTGATTATGGGATTGATTTGTTAAAAAAAAAATCTTTCAAAAAAAAAAAGAGGAGTTTATGGCATAGTTGATAAAGTGTTCATATTGCAATCACAAATGTATCGTGTTTTGACTCCTGTAAGCATTAAATAGGTACGTGGTTTGTGGCAAATAGTTTGTAGAATTTAGTTAATGGTGTTGATCTCAAATAAATGAAATAAATGACTTCAACCCTGATAATGATAAGTTTTACCTTTGATCCTTAAACATTTCACCCATCCACGCGGGGTGTAGCCAAAATTAGATTACCTATCTTCCCAAAGTATGTAATTCATCAGAAAAGAGCATCTTTTTACCATCGAAGGGGTGAAATTCCACTATAGGAGGCCAAAAAGCGCCCTTAAAATGCAAAAAATTATGCTTTTTTAACTATTTGATTTTTACTTTTTCATATCCTCATTGTCATTATAGTCATTATTATTATTGTTTAACCCGAATCGGTTATATTTTGATCAGTAAGTAGTTTTGTTCCATGGGAACCCAAACGGCAATAAGGCTTTGCTTAGCACTTCTATTGCTATACATAGGATCGACATTTATAACCAACCTCTTCTCCTTATCTATTTATTAATAGAATCTTGTTAATCATATGACGGTTTCTTTCATACATTATGACTTAATATATCTTTTAACTTTTTCAGGCCTTTTTAAGAGGAGAGTTATTAAAATGGTTTTTTTTTTAAATTGAAATAGAAGGTCACACTTTTGTTGTACTTTTAGTTGTACACAACAAAATTCTTGAGTTATATTCATTGTTTAATTAGTGTATGTATTTAAGACAATAAAATCTATGGCTTAAAGAATTTATTTTTTTAAGATCAAATATTTAGCAACTCACTTGACTAATCTTTGGAGCATGTGAAAACCTCCATATTTGTTGATGCCGGATATAAACTAAGGAGAGTGTATTTAAATGTGATCTTTAAGGTTATTTTCAGTGCAGTCCTATTTTTAGGGTGCCTATCCTAACACGGGCATACTCTTTTAGTAGACACGGGTTTTTCAAATTTCCCACTTTGTCCCATCCGCAAAAATCGGCTCATTTTTTTAGTGAATCGATTTATGTGCAAAATGATCCTGTCGGTGCACTGATTCAGACTCTCAAGAAATTGGTGCACCGATTTTCAAATGATCCGGTCAGTGCACCGGACGTGAACTGATTTCTGCGGATGGATGAGGGGCAAAATGAGAAGTTCACTAAAATTTGTACCTTTTAAAAGATAACGCTCGTGTTAGAATGGGCACCTACTTTTAACATTCACTTTCAATCAATTCATCTTTTGTCAAATGTGGACTCTAAAGAGAAGTCCTTAATAAAATCGTACTTTAGAACTCTGTTGTTCACTCGCCTGCACAATCATGGAGTTTGCATATTCAAGTTCTGTTATTGATTAAAAAAATGCGTTCACACAGTAGATTCGAGCATATGCTGACATAATCAATTGGAAATTCCTGCTCCAAGGATTTCATTGAGTTCAAAAATAAATGAGTCTTTACTAGTCCACAGAAATTTTAGATTTTGCGGGTGGATTTGGCTTTTGTTGAGGGTTTGAAAACTCAACAGAGAAGAGGTTCATGTTTCAATTTGAGCATTCCTAGCTGGGGTGGGGTGAATTGGGCTTATTTGGATTGATGGGTTTGAAAGATATCGGCAATAGTGCGTTTAAAATCACGGTTAAGAATTTTCAATGACACTGATTTTATATACGCATGATAAGTATAATTTTTAACTCATCCAATCTCATGATTCTAGATGGATAATTATAGGTGGGTTTCATATGGAGGTCTCAATAGGAGACAATTTGACGAGATATATGACTATGAGCTATATGTGGTGACTTTAAAAATTTCATCTTCAGACGGTTCTTTAAGGCCTTTAAAATTTAATTTTATCTTAAAGAGTAAAAATTAATGAGTTAAAACCGGTGGGTTGTAAAAGTTGGATTGTTGTCAGCTAGTTATGAGTGTAATTCACAGAGATTTGAATCCACTATGGGCTCTACAAGTCCAAGACCTCATAAAATCATCTTAAAGAATAGATCATATCCTCTTAGTGTAATTATAAAAGGGACAATAGCCAGAAGGCCATTCTTCTCGTACTATTTATATTACATGTTTTTCACATAGTCCAAGGGTCAGCCATCTTAACATAGGTAATTTGTTAGGAGATACGGGATTGAGTGAAATTCACATCTTATCTCTACCGGTATACCGCTCATTAAGTATCGGTGTACCGATAACACATCGTTCTGCATATCGGTACACCGATACTTGATGAGCGGTATATATACCAGTAGGAGTAAAATGGGATTTTCAGTCCATCCCGTGTCTCTTAATAAATTTTGCTTGTATTAAGATGGGCGTCCTAACCCAAGTCATCCATCGATTTATTTATATTATGTGTTTTTTTAGTACATGATTTATTTTAATCATGTACTTAAAAGACCACTTATGTATTAATCAATTACAACTATTAATATCATTGTGAATATAAAATATATTGAATAAACGATCTTTTGTAAAAAGTAATATTAAGAAGAATAACCAACTCAAAAATTGGAGAGTGATCCACATACTTAAAAAGAAAATAGCAAAGTTTGATTCAAGCAATCTCAACAAATTTTGAATAATTTAACATATATATAATTTTTGTTTAAGTTGCATATGTCATGGTCACGTAAAGAATGTTGAGAAAAAAAAATTGTATCCTTCTTACTATTGTCTTACAACCATTAAATCATATTATTTATCATTTTTGTATGAGTTCTTTACTGTTTATATTTTCAATATCAAATCTAATATTAAAATTTCTTTTTTCTATTTTTAATTATTTTACACCTTTTCTATTTTTATTTGTTGATATAATAAGATGGAGACAAATTTTTCCATTTATTTTTAACCCATTATCACCATTTATTAAATCCCCTTTTCTATCTTTAAGTTATTTACATGATTTTATATATATTTAATTGTTGACATGAAAAAAGTGTGATAAATCAATCCAATTCGTTAAATCTAACTGAAAATCTTTACTTCTAGTTTTTAGCCATTTTTACACAAAATTTTGCATTTTCTTAAATATTAATATACTGTAGTGTGATAAACCGATCCAACTCACTAAATCTAAATACGATTTTTTTTTTTTTCTATTTTGACCATTTTTTTAAGAATTTCCTCTAGTTTTATGTTTCCATGAAATTATCTCAACTACAGGGTAAATAATGGTCATAATTCATTGGATGGTCGCATAAATCTGACTCATATTAAATTTGGCAAGTTTGATTGGTGTTTATCAAATGAATATTCATCGCTAATTTATCAAATGATTAGTCCACTTTTATCCATTGTGGCTGGTCCATTTTAAAGATTTTCAATTTAGTATGGGATATTAAACAAAATCATCTTAATCTAATTGTATGAGCCATTTTTTAAGCTCTCTACATTGTTATGACTTCAAATTATTTTTTATTTATTAAATTTTTGCATCCAAAAGAAGGCTCAGCTTTGCCTAATATGATACTCCCTACTAAAAAGCTTTGGCTTATATGGTGGGTCCTTTGAATAGATCTTTTTATCTATTGACATGATACCCAAAAGAAATCACATCAATCCATTGATAGAAATCATTTTTTAGGCTCCCTAAAAGTTTACTTGATGCCCATTTCCAATCTATTTGATAACTCATTAAAGGATCTTGATAGAATTGTGGAGCCCCGTAAAAATCACTTAATCCAATCTCATAAACCATGTTTTTCAAGTTTTTCAATTTCAATGATTTTAGAATATTTTTGAATCTCATATTTTTAGATACCTTTTTTTTCTCTTTTACGGTAGACAAGATCAGTTAATCCAATCTTATAAGCTATGTTTTTGAAGTTTTTACAATTTCGATGACTTTAAAATATTTTTGAATCTGATTTTTTTAGATACTTCTTTTTTCTCTTTTACTAGTTATACGGTAGTCAATATATATACTTCAGATGAGACCCATCCTTGTCCAATATTAATTTAAAGAAATGCATATATAGGAGTGTAAAATTAGGTACCGGCCGATATATCAACCGATATTATTCTCTCTCTCCTTTTTTTTAAAAAAAAAAAACCCCGATATTGGCAGATATTTGAACTCCTGTGCATATACATATACATATATACTTATAAATTTAAGTAAAGTTATTTTACTATTCAATTTTTATAGTTTATATTTTTTTTAGAATGCAGAAGTTTAATTTTAGTGTACCATTCAATTCAATGAAATAGTTAAAACCGTCATGCAACCTTTAATTTGTGGGTCTAGAATGGATCCCAATTTCCTCTCACACCCATCTATCCTAAGTTGTACCTTATCTATTTTGACACTAAATTGACTTTTATGACTCATTGACCTAGCTCAATGAATTTCCATCATCAAATATGGTTGAAATTTGAAAAGCTTGGGTGTTCTAATAGGCCGTGTCACATAATTAGATCCCACAAGATGATCACAAAAATTATATGGATAGATATATTATTAGGAGAACTATCATATTATAAAAAAATAGGACCTTTGAATCATGTTAGCCCTTATTTTTTAAACATTAAAATAGAATATTGGATAAATATTTTTACCTATCATGGCCAGTCAATGGTGAGGATACCTCAAATGCAAATTATAAATGGTTAGAATCTAAATTTTGAAAAGAAGAACATAATTTTAGCCGAATGAATTCAACATTAGTAAGGTTCCACATGTGGTGCCTGAGCATTTTTTAGTTTCTCCTCATATATGTGTGTATTTGTGTATTTTCTGAGCGCGTGTTGAGTCTGAAGAGACATATGAGCCGAACTTGGTCTATTTTTCTTTTCTTTTTTTATATTTTTTTTGTAAACACAATATTAAAAACCAACTTAGGGATTGAAGTAGACTTAATGAGATATTGGTGAAAAAACTTTAGATTCAATCCATATTTAAAATAGGTTAAGTTAATCCATCCCATATTTGGTATTGGATTAATCAGGTTTGGGTTAACTCCAATTGAAGTGTGCTCCCTGCAGTGGGAAAGGATGAGAGAAAAAGAAGGTAAATTGCAAAATGACTCAAAAGAACTAGAAGGGCCTTTTGTGCCCTAATGGGACCAATTTAGCTTAGGACCCCATAAACCTTGAAAATTTTAATGAAAAAGAAAATAGAGTCGCCATGAAATCTCATTACCAAAAACCAAAAATTGGGTCCTTAATTCCATTGTTCTTCTTCAAACAACACAAATATATCATACACAAAAAGAAAGTAGCACACATATCAGATTGAGTTCATAGCAGAAAACTAATACAAAAGGAAAAAGGAAACAAGATTGTAAAGAAAGAAAACCCTCGTACTCAAATACAGCTTACTGAATTCCTTAGTCGATACAAATAAAAATTACAACTTAAATAAAAACTCTAAGCCTCACTTATCAGCTGAATTTTTTTTGCAGAATTTGTCCCTCCTCTTAAAATAGTCCTCGAAATTGATCTATTTCTTCTCCATAAAATGAGAAGTAAACCCCTTCAATAGGCTTGAGAAAGAGAAGGGGAGTCAAGGATCTATTGACTAAGCACATACTCTCTCTGTCTCAAATTATTTGTCCTATATGGATTTTAAAATTGTCTCAAAATAGTTGTCTCATTTGTATTAGAGTAGTATAAAGTGTGTTAAAAATGGATGAGATTACATAGAGTATTAGTCTTATATAGAGAGTTCTTTAAAAAATACAAATATTTCAAATGAGACAACTAAAATGGGACGGATGGAGTATAATTTAAGACCATGCTAACTTGACATAGTTAAGTTTAAATTAAATATTTTTTACAAAAATGTGACGCCTATTAATTTTACAAATCAAATATACAATTATTTATATAATAACTTAGAAATTTAATTTACTAGATATACATGATTATTTAGTGTAAGGTAAATAAATTATACAATCGAACTAAATAAATATATTTCATCGTAAATTATACACCTCAATCAGGGTTGGCCCTAGGTATAGGCAGAGTAGGCCGCCACCTAAGGCCTCCACTAATGCTACTAATGACTTTATTCACAATCTCAGGGCCTGCACTGAACCTAGGGCCCCTGAGATTTCAGGACATCTCAGGGACAGCATTGACCTCAATATATCTGTTAAATTATTCTTCATTAAAATAACCCAATAAGCATGTTGAAGTAAATTATGTGAATTTAATAAAGTTAATAGTTATTAAAGAAGGGTTGCGTTTGGACGAGGGGATATAAGGGGAATGATATGTTACCCTTTATTGTCCTTATTTGATAATTAAAAGGTAAAGGTAAAAAGTTTAGATTTTACCCTTGTTTTTCTCTCCATTCTCATTTTTTAAAACTAATAAAAGGTATTCATAATACTTAGAGTAACCGGTAATCCTGAGCAATGTGAATTTGGATGATGGATAAATTTTGCATGAGTTAGTCGGGGTTACCCTTAACTAGGGGTCACATAAAATAATAGAAAAAACTAAAATCTAGACTTTTATATTTAACCCTTTAGTTATCAAGCACGGCTAATGAATGGTAATCGCCTCAAGCACGGCTAATGAAAGGTAATCGCCTTACACCCCCTCCTCCAAATACAACCCTCTTTTTCTTTTGTAGGCACCTGATAAGTTTCTTTTGTTTAAACTTCCTATTTATCAATAAGGGGAATGATTTGTGCACCCCAAGATTTACCCACATATGCTACGAAGTTATATTCTTTTTCATTTTTCCTCTTCTACCCTTCAATAGATATTTACAGAAATGCCATTTTTCTTTATAGCCTCTCTCAAGTCTCAATTAATTGCCTGTACATGCAGAAGAGAGAACGAATTTCCTCTCTCTTTTAACATGTGTTTTAAATAAAGAAAAATTAAAATACAAAGTATTAGTAAAAAAAATTAATAGAATTTAATTTTAAATCTGAGTTATATTAGATAAGTGGAAAAAACTAGATAGAATGTGAATGAATTTATGATTTAGACTTCTAGATTTTGATAAATTTAGTCTAATAAGATTTGAAAATTAAAAAAGAAAAAAAGTCTTGATTTATTCCTTTAAGAAACACTACAAAAATTACATTTAAAGTGATTTACTGTGTTTCTCACATATTTTTAAAATTCATAAAAGTTGAAAGATTAAATTTAAAATAATAATTTAAAGTAATTAAAATTTAAAGCTTTTAAAATTATTTTTATTTCCTTTTAGATTTATTTTCATATATTGTTCTTACGGCTAAACCCATTGTTACAATAAGAACAAACTTCAGTCGAATTTTTTTTAGTTAGTATCTATTGAAATATGTAGATTTAATAGATTTCGATCGAACTTTTCAACAATCAATAAGAAAATTTCTCTTGGTCAAAATAAAACTGAGCTCATCACACGGGAATTTTGGATCCCATTCATGCTTACTTTATGTTTCTTACATTCATATCAGGGCTTTAAAAACATTCATGATACATATCGATGATACAACGTATTATTGGTACTAAAGGTGGCAATAGATCCAGTTGGGTCAATTTAATTCACATTGGCTATTTTTAATAACAAATTTTTTGTTTGACTTGACCAATCCTTTTTAAAAAATTTGATTATTCTTGACCTAAATTTTATTTTCAGTCAACAAAATTAATGTAAAAAAAATTCAATGAATATTTTACTAATTTTTCTAAGTTTTATACAGACATTCGATGCAGGTTAGGAGAAAAATCTATTATTAAAAACGATAAACCCAACCCAAACTTGAATGTACTTGATCCAACCCATGTAATTCGTGATTTGTGCACAAATCATCTTATTAAATACGATGGCTGAAACGACGTACCGTCAGTATTAACGGTGGAAATAGGTAAATTTGACTTGACCCGACCTATTGTTGCCCCTTGTAACGACCTGGGGATTGAACCCCGAGGCCCAATGTAATTCTCTGGATAATTCGGATGAAAATTTTAGAGGATTGAAAGTCGGACTTAATGTTGGTGGAAATTGTCGACGTTAATTAACAAAAAAAAAAATTAGAGAGATGATTAACCAATTAAACGAAATTAATGGTAATTAGATTAAGTGAGTTATTTAATTACACATTTTCTAATATAGTGGGATTTTATTTAGAAGGAATAAATTGATGAGGTGGCAGGTGAGCCACATCAGCGATGACATGGCATGCCACATGGCAACACATGCCACATGGCAAGACATGACATCTAACTGCCCTCTCCCTATAGGCACCTCATGCATTTAATACAGAGGGAATACCACACTCCACATTAATGACTTTTATTGACTCAAGCCAAGGAAAATGGTGATGTTTTTTCCTCTCCATCTCCATTTTTGCTCCAAGGAAGAAAACAAAAGAGAGAAGAAAATCTGAAGCAAGAGGAGCCTTCCTCTCCTTCTCTCCCTCTCCATTCAGTAGTGATTTCCTCCTTCTCCTTCCTCTTTAGACATTGGGAGAAAAAGCACATCTCCACGAGCTACACACACTCCATAAATGAAGAAAACCCTATTGGATCTCTCTCTCCCTCACACCAATGAAAACACCAAATCCTTGACGTATGTTAAACACACCCCATAAAGGAAGAAAACCCTATTGGAACTCTCTCTCCCTCACACCAATGAAATCACCAAATCCTTAAGGTATGTTAAACTTATTTTTTATTTATAGTAGAAAAATCTCATTAGGATGAGAAAATGTGGAGAAATCTAAGAATGTGGGTAGATAGAATAAAAAATGAAGTAAACATGCAAAACTGAAAACAATACCTTTGCCGCAATCCTTGATACATCGGTATCGATGATGGGTCGATAGACCCCAGTCGATGCGTCGCCAATGACGATGTATCGGTCTGTGAATGATCTAAAGAACAAATTGGACATGCACGACATGTCGAGTTTACCGATGTGTCGACGAGCCCTCTCTCGATAGGTCGACATGATCGATAGTATCGATTTAAGAGCTGAAGAAGTTTGGAAGATTTGGCTCACTAGCCCTTCTCATTATACAATGTATATATAGATGTACAAGTCTAAGTATAGAAACCCTTAATCAGGGAACTTGACAAATATAAAATAAGATATACATGGTAGGTCAACCCTTCTCTCTAATACTCCCCCGCAAACTCGACGGTGGTAAAGTGATGAGGTTGGAACTAAGTTTGGAGAAGCGCGGCAACGATAACCCCTTGGTGAAGATATCTGTGAGTTGATCCTCAGAGCTGACAAACTGAATTCGATGAGTGCCACCGGTGACACATTCGCAGAGGAAATGATAATCAAGCTCAATGTGTTTAGTCCGAGCATGAAACACAGGATTAGCGGCCATATACGTGGCACTGAGATTATCGCAAAAAATGACAGTCGGAGAAGAGAGAGGAAAACCAAGCTCTCAGAAAAGATGTTGAATCCAAACAGTATCCGCACATGTATAGGCTAGGGCCCTATATTCAGCTTCAGCACTAGACTGAGAGATTGTGGGTTGCTTCTTGGTAGACCAAGAAATTAAATTGGGACCCAAAAAGATACAATAACCGGTAATAGAGCGTCTACTATCAGGACAAACAGCCCAATCAACATCAGAGTACGCAGTCAGGCGGAAAGGTTGTGTCGTACGCTTGAGATGTAGCCCACGTCCCAGAGAGCCTTTGAGATAACGTAGAATGCGCTTGACAGCATCAAAATGAGACGTTCGGGGCTGGCTCATGAACTGAGAGACAACATGCACGGCATAAGCAACATCGGGTCGGGTGAGTGTGAGATAGAGAAGAGCACCAACAATCTGACGATACGGAGAGGGGTCCGTCAGTAAATCACTGGTGGTAGAAGCTAACTGAGTCTTGGCAGCAACGGCCGTGGAGCAAGGCTTACAGTCAAGCATTTGACTGCGACGAAGAAGATCAAGGGTATATTTGGTTTGAGAGAAATGTAACTCGTTAGAATGCTTAGTCACCTCAAGGCCCAAGAAGTAATGTAAAGCGCCAAGATCCTTGATTTCAAATTCAGTACCCAGGCTGCGAGTGAAAGACTGAAGAAGCGACGATGAATTGCCGATCAATACGATGTCATTAACATAAAAAAGAAGAACCATAACACCTTTGTCATGTTTATATGTGAACATAGCGTTATCAACTTTACTTTGAACAAAACCATGAGAGAGAATGAAGGAGCTGAACCGTTGAAACCACGCTTTAGGTGCTTGTTTCAAACCATAAATAGCTTTGTGTAATTTGCAGACATGATGAGGATGATTAGAATCAACAAAGCCAGCAGGTTGAGCCATATAAACTTCTTTTGTAAGATGGCCATGAAGAAAGGCATTCTTGACGTCCAGCTGGTGAATGGGCCAATCAGAAGTAACAGCAAGACTGAGAACAGTGCGTGTAGTGGCCTGGAATTTTTAAATTAATATAAATGTGAGCTTTCTTCTACGGGTAAACTATTCTCTGTGGACTCCGTTCCACGCACCCGTAGAGTTGGCCAATTAAGGGTCGGGCTTTAGAAACTCGGACTTAACTCGGGTCGTGACGTCCGCGCCCTTTGTCACTTTAAAAAAAAAAAAAATTAGACTCTGATTTCGGTGAAAAGGGGCGGGCGTTACAGTTGGTATCAGAGCGATGTGACATATGTGGAGAAGCTGGTTAGAATAGTCGGGAGCGAGCAAAGGGTGTTGCGGAACCGTGCCATTCAGTTCGTCAAGGTGGTATGGGAACGACATGGAAGTGAAGAAACCACTTGGGAATTGGAGCCAGAGATGAGTGCCGCTCATCCGGAGCTCTTTGTATAAGATGATTTGAACCCCTACTTCGCTCGAATTTTCGGGACGAAAATTTTAAAAGAGGATTGTATTGTAGTGGCCCGGAATTTTTAAATTAATATAAATGTGAGCTTTCTTCTACGGGTAAACTATTCTCTGTGGACTCCGTTCCACGCATCCGTAGGGTTGGCCAGTTAAGGGCCGGGCTTTAGAAGCTCAGACTTAACTCACGTCGTGACGTCCGCGCCCTTTGTCACTTTAAAAACAAAAAAATTTAGACTCTGATTTCGGTGAAAAGGGGCGGGCATTACAGTGCGAATAGTAGTGGGCTTGACAACAGGACTGAAGGTCTCATCATAATCGATACCGGTCTGCTGATGAAAGCCCTTAGCAACAAGTCGAGCTTTGTAACACTCAATGCTGCCATCAGAACGTCTTTTGATCTTGAAGACCCACTTACAACTGACATGGTTGAAATTCGGCGGCGGCGGAACGAGAGACCAAGTTTTTTGCAGGAGAAGAGCATTGAATTCATCATTCGTTGCTTGACGCCAGTCCGCAGAACGAGCAGCTTGAGTATAGCTAGTGGGCTCAAAGTCTGAGGTAGTAGAGACCATAGAAGCAAGTGCCTGAGGTAGTGGATGACGTGTAGAAAAATTGGCCCGCTGTTTGGGCTTGGAGATGCCGGCTTTAGCGCGAGTCACCATAGGATGATCATTAGCCGGCGGTGGTGAAGCAGGAGCTGGAGATGAGATGACATCAGAAGGCGTGGCCGATAGAAGGGTGTAGACACCTGTAGCCCTTGTGATAATCACTATAACCAAGAAATACACACTCAACCGATCGAGGTTGGAGTTTGTTAGTAGTAGAATCACCCAAGTAAGGGTAACAAGCACATCCAAAGGTGCGTAGGGTCAGATAATCGGGGTTGGTGCCATAAAGCCTCTGGTAGGGGTATGACAATTGAAGAAGGGGTGTGGACAGTCTATTGACTAAATAGACAGCAGTGAGGAGTGCCTCAACCTAGAGATGATGAGGGAGATGAGAGGTAAGGAGGAGAGGTGACGGTGTTTGCGTTCAGCAAGACCGTTTTACTGTGAGTGTGTGGACAAGACAGACGGTGAATGATCCCTTTTTGTGCACAAATGTTGTGAAAGGGGTGATTATCATACTCCTTACCACCATCACTTTGAAAAAAATTTAATTGAAGTAGAAAAGTGATTTTCAACAAACATAAGAAAATGATGAAAATGAGTATAAACTTCCGATTTATGACGCATTGGAAAAATCGACGAGTAACGCGTGTAATCATCTGTGAATAAAACATAATAGCGAAAACCAGAAACTGATATAACATGAGACATCCAAACGTCCGAATGAATTAAATAAAATGGTGTAGGAGTACAATGGGTACTAAGTGAAAAAGGGAGTCTCGTAGACTTGCCCAAAGCACAATCACTACAAAAAGGAGAACGAGAAAACTTAAAAGAAGAGCCTAAACATTTATTGGTGGCTAAAACTTGAAGCACTTTATTAGAGGGATGTCCAAGACGATGGTGCCGACTGGCGAACAAGAGTAGGATGCAGCTAAAGCATGTGTGGTGCGAGGAGTGGGCTTGATAGGGTAAAGGTCGGCTTCACATTGGCCCTGAAACAAAGGAGCACCAGTACGTAAGTCACGAATAACAAAACCCCAATGGAAGAAAGTAAAACTAACAGAGTTATCTTTTGTGAATTGAGGAACAGATAACAAGTTTTTGTGCATGTGGGGAACATGGAGAACATTGGAAAGATGAAAGGTAGAGGAGTCTGAGGAAAGAGACAAAATACCAGTGTGTGCAATTGGAAAGGAGTCACCATTACCCAGAAGAACTTCATCAGGACCACTGTAGGCAGACCGAGAGAGGAATGAGTGGGTATCACCTGTCATATGATTGGTAGCGCCTGTATCAGGGTACCAATTGTGATCAGCTGGAGGAGCAATCTGCAGACCAGTAAAGGAAGAGGGAAGATCAGCCTCAAACGGAGGCTCTTACCGGTAGCGCTGATAGCAATTGGAAACGCTATGTCCATGCTTGGAGCAGATCTGACATTGAAGGGCAGCAGTCGGAGGATGTCCAAGGATGTTGGAAGAGTTTGTAGAACGTCCTCGACCACGATTTCCACGACCCCCTCTACCATTGTTAGGGCGACCTCGACGACCACGATTACTACGAGCATAGGATCCACGCCTATGAGATGAGAGAAGAGCAGTGTGAGATACGCCGCCAGGGCTATCAGATGGCGTATGCTGTTCCAAATGTGTGAGTTGTGACTCAAATAATAATAGCCGAGCGCAGAGATCTTGGAACAACGGAAGTGGAGGGGTGAGGATGGTAGTAGTGTAAAACATGGAATAGTCGGAGCCAAGACCACGTAGAACAGATGTAACGAGGTCATCATTGGAGACCGGCTGATTGATAGCAACAAGGGCATCGACAATGGATTTGGCATGTTGCAAATACTCAGAAATGTTCTTTGTACCTTTAGAGAAAGTGAGTACTTGAATCCTCAAATGAGTGGCATTGGCAAGAGAATGCTGGGAAAAATTGTGTTGCAGACAGGTCCAAATCTCACGAGAGGTAGAGAGGCCAACAACCTGCGCAAGGATAGGTTCAGAGAGAGTCGCAATAAGAATGCCAACTAGGTTCTGATCCAATGTAATCCAGGCGGTGTATGTTGGGTTGATAGCAGATTTGGATTGGTCTTCAGTGGAAAGGTATGGAGGGGGACAGGGAATGGTGCCATCAATATAAGGCCAATAATGTTGGCCAAGTAAAAAGGGTTTGATTTGGGCATGCCAAAGAAGGTAATTTGTCTCCGTTAGTTTGATAGAGACAAGATGAGAAAAGTTGGGAATGGTGATTGTCGGAACAGAGGAGGAAGAAGCAGCCGTCAGGATAAAACTTTTTTTTTTTTTTTTGTTTTGCTGATGACTCGGGCTAAAGGGCAGGGGCTATCGAGACTGTCTGTTTGCGGTGAACAGTAGAGGGAAAGTTGATGGAAGCGGCAAACGGCTAGCAGCAGAGAGGTTGTTGTCGATCGTGTGGCGGCAGGTACTCCACCGTCACCCCTGTAGTCACAGATCTGACGCACGCTAGGGGGACGGTCAATCGTAGCTACAAGAGACCAGAACTAGACCGGGAGAGGGAGACGGCTGGTCGGTGTTGTAAGAGGCCAGATCTGGATCTGGAAGGGTTTGCTGGCAGGGAACGCGACCGAAGAAGGTCTCGGCGCACGATATAGGGATGGCCGGTCGGTCTCTGCAAGAACCCAGATCTGGATCTGGAAGTCGAGTCCCGCAATAAGGATGACCGGTAGGCGTCGTGACGGAGTAAGGATGAGCAGGAAGCAGAACCAGAGAAAAGAGGTCCGGAACTGGATGTCGAGACACGCCGGAGAAGAAGGTCAGGAACTGGATCGGGATCTAGAAGGGGCTGCTTGAGGATCGGCAACAAGGAAAGAGCCGGAGACTAGGCCAGATCCATGAAATCCGGCGGGCAGCAGAGGAGCAGATCAGGCGTGTGCGCAGATCATGCGAGTGGAGATGGTAGGCCGGGGCTGAACAGTAGCGGAGTGGAGAGATGGCAACTTGAACGGCGTCGATCAGTGGGTCGGTAGTGCAAGCAGGCAGATCGGAGAAGATACCCGACGGTGACAGCAAGTTGAGGAGAACAGAGAACCAGTCCGGAGCCGGAGACAGGGACTTGGGTCTTGGTCGAGCTAGTCGCTGGACACCAGAAAAGATGAAAAAGGGGTCGACTCTGTTGAGGCAGAGGGTGGGCTGCAGACTGCTGCAAAGAGGATGCTGAAGGGAGAGGACCACCGTGGGGAGGGGATTGTAAAAAAAAAAAAAAACACAGATTTAGAGAATCGATGTGTGGCTCTATACCATGAAGAAGTTTGGAAGATTTGGCTCACTGGCCCTTCTCATTATACAATGTATATATAGATGTACAAGTTTAAGTATAGAAACCCTTAATCAGGGAACTTGACAAATATAAAATAAGATATAGATGGTAGGTCAACCCTTCTCTCTAATAAGAGCAATTGGAAAATACAGAGTTCTCTCAATCAGAACTCAAACCTACCCAAGTTGACATGTTGAATTCACCAATGTATCTACGAACCTCTCTCGATAGGTCGATAGAATCGATAGTATCGATCTAAGAGTAATCGAAAAACACAGAGTTCTCTCAACCAGAACTCAAACCAACCCAGGACGACATGTCGGTTTCACCGATGTGTCGACCTTGTCCAATCGATGTATCGGTGAACACGATATTATTGATAGACCTGAGTTTCCAAAGCGACATATCGTACATCACGATGCGTCGAGCGATCCCAGCTGATCCATTGAATCCCACGATGTGTCGGGAGAAGTCATTCGATACATCGTCGAGAACTATAGTATCGACCTTAGAGTAAATAAAAATACATAGTGTTCCAAACATAACGTTGGTCATTCATTTCGACATATTGAGAACCTCGATGTGTCGATCCTGTCCTCGCCGATGTGTCAACAGAATCGACGTGTCGACTTGACATTTTGACAGCTTTACAAGGTTGATACATTTGATCCTAATCACTTATTTGAATCACTTAGACTTCACAAATCCTCACCAATTTGATTCATGAACCTTAGGCAAGACCTTATTTACCAAATTAGTGGAAGTTACGACCAAAAAAAATAGAAATTAAGAGCAATTGAGTTAATTAAGTTTAATTATGTGATTTTTTTTGCTTTGGACATATATGAAACCGAACAAAGATCCAAGACTTTTCCCCGACGTCGTTCGCGTCACTTCGTCATCCATTTTCCCCCACTGATCATCTTCGACCAAGTAGGTTTTCCTACATCATTGAAGCACCATAGTTGTGACTTAAATATTGCAATTCAAATTGAAGTTTATGAGCTATTTTAAATGTTTTACTTGGGTTATGAGAAAGATATGTGTTTTCACTTATGACGTATCTGAAAAACTGTTTTCACACATGGTTGAATGAATTTTATTATCATTGAACATCAATATACATCATACATACTAATGATGGTAATTGCATTTGACGACCAAGTATGAGCGGTTCGAACATACTTGGGTTTGCATAGGATGGGTATTACGTAGGCCGATAGGGAGATAAGTGGCCCTGACATACTCTGATCTCAGGGACATAATTGTTTATATGGATGAATAATTGTTGTGTATTTAGCCACATCCATGAATCAACTGAAATGACATGAAATTAGGCGAAAGAGCTCCTAGGACAGAAGAAGTCTCGAAACTTGTGCAGTGGAAGAGGCTAACACTTCACCGGTAGTCCCGGTTAAATTGTTGCTATAGGGAATGATGATGTGCAAATTTTAAATTTATAAATCTCACAAGTGCACAAAACATTTATAGTACAGTTTTATGAGTGCAATGTCGATCCCACAGAGAACAAACAAAATATATGCAAAAAAAAAATCAAAATATATATGTTTGAATTATTATGGTTTTTTAGAAAACAGGGATTTTAAATAAATAAAATCATATAAATCAATCCTATTTTCATAAATTTAACTCTAAGTTAATAAAACCTCTATTTTAAGACTCAGATCTAAAAGTTAGAACATTAATTAAATCCGATTAAGTTAATGGATTAAGGTAGAATTTATGGATAATCTCACACCTAAGTTCAAGAAAATAAAATTAAAATTTAGTTAAATTAAATTTCAAACTAGCCAATACATATTGGTAGTTTGAATACATAAAATAAAATACAAGACAATTAAAATACATGACAAACAAAATAAGGAACTTAAAAGAATTCATATAATTAAAATACAACATACAAACAAAAGATCTAACATAACTAAAGACAGGAAATAAATTTGCAAATAAAATAAATGACAGAATATAAAAATGCATAATTTAAAAGGTGGTTATGGAATTATTCTCTCATCGCCCAAAATAAATAAATAAATAAAAAATCTAGATCTGAAATTCAACGCAAGAATTCAAAAATCAATTTACACCATTTAATTTAAAACTCATAATCTTTAATCTAATTAAAGTTCAGTTCCCTAAATCCTTTAATTAAACAAAGAATATAAATTTAAAATAAAAAGGGGGCATAAAAAGAAATCTCAATAATCGGATTTTCCCAGATTCTAAAAGAACATTTCTTATTTATTTCATGAAAAAAATTAAATACAAGATATGGAAAAACAATTAAAAGACAGTTAAAAATCGAAATTACAATGATTGCTCACTTGTAAAATCCGCATGAAGCACTGTGTCTTTTGTTCTTCAGGGTGTGTTCTCCAATCTTAGGTCCTCTTGAGCTCCAGGTCTAATTCGATTTTCACAATGATGAAAAGATGTTGTCAAGAAATGGATGAAGGTTGGAGATTAAATATGGGTTTAAGTTAATGGATAAAAGAATGGGATTAAATCTAATGGAATATGGGTGGTTGGGATTAAAACATTGAAAACCTAGGGTTGCACAGGGCTATACACGAATTTGGATTGCTTGGAGAGAGGGTGACTATGGATGCAAGCTAACTTGGAGAGAAAGCAGAGAGAGATTGTAGGACAAGGCAAGGCTTGGTCGAATTTGATATGTAGGATTAGGGTTTCATGAATGCATGATATGAGTGGTTGTGAATGGTTAGATGATGATAGGTGATGTGGCTTAACCTAATTCATGGAGAAATTATTGTGCAGAAAACGTGCAAGGCATGGAGAGATGAGATTAGGTGATGTGGAGATGAGGTGGAGTGGATTGGAGAGAAAGATTAAGGATTTTCCATTATGTTATGCACATGGAGTGTTCTTGTCACGTACCAACGCGATTGTGGGCCCGAAACATGACTAATTTTAAAAAAAAAAAAATCTCTAATCACCAACATCTTACCTGGGCAGGATCTTTAAGTTTACCAAAAATCACATCATAGAAAATGTCACACATACTTTTCACACGTGGACTCAAACATATACCATATGTCCCCATATACAAATCCATAACATACAGTGAATATTTTCATTCATCTCATCAGAGTTACGAACGAAAACATAGCGGTTTACACATGCTTAGATTTACAGTACCACATGCGGTACTAAAATCAACAAGACATCATTTGTATGAAAATAAATATAATAAACATATTTCCCATCATCGGATAATACAATCGACTGTAAAGAATCCCTCGTCCTAAGACAGCGGTGGAGGTTCCTCATCCTCAGGTGCTAACCCTGCAATGTAAGGGACGTGAGCAACAACTCAGTAGGGAGAGCTCACCATAACATCCAACATAAATAATAAATGAAACAATAAATAGTGCGTGTTCCATTAATGCAATGCGGTTAATCTACTTAACCCATTTTCTCCATAACATCCAACATAAATAATACATGAAACAATATGTCACGCCCCAACCCGAAGGGTGGGCCCGGGACGAGACTGATTTTTTTTTTTTTGAAGCTAAACTAACGCAAGCATTCTAATTGGACCGGATCAACAGTTGGGCTCAGAGGTCACACATGATCTCAACATGTGGACTCAAACATATACCATAAGTTTACCCAACAATAGACATAAATAACAACACACAACAAAATCACATAATCCAACCCTTGAATTATCATTATAAAATCACATCAGACTAGCTACAGAAACGTAGCAGTCCTAGTACAATACATTAACACATACCAAGTACCACACTCGATATTTTACAAAAGAAAATGGTTTCAAGAACCAAAAAGCACAAATACAAAGGTACCTCAGTGGGAATCCTAAAGCAACGCCTGCAGCTTATCCACTCTAAGCTTCAAACGGAGGGTTCTCCTCCTCGGGTTCATCTCCTGAAAGGTGAGTGGGGTGAGCTAACTAGCCCAGTGAAGAAAATATAACAGTGCAGTTTTAAGTAAACAACATGTTAGTATATAATCAATAGTTGCAATATAATATCTCACGCTTGATAATAAAGTTCACAATATCAAATAAAGTCTCATCATCGTCTTTCCATTTTCTCATCATTTTTCCATTACTGTTGTTATCCATCATAGCCTCTAGACACCATATTGACAACAATAGTATTAACTTCCAACACGGTCAAAATACATCATTGCAAGTACATCTCCAGCTCTACCATAGCCGGTACTAACACCCTCAGGTTAGCAACTGACGCCCACAATCCACCCATGGTCCAGTAGACGTAAACCATCTCCCATATGGCCGATATTGATTCAATAGTCAAGTGCACGTGGAAGCAATATTACACATTTCGTCTGATCATAGCATTTACCAGGATCATAAGCACTCTTATCATAGTGCGTCAAGTCTAGGTATATGAGTGAGTTCATCAAATCTGAAACCACTCATTTCTCAAGATTCATATCAAATAAACCTGTTTACATCAAGCTGCAAAGTTAAGTTCCCTCACCGTGACTGTGTGGTCTCGCGGTCTCTGTTCCAACAGGCAAACAAGTGCACAATCAATATACACAGCATTCATATATAACATGTACACATACAAGCAGTATTTCGAAATCATACTGGTTTTCCCAAAACATCTACGGTACATGGAATTGAGTCTCCTAATCAGTTTCTATCATTTTTAACTTATAATCATCCACCAGATAATAATATAATAAAAATTGTGCTCAGTCTAAAACTCAAATTGTCTTCTGAACATTGACTAGATTGACTTATTGAGTTAGGTCTAGATCCTCGGGTCACTGCTCTATTGTTTTATGGATAGGACCAGATCTGACATTTTGAGTTGGGTCACGAGGTCACTCAGTGCCCGACAAATATAGCGTCGGCCTGAAAATGAGATCACTCAGTGCCCGACCAACAAGGTCGGCCTGGAAGTGAATACAATAGTATTTACACTATAGTAATAAGAGAATGGGGTTAATACAAATTTTAGATTAACAAGGGGTACTAACATCACATCATAGCAAATAACCATCAAACAAGAACATTTTACACTTCAAAAACTAGGTCCTCGGAACATGCCTCGGAACCAGGTACGATGGCTTTGGATCATCCGAACCACACATAAACTAGTCACTGACCTCGGAACATGGGTCTGACTTCAGACCGTCCGAAGATTGGGTCTCGGATCTTCCGAAGTCCTTCCGAACCGGAAAAACGAAGAAAATAAGTTTTGGTGGGTCTATGCTCTTCGGAACATCTGAAGTGAGGCTCGGAACGTTCGAAATAGGGTTCGGTCCTTTCGAACTCTGTTCGGTTCGTCCGAGTGGGTCAGGCCAGTCTCGGGCGTTCCTGGGCTTGGGTGAAGCTCGGAGCGTCCGAGGGGTAATGCTCGGACCGTCCGAAGATCGACTCTCGGACCGTCCGAGAGTCGTCTTCCTCCACTGTCTGCAACAGCAGACAGTGACGGCAGACACGCAATGCTTTACGAATCGGGAAACAGAGGGTTTTTCGGATTCAGTTTCCACACCTAGCCGATCCGATGGACTCCTCTGGGAGTTCTCTTTCCATAGGGAATAGTTTAAGGTCTTAAAACTCAGTAGGCCATGAGATCTTAATCCCAAGAGCCTACTGATACACTAAAACCCAAGATTTTCTTAAAACTTTGAAATGGTTTTTCTTGCTCAAATCATAGTCAAATTCGATTTTTCGTGATTCTAAACCGACTGGAATCGAAAGAGGAACATAGTGGTTACCTTCACTGAGGTTCCTAGGCTAAGAAATCCGACTTTGAAAATCTTTCCTTCTAAGGTGATGGGTGATAAAACTGGGAATAACAGAGGCAATTCAGGGAGTCTCGGCTCGGAACTCAGATGGCAGCTGAAACTGAGGGAGAAGAGATGAAGTTTGGAAGGATTGTAACCAGCTGATCAGGACCAAATTTATAGAGTTTTTGGCCGGGAAAGGAGGTGGGTGGCCACTGCATGCAGTGCCTACTTACGTCCCGAACAGTAACCAGTTTGGGTTGGTTGCAGATCAACCCCTCCAGACTTTTTGTTTTGCAAATAAGTCGCCCATTTAATAAATATCTGATTTTTAACTAGAACAAAACTTTTAAGGCTTGACAAAATTAATCCAACCTTACAGATAGGTTGGGTTTTAAAAACCTTAATCTCCATAAAAAAATTGGAATTTAACTCTCACTAAAAACCATTGATTTAAATAAAAATCATAATTTAACCTTATTTACTTAAATAAACAATTGTTAAATAAAACAATTTAGAAATCTCATTTTGGGGCGCCAAAGAATAACTAGACCATTCTTAAAATTGTCTAAAACAAAATATTAGTTTCAAAATTTATCTCATCTCCAAAATCATTTAAAATAATTATTACTCCCTTTCGGGGTTTTGACGGGCGGATTTAAATACCATTTTCTGAAAATAAAAATTATCTTAAAATCAGAAATACAAATCTTTGACTAAGGAAAATATTATTAACCAATAATAATCATATAACAACACAATTTACAAAAAATAATAACACGAAGCGGTATATTACCAAAATGCCCCTCCAGCTAGACGAGCTGGATCACTGAGCTTTCGAGCTCGGATTGGGCCACACCTGGGCTGTCTTTAAAACCCGAACTGTAATTTTCAAGATTAGCCGGTCAAACAAGATTATTAAGCTAACACACGCCTAATCTGGGGCAGGGTTTTACACAATAAACAATGCATGTTCCATTAATGCAATGCGGTTAATCCACTTAACACATTTTCATCCTAAGATCACTTTCTAATGTGTTTTAGCAATTTTTACCAGGGTTAGCCCCCATTTAGCAACTTGTAAGTGCATAAAGTCTCCACGACCCTGCTTATTAACACATCCAACCCAATGGTTCGCAAACGGCGTTCGACTTAACATCATAAGGTCTCCACGACCCGGTTTACTAGCCCATCCAATACCAACGGTTGATGACGGTCGACCATAACCTGCTAACACGTTCAAACCAACGGTTCTCACACGGTATTCGGTTAATCTCAACAATTATAGCCCAACGGCCAATATCAGATTTTCCAAAGTTATTATCTTTAACAGATTTAACTTATAATCATAATTCTCAAATGCAAATGTCAAATGCATGATTTCCAGTTCCCTCCTTATACAGGAACTTATTTTGAGAGAATCACCAAATTCCAGTATTACCTTTCGATGCATCCAACATCAATATACAATGATAAATAAAAATCAATATTCGCACAAACATAATAAACTGGATTTAATAACACGAATGCCTTTACTCAGGTTTTACCCTACAATTCCCAGACACTTCATGAGTCCATACTGCGTTAGAGGCTACAAGTCCCCGACTCCTTGACACCATTTTACGCATACATTCTAAACAATTAGAACATTTACATCCCTTACATGTAAGCAGTGTTAGGTCTCTTATTTTCGACCTATATAGCCTTTCCATCTTTAAAATAATCATTGGTCTCATTTCAGTCTGGTGTTACTGAGTTTAACATATAACACAGTACAAGTTTGGTTCGAGTCTCCTCACCTTCTCCCGCTGAGTTTATCATAGAAATCTGTAAAATATGAGAACTATATAAATTTCAATTTAACAGAGTATTTACAACTACGTCTTGTCCTCATACATTTTCCAGCAAAAACTTGATAAATGAAAATGAGTCTCCTAACTCTTTCTACTCTTTTAGATTAAGTTAGCAGTTAATTGTCAGTCATCCAAAACATCACAATAAATAAAAATATGAAGTACTAAGTGCCCGGTCTCGTATTTCTCCGGCGCCTAAAAGTATAGAGATCGAGCCCAGAGGGTACAGTGTTGGAAATTAAATAAAAATACTTAGTGCTCTACCCCTTTTACCATTGAGCAGTGTTTCCGCTGCACTACTGATGGTCACTGAGTGGCGTTTCCACGACGCTACTAATGGGGGATTCGGCCTAGAGAGTAAAAAGACAGTATGTAAATAAAGAACTCAGTGCCTAAATCCGTTTACTCCCGGACGACCAAGGCCATCTCAGATGGCCACCGAGCTGCGTTTCCGCTGCGCTACAGGTAGAGATATTCGGCCTAGAGAATACAATGCAAGTAATGTAAAAAGTACGTAGTGCCCCACTTCAAGACCACCGGGTGACCAAGCGCTTCCTCAGATGGTATCACCTAGCGACTAAGCGCCACTACTGATGAACCACCGAGTGACTAAGCGCCATCTCAAATGGTATTATCGAACGACTAGCGCCACTACGGATGATAATGTGGCCCAGAAGTTACAGTACTGGAATTTAAACACATAACGTGGAAAAGTAAACACAAAATAGTCAAGTGGGGTTAATCTTTTCCCCGATTTTACTTAAGGTTAAAAAACTGAATTTTGAATATAAATAAAAACTGATTTTAGAGGTGTAAATTAAATTTTAAGAGGAAAGCGTATCTTTCCCTCTATTTGAAAAACCCAAAACTAACCCTTATCTACTAGTCATAGTTCAAAATTCTACAAACAAATTAAAGGAAATAAACTCTACCAACGAGTTACATAGATGACTTTGAATTACTTTTAAGATTATAAAAAAATCAAGAATTAACATAACTTTTCAAAATATAGGTCTTTATTTAGACTAATAACTCTAGTTACTAACATAGCATTACAAAAATTAATTAATGACCTAAGATAAAAGAAATTAAAGAAATGAAACTTCATTTCAAACTTTAAGTAAATAAAACATTTAATTAAATGAACAAAATAATATAAATCAGAACAAAATAACATTTTACTCAAACTATTAAATCCAAATATTCTAAGTTTAAAATAACCACTTGATCAAAATAAGTAACATTTTATTTTCTAAACAGTAGTCTGTATATGTTTTTTTTTTTTTATAACATCAATCAGATGAGCAAAAATGACCATTACATACAATACTTTAATTAAAACCTATGAGAACTAAGATAAATTATAATTTATTTAACCCACAACAAGGTCAAGAAGTTATTTAAATTATAAACTAATTTAAATGTTTAAGTAAACTATTAATTCAAACTCAAACCTGTTAAGTTTAATTAAAACCAACAAAGAGAGATATTTAAATAATCCGAGAAATTTCATAATAAGTAATAAATGATGGAATGACCTTTATTGTATACAGCAACAACCAAAAGTATTAAATAGAAATTAAAAACTCAATTTAAAGCAAACTGTAAAAACTTAGAGTACTAAAACATAAAAATAAAACACACCTCAAAGAGGTGGCTGCAACGCTGGAAGTGAAAACAAAGGCAGGAGGCTTCCTTTTACAATGGATGAAGAGAAGGAGATGAAAAGGGAGAAAGAAAGACCTCTGGAATGAGAGGAACGATTGGATTGAAATGGCAGAACACCCTTTAATCCAACTTATACAGTTCCAAAGCTTAGAGGCCAAGCATTGATGGGAAACTTCAAGGAAGTTTCACTGCATATGAGACAAGGAAATGGGGCCCACATGCTTTTAATTCCTCTCTTATGAAGTTGGAAACTTGGGAGGCCAAGAGGTTAATCACTTTGAGAGAGATGAGAGTGTGAAACTTAGCCAACCTACTACACGTTGGAGGGTTTGTGTTTTTTTTTTAACGTAAAAGAACCTTGGAGCCAAGCCATGTGATTTACATGAATCAGATTTAATCTTTGAATAAAACAAAGATACATATGAGACAACAAAATACACAAGAGTTGCGGCCCACTTAAAAAGTTTACATTTTCTTAAACCATTTTCATGAATTTCAGGTGAGAATGACATCTCATTAGATTAATGAGACAAGTTTGATAGGTTGAGAACTAAAAACTGATCAGACCTTCAATAGTATGAGGAGAAATCCGAATTAATAACCAACTAATTTAAACAAAAAAAGTGTTTCCAATAAATTCACATACATTTGAAATCTCCTAAAGAAAATCTGACTTCACCATTAGGTTGATAAAATTTGTCTGATAGAACATGGTAAAGCTCAAAAGAGTTTTGACGCTTCTAAATACGTAAAAATTAATTTTTTTATAAAATAGAGACACCCCCAACAATTCAAAACCCTTACTTCTAAAAGTCGGAATGACCAACAATAAAATTCATTGAACTCAGAATTTAAAACTAAGCGACAATGAACAATTTAAAACTTTAAATATCTCAAATGAGAGTTCTGTTTACATAAAAAATAACTTTGGGGTCTCAGCCTGAGAATATTCAGATATTTACAACTTTGTCACTCATGCTTTAGCGAGTCGGATCACCTCTTCCGAACTCAGATCAAATCAAACTAGGACTCTACGCAAAGCCCACTCCATAATCTCCCTGATTAACAGAGTACAAAACACTATTAATGGTTAAAAATCACAAGATTAATCACTAATTAAGGTCGGGGTATTACAGTTCTAGAATGTGTGTGTCGTGTAATGCATAGGAGATATGCGCATGAACACCTAGAATCTAGGGTTTATGAGATGAGTGAAAGGAAATGAATAGCTAAGATTGAATGAACCTAAATCTCATGGCTTTGATGATGAATGAATGATCTAATTTATGAAATGATGAGATGATGTATAGATGATCATAATCTAAAGGCTGACCTACATGATGAATGGACTGGATGACCTAGATCTAATCATGAGGAATGAATGGATTGGATTGAATGGGAGGCACTATGGTTTACCTAATTAAATGAATGGTGAAGATGAATTGTGTGAAATGAAGGGGTGTGGATGAAATACATGATCAAATAAATTATGGATATTAATGCATGATGAAATGGATATGGGTATTGGATTATTGGGTTATGTGGATATGGGTTTTGCAAAATTCGAATATGAACCTTGAGCATTGGATCTTGAATTAGGCTTGGACTTCTTGGACTGGAGTATGTGGACTTGGGCTTCTTGAACTTTGATTCACACTGGCATGGCCTACATTGGAGAATGCACATGGAGTGCTTGGCCTAGCCCAGTGTTCTAACATTTGGAACAAAGCTTTGCCCATTTGCAGTGGATCTGGCCCATGAATCTTGATTTCAAACTATTAGCCTCTTTAATTGCAGACTTTCTTTCTTAAAATTAAACAATTAATCAACCACTTAAAAATCTAAAATGTTGAATCAATGCAGACTCTCATACTTGGATCTAGATTAATCAATTTACATTTGAAATCCTGAAAGTGATATGAATTAATTATAAAATTTTAAATCTTCCATTTTAAGCTCTTTTCTAGCAATTATCCAATGATTTATGATGATTTTCTTTATTTCCCTGAATTTACCTACAAAACTAAAAGAAACCATTGAATGCATCTTATATACATAAAACCAAGGCTAACTGACCTAAATATCATGGGTAAAAATGTAATATTTCAAGTCTCAATGGGGAACAACACCATGTCGGTGCCACCGGAAATGCTGAGGATATAATTGGCCAAGGATAACCATTGGGATGATTTATATGGTTGATGCATGAGGCATGGAAGGATATTAATTCTTGATGGTACCCATGACATGTTACATCATGATAAACATTGAAAGTGGTTTGACTATGAGATTTCTATAATGAAATATATATGAATTGACTATGAGATTCCGTTTATGACATGAGCTCGTCTTGAGAAATGTACTATGTTATCACATGTGAATTTCTAACTTAGAATTTTAAGATTGTACTTTACTTTACTATCACACTCCTTGGTTCACCCCTCTAGTTGGATTCTTACTGGGCGCATTGACTAAGTCCATAATATTTTTTCCCCTTTAGATGTGAACGAGGCTAAAGGTAATGGAGGCGAGGCCGGACCCAGCGACAGCCAAGCATGAGCGAGATTAATGCAAGAAGAAAGCATGGGTAGAATAGTTACATTTTGGACTTTGTTGGAAGAAGTGTATTTGTGGGAGTAATTATTTTGAGAATGTAATATTTTCTTTAACTCCTAGTGCACATAACTTTGTATTTGATTTATGTGAGAATCCTAAATTTTGCTTTGATAGGTGTTCATCGATGTGTACAAATGTTTGTAAAGTGTTCGCTGATTTATTCTAGTGTGTGTAAATATTATCATGGACATCAGTTCATGCATAGGTTGGGCTAGTTGAGGGCCAGGTCTTTGGACTCAGGTTCGACTCGCGTCATGACACTCTTTCCGCTTTGGTAGAATGTTACCACTCATACTACGCTCACGGATGGAGGGGCGTTACACCCCTAGTACCAATGATACATCGGATCGACGGTATGTATCAATGTATCACAAATGTTTTTAAAACCCTAGTAGGAATATATATATATATATATATATATATAAATGTCAGAAATATAAAATAAGTGAGAATTGGGACCCAAAATTTACTTACATTAGATAATTCTATATTTGAATATAGTTCTAACAAAAAAAATACCTCGATTTGATTATCATATTTTTAAGCTCTAAAAAATTGGCAGTTTTAAATTATTTAATAATCCTCCAACTTTTCATTCTAACATGGACCACACTTTGGCTCTATATGATGAGCTCAGTTTATATTTTTACCAAGAGATTTTTTTTTAGTGATTATTGAAAAGTTCGATCAAAATTTATTTAATCTAAATATTTCAGTCGATATTAATTAAAAAAAATCGACTGAAGTTTGTTCTATTTGTAACTGAGGCAATGGGTTTAGTATTAATAGCTATATATGAAAATAAATCTCAATGGAAATAAAAATATTTTTAAACACTTTAAATTTTAATTACTTTAAATTAATATTTTAATTTTCATCTTTCAACTTTTATGAATTTTAAAAATATGTGAGAAACACAATAAATCACCTCAAATAGAAGTTTTTAGTGTATCTTAAAGGAATAAATAAATTTTTTTTTTTTTTAATTTTCAAATCTTATAGGCTATATTTATCAAAATCTAAAAGTCTAAATCATAAATTTAAAATAATAAATTAAAATTTCTTTCACATTTTGTCTAGTTTTCTCCACGTATTTAATATAACTCAAATTTAATATTAAATTGTATTAATCATAAATTTTAATAAATTGTTTACTAATAATAACTTTATATTCTATTTTTTATTTATTTAAAATCCACGTTAAAAGAGAGGGGAAATTCATTAGCTCCACCGCATGTACAGGCAGTAATTGGGAGAGAAAGGAAAATGTAAATATTTGAAGAGTAGAAGAGAAAAATAAAAAAGAATATTAGTTCGGTGTTCGTGTGAGTAAATCTCACTGTGCACAAATCAGTTCCCTTAGATAATACTTTTTCGTTGGACGACGGGAGTGGTGTCTGGGAATCGCACTCACTATCGTCGTCGTGGCCGCCGCCGCCGCCGCCTTGTTCTTTATTGTCCAGCCGAGCGCCACCTGGATCGTCGCCCTGTATCTGCTCCCTCCTACCTCTTCAAGCCGAGTTATCCACCGACGCCAGCCAAGCTTCCCATCGCTGCCTTCATCGGCCGTCTGCTCGTGTGCGGCCGTCAGCAACCCAGCCACCCTTTGTCGTCCACCCTTTTGCCTTTTCCGTTCCTTCCCTCTCCAGCCCGACTCCCCTGCAATAACACAACGTCGCTTCGCCGTTCTTGCTCGAATCCACGTCGAAGAGCTTCCTCAAATCGGCTCAAGGTCAGAAGCGCTCATCCACCTCTTCTATCTTTGATATTTCCGTGACTGCATTCGAACTTCTCTCTGTTTCGAACTTCTGTATTCCTCGTTTTCGTTTCTCTCTTCCTCCTCCTCGTTGTTGAACATGGTGTCAAGAGACAGAGATCCGAAAATACAGAGACACCATAGTAGAAGAAAATCCTCTGATTCGGAAGATGGAGATCGTAGAAGGAGGGGTCGCTCCAAACGCTATGTCTCCCGTAGCCGCGGCAGTAGTAGCAGCGACAACCAAATTGGGGAAGATAGCAGAGAGAAAGAAAGAGTCGGAGATGACGAAGTGCGCCAAAGGGACTCTAGGGTTTCAAAGGTGGGTGGTCGGGATGACAAGAAGATGCACCGAAAGGAGCTTATAAAGAATTCCAATGAAGACAGAGACCTAGAGAGGGAAAGGGGATTGGAAGATGGAGAGATCAATGATAATGGAATAGGGGGCGGTGAAGGTGAGGATTCTAGGGTACTAGAATCAGTTGGAGTTGATGAAGAGAAGCGCCATGATTATCGCGGCTCGCGTAGAGAAAGAGATCCTAGGGACGAGCGGCACCGCGATCATAGGGGGCAGATAGAAAGCGAGAGAGTTGAACATGGAAGGAGAAATGGGGAGATGGGTGATAGAAATGATTTGAGGGAGCAGAAGAAAAAGGAGAGAATGCAAGACGGAGGGAATGCAAAAGGTAAAGAAAGGGATTCTAGGATTTCTCCCGACAGCTGGGATGATAAACGACGTCATAGAAAGGAGTCCCATAAAAATTCATACAGTTCCGATGAAGATGGAGGGAGGAAAAGAAATGAAGACAGGGAGAAAGAACAATCAGAAGAGGGGAGTCATCGGCGGAGGCACAAGGAAGAAAGGTCAGATAGGCTATCAGAAAGAAAGATGGGGCACAATGATGACCGCAGGAGGCGACATAGACATGAACGTTCTGATGAGAGTGATTATGATGATAGTAAAGAGGATGACAAATCCCTAGAGAGGGAAAGGAGGAAACGGGCCTACGAAAGGCGGCACAAAGATGGTGAAAGTTTGTATCATAAGGAAGAAAAGACCAGAGAGGAGCACTGGAAGGACAATCGACATGCTCAACAAAAGCCTACGGAGGAAAGTAAGAAGGAAGAAGTCAAAATTGATAATACAAATACTGGGAGGAGTGGAGGAATCTACATTCCTCCGTTCAAGCTGGCACGGATGATGAAAGAAGTGCAAGACAAGAGCAGTGTTGAGTATCAGCGCTTGACTTGGGATGCCCTTCGTAAATCTATTAATGGGCTTGTGAACAAGGTTAATGCAACCAACATAAAGAATATCATCCCTGAGCTATTTGCAGAGAATCTCATCAGGGGAAGAGGTCTGTTTTGCCGGTCTTGCATGAAATCACAAATGGCATCCCCAGGATTTACTGATGTGTTTGCTGCATTGGCCTCTGTCGTCAATACGAAATTTCCGGAAGTCGGCAATCTTCTTTTGAGAAGGATTGTTTTGCAGCTTAAGAGGGCTTATAAACGGAATGACAAGGTAATTTATATTTTGCTGCCTGCTAAATTTTTCTAATATTCTGAGTGTTTCTTACTCCTGTATATATTTCGACAGCACCAATTGCTTGCTGCAACTAAGTTCATAGCTCATCTTGTCAATCAACAAGTTGCACATGAAATCATTGCACTGGAGCTACTTACAGTGTTATTGGAAAATCCCACGGATGACAGTGTAGAGGTATGTATTTTATGTCATTCTTGTTCTTCCAAAGAATCTTTAATTTGGAGTAGATAGTTCATAAAATGTATGTGGTCTCTTTAAGATTGTATTCTTTGTCCTGTAGGTAGCTGTTGGGTTCGTAAAAGAGTGTGGATCGTTGCTTCAGGACCTTTCACCTCAAGGCCTCCATGGTATTTTTTATTTGTTTTTGACTTTTTTCGTTTTGTTGTTAGCTGAATTTATGTGTTAATGCATCTACTCTTGTATTCTTTTTGAAATGGACATATCTACTCTTGTATGGACTTTAATCTACTCTACTTATGGCTTTTTGAATGTTGTTGAATGGATGAAGTGCTTGTTCTTATCTGAACAGTATTTATAAGGTAAATCAATATTCCATAATTTTACCACTAGATTATCATGCTGATCAAATGGACCTATAAGTCGTTTATGAAATGTGCCCTCTTCTTATTGACAAGATCTGAATTGTTGCTTTGTATTAGTCAATGCTTTCTCATAGTTTTACTTACCATTATTTCCTTTCGTCGCAGTTGCATTAACTGTATGGTTCATTAAGACTTTGAACAAGGAAATCCCTTCATGTCCCTCTTTTGATCCACACCCTTTTTTGAATGGCTTTGAACTTCTAGTCATTGTCTCATTGATTTTCAAAGTATCATATTCTGCATTTTTTTATTCATAAAAGAAGTTTATGGGCAATTGATTCAAACGCCATTGTTTTCTATTGTTGGGACACTTAGTAAGAAATACCGAAAGTGCCATTTTTTAATTCAAATGACTTCTATAGAAAGACAAAACTGCATCGATTGCCATGTAAAAGAAAGTGTACTTCTGGTATGTAAAAGATATTGTCTCCCAATGATAGAAAACAATGGTTTAGTCTCACCTCCATTGTGGGGTGGGGATACCCATGATATTAAAAAAAAAAAAGAATAAAAAGAAAACAGTGGTGTCCCAATTGATGGCTGATGTATATTCATATAGTTTGAAACTTCCTATGTGTTTCTGATAGTACAATGCAGCTGGTTATTTATCCAGTAATTACTGTAGCTTTTGTTATGATGACTTTGATGACCTATAGGTATTTTTGAGCGCTTCCGTGGAATACTTCATGAGGGGGAAATAGATAGGCGAGTTCAATTCTTGATTGAAGGTCTTTTTGCAATTCGAAAAGCAAAATTTCAGGTAAATTATACATCATATACATTATCTTTTTGGAGTTTGGTAAGTGAATTGGAAGTGATTGAGATGAATGCATTCAAATATACAGGGATATCCTGCTGTCCGCCCTGAGCTTGATCTTGTGGAGCAAGAGGACCAGTTTACGCACGAATTGTCCTTGGAAGATGAGATAGATCAAGAGATCAATCTTGGTATATTTTGGATCCTTAACCTCTCTTGCTTTCCCAATTTTTGCTTAAATCATGCTTCTTGCTCTTACTATTACGTATTCTAAAATCTCAGATATTTTTAAGCCTGATCCACAATTTCTGGAGCATGAGAAGGCATATGAGAACTTGAAGAAAGATATACTTGGTGATGATGAGTCTTCTGAGGAAGAAGAAGGTTCTGGTGCTGCTTCAGATGATGAAGATGATGAAGAATCTGATGATGAAGAAGAAGAAAATATGAAGATAAAGGATGAGACAGAGACAAATCTTGTTAATCTACGGAGGACGATTTATCTCACAATCATGTCAAGTGTTGATTTTGAAGAGGCTGGTCACAAACTTTTGAAAATCAAACTTGAGCCTGGTCAAGAGGTAAGTAAGCGAGCAAAACACAAGCACTGTTCTATAGTCATTTTAGCTGCTACATATGACTGAAGCATGAAATCTGACATAATTCATTCATAGAGTTTGAAAACATTATAAACTTGATCTTACCTATAGGCTTGCTCTTTAGACACTGCAGGTGCATTAAGAATGCAAGTCGATTTTATGATATTAAAAGTAGGTTTAGGCTAACGTACCTATAGGCTTGTTCCTTTAGACACTGCAAGAGTGCAGGTGTGTTAAGATTACAAATTGAATTTATTGTAATAAATGTAGATTCTAGGTTATGTATTGATAGATTTCAATTTTTTTCTCTTTCCTCCAGCATGCCTCTGTGTTTTCTGTACTTGCTAATTCTGCCCATTACTTTATAAATATTACTACCTTTTTGTAGTAAAGACATCCGTAATGGTCAATGACATGCCCCAACGTTATAAACCTATTTGGTGCACCACTGCACCTGAATTGGACTTGGTTTGCACCTTGTGCTCGCCTAACATGCCATCATGCAATTGAATGATGTTTAGTTTATTTCAATAGTACTTTTTACAACGTCTTTGATATGTTTTGGATATTGAATTTGATTTTTTTTTTTTTATGTTAATGAGAAGCTATAAATCTACAATATATCAAGAGGGAAAATGAACATACATTGATGCGGCTACCCTTTTTTTCTTGAGGTGGTGACAAGATTTGGACTTGCAACCTTTATTGTTGCAACAATGAGTACTTATATTGTGCTATATGCTCTTTCGTTGTGCTGACCACTATTATGCTTTAAATCTTAGCTTAGGTACATTTCTTAAATCCAAATCCTTCATCATCTCCCTCATTAATTGGTATATATTTCTTGTACCGCAAATTTCTATAAAAGGACCTGGTTTATACCGTCCTTTGGATTCCATTGAACTATGAACCTCGCCCTTTGATTGATCAACTGCAAAGGCATGAGAGTTGATGATGCAAGACAACTAATAGGGTAACCCTAAGTGCCTAATTTGGTTCCCTAAAATTAAAAGGGATGAAAATAATGCATCCTAAAACTAAAATGATGCTAAAATTACAATTAAAATTAATAGATTAACAATCAAATAATATGGTAAGCTGCAAATAATAAAGAAATCCAGAAATTCAATGTAACTAATTAAATAATAATCATAACATTTACAATGTAACATTAGTTAAATCCGAAACTGGATAGACACACGTGGGTAATAGGATAAGGATGGGCAAGAACAAATGGAATATGAGAGCTCAGGGCAACCATATGAATGAAAATAGGAAAAGAGGTGGAAGATTTGTGATGGAAAAGGCTTGGGAAGATGTGGGAAAGGCAAAAGACAATATCGGCAGCTAAGGGAAGGGACTACAGAGGGTTTGTGATAGCTGTAGGAAGGGCTACAGGGTTGCGGCAACCAAGGGAAGGCGGAAGCAACATAGACGAGATATGTGGGTGGCGACAATGGCAGTAGTAGATCTGGGGATTCTGGAGGTTACACGGGAAGGGGCAAAACTGATGGGAAGGGCTAGAAGAAGAAGATGGAAGATGAAGAGAAGTACCTGAAGAAGAAAGGCCAAGCTTCATGCCAAAAAGGGCCTCACGCCAAAGGAATTGCTCCACACAAGGTTTGGGAAAACTCCAAAATTTTATTCATTCAATTCATTCGTATAATGCCTCAAGGAAGGCTAATTATATAGAGTTTCAACTTAATAAGAAAAACATAAACTTCCTAAACTATCCTTGCTAAAAAAGCAAAAAAAGATAATTATGGAAATAGAAAACCATGAAAATAGAAAGCTGGAGATGCACCGCATCAATCTCCCCATCTTAAAAAAATTCGACCTTGAGTTCAAACAGATGAAAATACATCAATCTTCCCTCGCACGCGTCTTCCCAATGTAGGGTCTTCAATATGCGCACGTGAGGTCTTCAAATGTCATCCAATGGAGTCATCATCAAGACACAATGTTGCTGGAGTGACTTTCTTCCGTCGTCGTTGGGATGCTCGGACATCCCAACTGTCATTGTGGTCAACATGCTCTAAATGAGAAGAAGACGTCTCTGGCGATACAAAGCTGTGGTATCTCACAAGAAGAGTCGGATCATGTCGCTGAAGTTCATGTGCTGTCAACAATGTGAATTCTGTATTCGGCTGGCGTATGAGAACCACTTTCTCACTCAGTATAAACTCTACCTTCTCTCTTTTGGGTGACAGGGAAGGCTCTGTAGGTTCAGTTCTCATGTGGATCATCATAGAATCACCCACATTGACATCCTGGAACTTACAATAAGAATCTGGAGCAAACGCATATTGTTCATTGCATGTATTAATTTCACTTTAACTTCAGCATGCAATGCATGTGTATGTGGTGCAAATGCAGACGCAGACTCAGACAACTTGAGCGACACTGGCATTGGACTAGGGTCTATGGATGTGAATGATATGGGGACATACCTAGCCAACCCAAGGGGATATTCGTCGAAATCGTCAATGCCTTCATCACTCACGGGATGTTCTCCTGCATATGACAATTCATTCTCAACGTCTTGGTCAACCTTTTCATTGGATTGTTTTTCCAACACAAGGGTTCTTTCCTTATTCCGATTCTTGGTAGGACATTCGTGAGCCAAATGCTCATAACCATCACAGTTGCAACATTTGGTCCCTTGTTTGGAAGAACTCGCACCAGAAGCTCCTTTAACACTTACATCCTTGTTTTGGAATGGCGCATTGGTGGCTGGCTTAGCTTGACTCACCGTATCCCTTGGAGTAGACTCAAACTGTTTAACATTGTTCGTGGTCAAGTAACGCTCGAACTCTTGAACTCTCTGATAAATCTCCTCCAAGGTGTTGACACTGTGGGGAACCAACTCTTTTTGGAGTTCTGGACGGAGACCCATTCTAAACCGAGAAAGAGTCACAAGAAGGTCCTCCTTTATATCATATCTCATCATGTACTCATCAATGTAATTGCCAACTGACATGTTTCCTTGATGAAGTGCTTGCCATTGATCCATTTATCTCTTTCTATAGGTCAAAGGGAGGTATTTTTCTTTCAGTTTTTCTTTTATTTCATCCCAATGAGAAATAGGCTTACCTCCGACTCTTTCAATTTGGCGCTCAACATTGGTCCAGAAAAGTTTGGCTTGACCCAACAATTTTATTTTTGCAAATCTCACCCGATGCTCTTCTGACATGTTATACCATTCGAAGTAGTGTTCCATGCCAGACAACCAGTCAATAAAAGCCTTTGGGTCAAGTTGACCGTCAAAACTTGGAGCCTCGACTTTAACAAATCTCACTATTTCAGATTCAGGGTCGGGAAGGTCATGAAATCGCATAATGGTTGTGGGGACCATTCTTCCTCTACCACGGCCTCGGTCACCAATTCGACCTCGACCTCGACCTCTACCAACTTCCATGTCATTGTTTTGATTGAGGGAAAGATCTAGTTCATCGAAGCTGTTATCGGTTTTGGTCGCCTGTTCTGTTATTCTGGTTTCCATGTTAGCTAAGCGGGCATTGATATCGTCTAAGATTTTGGTAAACGATGTGAGATTCATAATGGGTTGATATTCTCGGCCACTACGTGTGGACATGTACAGGAAGACACATTAAATGATGTGACTTAACTCTAAATGCAATGAATGAAAGAAATAATGTGATGCAATTTTTTTTTAATTAATTATCAATCAATTAATTAATCAATCAATTAATCAATCAATTAATCAATCAATTAATTAATCAATCAATTAAATGCGACCTAAGACCTGAAAAGTTACGAAACTCTCCTAACCTAGGCTACTGATACCAATTTGATGCAGGACAACTAATAGGGTAACTCTAAATGCCTAATTCGGTTCCCTAAAATTAAAAGGGATGAAAATTATGTACCCTAAAACTAAATTGATGCTGAAATTAAAATTAAAATTAATAGATTAACAATCAAATAATATGGTAATTTGCAAATAATAAAGAAATCCAGAAATTCAATATAACTAATTAAATAATAATCCTAACATTTACAATGTAACATTAGTTAAATCCAATGTAACTAATGAAACTGGATAGACACATGTGGGTAATAGGATAAGGATGGGCAGGAACGAATGGAATATGAGAGCTTAGGGCAACCATATGAATGAAAATAGGAAAAGGGGCGGAAGATTTGCGATGGAAAAGGCTTGGGGAAATGTGGGAAAGGCAAAAGACAGTATCGGCAGCGAAGGGAAGGGACTACAGAGGTTTGTGATGGCTGTAGGAAGGGCTACAGGGTTGTGGCAGCCAAGGGAAGGCTAGGAAAGGGAAGGCGGAAGCAACAAAGATGAGATATGTGGGTGGCGACAATGGCAGTAGCAGATCTGGGGATTCTGGGGGTTACACGGGAAGGGGCAAAACTGATGGGAAGGGTTAGAAGTAGAAGATGGAAGATGAAGAGAAGTACCTGAAGAAGAAAGGATAGCCTCACGCCAAGCTTCATGCCAAAAAGGGCCTCACGCTAAAGGAATCGCTCCACACAAGGTTTGGGAAAACTCCAAAATTTTATTCATTCAATTCATTCGTATAATGCCTCAAGGAAGGCTACATTATATAGAGTTTCAACATACTAAATAAGAAAAACATAAACTTCCTAAACTATCCTTGCTAAAAAAACAAAAAAAGAAAATTATGGGAATAGAAAACCATGAAAATAGAAAGCTGGAGATGCACCGCATTAGTTGACTTTTAAGGATGTCTTTCCATCTGATCTAGTTAAAGGAGCCCAAAATTGAATGCAATTTGATAGAGGGACTCTAATTCATAAGGGAGATTGTTGATTAAAGGTTTAGATTTACGTAATGTGGGGCACCATATTTTTTTACATTTGGACAAGTTGGAAAGAAAAACCTTTACTTTTTGAAGGTCCAATGTGGTGGTTTGGGGCCTTGTCATTGTTAGAAAATGGTGAACAAAAGAAGGAAAATGAGAGGAAGAGATCTCCAGGTCAAGGTATTGTAGATCAAGGTAGGGTAGGGTACCCAACCTTAAACCAAAATGATACTCTTACACGATTCGGCTACCCTAATCGTGGAAAAAGAACCAAATGGGTGCCTTGGCAACTCTTGGATCGAAAAGTAAACCACCTCAATTAAAGTGGACAAATTGAATCAAGTCGATAAATTAATGTTGAATGGTTGAAAACACGAGTTGACTCGTTGCACAATCGTCCCAAAACAGTCCCTAGATACCACATTTTTTAATACAAAAATCCAGGCCCTGAATGGGTCCACTCGGCCAAATTGCTCGGCCCACAGTGTGGTTTTCAGGCCTGTTTCCACGGGCACTGAGACTGCACAGCAGGTCAGTTACACGGCCTGTTGGACTGGGTGTCTGGTCCTTTAAACAGACTGGATCCTGTAAATACAGGTCTATTTAGGCAACAGATCTGGACTGGGTTTCTAGCCCAGTTCAGGCGAGTTTAAATCTGTTACTGCAGGTCCATTCTGCAACAATTCTGGGCTCACTGCAGATCCAGTTTTTCAACAGTTTCTGGACTGTAAACAGATCATGTTTCAGGGGTTGTTTGCTGTTCTCAGGTGCATAATACAGCTAGGTTTTAGACTGAAAAACAGAGACCAAAACAGCCACTGAGTTGGTTCAAACCCGGGTCTTAAACAGACCACAAACTGGGTTGAACTTATACTAACTCAACCGGTTCAACTCAGTTAATGAAGGCACCAAATTCCTTGCTTAAAACCGAGATTAATTAACTAAATAAACTGATTCATCAATCACAAATTAAAAGGGGATTGGACTTTTTTTTCCAAAGGGTTGCTTGAGAGCTGCCTGTTTTCAGTTTACCACAATCTCGGGGGTGCTGAATTGTGTCTGAGTTTCATTTTGGTCTAAAGTTAGGTACCCTACCCCTCATTGATTCACATCACTTGATTTCAGAATAGGTGATGCTATCATGCCTCATCTTCGATCACACCTCTGTTTGGCATACATTATATCGCCTTTTGTGCACTTTTTTGCTTTTGTTTGGAAGACGGGGTCCTTTCGTGTAGCAAACATCTGTAATCCTTGGTAGAGCAGTGGACTACACCTCATGTGCTGGCAGAAGGTTACACCAGATGCAACCAACGGGGCAGAGGTGGTGATAGCTTTCAGTCAGACCTAGTTCGTCGTGCCCAGTGAGCACCAGATGACGACCGGGTTGAGTCTTTGAGGGATGAATTGCGCAAGTTTCTCATCAACATTACTAAGGAGTTAGTGGTGTTGCGAATAGAGAAGCAACAGAGAGATCTAGAATCCGTCAGCCACCCATTAGATCAAGATCTTCCCGAGTGGAGTGTTCTACATCTTAGGCACTTCCCCAGCTAATATCAACTAATTACAAAAGGATTTAACTGTAAAAATCTCACGAGAGTTTGGTTCCCAAATTCGTCTATCGTCACCACTCTCCAAAATATAAACACTACGTAGTTGGGCCATTAACGACAACCAATCCTCCAATTGCCTACTGAACTGTGGACACCAAACAACTTTACCATGCCACATCTCCAAACACACCCTAATATTAGCATCTTTATCCTTAGCTAAGGAAAACGGTGCAGGAAATGAGGAGGCCAACAAAGCATCTCCCACCCCTCTATCCTTCCAGAAGAGAATATGCTCCCCAAAATAAGCTTGATATCTAATATAGGAACTGAAAAGCATAGAGATAGATCCAATCCCTCTCCAAAAACCAAACACCCTTCTTCTATCAACAATGACTCGCCATCCCAAGCTAGTTAACCTGTATTTTTGTTGAAGAATATACTTCCATAGACCGTCTTAAGGCTCGCCCAATCTCCAAAGCCACTTTCCCAAAAGAGCAATATCAAACAATCTAAGGGACCTAATTCCTAGCCCCCCATCCTTCATAGGCTTACAAATCTGAGGCCATGCAACCAAGTGGAACTTTCTCTTATCCTTATCGTCATTCCACAATTTTTTTTTTTTGAATACTCTCCATCTTTGTAATCACAACAATCGGGCATTTAAAGACACTCAAAAAATATACAGGGAGGCTAGAGAGAACATATTTAATTAAAACAATTTTGCCCCCAATTGATAAATTCCTTTCCTTCCAAATTGATAGCCTTTTCTCCATTTTCTCTACCACTCGATCCCAACATTTCTTATTTGGTTTCCCAAGATAGAGAGGAAGACCAAAATAAGAGGACAAAAAAGAGCCAACTCTGCACTCCATCACCAACTGAACACATGAGCTATGATCAACACTAACCCCCATCAGTTCACTCTTCCCAAAATTGATCTTCAAACCTGAACGCATTTGAAACCATAGCAGAATCGCCCGAACCAACCACAACTCCTCTAAATCAGCTTTTAGAAATAATATGGTATCATCGGCATACTACAAATGAGTGATGTCAGTCTCCGTATGAGCAATTTGAAATCCATGAATTAAGCCCTGTAAGGATATAGTCTGTAACATAAGGTGAAGCGACTCAGCAACCATCACATAGAGATAGGGAGACAATAGATCCTCCCTTCCAAATATCCTTCTCCATTCTAAAGAAACTTTTAGGACTACCATTCACTAACATAGATAAATGAGCCGAGGCAAGACATGAACGAATCCAATTTCTCCACCTAGCACCGTACCCCATCCTCCCCAAAAAATAATCAAGAAACTCCCAATCCACCTTGTCATAAGCTTTTTGAAAATCTAGCTTACAAACAACACTTGGCTCCCTAGACCGGACCCTCGAATGAAAACATTCATGACCCACCACCAATGAGTCCACAATTTCCCTCCCTTTAATAAATCCACTCTGATTAGGGGAAATGAGAAAATGAAGCACCACTTTCAACCGATTCGCCAGAACTTTTTCTAGAATTTTGTAGGGACTCCCAAGCAAAGAAATAGGACGAAAATCATTTAAATCCGAAGCTCATGGTTTCTTTGTGATCAAAGTAATAACTGAAACTCTCACATCTTTGGAGATAATACCCCTTTTAAAAATCTCATAAACAAAAGCCAAAACAACCGATTTAACCAACTCCCAAAAATGCTTAAAGAAAATGATGGGAAAACCATCCGGCCTTGGAGCTCTATCTTCCTCCAACTACCAAACCGCAATCTTCTCCTCATTCTCCTCAAACGGAGAATCCAAAGATAGTGCTTGATCTGCAGTAAGAACCTTAAATGGAAGAGACTCGGGCACAACAGACATACCACAACCTTTTGTTTACAACCCCTTGAAATAAGCAACAATTTCATTACACACCTCAGCCCTATTCTCCACCAAATCCCCATCAACTGAAATGGAGTGAATATAATTTTTGCGTCGTCTAGAGCTAGCCATATGGTGATTTTTTTTTTTTTTATTCTCATCACCTTTCAAAAGCCACCGAACTCTAGATTTTTGCTTCCATTTAATTTCCTCTTGAATAGCTTTCTTTTGAAGGCACTCCTTTAACTCTGTCCTCTTGATTAACTTATCTTGCGAAAGCAACCCCTCCTCCTCAATTCTATGAAAAGTTTGTAATTCATCCAACCAAAAAGATTCTTGACGAGTAGCTTCCTCACGACGATCTTTGGCCCAAGACCTCATCTTACCCCTTAAATATTTGAGCTTCGGCAAAAACTCCATTTGATCTATCCAAGAACTAAACCTGTGCATAGAACTAGCAATTCTCTGATAACCTTTATGCTCAACCATCTACCAGACAACATTAAAATCACCACCCACACACCAAGGGGACGTGGAGTCTCCTCTTGTAGAAGATAATTCATTCCAAAAGTCAATTCTATCTGAATCAGCATTAGGGCCACATATATTGGTAAATAAGAACTCTTTTCCTGCACATACATCTTCCAGAATCACAGAAATGGAGGAAGTCCTCACCACAACAGATATTAATCTCCATTTATCTGAATTCCACAGACATCGTAACCCCCCCAAAGCGCCATAAGAAGCTTTAGCCACCCAATCCATATGACTATAGCCCCAAACTGATCTGATATCACCCTCATCAGGATCTTGACACTTAGTTTCTTGAAGAAGGATAATCTTTGGCTTCTGCAAAAGCACTAACCTCTTCACCAGGATCTTGACACTTAGTTTCTTGAAGAAGGATAATCTTTGGCTTCTGCAAAAGCACTAACCTCTTCACCAACACCCTTTTTGCCGCAGCTCCGATCCCCCGAACATTCCATGAAAGGATTCTCATCTATGAACGACTGCCCCCCCTGTCGAGCCTACCACCACCAAAGCTCGATCATAGTTCTGTAAATTCCTTGCTCCCCAACATTTTTCCCCTTTACATTCTTCTCTTCCTTTCTCACATTTCATGTTTTACTTTGACACCCTTTTTCCTCCCATTCTTTTCATTCTTTCCAATTCCCTCTCTCTATATGGCTGTATATATGTTTTGCACATTCATGATCATGATGGATTCACAGTTTGTATATAGCAATTAAACTCTTACATTGAAAATATTAGAAGTAAGAAACCATTTTTTTTAAATAGAGAGTTTAGAAAAATAAAGAAAATTAATGAATGAGGGATGGATCATTGTATAAGGCTAATAGTTTGGTGTTGTTTTGGGGTTGACTTTTTCTGATACTTAGATTTATTTTATATTTATTTTTGATAAATGGTTTCTGGTTTATTGCTTAGAGGCTGTTTGCCTTCTCCTACAACACAATTTTTTGGTGGATAAAGGTGATGTGGGATCGATGTTCACGACAGAGCGATCCAGCCAAAATCGGGGATCCCGAGTCTTCGCTGAGACTGGGAGGGTGGAAATGCCTGTAGCTTTGGCAGGAGGAAGAAGAAAGATAAAGAAGATAGGAAAAATAAACTGAATAATTTCATTCCATTGAATTGATCGTGAGTGTTGACTCTCCCTACCATACATCATCCTTCTATAAAAGTAAATAAAGAAATCTAAATGGAAAAGGAAAGCTACTTCCATTAGGAAAACTAAACAGGGAGTCCTAAAGTAATTAAGAGATAATAACTAATTAAAATAAACTACTCCTATGTGTCCTACGTGGCTTACATCAATCCCCAATCTTGAAAAAGAACTCGTCCTCGAGTTGAAGTGGGGCAAAAGAACTGCATTGTTGCCATATTAAATGAAACTCTCGTCAGATGCCAAACAGAGGTGGAGTCCAATTCCGAAGAACCGAATGATGAAGTAGGCAATTGTGCAATGGTTAGGCCACGGACGACAAGAGCGAACCACCTTCGTGACGAATGAAACAAAGACCATACACAGGCTCAAGCTAGCATGAATCAATCCAGTCGAGAAGGGGTCTTCAAACTGCACTGGAAGGATGGTAAAGGTATTGGAACTTCAACATTCATGTGGAAGGTTGTGAAGGTTGGCCGGAGGTGCATGTTCCTGACGGATGGGAAGGGTGGCACGAGGGCAAGATAATGTACGAATAACCATAGATTGGGTCTTGCTATTCCTATCGGGATCGGATTTGGGTATGGGAGAGGGTTGGGTAATCGGCGATGGTACCGATGGTGGTGGTATTGGTGGAGGTGGTGGGGGAGATGGAGGTATTGGCGGTGGTGGGGGTTGTTTGTGAGGTGCCAGAGTCGAGTCAACTCGATGTACTGTTCACTATCATGTCTATATTCCGCACCGTACTTGGATTCGATGAACGTGAGAATCATATCTTTCACCTCTTTGAGGCCATATCGAATTTCTTTGATACATTCTTTGAACTCATCATCGTTGTTGGATGCCATCGAGTCCACTTGATGTAGCGGATAAGTAGATCCGGGGATGAGATGGGGATCGGTAGATTTAAATTTGTTATACTCAGATCTTGTGACATAGGGATCACCACGGGGTGCACGGGGTGCTACAGAGTCCACGACGCAGCGGTTGAATCAGTTTGGAGTTTGGAAATAACGGGGTGATTCGGGCAAGTGGGAAAATGAAAGAATTGAGAGGGAGTTATAGGGTTCATTATATCGGTTAAATGGATAGGTGATTGGATTAAATGAGTAGTGGTAGTAGGGCAGGGTAAATGATTCAATGGGTGGGTGAGGTTGGAACCAAGGGTAAGGCTGGAGATAGGTTCGGTCAAACAAGTTGGATCACCCTTTTTATTTTAATTAGGTGGTGGGATAGGCTGGGCAAAAAGGGTATAAATGGGCAAATGGATTGTGAAATGGGTTCGGTCAATCCAAAGGTGGGGGGAGGCTTGGTAAAAAGATGGTGAGGTGGAGTGGATGGGTATTAAATGAGGTCTGGCACAACACTCAATGCAGCAGAAAGCTTTGTCTTCTTTTTTTGAAAAAAAAAAGAAAAAAACACAATTGGAAAGGGCACAAGGCACGAGTGAGGATGGTTGGTAAAGAGAAGAAAGAGGGTGGGAAGGGAGAAAGGCCCAAACGGATGGAGGGTTTGTGATTGGCTGATCTGTAGTAGGCGAGAGAATGGGCGACGGGTTGTGCTAGCATGATGGATCTGCAGGGAGTGGCGAAGAATAGGGAGGGGAGATGGGTTAATAAGGTCTTGATGGAAGATGGTTTAGAGAAGAAGGTGGAAGATGGAGATGGAAGAATGAGACTTGGTCTGGAAGGATGGCGACACTTGGATCTGGTGAAGGAGGAAGGTGGGGCAGCGGGGGTGGAGGGCTTCAATCCAGGTGATGGGAAGCAGAGAACGACAAGTAGAGGTTGGGGCACCAAACAGTGGCACTGTAAGGTGGTTTTTGTTTTGTTTTGTTTTTTTTTTAAAGGAGGGGCACAAACGAAGGGAGGGGAATGGATGAGAAGATGCAGGGGTGTGTGGGTGGCGATGGGTGAAACAAGGTCGGTCAGTCAAATTTGGCGACAAGAAGGAGCTGGGGTAGAAGCAGGGAGGCGGGAGATGGTACCTGGGTCTGGGCGGTGGCTGTGTTGCAAATATCAGGAGGAAGATCTGGACTGAACGCAGCATGAAGGTGACGAAGCATCAGATCTCGTTGGGTTTTCAAAACCCTTCTCCTTTTCTTTTTTCAATACGACAAATCGAGACCAAAATCGTCCCTGATAACACATGAACCTTTCTCTGAATACCACTTGATGCGGGACCGATGCTCACGGCAGAGCGATCCAGCCAAAATTGGGGATTCCAAGTCTTTGCCGAGACTGGGAGAGGGTAGAAATGCTTGTAGCTTTGGCAGGAGGAAGAAGATAGATAGAGAAGAAAAATAAACTGAATATTTTCATTCCATTGAATTGATTGTGAGTGTTGTCTCTCCCTACCATACATCTTCCTTTTAAAAAAATAAATAAAGAAATCTAAATGGAAAAGGAAAGCTACTTCAATTAGGAAACTAACTAAATAGGGAGTCCTAAACTAATTAAGAGATAATAATTAATTAAAATAAACTACTCCTATGTATCCTACGTGTCCTACATCAAAAGGAGTGCCCGTTTTTTCCCACAACATGTGGGGCTTCATGTTGTGTAGTTGGTTTACTTGTGTTCTCTTCATTTCATTTGTCTATGAAAACCAATTTTTGTAGTGTAAAAATCCTCTATTTTGGCACATTCCTTACCTCAAGTGAGGACAAGTTGGGTGACTTTTCATCCAATAATTTCCAACTCTCCCTATTGGAAAATGGATTCTGTGGTAAATGTGGAGGATATGATTCTTCAGTATCCATTTTTTGTTCGAATGGAAGATGGCAAACAACCTTTGAGGAAAAAAAGAATGCCTCAGAAGATGCACTAGACCATCTTGTTATTTATTCTTACCTTGGAAGAGAGTGGAGTGGATGAGGGGAAAAATTGTATTGTTTCCATGGCCAAGAATCATTTGAGATACTAAGGGCTTTTTTATTCGGTAGGGATTTTCGGGTGGATTGAAATTTTATGGGATTTTCATATTTCTACTCTAAATTCCGTTTTAGTGAAACAAGATCTCTACGGTGGGAGTTGTGAAATCCATAGAATTCCAATTCTATGGATTTTGTAAATTCCCATATTAAATGTTGCTATTGGAATTCCTTAACTTGAATTACATTGAAGGTAGAATTCTCATTTTAGCTATTAATACTAAGCCTGAAATTCTGTTACTAGAGTAATGCACGACCTAGAGGTGGGTGAATAGGTCGGATTTTAATTTTAATTTCTTTTTAAAAAAATCCTTAAGCGAATTACAACTTAACTGTATGAGATATTCAATGAGTTCTTTTCACCTTTAAATTAACCACTGTTAATTAAAATGGCCGAACCAATATGTGTATGTGTACGTGACTCAATATTCAATCAAAGCATTCATGTCAAACCATCAACCACATATAGACACAGATATTTTATAGTGGTTCGGTTTTAATTAACCTACATCCACTGTTAGATTTCCCAACACTAGGGTCGTCTCAAATATACTATGAATGGGCCTCATACCCAAATAATACAACTTAATTTTTTATAGAGGTTCGACCAAAATGGTCTAATCCTCGACATCTATTTTTTTGAGTGGTTCGAACACAATGTTCTAATCCACCTTACAATAATAAAAATAAAGAAAAGGAGAAACACTTGCCTTGGGCCTTATCCAATCTTTTGAAAGTGCTTTCTTCTTTACTTCATGTCTTTGTGCTTCTTCCTTCAGATTCGGTTCATCAGAGTTGATTATTGGCACAGCGGTATGAGAGTGTTAGGACAAATGTATGACTGGTTTTCTGGTCGTAAGAGAACACATTTAACTTCATCAAAACTAAGGTATTGATTATCCAAACATCTCTATTAGAAGATGATGAAGAAGGTGTAAGGGAAGGCAGATAATCTCTCTAGTTACACTGTTCTTTTTCCAAAAAGGTTCTGTACCTATTTCATTCAGCCCATGACATATAAATAAGACAGACTGGTTCTAGGCAGACAGGTCCTGAGGCCTTAGGGTTTCCTACGAGGCCTCGAGGTTGTAAAAGGTAATACAGTACACAGATTCTGTAATTCAAACCTTTTACCTTAGAAATTAAGATAATGACCAGCTTATCTACATGCCACCTGTTAGTGATTGACCATTAGATTATATCAACAACCAATCATGGGATTACACCATGATTTTAAATGATGTTTTGAGAACACCAAAAGTCTCAACAAGATTTTCCAAATCTTTTAAAACCGAGGTTTACTTAGAGAGAGCACGTGATTGTCAATCACACTAAGAGTATCTTTAGACAAATTTAGGAGCCTTTCCAAACCAGTAAGAGACAGCCATCCACGATGCTAGGCTCCAACAAATTTGTTCAATTTGTGTGAGGTGGCAATTTGAGTTTCAATTTAAAGAAGATTTTGGTCAATGTTGTGAAAATCGAATCGTATCGTAAATCGTTAATACATCTTGAGTCGCAAATCGTGTATCGTAAATCGTAGAATCGTAAGATTCACAAGTGTTTTCCCCAAAAAATATTTAATATATGAAATAACGTAAAATATATCTAAAATGTAATAACATGAGCAATTCTCCAACTTTCTTTCAATATTAAGTGAATTTTATATAATTAGTTTATTGGAGCTCAAATTTCAATGGTCCAATTCCCAAAAGTATAAGACCAGTATATAATCCAATTATATTGTGACAAGTCAATAATGAATTAAAAAACCCTCAAACAATCGAAAGGTCTTAAATGCTCATTAACTCAAGCTTTAAAAACCATTAAAACGAAATATTTCATACTTTTACACTCCTAATAACCCTATACTTCTATTATTTATACGAATCGTAAGATTTGTTGATAGCCGAATCGTTCCTCTTATCATATCGTATGAATCGTAAGATATGAATCGTGTATCGTAAGATTTTAACAATCATGATTTTGGTAGATATTCCTTATTTCCATAAAACTCCCAATTAAGGATATTTAGAAATCAGAGAAAACCCTTTCAGATTTATTTAACTAAATCTGTAAGATACTTGGTCAAAGGACACTAGGCCTTGTGATCTCACGCTGAATAACAGCTGTCACAAATATCACTCAACAAAGACAGTCTATGAGGCCTCTACAAACTGCTTGAAGCCTCGTGGCTGGAAGTCAATCATTTTCTAATTTTTCAGTTGTTACACTATTGACTTCTAAGCTATTGGGCTTAGCCTAAGGTCTACTAAGGTTCACTTACCTGTGTCTCAATAACAAATTCGGTGTAGAGTCTTTAATGCAAAGTAGAACTTCTGCCATCTTCATATTCTTCCAAGGCAATATCCAAATGAGTCACGTAATTGACAATATGGGTGATTCGGACGAGCCAGGGCACTAACAATCTCCCCCTTTGTCAATTTCGTGACAAAATTTAAGATCTACCAAGTACATCAATTTCCGAAAAATACATATGCACACAAGTCACTCCTTAGTTCCTACAACATATAAAAATTTCAATGATATTTGACCCTCTAAATTCACAAGCTTCTCCCCCTTAGCATGTACCTGCAACACACCATTATTTCCTACATACAAATAGATAAAAACTTGTGGGGCCTTATATGCTCCCCCTCATCATTAGCACATTTATATTACTCCCCCTTTTTGTCAAGATAATTGACAAGGTTGAGCCAGATATGAACATGAGAGAAAAAGAGATGCATTTAATAGAACATGAGAATCATAAGGCAAATCAGACAATCATCACAAAAACGGAAAGGGAAGAGTTTATCATTCACAATACCAAAAATATAACTAAAGTAATCAAAACAGAAACAACCCCAGCAAAAAGTCTTCAGTCACGAGGAGGAGAAGGAGGAAATGCTGCATCGGTACGTCGGCAGGATTCTGATATGTTGTAAAGAGATTGGAAGATGCCGGATCGATGTTCTCACATACACCAAGAGTTCCTGATGTTGATATAGCAGACGATCTTGACGTGTCCTGATGTCAGAAAAATAAGATTCCTGACGCTGTTCAAGTTCGGCGAAGAGCTCATCAAAATACTTACGATCAATTGAATTTGACGGACTAGAAGCAGCCTTGCGACTCTGTCGTTCAGTAGAAGCAGCAGAAATGGGTGAGCAGCTAGAAGATGGGCGAGACGAACCAAGACTTTGTTCAATACCTGTCTTTGTTAGAGGATGAACATTGTGGGGAACCTCACCAGGATAAGGGACCATGCCAAAATGGGTACCAAGTCTGGTAAGCAGGTAGCAAAACGCAACTGCACCATGACCAGATGACTTCCAAAAACGCTTTATATGAGCACAGATCAGCAAGGGAAGACATATTTTGCGTCCCATAGCCACAATGTACAGGATATTCACCATATAGTCACAAGGTCGGGATTTGTTCTTCAGTCGAGGGTAGACATTTGAAGTAAAAATCAAGTGAAGGACCTTGTACTTGGGAAGGAGAGTCAATTTTAGATGGGGGAGAGTTGAAAAATACAGAAAATGAAGGTTTTATTTTTGTGTTTGAACCTTCCACGCTGTATAGACTAGGCAAAATTTGATCAATCTAATTGCCCTACCTGACTTGACCTGCCTCGTTAAATAAATGGTTAGGCCCAACCCGACATGTTTAATAAATGGGTAGACCCGATCCAAACCTGTTTATAAATTGGTAGTCTTGCTAGAAAAGTATTTTTGATTAGATAGATGGGTAACCCAACGATGTAGGACAAGAGAATAGGGTAACCCTAAATGTCTAATGCAATTATGAGATGACTAAAGTGATGAACCCTAAATCTAATATGAGCTGAAATTTAAGAATTAAATTAATAAACGCAATTAAATAATATAAACAAACCACAAATAATCAACAATTCTAGGAATCAAATATAGGCAATTATATAACTTACTGGACCGAATTGCTATTCAAGATGGAGATCTCTCAAAATCACGGGGTTTGTCAGGATCCACGAACGTGTAGGTCCACCACCAGATTAGAGCTGAACACTTGTATGGTAAAAGATTTAAGTCTGGAATAGATTAAGGTGAAAGGATCTAAGGTTAGAAGTGGGTAAAAGGGTAAGGGTAATTTAAATAAAGGGCTCATGTGGGTCTCCAAAGGGTACGACTGATTAAGGAAAAGAAATAAAGGCTTCAACAAAGGGATATGGGCTTTTGTAACACAAAACGAAAAGAGAGGTGTGGCCTAGGGGGGTAGGCGATGGCTTAGGAGGGGTGTAGGCGATGGCTTAGGAGGATGTATGGTTGGCTGCGAAGAGAGGGAAAGGGGTTTGGACAAGGGGCGACACAAAAGGAGGGTTAATAGAGACAGGCGAAAGCTTCAAGGGGACTGGGATGATTGGCGAAAGTCAGGAAAGGGGTTTAGGGTGGCTGGCGACAATAATAGGGCTTGGGAAGAGGAAACAAAAGTTTTAGAGGAGTCTAAGGTGAGGGATGAAGGCTATAGGAGAGGTTAGAAGGTTTAGGAAGGGTCGTTGATGGCAATAGGGAGAGATTAGGGGTAACGGTAGACTAAGGGAGGGGCTTAAAGGGATTCGGAAGTATGTAACGGGGTGTGGGAAAGGTTACGGCAATAAGAAATGGACAATGGAGGGATTGCGACAACAGGTAATGGGTTTTGTGGGGCTTACAGCAGCAAGGGATGGTTTTGGTTTGGGATCGGGTAACCAAAAATAAAAAAAGGAAGGGGAGAGGAGAAGATAAGAGGTGGAAGAAGAGAGAGAGATGGAAGATAGGTAAATACCTGGATTGGAAAAGGCTTCGCATCCGTTCTGATGGCTTCTCGCCGTCCTCCACTTCTCGCCGAGGTTCCGTGATTTCTCACCACAGTCTGCGCAAGGAGTTTTCCGCCGCAAAATTCTATGATTCATTCATTCATCAATCGAATATGCCCTAAGGCTACAAACAATATTTATAATAAAACCCAATGAAAATGACCAGAATACCGCCTATTACAATATTTACTAAAATGCCCTAAAAAAAAATTACATCAACTCATAACTAAATAAAACAAATTAAATTGATTAAATAAAATAAACAAATAATCAATCCTCTAATCAAGATTTAGACAATGCTCCGCATCACTCGACCCGAACTGAGCTTGAGATGGGCCTGAACTGGCTAAACCGTTTAAATAAGATGAGTAATACACCTGATCTCGATATAGTCTTGAAACGAATAAGACCTGACCCACCGACCCGTTACCAATTCTAGAACTGCATGTTCCATCCCATTTCATTTACAGCAACAAACTAGGGAAACCCTAACCATCTTCCATGCTAACATGCAACATTATTTATGTAGTGTTGGCTTATGTGGAAGTGCCTCTTAACAAGGAAAGAAAATTGCACTGATCTTAGGATATGGTTCCTAATTCTTTGTTCATTTTGTCACTTGAAACATGCAATGATCTTTTTTATCTGTTAGATATTATTTTTTGTTTATTAAAACTAATAGTATTTTCTACGACATTATCTTGATAAGATCCTGATAGAACATTGAAGTCCGAATAATATCTTGTTTTTTTTTGACAATGTTTTGGAGTGGATTACGAAAAATAATAATTTATATCATGGGTCTACACGAGCCTTGGCAACTATGCTCAACTGATACACCTAGATTTGGCTGGCTTCTTTGGAGAGTTTATTGTCAACTAGATGGTCATGTACTCGTGTGATATGTGGGTTGGTTCTGTTGTTCATCAGTGGTTGACATCTGTTTAACTAATTAGATGAGCTCACTGGCAAATTATTCTGATGTGGCGCACCTCCTATAAGCTGTTGCCGTGTTTTCTTTTGTTTTAGTAGTTTCTTTTCTTTTGTTTTTTATTTTTAGTTAGTTCCTTTTTTATGCAAGGGTATTTTGATCATAAATTTTTTGTAAGCTTATATAAGCTATTCCTCTCTCTTTTGTAAACACATGATTCATGAAATAAAAGTTTGAGTTTCTGTAAACGAGACTGTAGCGATTCCTTTTTGGTGTGAGGCTATCTTCTTCTTCCAGCTGTGATTCCTTTTCTTCTCTCTTCTTTTCGTCTCTTCTTCTTCCCTATCCTCTTTTCTTTTCTTTGCCTACTTAAGCCCACCCTACCATACAGATTTCCGCCCTATAGCCTTCACCTCTCATCCAAACTCCCTCTGACACCTTCCGCCCCTTCCCAACTGCTTTACCTTCGCCCAGTCCTAAAACCCATTCCATCAGTTTCGCCCTTCCATAAATTGCCTTTTCTTGCTGCCGTACACCCCTTTAAATGCTCCAGATCTGCCTTAAACCCAAAACTCCCATCTACTATTTTCGTTTCCCCATTCTAGCCCAATCTGGGTTTTCAAACTGCCCCAAAACCCCTTCCCACAAGTTCGTCCCTCCCATACAGTCCCAAAATTGCACCTGTCCCGTTTTCCTTAGCCTTTCTTAGCCCTCCTTTACATCTATCCTGTGTTTCCAGCCCCATCTTAGCCTTCCCAACTCTGTCTCAACACCTATCTGACTTTCCTATATCCAAATAGAGTCCAAACAGACCACCATACTGCTGTCCTAAACTCTTTGGCCCCCTTACTTAACCAAACAGTCCTTGCTGCACCTTTCCTTTAGCCCATACAGCCATACCAACCTGTTTTCCTCTCATTCTTGCTGCTGTCCTTCTGATCCAGCCCTTTCCTTAGTCCATATTACTGCAGTTCTGCACCTTTCACCCCACATACTGCTGTTCCCCTGCTGGTTTGTTATAAACTTGAAGCCTAATTGTCAGATTTACCTCTATTTGATGTTGGTTCTATTTACTGGTGAGGTCTGATAAGCCTCTTTGTTCTTTAAGGCCTTCTATTTTGAGCTATAACTTGATTTGGATTGTGTTATAATTGTTTACATTAGATTCCAAGAATTTGTATGATTATGTGTTAAAATTTATATTAATTAATTGCTACTATTAATTTGATTTTAATTTCAGCCCATTTTAGATTTAGGATGCATTATTTTCACCCTCTTTCATTTTTAGGGAACTACATTAGGCATTTAGGGTTACCCTATCCCTCATCCTGCGTCATATTCTTTTATTTTTATTTGCTTTCTTAGTTTTTTTATTTGTTTTCTCCATTTGTTCTCTCTTCGTGTTTTACCATTCTTTCTTGTGTCTTGCAGCATGTCGATTACTATTTTCTCACTTCATTTATTCCCATGGCATTTTTGTTTTCATCATTTGCAGCCTCATGCTTCTTTTATGATACTTACAATTTGTTGGGCAAAATAATGCATTAGGCAATTTGCTTTTCTAAAAATATTGGTTGGGACAATTACCTGATCACTTCTTCTGTCATCTAGATGGAATTATGCATCATGCTCCTCGAGTGTTGCAGCCAAGAGAGAACTTATCTTCGGTATTATGGCCTCTTAGGGCAACGATTTTGCATGATCAACAGAGTCCACCAGGAAAATTTTGAAAAATGCTTTGTTCAGCAATATTCAATGATTCATCGACTTGAAACAAATAAGCTACGTAATGTTGCCAAGTTCTTTGCGCATTTACTTGGCACAGATGCCTTACCCTGGCATGTTCTAGCTTATATCCGCTTGACAGAAGAGGACACAACATCATCTTCCCGTATCTTTATAAAAATTCTTTTTCAGGTAGGCTTTCTAATTTTACTTTATTTAGAATCTCTCTCTCTCTCTCTCTCTCTCTTTCTGAAAGATTTATCGCCCCTCAACTAAATACGATTGCTTTGGCAGGAATTATCAGAGCATCTTGGTATTCGGCTACTTAATGAGCGGCTTAATGACCCTGGAATGCAAGATTCATTTGAATCTATATTTCCAAAGGATAATCCAAAAAACACAAGGTTCGCTATCAATTTTTTTACGTCCATTGGGCTTGGTGGGATAACAGAGAGCTTACGTGAGTACTTGAAGAATATGCCTCGCCTCATAATGCAACAGCAAAAGCCAGTGTCAGAATCAGAGGATGAATCTGGTAGTTCTAGCTCATCAGGTTCAGATGATGCCTCCAGCTCTGAATCAGAGTCAGAGTCCAGCTCTGATGAAAGCGAAGACAGGCGACGCTGCAAAAGGAGAAAGAGAGATTAAAGGTGTGTTTCTAGTGTGAACCAAATTGCGCTGAGCTGAATATTAGCTCCTGCAACGTAACTTTTACTATTTTATCATGTTTTGGTGCAATTTTTTAATACTTTGTGCGATTTATTCTCAAATGAGTGTGAGTACACATTTTGCCTCATCATTGAGTTTTCTTCTTGCTTTCTTATGTCTCTTTGTTTATAATTGGTTATTAACAAGTGTTGCTATATCTTCTTGTGCCCTCCTTGATAAAATTATCTACATTTTACAAAAAAGTGGTATGACATGTCTTGATTGTTTTTATCCTGTTCACTTTGTCCTAATACAGAGTAGATCCTCTACTTAATTTTGGTAATTGTCTCTACTCTTGGGTCCCCTTGATTAATATTTAAAATTTGGATGTACACAATTTCCTAGGACCATTTCCCTAAGAAGAGCTTCCCATGAATTCTTTTCCTACTGTTGGGGTATACACTCTGTTTCTGGGGATGGCCATTTTCCAAGGAAGAATTTCCGTGGTTGTATATCTAGGAACATTGAGCTAAGGTTTGTGAAGTTGACAAAAAGTCCCTCATTGGCTAAACTGAAAAACCAATGACTATATATAACACTTGAGGTGCCCTCCTCTCCATGACTAGCTTTTGAGAGTGAGTTCTACTTTAAGAATGTTAACATGATTTTCTTCATGGTATTAGAGCAGGTTCTGCAGGTATCTCCATGTGCAATAGCTGCATATGAGGGAGGGTGTGGAGTTGACAAAAAGTCCCATATCGGATAGACTGAAAAACCAATGTCTCTATATAATACTTGAGGCCCCTCCTCTCAATGGCTAGCTTTTGAGGGAGGGTGTGGAGTTGACAAAAAGTCCCATATCGGATAGACTGAAAAACCAATGTCTCTATATAATACTTGAGGCCCCTCCTCTCAATGGCTAGCTTTTGAGAGTGAGTTCTACTTCAAGAATGTTAACATGGTTTTCTTCAAGGTTATGGATTTTATCTTTTGCACTACAATAACTTTTTCAGATAGATGACTTTGGAATTACAGCTGTGTGGCTGTTTTCATGTGATAGGTCATTAACACATGGTATACCCTATTCATTTTATCCTCAATCCTCTCAAGGTTTCCCTTTTAGTACAAAGTCTTACTATGGTTGCAACCATTTTTCAGGTATGACATTTGAGGAATTTTGTAGCTACCAATTCATTTCCTACTATTTGGCTGTACACAATGTTTTTTTGTTCTTCTTAATTTATACCACCCTGTTTCCTTGGAAAAACCACTTTCCCAGTAACTTTTGGAAATAGTAGATTCGAACCATTGTTTAATGCAATGTGTTTGATATTTGCTACAACCATCTCTTGTTCATTGAAAAATAAAAAGATGATATAACCATGGAAAAGAAAATTTGGAAGTTCTAGGAGTGGTGGAGGATGGCGTATGTGCTCTTTGCCAGGCTTATTTTGAATGCACTCATCATTGATTGATGAGATTTTTGATTTGTCCAGGATTTGGAAGTTTTTCTTTTCTAGCATGTTTCTAGATTGAAGAGTTCTTGCAGACTGCTTATCTAAATGCTGGCAGGAGTCAGGGTTTTTGTTTTGTTTGGGCTCTGTTATCCAAAAGTGTCTTAATCTATGACATGTGATGATTGCCATGGTCTATTTGAGTCCTCATTTGTTTGTGGGCAGCTTAATATAAAAAAATCAAAGACAAAGTTCACTGCCATGTGTTGTTTGCAGACAATGTAGTGCTAACCATGAAGACAATAAATCAATTGAACTATGGAGAAAAGCTTTTGGTGCAAATGGTTTGAAAATTAGCAAGACAAAGGCAATATGTAGACGATGACTTGAGTTCTTATCAGTTAAGAGGATGAATTAGTTAAAATATTATAGGAAGAATGATCCAAATGCATTTTCCAATGTCATGCCTTTGACATGCATGCTATTGTGTAGAGGCCTTAAAATATATAGTAGGTTCACCATTGTGTTGGGGCCATTTCATATTTACCCAACCTTGGTAGGTAGACAGGCTCTCATCACCTTGGTGTGGGATGCCCCAATTTGTCATGAGCATATAGAATTGACGGATTAAATATTTCTTATCCTTTTATTTATGTAAAGATGAAGTTTGATAGCGGAGTACAACTTGTGAACAAAATAAAGAGCTTGGCTTGTATATATTATATGTAAGTAGGATTGTTAAATGTGGAAAAGTGTAGACTAGCTAGTGGAGTGTTACGTGATCAATGAGTGTCTTTTTGACTTAAAGGACATTTCTATAAGACGACCGTTAACCTGCATTTTTGAATGATTAGACCTGCAATGTTATATGGAATTGAATGTTGGGGGTTGAATATTATTCTTTGTTCCAATTGAGGTTCTGTGTATATAAAATCCAATGATGTCTTTGGGATGACTAAACCCGTTTCTGTATGTGCGCTTGTGTGATAGATACAATAAAAATTCGGTTGGGTGTTACGACACTATTTGTCACTGTTTCAGAGATAAAGCTGTAGAAGGCACTTAAATGTTTGTTGTGCTGAGTTGTGCCAAGTTACTAGCTTGAATGTTTGTCGAGTTGAGTGCGGTTAAGCCAATCCAAGTTAGGTCCAGTTAAGCCAAGCCAAGTTAGGTCCAACTTGAACGTGGCTTGAATTTTCATAGGGTCGAGCTTGAGTTGAGCTTGAGGGCTCAAGTTCTTGGCAATTAATTCGGTGTTTGAGTTTTGCTTAGAAATCGAGTGATGGTACATTTTTTAGCTTGTAATAGTGCATAGAGCTTGACTCAAGCTCAATTCTAGTCCTATACGGTATACATTGTTATGAAAATCGAATTGTATCGGAAAATCATTCTAGGGTGTGAATCGTGTATCAGAAATCGTAGAATCGTAAGATTCATAATATTTTTGTTAAAATTATTCTATAAACTATAAATACATATAACATGACATAGAATGTGTCTAAAAATAACAAGATGATTTTTCAAAATGCATTAGAGGTCAAGTTTTCACATTCCAAGTTTTCACATCCCACTACCACTTTGTTGACCTCGGACCATTTTAACAATTCACAAAAATGTAAAAAGATGGTTCCCAACAAATACATCCAAATCCCATAAGGACCATCAAGCAATTGTCATCCCCAATTTGACATTTATTATCCATCGTAAATAAGTATTCAAAATAAAACAGACACAAAAATATTAATTTGAGTTTAAAATATAAATATTAAGTATTGATTAATTTAAGAAATCAACTAATAAATCAAAGGCATTTAAATAAGTTAATAAACCTTAATAGCATTCATCAAATAAAAATTTGTAAACAAATAATTTTTTAGAGATTTTTATTTTTTTAAGTAGATACAAAAGATTGAAAAGAAAAAATAAATGAAATGATTTTTAATAAGAACAAAAAGAAGATGGTAAAAAATTAAAAATATAAAAACAATGTTGGATTAAACATAATAAGTTAATAATGGTAAAAAAGAAATAAAAAGAAATGAGAGAATGTCTCCGCCTGTCGACGAAATTCAAAAAGAAAAAAGAAAAAAGAAAAGTCCTCCTGTGAGGACTTTCAGACGAAAATAAAAACAAAGTCCTTGTGCGAGGACCTACGAACGGAAAACATAAAACGAGTCCTTGTTTGAGGACCTGTGAAGAGAGAACAAATAAAAGGAAGGAAAGAGGAAAAACGAAGGAGAGGAACAACAGCAGAAAGCCAGAAATGAAGCAAAAGAAGAAGAAGAAGAAAGGGGAGGAAGAAACAGAGAAGGCGTGAAATAGGAAGAAGACACAAATAAAAATGGTTAGAATGATCATTTTTGGCTATCGATTTAAGTTTGTAAAATGTAAGGTTGAAATGAAATTGGTCCATCTCTCAACCATTGATTGGATGGACTAAAATTGACTATTTTGACTAAACTTTTCCCATATGGCTTATCCACAAGTTTGGTTAGTTTTATCTAGCTGGTGGGCATGACTAATTTCATTTTCCATATTATTTATCTCCTATTTATTTATTCTTTCGAATGAGCATGTTTCATTACTTCATATCATGGTTTTAACTTGGGCACTTCCATTTTTGATATGATGAGGCACTTGTACTTTTTAACAACTTAAATAGTGACGTGTAAAAGGACAAATGGAGTGCCTCCTATTAGAAAAAGGGCATGACTCGATAACTACATTTTATATTATTATTTATACTTTTTTGATTTTTTTTATAAGCTTTTATGATATCCAAGACCCCTCCTTTCATCTAGTGGGCCTATTGGACCACATTCATGGTGTTAAAATTTCAACTAACAAGTGCAATGCTTGGATTTTTCTTTTATTATGAGTTATGCTCGTGTAACATTTTGTTGTTACATCACAGGGTTTTGTTGTGTCATCATTGTAACTAGTGCATATGCATAGGAATGGAGCCAGAAATGTTTTCTTGGGAGTCCATGATAATTTTCATGAAAATAAATTGGAAAATCTTTACTCTCTTTTCTTTTCTTTATTTGAAACGGTAATAATGATTCATTGAAATGATGAAAAAAAAACAAAGTGGGACAGGTATCTTCGTGGTTCATCAAGGTTACCTTCCTATGGAAGCTGGCCTTTTTTTGTAACATCTGGACTTCAGTGGGAATGGAAAAACTGCACCTTTAGAGACAAGCTGAAGTATTTCATTCCTTTGCCTCCATGTTGAAGCCAAATGTATCTTCTGGCCTTCTACTTTGAAGGAATTCCATGGGACTTTGGAATTGGACCTGCATCGGACCTAGGAGAGTATTGACATTGGTTGGCTTTGGCTTGAGTTACATTTTTGTTGCTCTCATATTTTATAGGGTTTATTGGTGGTTGCCTTTTGTTGTTTTTCCTTGCGTATGTTTAAGGAGCCTTGTTGTCTCTTTTGGTGCACTTAAGGTGCTCTTATTAATAATATTCTTTGTTATCAATTAAGAAAGACACAAGGGGAAGATTTAAAAAACACACACACACACATGGGAAAGGAACTTCTCAGATGTTTTTCATTTTGATAGATGTATTTTAGTTTAAATAATATCTTTAAATTATCTATTTATGACCTTGGTATTCCCGCCTTGGACACAACTTTCTTTAGGTTCACATACTATTCAAACGAGAGCCTAGGAAATTGGTCACATGAAGTCCAAGGTGCCCCTAATGTCTTGGGATTTGTGCAATCCAATGTCAACAATTAGCAAGTATTTGTTAGCACCATTATAACTCATAGTATGTGGGCCCAAACTTCGGCTAGGTTTGGGCTTTTGGGCTTGAGCATGTATAAGCCTAAGCTTGACCCGATTGCTAATATGGCTTTAATTTTTGTCCTAGCTTGACCTAGAAAATAGTAGGCCTAATCTTTCAGAAAAAAATAGTAGGCCTAAATATTGATGCTCAAAACCTTTTTTCTGTAGTCAGACTCGGTCTTTTGGGTCAAATTCCTAGCCCTTGATCAAGGCACCCAACCTTTTCTTGGCATAAGCTTTAAACTAGCACAGTCATAAACTCGCCTTTTTTCAAATTAAGCTCACTCCTAGATGAAGTGGCATGCATCATGTCAATGAACTTTTGATGAAGGCCTATGGTCGAAACTGAGAAAATGTAATCTTCCACAAGTCTTCAGCAAAAGAATAATTTAGACCCAATTTTTACAAACCAAGTTAAGGAATTCAAAACTTAGAATCCCCAATTTAGCTACTTTGCAACAACTCTTGTTAGGAGAAAACTCGAAGTTTAGATGGATTCACCAATTCAAGTTCAATCATAGAAAATGAAATCAGGCTTAAAATCTTGCTAGGAAAATTGTCACCATGCAAAATTCACTAATGAAATTGAAAATTCAACTGAAATCACAATTGAATTATGGAATTAATATTTAAATTGCTATTGTCGAATGCACTAATTGAAGTTTAAAATTCAAAATGCAAATCCAATGAACCATAAACATAGATGAAAATTAATTCAACATAAAACCAATTAGAAATCAAAAGAACTTAAAACTCACGAAGATAGGAGAGACCATAGCAGTAAGGCTAGATTTATTATTGCTTAAGTCAAATTGTGTGTACATCATGGTCGACCGTGACCTCAATTTTTAGAGGTCCAACATGAGAATGTCATGGATCTAGCAACTAAATTGGTGGATCTAAGATCCTTGTAATTCGCCCATGGGATCCTACAACCATGGGTCTACAAATTACAAGCTACTAATGAGATCTAGCCATGTAACTTTATTACATTACTAATGGAAATTAAGAAAATAAAAAATGACATCATAATCCAAAATAAGGAATGAGTGAAACTAGTTTGCTCTATCATGATTCAATGCCAATTTTGTGGATCTAAGAATATTGTGGAGCATGGGAGACCATTCATTCCAATTGTTTAATTTTTTGTTGATTCCACAAAATGAGGATCCTATCTTTAACCCATGTGCCCAAAGGAGAGAATTTTCTGCCATTCTTGCTTCTAGATTTTAGGAATGACAAGGCATGTGACATGGCATGCACATGTGGATTTGTTCTCGCCACTTCAGATTTTACCTTGTAAATGGGCCATTAAATGTGGAATTTGGAGGCCCAAAACATGTTAGAACAGGCCCTAACCCATATCTCTTCCATATGGGCTCAAGTTGAGGTGTTTCTAGGCCCATTAGAACTCTTGGAAAACTCTTTCTGTCACCATTAATTTTATCATAAAATGTGAGTCATTTCCATAATTTTATCAAGTAAGTCTTCATTAGTCAGGTGGGACGCCTGGAAAATTTAGGTTGGACACTTGGATACCTTGGTCTTCAAAATAAAGAAAGTCTTCATTTTCTTTATGTGTATCAATTGGGCCCTGGATGACCTTATCAACTTTGTTCATTTGAGATAAGCCATCACATGAAGGAATGGATCTCCTTTTGGTCGCTTCATTTTCTCATATCCCATCCCCTTTCAAAACTACTATTTTTCAGCAAATTGCAATAAAGTGGAATTTTCCTTGATCTCCTCTTCAACCTTATCCATTTCCCATCATCTTTCCTCTCCTAAGTTGCCACTTGACGTCCTCATTTGCCATTCCACCTACCTTTTTTTTAAAATTTGAATTTTATCATCAATCATTCCAATGTCAATAGTTGATATATTAACTTATCTCCCCTAGATGAAACCCACCCACCCCCTGCCCCCGTGCCACCCCCCCCCCCCCCCTGAATTCCTTCTCTTCCTCCTAAGCAGTCTCATCACTGGCACATCCTTTGTTCTATATCTCCCCCAACGCTTTGCATTCCTTCAATTTACTTCCTTTGGTTTTATTTTGTGAATTTCAAAGTAGGCCTGATTATAAGCTTGAAGAATGACTCATGGGGGAGAATCCAAGTATGCTGTTTTGGAACAATTGCTTCAAGTCTCCACCCCTTGGGGGAGATTAATACCTTCGTCCAAACGACCTCTTCTTTTTCCACCTCCAATGCTAGTTCTTTTGATTGAAAGGGAAATCAATAGCAAATCCCTCCCCCCTTCTTATTGCAGCCCTCTTAAATCCTCAATATATGAATAAATTCACCGTATTACCAACTATTAAATCCAATCTCATTAACTAGGGATGAAATAAACCACCTAAAATTATCTCCCAGATCATCATCATTGATGAGATCTCTTTAGTCACTTCCTTAACCCACCCCATTTATGATGCACAACCTTTCACCACATTAGTAAATGGTCTTCATTCTCTGCTCTCACTTGTTCTTCTCCTTAAACCACCCCAGATTCCTTTTCTTGAAAAAGGTTCCTCTAGTTCTCTTCTGATCCCTTTCTTCTTTTGCCTTTCCTCCTTTCATCTTGGTATGTCATCCTCTACCTTCTATGTGCTCAGAACTTATTCCCTAATAGAATCTAGTCCTTTGGGCACTTACACTTGCTTCCATGTATTGCGCCATCGAGAGCTCCCACTGCTTGCTTTGCCTAGTAAACAAACTCTATCCTCATGAATGCCAGGCCATTGCCTCTTAAATCCTTTTTTCATGTTATGTAAGCATCACAAGCCCTCCGCTGGCTACCAATAGCCAACCAGAGCCATCTTGTTGATGCGTTTGTAGGTAGATTCTTGGCAAACAATGTGACAATGTGCAAAATCTATTCTTCTTGCTCTTAAGTCTCCTGCAATTGATCTTCACCTACCATATTTCCACCCTACTCTCTAGACTCCATCCTCTCACGAGCATGTAATCCATGAAAAATCATGCATTGCAGGAAAATGAAACCCGAATGCTCTTCAACAAGATCGGTTCTTCTATGAGCTTTTATTTGTCAGGATTTCCTTCAAGAGATAGGTGAATGAGAATATTCTGCTGAAGATAATGGAGATTTGGGTTTTGTGGTTTGTTACTTGGGGGGTTGATAGTCATCTCTAAGGATATTTATTAATATTTCATTCTCATTATTCAATTGGGGATGTGAAACTAATTGAAAGAACACCCATTCTCTCTCAAGCAAACATGTGTGACTCAAATTTGCAGCATAAGGGGTGTGATCGAGTGATCATTTATATGTCTGAGTGCCTTGATATCATTCAAGCAACCTCGATTAATTTCCCTACAAATGAATTCGGATATGGCTTTTTGTTATGCAACTACATCCAATAAATTCTATATCTTGGAAAATCATAGATATTGTAAGTTGGCCAAAGTTCATACCACTATTTTGTTTTTTGAGATATATGATAGGAATCTAATGAAAATGGGGATATGGATTTCATTTTGAAGAGTTGGACCTCCAATGTTTGGTTTTAGTTTGAGAAGCCAACCTCCTAGTCAAAATTGTGTTTTGGGAAAATCTCGTCTTTCATTATTGATAAAAATGAATATAAATAGGAGTACAATGCTTTAAAAGGAAATAATTGAAAGACAGGGGTACACATTCCTTTATTTAGCAACTACCCATCGCCTAGTCTAAATGATTATTATGGAAATAAAGCCCCTAATTCTATTATCCCCGTCTTCAAGATGAACCTTGTTTACAAGGCCTGAACCAGTCAAGAATTGCAAGCAATTAGGTGACTCTCTAAATGGAAATGTTAAATTCCAACAGAGAAGTCCATTGCAAGATGTTTCAAAGCACATTAGATCGGACCAAGTTGCTCCAACCACTGGATGCCTAACATGACATCCTAACATCTGAGAGGCAGCACATATAAGTCAACCTTGAAGCTGCATGCTGAGATCCTTACATAGGCTAGAGCACTGTAACGTGTCCACCTACTACAGACGTAGTGAATGAGGACAATAAAGAAACGAGAAGATGTGATGGGCATGTTAATCGCTTAATACAATTTTCCAAGTTTCAACTACCAATTAAAATAGAAACGTCGGAATTTAGAAGCCGTCTTGTAAGCCTCATAGTTCGTGCGGAGGATTTTTGGAGATTGCTTGGAGGGATGTCCCAACTGAGGTAATGGCAAGATCTTCATGTGATGCAATGGCAAACATTCTTTTGATTTGGAGCACCTACTTCAAACATACAAACCTGATTTTTTTACAACAACGGTTTGGTGATGAGGTCATCCGAGGCCCAGTTGGTCCACAAAAAGATATTGAAGACCAATTGGATAAGTTGGGGAAATTGTCTCCAATTCTATGAGAAGATTAATGCAAGCAAGAGAGGTTTGACGGGCCTAAAAGCACCTCTAACTGAGCCCATATGTTAGTACTATGGGTTAGGGCCTGTTTAAGCATGCTTTGGGCCTATATGGTTCACATTTGATGGCCCGTATGCAAGGAGCAAGTTGAAGTGGCGAGAATTCCATGTCATCTGCAAGTGACATGCCATTTCATCACTATTTTTATCTTCTTGTGAGGAATATCTCCAAATTGGGTAGCCTTGGAGCAAGCAACTACCATTTAGCAAGAATCTAAATAACATCAATTCAAACTCTTGGATGAAATTGCTAGGTGAGGAGAGAATATTTCTTCAAATCAAGCAACCATAGCATGCAATATTCGCCCAAGTTGTCTAGGGAATTATGATGTCATTTTTATTTTTCCTATTTCCATTAGTGATGTAATAAAGCCACATGGCTAAACCCCATTAGTTTGATTGTATTTAGTAGATTGAAAAACAATTCAAGCATGGGTGTGTATGCGTGAGTAGGATTTTTAGTTTATTTTTATTTTCCTTAGATCCATGAAGTTCTCCATTGGATCTCTATAAATTGAGGCCATGATCGACCATATGGTGTGCACAAATTCGATTGAAGTTAATTGAAAAGCAAAGGTTGCTTTGGCCTCTCCATATCTTTGGTGAGTTTATCTTTTTTTTTTCCTATTTTTTTTTGAATCATTACTATGTTAATAGAAAAGGAGGCACCGGAGGTGCAAAAACAAAGAAAAAAATAAAGGAAAAATACAAACTGCCAACGAGCCCAATACACCCTCGAGCAATCCCAGCACTGGACAAAATACTAAAAATCTTATGCCATGTCAATACATTCTTTCCAAGCTCGGAATATGTCATTCATTGATAAATTTCGGAAGAGAAGAAGCCCAAGAGGCACACTTGCCAATAACTCTTTTTGAGACTGCTTCGCTAGACTCAGCATGATCCTTAAAGATTTTATTGTTGCGTTCCCACCATAAGCTCCAAACAATGGCAAAGAAATAAGCGCCATATTGAGGAGAATGTTGGGGAGACCGAAGCCAATATCCAAAGCATAAGACAAGTCAGCCATCGTATAGGGCATAATCCAAAGCACACCAAACTTATCCAATGCAGAATTCCAAACAGCATGGGAGAAAGGGCAATGGATAAGAAGGTGATTCACCTCCTTCAAGGCCTGAAGGTAGAAAGGGCAGGCATTGACAATGATATCTTTTGTTGCACAAGTTGTCTTCGGTCAGAATTTCCCCCATATCGGCAGTCCATAAGAAACAAATTGCGCGAGGTGGAGCTTTGGACGACCAAATATCAGCGTTGACATTTTTGTAATAATTTTGAATTTATGTTGAGTTGATTTTAATTCATGCACATGGTGTGTTGAATTTGCATCTTGAATTTTGGTTTCAATTGATTGCATTCAACCATAGCATAATTAAAATTGGATTGCATAATGGATCTTGTGAAGACCTGCTATTTTGGGACGCTTGTTATTTTTGGAAGTCACTGTATTTGGTTTCCGTCTAATATTTTGGTGATTTGCTAAACTTAGAAAGTTCTATTTTTAGTAACCTACTATTTTTAGAACTTTCTATTTTTAGAACTTGCTATTTTTGGAAGTAGTGTTTCGTTCTTCTTGGCAAAGAGACAGGAGTTCTATTCTAGTAGAGTTCTTGAGCGATCACGTGCAGGCATCCATTTCCATTCGTTAATGGCAAGAGGAAGGACAAGATGCAACCTAGACGGTATACTAGAAACATCAGAAAACAAATAAGTTGCAACGCTCACAAGGAGACTTAAGGAGGCTTTTGTAGAGATTGATAGATTGCCGAGGGATGGATTTGGAAGTTGCATATCTAGGAATTCAACGGAGGAATCTTATCCCAGCGACAATGAATCTGGATCTTCAGACGAGGAGATGCAAATCCATTTGTTGGAAACTTGTATCTGTTAGACTAAAAGATCGTGAATTGGCATGGTACCGAAAGCTGAAAGTGGATCTTCAAAATTGAGGAAAAGAAGAGATAAAATTGAAAAATATGATGATTATGGGGAAATTGATGACTGCATTGTTGTGTTTTCCATGATTGAACAGGTAGACGATATAATCCAATTGAGAGACAGTTGGACGAAGATAATGAATAGCAGACATCTCCAGTTACAGTTGGTGATCTTCCGGATAGAGACATGGTGGTGGTTATACATCCTGAAGAACAAATGGAAGCCATAATTCGATCACATTCATCCATTGAGAATTTTGGCAGAAATTTTGAGCCTTATGAGGATCTTATTTGTACCAAGTTTGAGAGAAATTGTAACAACCGATTTTGATTGACTTACTTTTTGAATGGCAAAACTCATCAGCAATCTTAGAGGAGAGTCTGTACTCAATTTAGAGGTGGTGCCTCTATTCTCAATCCGACAATTGCAAATCAACAAAAGAAGCGGCACAAGCGGTCGTGGTTAACATTTTCACATCTTCTCTCCAATGAAGACTATGCAAACTTGGGGTCAAGTTTTTCTTAACCAGGAGGGAATGATGAGGTCATCCAAGGCCCAATTGATCCACTTGAAGATATTGAAGACCCAATTGGATGAAGTTTGGGAAATTGCTCTCCAATTCTATGAGAAGATTGATGCAAGCAAGAAAGGGCTTTCCAAGGGTTCTAACAGGCTTGAAAGTACTTCTAATTGAGCCCATATGGTAGTGCTATGGGTTAGGGCCTGTTGAAGCATTTTTGGGCAAGGTTCACATTTGATGGCCCATATACAAGGAGCAAGCTGATGTGGCAAGAATTCCATGTCATATGCCATGTCATCATTTTCTCCTTTTTTTCTTGTGAGGAATCTCTCCAAATTGGGTAGCCTTGGCCCATGGAGCAAGCATCTAAATAGTATCAATTCAAATCTTGGATGAAATTGCTTGGTGAGGAGAGAATATTGCTTAAATCAACCAACCATAGCATGCAAAATTCGCCTAAGCAATCTGGGGAATTATGATGTAATTTTTTATTTTTCCTATTTTCATTTGTGATAAAATAAAGCCACATGGCTAAACCCTATTGGGTGGATTGTATTTAGTAGATAGAGAAACAAATGAAGCGTGGGTGTGTATGCTTGACTAGGATTTTTAGATCTTTTTCTTTTGGTTTTCCTCAGATCCATGAAATTCTCCAATGAACCTCTATACAATGAGGCCATGAGCAACCATATGGTGTGCACAAATTCGATTGAAGTTAATTGAAAGCAAAGGTTTCTTTGGTCTCTCCATATCTTCGTAGTTTATCCTTTCTTTTTTAAATTAATTTTGAATTTATGTTGAGTTGATATTAATTCATCCACATGGTGTCTGAATTTGCATCTTGAATTTTGATTTCAATTGATTCCATTCGACCATAGCATAATTAATATTAGATTCCATAATTCAATTGAATTTTCAATTTCATTAGTGAATCTGGCATGGTGCCAATTTTGCCTAGTGAGATCTTGAGTCTTTTTTGATTTTTTGAGTGAAATTGAGATTGGTGATCCATCCAAGCTTATGCGGAGTTAGAGATTTAGGGATTCTTAGTTTTAATTCCTTGAGATTCAAGGGTTTTTGGAAGATTGCAATTTTCTTGCAGGTTTGGCCATCAGCCTTCATCACCTGGAGCAAGCTTTTCGTTGCAATTGTAATAGAGAGACTATCCGAGTTTGCATGTTAGCCATGACAATTGCTTAATAGGTGGTGAATCTCTTACTAGTGTAGAAGAGGAAGACACATTTGTCAATGGAGATGGTGGAGTCTTGCCTATTTGATGCAAGTGAGGAGGCTTCTCCTCTTACTTGCAAGCCAACCTGACAGTCTTGAGTAATGTGCGAGGACAAAACTTAACAGAAATATCTTCATTCAACCCACCAATAAAACACTTAATGAGTGCCTAATCAATTATCAATGTGGTTGGCCAACTGTTCAAATTGGGGCTAATTTTTTCTTATGGACCCAATTTTATGCAACTTAGAGAAGGCTTCATCAAAATCCTCGTACTTAGTGGCGTGATGACAAAAACAAAGGACCTTAACAAACAAATGTATCCCATGTAAAAGTGGGTTGAGTGTGCTCGTTCTATTGAAACCTTTGGTTGGCTTCACCTTCCAGATGAAAAGAAGCCAATAAGACCTTTTGCTCATGCAGAATAGATTGTTACTTGAAAAATTGTTCTGTGCAATGAATCCCTTCCGTCGGGTCTGTACCTACATGACAAGGAAAATCAAGTTGAGCATAGAGTGCTTGGATGGTGCCTCCACGATCAGGCGAAGTGCTGTCATGGACGATAGACTTGGCATTATTAATTTGCCTCTGATGCAGGAACACAATCAGAGGCAAATGGTGGCGATCGTTACTGTTAATTCCAGCTATGTATCTTTGTGTTATGAACATGATTGTCTAATTTCTTAATTTAATCCTTATATGTTGTCATGGCGTTAACAGAAAGGCGTAATGACACCAGGATGGGACTAAATGGGATAAACATAGGGCATCTCTGCTCCCTGCACCCCCTCCTCTCTTCTCAGGTGATGGGCTGAAACAGAGAACTGCGGTGGTTGACAGAGGAGGGATAGAGACTAAAAAGAGTCTCCACTCTTCTCAGTCCAAATAAAAAATCGAACTCATTTTAGTAATGGGGAGAAAGGAAGGTGATGACTGCGGTGTGGCTTTGCACGGTTGAGGCAAATGCTGGTCGCGGTCGTTGAAGAGAGGAGATCTGGTTGTGGATTTGGCTGAAAGGGGTTGAGGACAATGGGGCAGAAGAGGGTGGAAAAGGGTAGTGGGGCCGAAGAGGGCGGGGAGATACAATGGGGTGTGAGGGCAGAGAAGGGTTAGCAATAGAAGGGAAAGTGTAGGGTGAGCGGTGTGATGGGGTGAGAGAGGGTGAGCAAAGCATGCAGCGACGGGAAGTAGCAGTGCTAGTAGCAGCGGTGGTTGCTGCACTTCTACTTTTTTTGCTACCATTTCTTCTTTGCCTGTTCTTGGGTGACTGCCAAGGAATCTCTCTCTCTCTCTCTCTCTCTCTCTCTCTATATATATATATATATATATATATATATATATATATCAATCTAAAAAGAGTGGAATAAATGTAGATAGAGAGGAAAAGAGAAATTTAATCATCTCGACGGCTATGATGCCAATTGATAATAACCTAATGAAAGGGAGGAAAAGAAATTTAAGGATCGACGACTTTGATGCTAATTGATAAGAATCTAATGGAAGGACTTCACTTTGGTGAGAAATCAGACCTCTGTTGTTTTTGGTTTTAGTTTGAGGAAAACCAATTCCTAAACAAATCTGTGATTTCGGAAAAATCTCTCATGCCTTTCATTAATGATAAAAATGAATATCAGTTGTAGTATAATGCTATAAAAGGAAATAGTTGAAAGATAAAAGAGTGCACATCCCTTTATTATTTAGCAACTACCCATCTTTTGAAATTGGAAGTAAGGCTACTTCTTGGGGTTGACGTTGATGTCACAAGTGCCAAGCTGGCCTCCTGGTTACAGGTGCTGGGATGGAAACTAAGTATGGATGAAGTGCCTTGTGTAGACCAAAGGACGCTGGGGAGTCAAATACCAGAGCTAAATCTTGGGTTCCCACCTTAGAGATGGTGGTGAGAATGATTTGTTTGAGATGTTCTAGTTTTGTGCTTCTAGTGTACCCTCGGTTCTCTCCCAAGATTAGCCACCCAAGAAGGGAAGGCCCCAAAGAAAGAAATAAAAAAAAACTACTACTTTTTGGAAAAGCTCAAGCAGAAATATATTAGTGAGGAATGGAGAATGCTTGAATGGGTCTTCTGAGTCTTCAAATCCACCTAAAGTGAAATGGAGGAAGGCCTTGCTGCGACTCCACTCTTCTCCAAGCATTATAGATGTTTGAACTAACACACGACAATGCAATACTCTTCCCATACCATTCGGTAACAACTGTTCATCTAGACCATTGAATAAAATAAAATTACTAACCTAGCCCTAGAATTATGATAAATTACTAACAAGGACTTAAAATGTAGTTTTTATTAATATTGGACTTCCTAGAATTATGATAAATTACTAACAAGGGCTTAAAATGTAGTTTTTAATTAATATTGGACTTACTTTCCAGAAAAAGGGCAATTTGGGTGTTCTTGTACATCCCATTTCATAATTTATTTCATTTTTATATCGGTAATCTCTGTACTAGTGGCTCCTCTTTCATTTAATGGATGTCTCAAGATTGTGTTAGCTCTAATCTGGATAAATTTCAGCATATCACTCATTCAGGCTGATCCTCTATATCAAACCATGGACTCTGCTATGCATGACAGTTATGAAGATATTGTAATCATACACAACCCTGTTATAATGGGCCTCGTTCTTTATCATCTTTCATTTTAGCATTGATATGTAGAAAATGTTGAAATAATCTGCATGAATCTTTCTATCCATATTACACTTCCCCACTGACACTTCTTTATTTATTTTTGATGGTGAATTAAGATGGCCTCGACTACTTTGGCCCTGAAGTATCCTCTGTCGTCTGGGTACCCATGCTTGGGAAGAGTGGAAGTTCTCGCATTGCTTTTCTTGAAAGCTCAATCTTTGTTAAAGGAGGCCCCATCTGCGTTTTGAGGCATTGAGCAATGGAATCTTATTCAAATTACTTCCCATTGCCTGTTTAAATGCATACATGGCTGTTATTAGTTGGGACTGGGTATTACTCAAGTCTGATGGTTAGGGTGCTTTGCTTCTTCCTTGACAAACATTAAGGGAGGTGTTAAAGCGTTGTGTTACAGATGAAATGTTGCGTTTCTTTTGTTTTGAACAAATCTATGTAATATTGACCTGTACATGCCTGCTATCCTCAGTCCTGGTGGCGTGCATTACGATACTAGTAGTTCTAGTCCGAATTCTTTGTATATTTTTCCGTTTGTGTAATTTCAGAACCATTTATTTTCCATTATCATGTATCAATCCTACTAGAAGGTGCATGCAACTCAACTGGTTCAAACTCACGGGCCTCTTTGAAATGTATCTACAGCCTGCATAACCATCCGAGTATACTGCGAGGAGTACTATCTGGTGGCTAAGGGAGCAGAAAGAGGGATAGAACTGCAACTTGCTGCTTGTCCATTTATTTTGTATGTTTGGAATTTACAATTTTTGTTGCAAATGGAATCGGGTAGGCCCTCACAGAAAATGGGAGAAGGTTTGGTCAATTGACTGTCCCTTGAGAATGAAGTTTGGAGATTGATATTTACACCGCGAAATTCTTTTATCGTACACGTTTTTTATTTTTTCTTTTAATAGTCCAAGTCATCCCAAGTTCTCATGACCCATGTGATATTATCTTCAATGAAACTCCAACAGCCAAGCAGTGCTTTCCAAACTCCAACAGCCATCTTTCTTTTGGAGTGGAGAGGAAAGAAGAAAGGATAAGTCTCAATTATCAAACTCGGCAGTTGCCATACAAAACTTGGAAAATGATAGTATGGAAAATGAGGTTTTTTTAATATTTGTAATATCGGCCGATATATGTGATTTCTTGATTTTTTATTTATAAAAAAAAATCAGTTGATATTTCCAACAAATAAATCACTTAATTATTTTCAAAAAGAATAAAAACTAAAATGACTCGATATTTCAATGTTTTTTAAACAATAGTTACATTTTTTGAAATTCAAAAAGAAAAAAATGGGTGATGATTTGGACACTGAGAATTTAATACAGGGAATACTGTGTTATAAACGATTTTCAATTTTACCCCCTCGTGTTAATGACTCCATCCGTTCCTCTTTCCCACTTTTCCTTTGACTCTTCCATCCTTTCCTTTTTTCAGCTACAAAATACACTCCAACGGAGTCTTTTTGTTTCCTTTCGACGAAATTCAGCCCCTTTCTCAAGCATCTGCATGTTCCCTCTTCCCTTTCTCTTTCCCTCTTTTCTCTACAGTGGTCCCGAGAATTGGGAAAGATGAGTGGCAGAACTCGGCGTTGCTGTTGTGTATGGAATTGAAATGTGTGTATGTAATTGAAATGTGGAAGAAGAAGAAGGTAATGGAAAAAAGAGATGTTTGAGACTTTTTCGAGATAGTCCCCGTCTCCTAGTCGATTTCTTGGTTGACAAAAACCTGTCCTCTACTTCTCATTCAATCCAAATAAAAAAGGAATTCCTCCCCTAAAGTTAGGGAGAGATTACAACGGATATGGAAAGGAAATCAAATGTAATTATTCAAATTCAAATTCAAAATAAAACAACTAATCGTTATCTTGATAAACTGTCATGCAAATACACTGCCACCTCACATCTTCGATGGACTTATCTGCCGCATCTTGTGATCACATGAATTATTTACTAAATTACTAAGTTACCACGGTACATAGCATTCCCCCTTACTGAGTTTTGTCGTCGTCCTCGACGAAATCAGGGTATTTCGCATGGAAAGAACGGTAAAACTCCGATGTAGTGTCCTCGGTGTCGAGACCTTTCCGTTGGACAAGAATCTTCGTAACAGCTTTGTTGCCATGCCTTGCCATTTTTCGATCTAGTATTGCCAGTGGTGCCAACGGAACTTCTCCATGCTCGGTCATTGGAGGAAGCGATGTTTGTCGAACAGGGGCATCACCCAACCATTCTTTTAAGCAAGACACATGGAAAACAGGATGGATACGACCATATAATGCCTCAAAAGGAGTCATTTTGGTGGACGCATGAACATTTGTGTTATACCAAAATTCTGCCAGCGAGAGCCCACGACTCCATTCTTTAGGTTTAAGACTACTGAAGCTTCGGAGGTAGTGCTCAACACATTTGTTGACAACTTCTGCTTGACCACCCATCTGGGGATGATAAGCGGAGGTCATGTGAAGTTGGGTGCCCTACATGGTGAAGAACTCGAACTCCTTCCAGAAATCACGATCATTGACGATCGTCTCAGGCATACCATGCAATTTAAAAACATTATCCAGGAATGCCCTGGCAACTATGGTCGCAGTATAGGGGTGTCCCAAAGCCAGAAAATGGCCATATTTACTCAGTCTATCAACCACCACCATTATAGTGGTTTTACCAAAAGATGAAGGGATACCTTTAATAAAATCCATAGAAATTGAGGTCCACGTGAGGTTCGGAACTTCCAATGGCTGAAGTAAGCCGGCGGGATTGAGATTTTCCACTTTGTTTCGCTGACATAGGTCACATTTACGAACATAATTGCGCACGCCACGCTTCGGTCCCTTCCAATAAAAATCCTGCTTCAAGCGCTGGTAAGTCTTATGGAATCCAGAGTGACCCCCAAGTGGACTATCATGACACTGGTGCAAGGCCTTCGGAATAAGAGAGGAGTGCAGAGATAGATAAAAACGGCCCTTATAAAAAAGTATGCTGCCATGAGAGGTGTACAATGTGGGTCGACTGTTCCATTGCTGAGCTCGTGCAACATTTGTTGAACCTCTTCATCCTTAGCATGTTCAATGCGTAAGTCATCCGCCCATGACAGGACTGGGGTAGAAACGGCACTGAGTTCCCATCCTGGTGTGAGAGAGCATCGGCCACTGCGTTAGACTGCCCACTACGATACTCAATACTGAAATCGTACCCAAACAACTTTGAGACCCACTTCTGGTGCATAGGGGTCCCGATCTTTTGGTCCTAAGTACTTTAGGCTATGGTGATCGGTCTTTATAATGAACCGCTGTCTCAACAAATAGGGTCGCCACGTTTTAACTGCCATGACTAAGGCTAAGAGTTCTTTTTTCATATGTCGAAAGAGAGAGAGAGATGTTCCGGAGAGGGCTAGGCTGAAGTAAGGGATGGGTCGGCCGACTTGAGTCAACACAGTGCCCACACCTGTACCCGTAGCATCACACTCAACATAAAAGGGCTTGGTGAAATCGGGCAATGCCAAAACTGACGGTGTACTCATCACTGTTTTTAATCTGGAGAAAGCTGCCCCAGCTGTTGCGGTCCATATGAATGAGTTCTTTGTTAACAACTAGGTTAATGGTTTGACCAATAACCCTTAATGTCTGATGAACTGTCGATAGTACCCTGTCAGTCCGAGGTAGCCCCTCAGTCATTTGATCGTCGTCGGAATCGGCCACTCCACCATACTTCTTATTTTCTTGGGATCTTCCACCACTCCATGAGCTGAAATTAAATGACTCGAATACTCCACTACCGCACAACCGAACTTATATTTGCTCTGTTTAGCAAACAGTTGGTGATGACGCAATACCTCCAATGTCACAGCTTGACCCAACGGACACGTGAGAAACAATAATAATTTTTTTTTGAAGCATACACAACTCATAGTCCAAACACGTGACACCTACACGTGTTGCGAGATTCCTACGGATCACAAAACTTATTGGACCCTTGATTTGATCGAACTGAATTATTAGCTGCATACGTACTCCAATGGAAATCAGATCTTGCGTATTTGTAAATTCATTTATTTCATGGCACTAACCCCGTGTTATTCATGATGTCACATCAAGACATTCTAATTACTCTATCGTGGGCCTCATCAATAGAATAGATCTCATCTATCACGGGTCTAGCTAATCACGGGTCTATACTAACCATGGGAACACCGTCAACATGGGGTTAATATCACACATGGGATAAACATCAACCATGAGACCTATACCCGAACATAAATACATCCCTCCTCGGGGACAATACTGTAAATATGGGTCCAATCTTCTATGGAATCAATGCCGTCCGTGGGAATATCTATCCACAGTATACAATACTTATCCATGGTCACAAAGCCCTTCATGGGAAAATAATATCTATTCATAGAACTGTCACGCGTCCATGCCCACAATATAATCAATATCTAGGCATGAATCCAATATGTCTACTATGTGAACAACATCCATGTGATTCATCATCCATGGGATTCACCATCCTTGATAACTCTCCATCAGTGAGTATCATCTATCCATGAGTAATAACCATCCATGAATATAATCACTCAATGGGTATAATCCGTCCATGGGTATAACTCATACATTCGTAGAACCAATATGTCTATCATAGGACCAATAGGTCTATAAGACCAATATGTCTACTATGGGACCAACATGTCTACCGCAATACCAATACGTTTACCATGGGACCAACATGTCTAACATAAGACCAATACGTCTACCATGTGACCAACATGTTTAACATAAGATCAATACGTCTACTATGAGACCAACATGTCTACCATGGGACCAATATGTCTAACATAAGACCAATACGTCTACTACGAGACCAACAGGTCTACCATAAGACTAACATCCGGGCATGAATTCAAACTACCATGGGAACCATCATTCATAGGTATACACATCCATCCCTGCTAACACTCTATCAGTGAGTATTATCTATCCATGGGTAATAACTATCCATGAATATAATCCCTCTATGGGTATAATCCATCCATGGGTATAATCCATCCATGGGCAAAACTAATCCAGGGGCACATCATCTACCATGAGATTTTCTATCCGTATGAACAACACTCGAATGAATCACTACGTGATTGTGGCAACAATATCAAATTATCATATCATATCATAATATACTATAACCCCTAGCAAGACTTAGGGCCCATGACTTAATAAGCGGGAGACCCACGACTAGCGTGATCAAGTCTACCTCGCCCTATATGCTTTCACCTCAAGGGTGATTCAGTGAAGCTCTAAGCGGTTAGACCGAGTCTAACGAATCTAGCACCACCCCAATGGGGTAAAATAATATTTAGCTCTATACATCACCACACATCAAGTGTGCTAAATATTCGTGAGAGCGCCCTCCAGCGAGTAGCATGTGAGGGACCTACTCCTCGACGACAACCCTATGGGACCAAGTCTTCGTAGCTGACCCCACCGTCCAGAATATCTCTTTGGAACTGTCAGTCAACCATCATAATCACATGAGGGACATACCCATACCACGTCTCAATATCAAGTGACCAAGTCACATATACATCTCAATGCCACAGTCTCCATATGTTCATATCAAGGCTCCCACGGTCTCATGGCTACTCTAAGCCTAACTCATGGAATTTATATACTTATCTCATCCTTTTAACTATACAAAGATGAGACAGAATGATCTACTGATTGGACAGTTTCTTTTTTCAACGGACTGAGGCATAATGTTTTCAATATCACGTGAGGGACATACCCATACCACATTTCAATCATCAATATCACGTGAGGGACACACCCATACCACGCTTCAATATAATCAATATCGCGTGAGGGACGCACCCATACCACTTCTTAATCATCAATATCACGTGAGGGGACACACCCATACCATGCCTCAATATAATCAATATCACGTGAGGGACGTATCTATACCACGTTTCAATCATCAATATCACGTGAGGGACGTACCCATACCACGTTTCAATATAATCAATATCACGTGAGGGACATATCCATATCACGTCTCAATATAATCAATTGACCTAGTCACATACATCTCAGCGCCAAAGTCTTCATATGTCCATGTGAAGAATTTTCACAGTTCTCTAGCCACTCTAGGCTTTACTTGAGTAACAAACATTTATGTCTCATCATATCGAGACTCCTAAGGTATCATAACCAGTTCGAGAGATCCAATATCTATCATATGGTCTATATTAGGGAGGTATATCCCACCAATCCCTTTATACCCTTCACATTTGTTCAACATCTTACATCATCCAAAATATAAATGGATGACACAATGCATCTTTTGATCGACTGAGGCACAATGCTCTCAGTTGCCTACGTACCACATAGTGGATCAGATCAACCGTAGTTCATCATTTTCAATATTTGAGTTGACACTGGAGAGTGGTCCTACTTTTACTTTGGGGAGATCAAACAAGTCTTTCTTAGCATTTACATTACATTCCATGCATTCTCAATCATGTTAGCCCATCCCCATTGTATCATAAGTTAATCCTCTTGGGTTCTAAGAGAATTGACCTTACCTCACCCATATCACTTAGTCTAACCCTTTTATCAAGTTCCTCTTCAAATCATAGAAATTCGTTCTACACATGGTTAGGTCGATCCACCACAACCATTATCAAAATAAGTACTTACTAGTGATGTACACATCATCACATAATCCAAGCATAGCATTAAAACACATTCATCATGCTTATTATATGAGTTACACATCTAAGAACTCCGATTACAATCATGAAATTCATTTGATACATACATTACTCATAACCATACAGAAGTATGAGAAGTTATCAAGGTCTTACATTACACATCTTGTGAAATCTTGATTTATCATACATTCTATCATACTTTAACAATCATAAATCTATGAATTCTCAATTATAGTAAACATCTAATCATAGGGAACTTGGGAAACTCATATATATGTATCTGATATAATATATTCACATCAATCACACATAGGTACATAAAGAGGTCAAACCATAACCTTATACAACTATGCATTGGAATGTGCACAAAGCAACATTCACTTAAACATATTATCATACACCTTGTGAGCATGGAATTTTACAAATATTCCCTATGCTCCAAGTGTATGGCATTCTCCAATTTTACCCAATGTTATCAAACTCGAATCGTATCGAAATTGGTTTAGGGGTGTGAATCGTGAACCGAAAATCGTAAAATTGTAAAATCGTACGATTCATATATCCTCTTATTCCTATAACCATTTTGTTGACCTGGGCCATTACATCCAATACCCGAGACAAATGGGAGAGATGTTTCTCCATCGTCTGACTGTAGACTAAGATAACGTCAAAGAAGACCAGAATGAATCTTTGTAAGAACAGTCCAAAAAACTCATTCATTAGGCACTGAAATGTAGCTGGCGTATTAGTCCGACTGAATGACATGACTAAGAATTCAAAATGACCATCATGTGTACGAAATGCCGTCTTTGGCACGTCCTCCGGTCTAACCCGTATTTGATGATATCCTGAGCGCAGATCTAGCTTTAAAAAGACCTTTGCCCCATGCAACTCATCCATCAGCTCTTCAATTACTGGGATCGAGAACTTGTCCTTTATCGTATGTTGGTTCAAAGCAAGATAGTCCACGTACATCACCACGAACCATCAGCCTTCCTGACTAGTAGCACTGATGATGAGAATGGGCTTTGACTAGGCCTGATTACTCTGTTTTACAACAACTCGTGTACCAGTTTCTCTTCTCTGCCTTCTGATAATATGGGTACCGATATGGCCAAACATTGACAGGTTGAGCCCCAGGATCCAACAGTATTTGGTGATCATGAGACCTGATGGGGGGCAACCCTGTTGGAGTGGCGAAAATATCCTGGTACTCATCCAAGAGCTGCCGCAATTCTAAGGCGGTCGAGTCATGTACTGACTCGCTTTTGTTTTACTGAAGGGAAAAGATCTGTAGAAGGAAGCTTGGATTCTTCCTTGGGTCACATTTCTTGGCCAGATTGGCCTCCATCAACTTGAGATCAAGCACTCCCTCGCCTTGCCAAGAGTGGAATTTGTCTACTGTTTGAAAAACCATTGTGAGGCATTAGAAATCCGAAGTAATGGGTCCAACGTCCTGAGCCACTGTGCCCCCAACACCACTTCATACCCTCCTAAAGGAAGGATATAAATAATTATCTATAACGTCCAAGCCTTGAACAGACAGCTTGACACCCTTACACACTCCATGGCACTTGATGCGGTCACCATTAGCCACAACCACATCGAAGAACTGATCAGCTTGAGTGCGCAAATTAACCTTGCTTGCCACTTGTGGACTGATGAAGTTACGGGTGCTTCCTGAGTCGACCAACACTGTAACTGGCGCGCGTCGTACAAAATCCTTCACACTCATGGTCTGGGGCGCGTGTCAACTGGTAACAACATGTAAAGATATGGCTGGTTTTCCCTATCTTCTTCTGAGTCGGAGTCACTATATGGTACTCCTTCAACTTCATCCTTGGGCCATTGGCCGTCCATCAAGAACAACTTTTGAGTTCTGCACTTGTGGCCGAGTGTGAACTTCTCATCACAATTATAGCAGAGTCCTTTGGATCTCCGTTCCTTCATCTCCATCGGAGTGAACCGTTTTATGGGCGGCGTTGGGTTAGATGGAATGACTGTCGATGAGTTTTGACTCAAGCGGCCATTCTCGAAGTGTGATTTGCGTTTCCTAGCATTGAGTTTTTCATCCTGTAGATGGGCCAACCTAACCGTATCGGTGAGGGTGGCCGGTTGTAGCATGCGGACGCTTAGGCGAATGTCCTCATATAACACTCCTAAGAAACAACTAACCATGAAGGCCTCATTAAGCCCGCTCGTTCGATTAGCCAATTCCTCGAACCTCGTCTAATAGTCTTCAACAGAAGATGTATGCCTTAACTTAGTAAGTGATGCCACGACATCCTCATATTGTGACAGGCCAAAGCAGATCATTAATCCTTTGGTGAAGTCTTCCCAGCTAGCAATGACATTTGATCTCTCCATCCACCTGAACCAGTGCAACGCCTTCACCTCCAAATGATACAAAGTGATCAATAATCGTTGAGTCAAGGAAGTTTGTTGGTGAAGGAAGAATTGCTCTGCTCGATATATCCACCCAGATAGGTCAGCCCCATCGAACCGTGGGAAGTCCAGACGGGTATGACGTCTGTACATAGCTGTGTCAGGTTCTCCTTGTCTTGGCGCTGAACCTCTTAAATGATCCACAGATGACTGTCCAACATCAGTCGAGTGAGACTGAGATATGCTGTTGAGCCAGGTATCCATGGTTTGTAACCGAGTACCCATGGCAGCCATCTGGCTGACCATGTCATCCATCTGCTTGGGTGGCCAAGATGTTGTGTAACAGCTGAAGAGTTTCATCAATCTTCCCAAATCGAGTACCATCTGCCATGGTGAAACCTAGCTCTGATACCTTGCGGTGGACCCGAGTCACTGGGAAAGATGAGTGCCGAACTCGGCGTTGCTGCTGTGTATGGAATTGAAATGCAGAAGAAGAAGAAGGTAATGGAAAAAAGAGATGTTTGAGACTTTTTCAAGATAGTCTCCGTCTCCTAGTCGATATCTTGGTTGGCAAAAACGTGTCCTCTACTTCTCATTCAATCCAAATAAAAAGGAATTCCTCCTCTAAAGTTAGGCAGAGATTACAACGGATAAGGAAAGGAAATCAAATGTAATAATTCAAATTCAAATTCAAAATAAAACAGCTAATCCTAATCTTGATAAACCGTCATGCAAATCCACTACCAGCTCACATCTTCAGTGGACTGATCTTCCGCATTCTGTGATTGCCGCACATCACATGAATTATTTACTAAATTACTGAGTTACCACGGTACACAACATTCTCAAACATTTCGTCGGCCGACGCTTTCTACTTCGATCGGCGTTTCCTCTGATTGTGATTTAGGGTGGAGAGCGTCAATGGAGAGACTCGGAAGTGGAGAGAGTGGCTGCTGTTATAGAAATGTCAATCGAAATAGAGAGCATCAAATCGAAAAAATGGAGAGACTCGAAAATGAAGAAAGTACCTGCTGCAATGGAAATGCCAATCAAAATAGAAAACACTGTTTGACGAAATGCTTGAGAAGGAGGGAAAAAGAAAGGGAAGAAGGAAGACACAGATGCTTAAGAAGATAGGGAAAGAGAAAGGGAAGAGGGGTTAGAAAACATCGTCTGACGAAATGCTTGAGAAGGAGGGAAAAGGAAAGGGAAGAAGGAAGACACACATGCTTAAGAAGAGAGGGAAAGAGGGGTTATATTTCGTCATTGGAAAAGAGTCCGTTGGGGCTGTATTTTGTCATTGGAAAAGAGAAGGTAGAGAGTTGAAGGAAAAATGAGAAAAAAAGGAATAAAAGAGAGTCGAAAGAAAAGTGGGAAAGAAGAACGGATGGAGTCGAGGGGGTAAAATTGGAATTTTTTTATAACACAGTATTCCCTATATTAAATTCTCAGTGTCAAAGTCATGGATGAAATTCATCAGCTTGGTTGAGATTTAGTTGCAAATCATTAGCAAAATTTTAGAGTTGACAAATGGGATTTAATTGACATCTTATTTCCTTTATTGGGATTTAGTTACAGTTGGAAAAAAGATCACTGAGAAGATTGGAGAGAGAATCATAGTTACCTAAATTTTTCGTCCATCATTTATGCTAAATTTTCGATTGAAATTTCGTCCATGATTTATGCTAAATTTTCTATTGAAATTTCGTCCATAATTTATGCTGAATTTTCGTCTAGGATTTATGCCAAATTTTCATCCATATTATACAATGGTAAATTTTCAATTGAAATTTCGTCCATAATTTATGCCAAAAATGTACAATTGTAAGTTTCAATTGACATTTCGTCCATGATATGATTTTATGAATATAATTAAAAAAAATACGTAAGAGAGCAAAATATCAGCGATATATCAGCTGATATATAGCGTTTAAATATTTTTGTGAACTGACTTTATTTTAAAATCCAAAACCCCTTTTTTTCTCATGTTTTGCACTTTTAGACTCAATTTCTTTTGTAAAAATTATCCAAAAAATTTGAAATCACTTCTATAATTCTGCAAATTATTTCTAAATGTATTCATTAATCTATGGTAATACGTATTTATGGTAAATTCTAACAAGGAAAATTCTGCTAAATTATTTCTATATGTATTCATTCTCCTATGGTAATACTTATTTAGGTTAAATTACAACAAAAGTTGACACAAATGATAGAAATGAATACATATAGAAATAATTGAGAAATTATTGGGTCAACCACACTTGTAATTAGGAGATAAATTTGAGATATTAGTTGTGTAAAAAAGAGATTATTGGGTGAACCAGTCTTGTAATTTAGGAAATAAGTTTAACATATTGGTTGTAATTTTTTTTTTTTTTACATTTTTTTATAATTTTCATATTGTTTTAAAAATATATTCGTAACGTAAAAATAATATTTGAACATATAAATGACCGATATTTAATAGAAAAATTATATATCCATAAAGCCCATAATTTTCTCAATTTTGTAATCTTTCTAATTTTTTTTTGAAAAATATTAAAAAATAAAAATTCGATTGAAGAGAGAAAAACATTGACCGATATATCAATATCGCCGATTTTCATATATCTGGTACGACCCATATTTTCATACCTGGATGTGAACAATTATTGGATCTAATTCCTTTGGTTTCCTAGTTCACTTAAGTGGGTCAAAAGGAGGTTTCTATAGGTTATTATTCAATTATTAAATTTGCAATTCCATGCTTTGAGTAGACAAATCAATGTTTCACCCATTCCAAGATACATAATAGTCCGGATCGGGGAGAGACGCAGGGATACCTTCCCATTATTTGAGACGGTGACTTTTCACATGCAGCAGGAAATGATTCCATGGGAAGTTAGAAAGCCATAAGAATGACAATGAATTCAAAGCCTACCTGCTAAATCTTTACGGCATAGCATGGAATCAAGCTTAAAGCAGCGTATCCTTTGTTTGAGCATTAAATATGGCACCAAAACATCCATTGTGGGAACCATACCAAAACATCCATTGTGGGAAGTGACCAGATAGACGAATTCTATCATTATCAGAACTTCTCTACCATCCTCAGTCCAGTGGACTGACTGGAACTCCAGGAGGACTCATTCTACATTGATCTCTTTATTAAAAAAATATTTAAGTGAGATATATAATAAAAATAATTTACATAAATTTTTAATAAAGAGATCAATGAGAGAGTGTTCCATGAAAATTCACTTTTAAAAAATCGGAGCTCACGTTGAGTTTCTACCCAAGTTCCCATAGTGGAAGTGATCAAATGGCTTTACTCCATTTGTTTCATTGACATATTCAGGCTGTTCTGCAGATGGATGCAGGGCTTAGTTGTTGTTTATGTTACCAATGTTGCCTCCTCTTCCTGTTCACAGTAAGATTGGGCAAATTGATTTGATCGGAAGAGAGGCAAATGTAGGGCTAGGTAGACACAAGTTGAGGTCTAAAGTAAAAAAATTAAAAGTGGCCTTCTTGATATTTAAGATATTATTATAAGTAATATTTAATTAATTTTTTTATTATATATAATACAAAGAATATTCTTTTTTTTTTTTGAAGTTTTTGAAATCCAGATTCATATTTTTAGTAGGCATATTTATGATTAAAAGACAATTATATATAAGACAAAACCTTTAAGATTAAATAATAATTAAAATGAATTAAAATTGAACGGTTAAAGAACAATAGAACTTGACACCGTGAAAATAAGAGAATTGAAATGTTGTAATTTCCTCTATTATTCTATCAATTCACCAAAGATCTCTAAATTAAAAGTCACAACTTCATTTGCATAGAGGAAATATATGGTTAGAATTGAATTGAGACGCATCATAATATACAATTGTAATACCCCAGCCCAATTTAGGAATTAATTATGATTAATTATGATTAATTAAATAATTTTTATCCGTTAATTATGAATTATTTTCCTCTAACTGTAAAGAGTATCAAATAAGTTTTTCAACGGATCTAAGTTTGACTTGATCCGAATCCGGTAACTCTTCTAATTAAGTTTCAAAGATATATGGGTGAGTTACGAATATAATAATAATATTATTTTAAGTTTAAACCTTAATTGTTCTATAAAATCAGTCATTTGACTTAGTTTGAACTTCAAATTTTAGATTATGAATTATTTTTAAATTCCGGACCTAATGACATAACAATCTCGCTATAATTTCGCTAATTTATTTTACTCCTAAGTTTTAAAGTGGTAAAACCCCAATTTGACAGGGTAGAGGAAGTCCTAAAAATATACAGAGAGAGTCAGTACTCAATCTATATTATAACTAAGTTGTTTATTTCTTTATACTCTAAAATAGTTAATTTTTTATATTTATTTTAAGCTGTGAAATATAAGCCGTTGAATATTCTTTCACCTGGAAAATGTGATTTTTGACCTCAAAACACTTTGAAACTTTAGAATGTTTTTATCAGACAAATTTACTCTATTAAACTATAAGGTTGGATACTTTCAAAAAGAATCTTGAACATTAGAAGATTTTGTTAAAACGGTGATTTTTAGCAAAAACACTGGGTTTTTTAGATAGATTTCACTCCAAATTTTAATACCATGCTTAGTTTTTAATACCTGATCTACTGAACCAATTGTATCAATTTAGTGATCCTGAAATACCCCGATAAAAGAAAGGACATAGATGTAAATAGTAAAAAGAATAAACTAATATTATATTATAAAACAATATCAGAAACCAGATGAATGATAAGTTTGAAAGCTACGGATGTAGCTTGTAGTGTGCTGGAAGATTACAACACCGCCAATTGCCTATGCGGTTGGTGGCAGTTGTAATAATAATTATAAAATATGTAATAATAAATGCATAAGTTATCAAAATCATAAAGCTAATGAATAGCTTAGGCAACCTGTATGATTAAAATAAATCCATACGGTTGCCTATAAATACAAGTAATCGGCGAGGAAACCAGAATGTAAAATGAAAAAAAAAAAAAAAAATCGCCTCAAAGTTTCTGCCGTTTTGCTCCCTCTCCCTCTTTCAAAAAACTGCAAGCTCTCTCTCTCCTATTTTTCTTTTCTTTTTTCTTCTTTCTCTTCCTTGGCTATACCAGCAGCAGCCGAACGTTCGGGTTTCGTGCATTCTTTTAAGGGTTTTCAAATTTAGTCAATTTCATACAGAATTTTGCATCCAAGGTATCGAAATAATTCTATTCTTATTTTTATTAACTCCATAACAAGTTAGGACTAAAATAGCTTAATATTGGAGTTCAAAAAATGAGATTTTTTTTAAATAGAGGAAAAATAGATTTCCTCTTAAAATTTAAATTTTACCCTCAAGATTCGTATTATTTTACTTTCAAAATATAATTTTTGACCCTAAGTAAAATCGGGGAAAAGATTAACCCGAGCTGACTATTGTGTGTTTATTTTTCCGCCTTATGTGTTTAAATTCCTGTACTGTACCCTCTGGGCCAAATTCTCAATACGTCTCCATGTTCCTTCTTCCAGAAGACAATACGAGGATAGGGCAATGAGTACTTTTATTTACTTTACTGTCTCTATACCATCTGGGCCATATTCTCAATACGTATCCATGGTCCTTCTTCCAGAAGACAATACGAGGATAGGGCACTGAGTACTCTTATTTACTTTATTGTCTATGTACCCTCTGGGCCTCTCACAATACGTCTCCATGGTCCTTTCTCCAGAAGACAATACGAGAGAAGGCACTGAGTACTTTATATTTTTCATTTTATTGTAATATTTTGGATGACTGACAACTAACTTTCTGACATAAGTTAAAGGAGTAGAAAGAGCCTAAATGACTCATTACACATATCATATTTTCTGGAAAAATAGTACGGGGTTTGGGAAATTGTTATGTGTATATACTGACAAATAGAAAATTTATACATTTTACTCTATCTTACAGATTTTCTGTGAAAAACTCAACCGGAGAAGGTGAGGAGACTCGAATCAACACTTGTATTGTGTTATATATTAAACCCACTAACACCAGATTGAAATGGGACCCATGGTCAATTAAAGATGGAAAAGGGTATATAGGTTTAGAATACGAGACCTGACACTGCCTACATGTAAGGGATGTAAATGTTCTAACTTTTTAGAACGTAGACGCTAAAATGGTGTCGGGGAGTCGAGGACTTTTAGTCTCTAACGCAGTATGGACCCATTGAGTGTGTGAGAATTGTCGGGTAAAAACTGGGTGAAGGCATTCATGTTATTAAATCCAGTTTTATATGTTGGTTTGATATTGATTAATTTATTGATTTTTTTTATTGGTATTTGAAACACCAAATGGTAAGGCTGAAATATGTTGGTTCTTTCAGAATAAGTCCCTGTGTAAGGAGGGCACTGGAAATCATGCATTATCATGCATTTGACATTTGCATGTGATAATTATGTTCATAAGTTAAATCTGTGGAAGATAATAACTTTGTAAAGTTTGATATTTGCCGTTGGGCTATAATTGCTGAGATTAGCCGAACACCGTTTGCGAACCGTTGGGTTGGACGTGTTAGTAGGCTGTGGTCGACCGCCATCAACCGTTGGTGTTGGATGGGCTAATAGACCGGGTCGTGGAGACCTTATGCACTTGCAAGTTGCTATATTATTTTCGTGGAGGAATTAATATTAGTTCTGGTTAGAACTCTAAATGGGGGCTGACCCCGGTGTGGTAACATGGTTGGGACCGACCCGGTGTTAACAATACAATCTGAATAAAAACTTTAGAAGGCGATCCTAGGGTGAAAATGGGATATGTTAATGACATGCGTTTCTATGACATGCATTACTTATGCATTGTTGCATTACAATCATTGGATTTTATGGTGAGTTCTCTCCACTGGGCTGTTGCTCATGTCCCTTACAATGTAAGATCTGAACCAGAAAAGGGATTGGAGGGACCAGTGGTGCTTCGTTGAAAGTCGGAACTTAGAAGTTCCTAAGGTTTTCCGCAAATGGAAACCATTTGCTTGCTTAAATATGTTTGAGTGTTTGTAATAAACATGCCTCATATGGCATAAGAAACTTATGTCTGTAAGTTTTAATGTCGTATACATTATATCAACTATGCTTTCGTTCGTAACGCTGATGAGATAAATAAAAATATTCGTTGTGTAATATGGGTTGTATATGGGGACATATGGTATATGTTTGAGTCCATGTGTGGAAAGCACCTGTGACATTTTCTAGGTTCGGATTTTTGTAAACTTGAAGATCCAGCCCAGTTATAACATTGGGTGATTAAAGTTTATTGTTTAAAAAAAAAAAAATTAGTCGCATTCTGGGCTTACATCTGGGTTTGGGGTCTGATAAGGTGGTATCAGAGAATGGTTCAAATCTCGGACTGTGTGTATGGGAATTAGTAGAATGATTGTTTGAGTTTAGGTTCATCCCCTTAGTTTTTAAAGTTGGGTAGATGGAACCTTGAGTTGGAATGAGATCAAATCCCCCTTATTTTGATAAGTGGTGTGATTTTAGTATCAAGTTGATACTTTAAACCCAATATTTGGATGTGACGATATTTTGTCGATTGGAATTAAAAGATGTTGGGAGTACTGAGAGACTCTGACATCGATTAGGCTTGGGAGAGAAACCAGGAAGAGGATCGGTACAAGATGATATAATTGTGTGTGTGTACTACTGTGTGTTGTGATGAAATTTTTACTTTGAACTCTGTTATTGATTCCTATGATTCTCAGGATGTCAGAATCACTGGGAGATTCTGAAAACTAGGGGAGAATGCAGTACCACCCCCAGGGAATCAACATGAACTCTTAGACGCGGTCCGTGTCACTGTGGAGGCTTTCCAAAGGGTTGTAGATGATCTCCGCTGACCACGGGAGAGAACTCCCGAGCGAAGAGCTACTTCAGCTCTGAAAAATTTCAAACAATTAAACCCACCGACTTTCTCGGGAAATGCGGAACCAACTGAAGCTGAAAACTGGATTAACCAGATTAGTCGAATCTTCGACACTCTAGCCACAGCTCAGGACCTAAAGGTGACTCTCGCCACCTATCAATTGGAGGGAGATGCCTATAAATGGTGGCAAATCAGATATAATGCGAGAAACGGTGAACCCATGACTTGGGAGGAGTTTTCTACAGCTTTCCTTGCTCGCTATTATCCAAAGGTGGCAAGGGATGCTAAGAGGAGACAATTCCTCGATCTAAAACATGGCTCCGACACGGTAGCTTAATATACCGCAAAGTTTCTAAATCTTTGTCAATATGCTCCCCCCATCTTTGACAATGAGGAGGAGAAAATCCAGCATTGTATTGAGGGACTTCGTCCTTTCCTTCAGTGGCAAGTGGCACAAATGGGACATTTCATTAAAGATTGTCCTTATTCTGACACCCGAAGCAACATGGCAGGACTTTCCCAGAATGTTAAACCGATGCAGTCTCAAATGCAGTCCACTCCACCACCTTCAAGAGGTTCAGTGGCATCTGGAAATGCGCCACGAAGGACTGGAGAAGCTAGAAATCAAGGACACTCTTAGACGACTCGAGGAAGAGTCTACACCATGGGAACCCAGGAGGAGGAGCCGACAGAGAACGCTATAATGGAAGGTACCATACTTCTCTTTAGTTTCATGGCACAAGTATTAGTAGATACCGGCGCTTCACATTCATTCATCTCTAAATCATGTCGGGATAAATTGAATTTATCATCAGTAGTTGCCACCAAACCTTTGATGGTAGTGTCACCATTAGGAAAGAAAGTACGGGTTGATCAGATATGCGAATCCTGTATTCTTAGAATGAGTGATCTAGATATAGTATATGATTTCTTTTTAATAGAAATGACAGATTTTGACATCATTCTAGGAATGGATTGGTTAACTGCACACCAGGTTTTGATAGATTGCCTACAAAGGAAGATTTATGGGACCAGAGTCCGATTTGTAGAGAAATTAGTACCATATGAGAACATCAGAGTTCAGTTCTCTGGTTTGAAGGCATATCCTGGTAGAATTGTAGCTAGCATGGGATGGGAGGATGTAGAAAGTATAGAAGCCAGTTTGCCTCGAGTGGTTTGTGAGTTTCCAGATGTATTTCCAGATAAACTCAGTGGTTTACCTCCACGCCGAGAGATAGACTTTGTAACTGACCTGCAGCCTGGAACATCTCCTATATTTATGGCACCATATAGGATGGCGAGTTAGCAAAGCAAATAGATGAGCTTCTCCAACTTGGTTTCATTCGTTTGAGTACTTCACCTTGGGGTGCACCAGCTCTCTTTGTGAAAAAGAAAGATGGGTCACTGAGAATGTGTATAGATTACCGACCATTGAACTAAGTAACCATAAAAAACAAGTACCCATTGCCTAGAATAGATGATCTATTTGACTTGTTGAGAGGAGCAAGATGTTTCTCAAAAATTGACTTGAGATCTGGGTATCATCAACTTCGAGTCAGGGAGGAAGATATTCCCAAAACTGTTTTTTGTACCCAATATGGCTTATATGAGTTTCTGGTCATGCCTTTTGGAGTAACAAATGCACCAGCTACTTTCATGGATTTGATGAATCGGATTTTCCGACCATATTTAAGAGCATTCGTAATTGTCTTCATCGATGATATTTTAATATATTCGTCGACTGAAGAGGAACATGAACAACATCTACGTATCATTTTACAGACTTTACGGGATCACCAACTATATGCTAAACTCAGTAAATGTGAATTTTGGCTGACACAAGTCCAATTTCTTGGACATGTGGTGTCGGCAGATGGAATTTCGGTGGATCCGGCAAAAGTGAAGACAGTTATAAATTGGGAAAAGCCTAAAAATATCACAGAAATTCGAAGTTTTCTGGGTTTAGCGGGATATTACCAAAAATTTATCCCAAAATTATCTCAAATTGCAGTACCAATGACTCGTTTGACACGAAAAGATGTCAAATTTGAGTGGACATAAGACTGTGAGAAAGCATTTCAGGACCTAAAGGGTAAACTAACCACCTCTCCTGTGTTAATCATACCTGAACAAGGACGTGGTTATGAGGTCTATTGTGATGCTTCCAAACTGGGATTAGGATGTGTTTTAATGCAAGAGGGAAAAGTAGTTGCTTATGGGTCCAGACAGCTGAAAGGACACGAGCAAAACTACCCCATTCATGACTTAGAACTAGCAGTAGTGGTGTTTGCCCTGAAACTTTGGAGACATTACTTATATGGTGAACGATTCAATGTCTTTTCTGATCACCATAGTCTCAAGTATTTATTCACTCAGAAAGATTTAAATATGAGGCAGCGGAGATGGATGGAGTATTTAGGAGATAATGACTTTGAACTCTCCTACCATCCTGGAAAAGCTAATGTGGTAGCAGATGCCCTAAGTAGGAAGTCTCGTAGTGATGTTGCAAAGGTAGCGTCATTACAATGGAAATTATTAGAAATTTTATCTGACTATGATTTAGAATTGGTTGAAAGTAGGGAATCGGCATGGATTCAAAATCTAATGTTGCAACCCGAAATAGTCGGAATAGTACTGGAACGACAACAAAGCGATGTTGAGGCACAAAAAGTGATAGCTCAACTATCGAGTGGAGCAGGGTTAGCAGATTGGAAGGTTAGAACCGACGGAGGTTTAACTTTCAAAGGACGATTGTTCGTCCTAAAGTCAGTAGGATGCAGAAAGGAAGTGCTTAGACATTTCCACCGCTCTAAGTTTGCCGTTCATCCTGGTAGTACCAAGATGTATCGCAATTTACGCTGACAATTCTGGTGGAAAGGAATGAAGAGGGAAATGGCGGACTTTGTTTCTAAATGTTTAACCTGCCAACAAGTCAAAGCTGAACATCAACGACCTGGTGGAAAAATGCAACCTCTTCCATTAGCCAAATGGAAGTGGGAACATATTACCATGGATTTTGTAACAGGATTTCCAAAATCAGCAAGAAAGAATGACTATATGGGTAATTGTGGACCGACTGTCTAAGTCAGCCCATTTTCTACCTATCTGGAAGAAAGACACTTTGACCACTCTGAGTAAGTTGTCTATCAAGGAGATAGTCCGACTACATGAAGTGCCAGTCTCCATCGTGTCAGATAGAGATACCCGATTTGTCTCTCAATTTTGGCAGGGATTACAGACGCAGTTAGGCACCAAGTTATGTTTTAGTACAGCATTTCATCCTCAAACAGATGGTCAGTCTGAGAAGACTATCCAAACATTAGAGGACATGTTGAGAGCATGTGTCATGGACATACAAGGAAGTTGGGAAGATCATCTAGCTTCAATTGAATTTGTATACAACAACAGCTATCAGTCAAGTATACAAATGGCATCGTATGAGGCTTTATACGGTAGACCCTGTAGATCACCTCTGTGTTGGACAGAAGTAGGAGACAAAGCTCTGTTAGAACCAGATATTGTACGTGAAACGACAGAACAAGTGGAAGTCATAAAGCAACGTCTCAAAACCGCTCAAAGCCGACAAAAAAAGTTATGCTGATAAAAGACGGAGACCATTGGAATTTGAAGTCGGAGACTTTGTGTTCCTACGTGTAGCTCCACGTCATGGAATACAGAGATTTAGACGTAGAGGAAAGTTGTCACCACGATACGTTGGACCTTTTGAAGTTTTGAAGAGAATCGGAGAAGTTGCTTACCAGATAGTACTACCTCCAAGCCTAGAAAAGGTACACAATACATTTCATGTGTCTATGCTCAGAAAATACGAACCAGATCCATCTCACGTGTTGAACGTGGAAGACATTGAAATCGCTGAAGATCTAACTTTTGAAGAAATACCCCTTGAGATCTAAGATACTAGGATTCAGGTGCTTCGACGAAAAACTATACCACTAGTGCAGGTGTTATGGCAACACCAAGGAACTCAGCACGTCACTTGGGAACCAGAATTGACTATGAGGAAAGTATACCCGAGTCTCTTCGCTAATAAAAGGTACGATTTTTCCTATTTAAATTTCGGGACGAAATTTCTTTAAGGGGGTGGGATGTAATACCCCAGCCCAATTTAGGAATTAATTATGATTAATTATGATTAATTAAATAATTTTTATCCGTTAATTATGAATTATTTTCCTCTAACTGTAAAGAGTATCAAATAAGTTTTTCAACGGATCTAAGTTTGACTTGATCCGAATCCGGTAACTCTTCTAATTAAGTTTCAAAGATATATGGGTGAGTTACGAATATAATAATAATATTATTTTAAGCTTAAACCTTAACTGTTCTATAAACTCAGTCATTTGACTTAGTTTGAACTTCAAATTTTAGATTATGCATTATTTTTAAATTCCGGACCTAATGACATAACAATCTCGCTATAATTTCGCTAATTTATTTTACTCCTAAGTTTTAAAGTGGTAAAACCCCAATTTGACAGGGTAGAGGAAGTCCTAAAAATATACAGAGAGAGTCAGTACTCAATCTATATTATAACTAAGTTGTTTATTTCTTTATACTCTAAAATAGTTAATTTTTTATATTTATTTTAAGCCGTGAAATATAAGCCGTTGAATATTTTTTCACCTGGAAAATGTGATTTTTGACCTCAAAACACTTTGAAACTTTAGAATGTTTTTATCAGACAAATTTACTCTATTAAACTATAAGGTTGGATACTTTCAAAAAGAATCTTGAACATTAGAAGATTTTGTTAAAACGGTGATTTTTAGCAAAAACACTGGATTTTTTAGATAGATTTCACTCCAAATTTTAATACCATGCTTAGTTTTTAATACCTGATCTACTGAACCAATTGTATCAATTTAGTGATCCTGAAATACCCCGATAAAAGAAAGGACATAGATGTAAATAGTAAAAAGAATAAACTAATATTATATTATAAAACAATATCAGAAACCAGATGAATGATAAGTTTGAAAGCTACGGATGTAGCTTGTAGTGTGCTGGAAGATTACAACACCGCCAATTGCCTATGCGGTTGGTGGCAGTTGTAATAATAATTATAAAATATGTAATAATAAATGCATAAGTTATTAAAATCCTAAAGCTAATGAATAGCTTAGGCAACCTGTATGATTAAAATAAATCCATACGGTTGCCTATAAATACGAGTAATCGGTGAGGAAACTAGAACGTAAAATGAAAAAAAAAAAAAAAAAGCCGCATCAAAGTTTCTGCCGTTTTGCTCCCTCTCCCTCTTTTAAAAAACTGCAAGCTCTCTCTCTCCTATTTTTCTTTTCTTTTTTCTTCTTTCTCTTCCTTGGCTTACCAGCAGCAGCCGAACGTTCGGGTTTCGTGCATTCTTTTAAGGGTTTCAAATTTAGTCAATTTCATACAGAATTTTGCATCCAAGGTATCGAAATAATTCTATTCTTATTTTTATTAACTCCATAACAAGTTAGGACTAAAATAGCTTAATATTGGAGTTCAAAAAATGAGATTTTTTTTAAATAGAGGAAAAATAGATTTCCTCTTAAAATTTAAATTTTACCCTCAAGATTCGTATTATTTTACTTTCAAAATATAATTTTTGACCCTAAGTAAAATCGGGGAAAAGATTAACCCGAGCTGACTATTGTGTGTTTATTTTTCCGCCTTATGTGTTTAAATTCCTTTACTGTACCCTCTGGGCCAAATTCTCAATACGTCTCCATGTTCCTTCTTCCAGAAGACAATACGAGGATAGGGCAATGAGTACTTTTATTTACTTTACTGTCTCTATACCATCTGGGCCATATTCTCAATACGTATCCATGGTCCTTCTTCCAGAAGACAATACGAGGATAGGGCACTGAGTACTCTTATTTACTTTACTGTCTCTGTACCCTCTGGGCCTCTCACAATACGTCTCCATGGTCCTTTCTCCAGAAGACAATACGAGAGAAGGCACTGAGTACTTTATATTTTTCATTTTATTGTAATATTTTGGATGACTGACAACTAACTTTCTGACATAAGTTAAAGGAGTAGAAAGAGCCTAAATGACTCATTACACATATCATGTTTTCTGGAAAAATAGCACGGGGTTTGGAAGATTGTTATGTGTATATACTGACAAATAGAAAATTTAAACATTTTACTTTATCTTACAGATTTTCTGTGAAAAACTCAACCGGAGAAGGTGAGGAGACTCGAATCAACACTTGTATTGTGTTATATATTAAACCCACTAACACCAGACTGAAATGGGACCCATGGTCAATTAAAGATGGAAAAGGCTATATAGGTTTAGAATACGAGACCTGACACTGCCTATATGTAAGGGATGTAAATGTTCTAACTTTTTAGAACGTAGACGTTAAAATGGTGTCAGGGAGTCGAGGACTTATAGTCTCTAACGCAGTATGGACCCATGGAGTGTCTGGGAATTGTAGGGTAAAAACTGGGTGAAGGCATTCGTGTTATTAAATCTAGTTTTATATGTTGGTGTGATATTGATTAATTTATTGATTTTTTTTATTGGTATTTGAGACACCAAATGGTAAGGCTGAAATATGGTGGTTCTCTCAGAATAAGTCCCTGTGTAAGGAGGGCACTGGAAATCATGCATTATCATGCATTTGACATTTGCATGTGATAATTATGTTCATAAGTTAAATCTGTGGAAGATAATAACTTTGTAAAGTTTGATATTTGCCGTTGGGCTATAATTGCTGAGATTAGCCGAACACCGTTTGCGAACCGTTGGGTTGGACGTGTTAGTAGGCTGTGGTCGACCGCCATCAACCGTTGGTGTTGGATGGGCTAGTAGACCGGGTCGTGGAGACCTTATGCACTTGCAAGTTGCTATATTATTTCCGTGGAGGAATTAATATTAGTTCTGGTTGGAACTCTAAATGGGGGCTGACCCCGGTGTGGTAACATGGCTGGGACCGACCCCGGTGTGGTAACATGGCTGGGACCGACCCCGGTGTTAACAATACAATCTGAATAAAAACTTTAGAAGGCGATCTTAGGATGAAAATGGGATATGCTAATAACGTGCCTTTCTATGACATACATTACTTATGCATTGTCGCATTACAATCATTGGATTTTATGGTGAGTTCTCCCCACTGGGCTGTTGCTCACGTCCCTTACAATGTAGGATCTGAACCAGAGAAGGGATTGGAGGGACCAGTGGTGCCTCGTTGAAAGTCGGAACTTAGAAGTTCCTAATGTTTTCCGCACATGGAAACCATTTGCTTGCTTAAGTATGTTTGAGTATTTGTAATAAATATGCCTCATATGGCATAAGAAACTTATGTCTGTAAGTTTTAATGTCGTATACATTATATCCAATATGCTTTCGTGCGTAACGCTGATGAGATAAATGAAAATATTCGTTGTGTGATATGGGTTATATATGGGGACATATGGTATATGTTTGAGTCCATGTGTGAAAAGCACGTGTGACATTTTCTAGGATCGGGTTTTGGTAAACTTGAAGATCCAGCCCAGTTATGACATTGGGTGATTAGAGTTTATTGTTTAAAAAAAAAAAAATTAGTCGCGTTCCGGGCCCACATCTGGGTTTGTGGTGTGATAACAATGAATTAAAAACCCTTATAATTAAATAATTGTGAAAGGGTAAAATTGAAAAATAGAATAATTTTCAAAAACAATAATAATATATGACACAAGTATCCTTATTTTAATTTTTAACTAAAAGAGGAGCAACTGAGCAAGCCATATGAGAGAGAATAGTGAGGTCAAAGATGGAATAGAGATTCTCAACTTGGGCATTTTACAATTATTTCTTGCAATCCTAATTTTTGTAATGTATAATAAAAGAATAAACCAAAATCACTTTAATCTACAGAAAGAGGGACCAAAAGTATGTTAGCCATTATCATTTCTTAAAAAAAAAAATAACATAATCAGTTAAAATTCCAGAAATGAAGAGGCAACCAAAAGGCCAAACCCCTAAAATCCCATGAAAATAAACAACATAAGCATTTTTTTTAGCCCACACAATTATGAGTAAAAAAAAAGATAAAAAAAATTAAATGGATAAGCTTTCTACATTCCCACTAACCTAAACTTAAAATCTTCAAGTCACTGCTAAACCCACAAATCTATGACCATGAAAGCTCCATAAATCAAAACAAGATCACCAATCCATCCAAGCCCAGATCAGAAAAACGCCCATAAATCCATTTCTTATGCTTACGTTCTGTTTAAACATATTTGTGGCTCAATTTCTAACGAAATAAAAAAAATACAAGAACAAATTATACAATAATTTAAAGAAAAATCACAGAGAAGAAAAACAAAATAGAGAGAACTTACAGATTTAACGAATGTGGGAGTGGTCGGGGAAGAAGTCGTGAGAGAGCACCAAGAGAGAGAGAGAGAGAAAGCAGTAAGAGAGCCAGAGAGAAAGCACAATTTGCACAAATAGGGAAATAGGGAATGCAACAACTTAAAATTTTCTTAGGGTTTGTGGAAGCGACTTTTTTATTTAGGGTGTTGCAGCGTGTTTTTTTTTTTTTAGGGTATTCGAAACATAATACTGAGTGGGCCTTTTTTTAAACGAGCCTAAGGCGCCGGCCTAACTTGCCTTATGGTTAGGCCGGTCTTGTGTAAATGAATATTTGAAAGCTTGAAATATCGGATCTGAGATTGACAAATGTGGATGCACTTTTAGATCTGTTTAAAATCTTGGATTTGAATTAGGTTAGGCCGGTCTTGTGTAAATGAATATTTGAAAGCTTGAAATATCGGATCTGAGATTGACAAATGTGGATGCACTTTTAGATCTGTTTAAAATCTTGGATCAAAATTCAAATCTAACACCCTTTTATATTTGAATGCAGATTTGTAATTAGGAGATAAAATAACAAATGAGATATACTCATATTCCTGTTGAGTGTGGCTCGAAACTGATGGGCACCGAAGGGAAACTAGTTGGCTGAGGAGTCCTAAAGCAACAAGGCAATGATTGCTGTGCTGCCAAAAGTTTGAAGATTGACTTATGGTGGGAGTCCCTTTGGGATTAGACATCGACTAGTGATTGCCTAATCCAATTTCAGAATCATGACAGAATAAAACTATGCAAACAATGTGAGAGGTAGTACTAAGAAAATGTTCTTAAAACATGATGAGTACAGTAGCACGAGATAGAGCAAACCAAAGCAGTATTTTGCAGCATATTGTGGAGAAGAAAAACATGGTTTGAGCTTGGATTTCAGGCTTGGTGGCTGACTGATCTTGAACATTCTTCATGGATAGAGATGGGTGTACAAGGGCCTCAGGGCTCGGATTTTAGGTCTCAAACTCAAGGGATTTATTCTGTGTAATTTTTTTTTCTCTTAATAAAAGTACACGCTCCCTAGACGTAGGCAAGATTTGCTGGACCGCGTAAATCTCGGTGTCCATTTTATTGAAGTGTGTTTATTTAGTTATCGTATTGTAATATATTGATTTATTCCGCATATTATTCCTAACAAGTGGTATCAAAGCTTTGGTTCCGACTAGGGAAGAGTCAGAAGTGGGTCACTGAATATAGCACAGTGGCAGTAAGAGGACTCTCGGCGGCTAAGTTCGAGGTGGAGCCCTTCGATGGGAAGAATAAAATTTGTCAGTGGCAAAGTGCGGTTAAAGATATTTTGGTGTAGCAAAGCCTGATAAAAGCATCATCTGGAAAAGAGAAGAAGCTGACAAATATGAGGGGTGATGCTTGGGAAGAACTTGAGATGAGGGCAGTGAGAACCATCCACTTGTGCCTTGCACTAGAGATAAAGTATATAATGTTTTGAATAAAACTCCTACCACATATCTGTGGAAGAAGTTGGAAAGTTTATACATGTCTATATCTCTCACTAATAAATTCTTCCTGAAAAAAAATTTATATGAACTCCGGGTGGATTAAGGAACAAACATAATGGTTCATCTCAATGTGTTCATAAGATTATCACTCAACTGTTAAGTGTTGATGTGAAAATTGTAGAGGAAGACAAGGCTCACCTTCTCTTGGCTTCTCTTCCATTTTGATACATTGGTGACTATACCTTTTGTTGGAAAAGACATTCTCAGGATTGATGAGGTGACTGCGGCTCTGCTAGAGAAAGAGACATTCAGAAAGTCGGGAACACATCGTATTCTTAAGGGGTGATGGCCAAGGTTGATCAGCAGCGCAGAAGAAGAGTTGACATGGGCTCTAGAAACCCAAGGGGGTCACGATCGAAATTAAGGGGGAATAATAGTGGAAAATTCAAAGGCTTCTACTACCAAAAAGAAGGACACCTGAAGAGGGACTGCAATTAAAGAAAGCGTGATCTAGAGGTTAAGTTACAAAATTCAGATCAAACAAGCATTGAACATAATATTCTAAATGATGACGGTGATGTGTTTGTAATCACCATAGGTACAAATAATCTAGATAATAGATGAGTTTTAGATTTTGGGTGTTCTTATCATATATGTCCTGACAGAGAATGCTTTGACACTTACAAACCTTGTGATGGAGGAACCGTCCTAATGGGTAATGATGAGGTCTGCAAAGTCATTGTAATTGGACTAATTAAAATCAAAATGTTTTATGCTATGTGGGGAGCTCTATATAATGTGCGGCATGTCCCTGATCTTAAAATGAATTCCATTTCTTTGGCTACACTTGATTCCAATGGGTTCACTTTCACGAGAAAGGATGGGGCTCTAAAAGTTGTGAAATGAGCCATGGTTGTCATGAAAGAGAAAAAGCAAGGGAATTTGTATACACTAGTAGGGACTACAGTCATTAGCAGATAGCGAGAACCTACTAGTTTGGCTGCAAGAAGAAAGAAAAAAACCCGGATGGCAACAATCAAGTATGGCTTGCATTAGTTTTTCTTCTGGTTTCCATAATGCATGTTGTTAGTGCTCTGGCTTGGCCGAGTCCCCTATGTTTGTCAATTCCATGACCTGAGAAGAAGAACTTGCTAGAAGCTTGAAGGCTCAAGGTGATCAAGATTGAAGGTCATGCTCTACCGGATTGAAGCTCATCGTTATGGTAATCACAAAACAGATATTTGGCCATAGATGACTTTATGTGGTATCCACACCTTAGAGAGGACCATCCCTAGGCTTAGTTGCATATGTTGGTAATGGACATAATAAGCCTAGAGAGGAAGCTTGACAGTGAATTGGAAGAGAACTTGGAAATATGAATTAAGTTCACTGTTAGCTCGACCAGTCATTCTCACCAACCCCTCGGTGGAGACAGGATCCACCCATCGTGGTCAAAGACTGGTCGGCCAAATTGACTGAAGTTCTGGATCATAGAACTATCATTTTGGGTATGCCTCTGATCAAGAGTCTCGTATGCACCGACCCCTCAGTGATGAACTTAACGACACCTTATAGTTAACGACAAGCCGATGAAAAACTTATGAATTCTGGAGTTTGAACTCAAATGGGCTCTCGAGAAAACATACATGTTGGTAGTTCAAGACCGATCGAGAGTACCAGGATCGACCACCTCTCGGTAGATGGTGACAGGTCGTTCTGGGTAGGACAAGTTTCTGGACTTGAAAATCTATCAGCATGGTGTTGCCCCAGACCGAGCATCTCGTATGGACCGACCTCTCAGTGCTATCACTGTCGACCCATCGATGACACCGACCTGTCGACCGGAAAGTAATTATACCGTTGGGAGTGCATTTAATGCGCAACGGTCGCGTGGTTGAACGGTAATAAATATGAACATCGACACATCGGTGCCACTGACTTGTCGGTATTTGACAGCTTGAAAAATTGTGATGACTTCTCTATATATATGAGTATTGTGTGATCATTTAATTATCTTCCCTTGACTGAGAAAATTCACACACTCGAAGGAATGATCAACTCTCTTGTGCCTACACCTGAGAATCATATACAACCAATCTATTGATATAGTTATTAAAAGAGAGAAAGAGATGAGGAAATAAAAGATACAACTAGGAAAGTTTGGTAAAACCAGTTTCCTATTCACTTTGAGATTGTGATTGCTTTACGATGGCTATAAGGCGGAGCCTCGGCACACATTGGGTGGATCTTTGAGAAGCACACATCTTCGAAAAAGAACTAAAAGGTAAGTGCTTGTTGGTTTTAATTTTGTCTTTAAAATCTTTGTCTCGAAAGTGGATTAAGGAAGTCTGGCTCTAGAACCACTATAAAAGATCTAGAGCATCATATCTGGAACATGTTATGGGTGGAATTCCCAGCCAAATAAATAGGTGGAATTCCTATTTTACATGTGGTGGGTGAAATTCTCAGCCGAATGAGTGAGGTAGAATTCTTACTCTAATTGTGACGGTGTAAGTCCCCACTTAGTGAATTTGGAGATAACTCAAGTTGAGCTAGTCCTAACAGTGGATGTAGTTTAGGTAACCGAACCACTATATATCTTGTGTCCTTATGCTTGTGGTGTTAGAGCTAATTTCTTGTGTTGATTGCTTAATCACATTTGCTAACACACACACACACTTGATTGTTGTATCCGCTGCACTTAATTAATCAATCAAGTAATTTTTAAAAGGACCAACAAATTGGGATTGACCTATTCACGCCCCCCCTCTAAGGTCAATCGTGTTCCCGAAGGGAACTTTCACAGGTGATAACAATTTTGGAAAGGAAAAGTGACGAAGATCCACACAGAGAATAATGCTGTAAAACCAATGAGTACACTCAAGTTCAAGGATGGTTTGTAACACCCCGCCCTTTTTCAGTCGAAATCATAGTCTATTTTTTTTTTTAAAAAAACAAAGGTGATAAAGAGCTGGACGTCACGACGCGAGCTAAGTCCGAGCTTCCAAAGCCCGACCCTTAACTGGCCAACCATATGTGTGCGTGGACCCAGTCCACTAAAATGGTTCACACGTACTCAAGTTAACTTGCGGAATAAATCATATATGCAGAATAACAATAGAATAACAATCCTATTCCAATTTAGATAGCAAAGTAGTTTAACACTTAATAATAATTATCATAACTTAAATATCCAAACATTAACCATCCAATCCATAGCAAATAAATCTACGTTATTACAATTCCGAATAACATAAACAACATATAGCTTAATCATCCAAGCTCCTAAGCTTGGCTCCAATCACGTCCTCGTTCCGTTCCCTTCCTGTGTCATCAACTAGGGTAAAAGTAGGCATTAGACAACGCGCCCAGTAGGTATTCCAATTAGGGCTAATACATAGGTTAGTACCAAAAATCCAGATATTATATATATCAAGTCCATATATAATAAATCATACCATACTTATAAAACATCGTATCCAGAATCATATATGATAATAGAGATCCAATCATACAGATAAAAACCAGAAACCTTGCATGATAATAAAGATCATAATCATGCCGATTCAATGCCATGCCATGCTATCATATGCAATGAGTCCCACCCATCACAATACATGTAACCTCTTGATGGAATTCTCCTCATCAAGGTATCTCCATAGTGGTCTTTCGGTCGCCCCGACAGAGTGTGGCCTCCGGTTACATTATAAACATAGTATCCTCTTGATGGTAAGCTCCTCATCAAGGTATCTCCACAGTGGTCTTTCGGACGATCCGACGGAGTGTGACCTCCGGTTACAAATCATCCCTCCCATACCATGCATGAGATGCAAATGCCAACATGCTATAGAATATTACAAAAATAGCATGAAAATCCCATAATTGCAACATATTGTTTGATACCAAAATAACTTATCAAACATGAAATAAAATCATCATAAATACATAATACATATCCATGGTTTCAATGATGTAGGAATCCTACCCAAGACAACTAAGGTGTCTTTGAGCTTTAAACCGGCAACCGTTCAAGATCGTATACTGCTTGTGAGGTCCCGTCACCTTGAGTTTATGCTCTTCCTTTAATCCTTTGATCTTTTAAATTAAGTCTAAGGTCATATCACCTTTAATTCATTAATCTAATCATACATGAGTCCATAAAAATTCCTTAGTGGGGTTCGGCCATACAACATGGCTGAATCTCACCAACTTAAATTTTGTCCAAGTTCATTCTCACTTGATTTAACCATTCATATCTAATTAAATCCTTTTAACATTAACATCTACCTAAGTCCATAAAAATATTCCCCAAACCATGGCCGAACCCATGGTCTTTCATTTCCATGATTCATTCATACATCTAAGCCACTTGTACAAATCCATATCCAATATCACCACCACCCATGGGGTTCGGCCATACACCATGGCCGAACCCATGGGCCTTCAATTTTAACTATATTTACCTTTTTGCCATTATTCTTTCCATGACTAAACTCTCCTATCATTTTTACATATCTATGTCGATAATTGACCCATAAACATAAATCCATAGATGGTCCACTAATCATGACATACAACCTTAATAAATTCCTAACCAATGTCTCCATTCCATAACTTGATAACCATTCATTTACATATGCATATAACCCTAAATGACTCATAGTATGGTTCATCCAATCAAGATATAATACTAATTGACCCATTTAAAAATGGTTCATGGAGTTCGGCCATACACCATGGCAGAACCCATAATGTCTCATTTTCCCATCATCTCCTTTAATTATTTACAATCTTTAATACATAACGCAAGTCCCTCCATGGGAAATTTAATCATAACCTTAGGTCATCCTTTTCAACCAAAGAATCCATAATTCATTCATTACATTTCTTCATGGGGTTCGGCCTCATACTATGGCCAAACCCATGGTACATAGTTATTTACCATTTACCACCTTTGAGACCCCTTTTAAAATGATTAATATTATTCCATTGTTTTCCTCCTTTAGAACTCTTTAAAGTCACCAACATTAATCCATATAAAACCCTTTAAAAGTATCAATAGCCTTCCATTTTAAAATCATAAATCCAAGATTGGTCTTTTGATGGGGTTCGGCCATACATCATGGCCGAACCTCATCCAACCCCTTTTTGGTCTTTGATGGTTCTTGTGTATACCATTTAGGGTTTGGCCATGCAAGGCTAGCCCATGATCCATAATCATAATCCTTATAGGATCCATGCAAGAGGTCCTTTGTCATAATAAGACTAGGGTTCGGCCATGAAATGGCCGGACCACCTTCCTTGACCATCTTACTTAATCAAAATTCTATTAAGTACTTACCGGTTCCGCGACTCCTCCGGTTTTCTTCTCTCCTTCTTGTTCCTTTGATCTTCTTCTTCCTTAGCCTTTTCTTCCTCCTTGATCCTTGGCCGAGTGTGTGAACTTGAGAGGTCTTGAGATGAAAATCCAAAGAGAGGATTCGGCCAAGAGGGTGTAGGTTTGAGAGAGAGAAAAGCTTGGGATAGAAAATTCTCTAAGTCCTTTGTCTTTTGTCCTTGAGAGGGTCGGCCTTGAGTGAGAGAGGGAGAAGTGAGATAAAACAAGAACTTCTCCTTGCTGCCCAATGTAAATCAGCCAAGGGTGGTGTCCTTTGGTTGATACCCCTTTGTGTAACTCCCATGACCTTTCAACTTCCTCATAATGATCTATATGGAGTCTCATCTCATGAGATGAAACTCCCACCCTTCCAACGTGTAGCATTGCATGTACTTTGTGTAACAACACAACTCTCCAACTTCCTCATCTTGATCCATGAGGGTATGCCAAAGGTGGTGTCCCTTGGTGGCACCCCTTTGTAACTTCCATGACCTTTCACCTCCCTCATTATCATTTGCTTTGAGGGTTTCATCCCATGAGATGAAACTCACCAACTTTGTGTCTCTTGGGTTTCCATCATGAGATGGAAACTCTCTCAACGTGTATGCCTTGTATGTCTTTGTGTAACAACCAATAACTCTCCAACTTCCTCCTCTGATCCATGATGGTCGGCCAAGGGTGGTGTCCTTTGGTGACACCCCTTGGTAACTCCAATGCCCTTTCACCTTCCTCCTTTAGGATCCATTTGGAGGTTTTATCCTTGAGATGAAACACTCCCAACGGTTTGGCCCTTGACTTGAGTCTTTGAAACAAGTACAACCCCTCATCTTACCACTCATCTCACTTGAGATGAAGGTCCCATTAATTTCCATTCAACTCATTCAACTCAACTCACTTCTTTAATTCAACTCACTTAAAATCAACTCATTTAACTCACTTAAAATCAACCCAATCACATAATTTCATTTCCAACTTAATTCAGCCCCAATTAAGTAAGCTTAAACCCACTTGGTAGTCAACCAAGTCAACCACGAACCATTGGGTCCCAATTGGGCATTTTGACCCAATTGACAATTTTGACCCAATTAAATAAAACTTCACCCATTTGATTCACTTGAACCATATACAACATCCGTTGGGTCTTAATTGACCAATTGACCCAATTATCAAGCCTTACCCATTTACTTCTAACTAGCTCATATATGATCTATTAGGTCCCAATTGGACTTTTGACCCAATTGGCAATCTTGACCCAATTAAATAATTCTTACCCATTTATTTCCATTGATCCACATCTACCATCCGTTGGGTCTTATTTGGGCAATTGACCCAACATTTACCCATCTAAGGTTCATATCCATTAATTCACAATTTCAATGGCAAAAACCGTAAATATTTATAAACTGAAAATCTAGGGTGTTACATGGTTTGGGTTTGATCAAATTTTCTCATTGATAGAACTGGTGGAGCATCCCAGGGCGTGGGGGTGGACATCTTAAACAAGATGTGGAGTTGCAATTCCAGTACATATCATGGTCTCAGGTAGTCTCCAGGGTTGGTGGAATTCTTGCCAAGGTGGAAATTGCTGAGTGTCACTCAAAACTGATGGGCGCCGAATGGAAACTGATTGGCTGAGGAGTCCTAAAGCAGGAAGGCACCGACTTCCTTGTTGCCGAAAGTCAGGAGATTGACTTACGATGGGAGTCCCATTCGGATTGGGCATCGACTAGTGATTGCCTAATCTAGGTTCTTAAAACATGATTGGTGCAGTAGCACGAGATAGAGCACACCAAGGCAGTCAGCCAGAGAAAGACATGACAGAGAAGACTTGCACAAAATTCTGCAGCATATTGTGGAGAAGAAAAACATGGTTTGAGCTAAGATTTCATGCTTGGTGGCTAATTGATTTTGACCATTCTTCAAGGATAGAGACAAGTATACAAGGGTCTTAGGGCTCGGGTTTTGGGTGTCAAACTCGAGGGATTTATTATGTGTAAATTTTTTATTTTTTCTTTCTTAATAAAAATACACGCTCCGTGGACATAGGCAAGATTTACCGAACCACGTAAGTCTCAGTGTTCATTCTATTGTGGTGTGCTAATTTATATCGTGCTATGATATATTGATTTATTCTACATATTATTCCTCACAATTCTATCATTTGAATTAATATATTTTTTAAACTATTTTGATGGTTTTGCTGTTTTGTTTTTTTTGTTCTTCTTTATTTTTTAGGTATTAGAGATGTTTTAAATTGCTTTCTAGGTTTTTTCTTCTAATTTTTCACTAGTTATATACTTTATAATATTTAGGTTTTCTTTTCTTTGTATTGGAACTTTACCATTTAATTAAATAATTTTTTATTTTTTGTTGAGGAGGATGCAAAAACTTTTAATGTGTGGTTACTAACAGGAAAATAACAATTTTACCCTGATAATTAGACTAGTTAGCCCTTGAATTGTAATAAATAAAATAAATTAATGGAATTTTAGAGTTTTGCAGGAGAAATAGAGAAATTCAAGAAAAGAAGTAAAAAAGGAAAAAAATGAAGAAATTGGCCAGAAGAGCTATTTTTGAAAAGTGTGTGAATTTTACTAAATAAATTTGAAAATGATTATAAAATACCATAATTAAAATCCAGTTATGAGAGTTTGGAGTATGCTAATTATTTTGGACTTTGAATTTTTAATTATGGTAAATTCACAACATTTGATGAAAGTGGGTCCATGCCTAAAGTCCTATCCCATGTTCAGAAGCCCATAAAGAAGTCTAAAATGAAGGGATGAAGACTGTAGGGAGAAATTGGAAAGTTAAATTCGTGTGGAATCTCAAAAATTTAGAGGATAATCATTAAAAAACGAATTTGGAAGGAATCTTAGAAGGAACATTTTGACATAGTCTCAATATTTTGACTATAACGTTTTACTCTGATTTCCAATCGACTTGATTCTTTTTGCATTGAGAAGAAGACTTAAAGGAATACTACATTGTATTTCACGAAATTTTCATAATTCAGACGTTTACTAATTCAAAATTGACCTGTAGTGTATGTGTAAAAAAGCGGGATTTGCACATACTCTCTAAACCAATCCAAAATTCGAAAATCATGGAGAGATTTTCTCTCAAAATTCGCCCATGTCTTGGAATAGAAGTGAATTTTAAATTTGATTGATTAAAGGAGAGAGAATTTTGGAGAAATTAAATGAGAGAAAATTATGGAGAAAGTCTCTCCATTCGATAATTGTGGAGAAATCCTTTCCCAATCCATTCCTATATCCATTTCTTCTGAGCATTATAAATAGAGAGCACTTCTTTGGAAAAATTCAGTTGATCAAAAGGCTAAGGTGTGCATTGAAGTAGGAAGAAGAGAAGATCAAGAATTCATCAGGAGAGTTCAAATTTTACATGGGGATTTAGGTTGGTAATTTCGAATTTTATTCTTGTATTTTCAATTCAAAATTACTTTGGTTTGTAATTCATTATTTGTTTCTCATCAATCAAATAAGATTAAGCCAGATATTGTTTAGATTTTCTGTTTTCCAATTTTCGAATTATGCATGGTGATGGTTTGATTTTGTTTTTATTCTTTTTATGAATCAATATTGGAAATTATTCTAAGAATTTCAAAGAAAGTGGATGAAATAATTAGGATAGGTGGAACTTGATTTTCCAAATCTAAGGCACTTTTTGAGAGTGAATAAAATACTAAGATTTGGAATTACAAGTAGAAATTCTACCTTGGCCTAAGGCTTGAATTGAATTTTCTTGTTTAATATAATTCATTGTTTTCATAATTGGAATTTTTATGGATGAAAAGCTTGAATGTATATCTGAGAATTTAAGAGAGCTCCATTATCTAGGCCTTTATTTTATTTTTCTTTGAATATGGGAAATGATGCCATTTTAAGTGCTTGATTCAAGTCACTTGTAAATAATGTGAATAATTTTGATTTTCTTTATTTTTTCCTTTATTTGCCTATAAATCCAATTTTTTTGAAACATGGAACTAGGCTGGAATTTGATGTGAGTGTCTTAATTTTGTTAATTCTAAGTTAGAATAAGGTTATTTATAATTTTCTAGATTAATCATACCATCTTAAGTGAGTTCTATGTAAATTTTAGATCTAAGATTAATTTAATTACTTTGAGATCTTAAAGATGATTTTTTATGAATCATGATTTTATATGAATTTAGTATTTTAATTATTTAATTTCCAATTTTAGATGATGTTTCTATTTTTAGAACGATTCTAAGTTTGAGGTTTATTTCTAAGTTTAGAATAATTTTTCTATTATTAGGTTTCATTCCAAAGTTTTGCAATTTCTTGGACCACATAATTTCAATGGCAAGTATTTTGGATATATTTTCCCAATTCCCTATGGCTTTGACCTTGCACTCATAAATGTATACTATAAATGGTTCTTGCGCTTGTGAGTATTTACAATTTCACAACACTGAGATTTGCAAGATTAAATATTTCATCCTGAAGAAACCTAACAGTGTTAGAATGTGTAGTGACTACGAGTAAGACCTTTCTCTCTCTAGCCCACATAGGTGTAGTTCAACTGGTAACCTCCTGCCTCAAGAAGTGGGAGGTGCCAAGTTCGAGCCCCCATGACCTCACGTGGTGTGCCCTAAGGGCAGTGAGTATCACCTGTGGGGGTTTTATGTTGGGTTTCCTACAGTTTCCCACATGTAATTCAAAAAAAAATTCCTTTTTCTCTCCTTTTAAAGTTTCTTCTTTTGCATATACTCTTTGATAATTCTATCCTACTGTTAGTGCCTCGGTTTGACCGAGTCTCTAGTTTGTCAATTCCATGACTATGTCAGACCTTGCCTTGGAAGAATAAAGTTTGAAGAATCAAAATCCAAAAGCAGGATCATGTGTTTTGCAACCATCCAGGTAAAATGGACCTTAGTGGACTATAGATTGAACCCAAACACCATAGTCTAAAAGATCATACATTAGAAAGGGGTTAAAAGAGCTTAATTTGAACATTTGAACACTGTCAGGCTCGAGTCCCTCGATCTGAGGCTTAAAATTCATTATCTGCACTATACCATGAATAGTGTCCCAAGGCGAGCACTGTAGCATTGGCTGAGTGAATAGTGCTCGAGCCCTTGAGATTCTCCTGAGGCCTTGAGGCTGAGAGCAAGTTTTATGACAGTAAGACTATCCGTTTGCTTAGCTGTACTAGTCATTGTAGGCTCCTTGAGCCCTTGAGCTACAGTACTCAAGGACTCGAGGACTAGCCGTTCTGAATAGTAAATCTATAAATACTGCTTGTTTCTCTAAGCACAATGAAGTCTAATTAAGTGAGATTATTTCTAATCTATCCCAAAATCTCAGAAAGGGTTCCTACCTTTTCAAATCATCCTAAACCTCTTTCAATCTCCTCTAATCACATCAACAATTGTTAGTGGTGATTTCAAGGCTATCTTAGCTTTAAATGAAAATGATTAAGAGATTATCGTCTAGGAAAATCCTGTAGCATTATTATCCTACCTTAGATCCATCCTCTCCTACAGTTGCAAACATTGGAGCATCTCAAGTATTGAAGATCAAAGTATTGAGGCATCACTGAAGAACACTCACTCAAGATCCAAGCTAAACTAAGGCAAGTGTTCTTTGTTTTATTTCATTCTATCATTGTACGGTGGATTTGATCAGTGTGATTGAACCACCTTAAAAATAGGTGTTAAGGAATAGACCATGGTGGTTGAACCTTTTAAAACTAAGTTATAATGTTTGGGAGGGATTCCCATACATAGTGGATTTGAAATAGCTCAAGAGTATGTGAGGTCAACAGTGGATATAGATTCAGGTGAACTGAACCACTATATATCATTTTACATATGTGGTGTTTGATGAATTATTTCTTATTCTTTTCACATAGTTATTTATTCCTGCACGTTATTCGTGTTTAAATTATTCATAAATAAGTATAAACCTTATAAAAAGACTAGTGCATTGGTGTAGCACGAATTTTCACCTACTCTGCTAAGATCTTATTTGTCAGTTCTGTTTTTGTACTCTTTTTCTTTTTCTTTTTAATGATTTGTCAATTCCTTTTGATTGAAAGAAGTAAAGATGTTCTGATTTTGATAAAAAATAGAATGAAACACTAAAATTTTAGTATTGAGGTTTGTTATAAGTTGTTTCGATATGTTTTCGTTAGAACAGGTCCAATTCGAGTGAATTTGGCTCGTTTCGACCTCAGTTGTTCTTCTAATATTTTATCATTTTTTTTTTCTCAATTTTCTATCATATTCGTTTAAAATCTCAAAGTACTGTTGAAATCAATCATGAAGGACTATTACGGGCCCAAGCTTATTCTAACATTCATTTTTCGACTAATTGATCTTTGACATTGAAACCATTAGATGTTTTTGAACTTTTTAATGACGTAAGTGATTAGAAATTTAGTATTGAGTTAAGATTGTCTACTTAGCATATACTCCATCTGTCCCAAATTAGTTGTCCTGTATGAATTTTGGAATTGTCCCAAAATAGTTATCTCATTTATAATGGAGTAGTATAAAGTGTGTTGAAAATGGATGAGATCACATGGAGTGATAGTCTATATAGAGAGTTTCTTAAAAAATACAAATATTTCAAATGACACAACTAAAATGGGACGGAGAAAGTATTATTTTCAATTATATAGTGGGTATTTTATGGATGTAACAAAAAATTAAAATAAATGGAATAGGTGTGACCATGTGTCTTGAGTTGAATTTTGAAGAAAGTTGGAACTCAAGTTCCTCTGGGTTTTTTTGTCTAATTATTTTTTAATTAATTCTTATGAAAATAAAATTCAAATCCATTTAAGTTAGCAATTAATAAACATGCTATAATATTTTTTATGCCTGAGATCCCAAGATCGCCAACTCTCTCCAAGTATGGGAGTACTAGGTAAAACCTTGGGGGTACGCAGACCCTTGTAAGCCACGTGCATCGAGTTACTAGAGAACTCAAACCTTGGACCTTTAGTTTTTGAGTCGGAATGCTTACCAGAGTTACTCGATGCTATTATCACATCAGATTCCCTAATGAAAAACATTTAATGATAATTTATATTTTTATTTCTGTGATTATTAAGAAATAATGTATATAATAGATTAAAATATTTTTATAATTTACACTGTATTTTATATTTATATTTTTATACTACTTTTTTTAAAATAAAATGTCAAAAGAATAGGTACGCGGATCATTCTCTCTTATCTGATTTATTTTTTTTTTTCAAAAAAATTATAGGAAATGCAGAAAATTATGGGTTTATTGGTTCTTTAATTTTTCATTAAATATCGGTCATTTAGATGTTCAAATGTTATTTTGAAATTACGACATTGAGAATTTCCAAAATTAATAAAATGATGAAAAATTATAAAAAGTTGTAGAAAAAATAAGAAAAAGAAGTGTAGAAATATTTTGATAATTTATTTTCTTAATTAATGAGTGTTATTTTTAAGTTATGAAATTTAGAAATTTAAAATTAATTAATAAAACCGATAACCATCACATGGTGTGCGACCTGACCTTATTCAGATGCTGGCTGATTTCTTCCTTTCCCTATTTGCTTCTCTTTAAATGGTAATACAGACTCCCCTTTGTTTATTCTTGCTGGCAGCTTCTTCATTGTTGGACCCTTCCATCATTCTCTTCCATTCTATTTTATTTTTACTTCCATTCTTATTCTTCTTATCTTCCCATTATTCTCAGTGATTTTTGTTGAACTATATTCACCGTTTTGACTTATGATATGCAATAGAGCTTAGAAATTAGTCACATAGTTTTCCCTTTTTTATTGGATTCCATTCGGCTGGTAATACAAGCTTCCATCTTTCTTTCTCCTTATCATTTTTGCTGATTTCTTGCTAATTTCCTTTTCTTTTTAATTCGATTCCATCTCTAAAAAATCGTCAAATTTGCTACTGAGATTTGGCATGGAAATTGGCTGCAATGTCTTTCATCTATATTTTCTTTCGATTTGGCATGAGATATCAGCCGTAATCAATTTTTTAACATCTAAGGACCGATATTAAATGATATCAATTGATATCGCTGTTTTTTCAATATCTGGACCGATATCACTTTTTTGTATTTTTTTAATTCATAATGATTTTATATAATATCGGGCCGATATTATTTTCATACGGCCGATGTATATTGTATAATCTGATATATATCGGCCCTTTAAAATCATATCGGCCGATATTATCACACTTGTGTGGGAGGGAAACTTAGTTAAGTTTGTATTTGATATGCATGACTCAATGCTTAAAAATAGTAGGGTCAGATTAGATATTTTCTATTGTGCAATGGTTATTCACACTCTCGAGAGTGTGTGGTATTATCTTTCACACTAGACATGGGACCTATAAAAAAGAATAGTGATGTATTCGTTGGGATGGGTTTTCATTTTTTTAATTTGTGGCTAAAAAAAAACATATTTATTGGAAATCAAGTCATATTTTTTGACTTCTGCAAAATTTGATTAATTTAACCTTTTTTAGTCTTTAAATTTCGTGGCTTTGAAAAAACTGATTATTAATAACACCAATGTGATATTTGATGGGCTTCATATTCAAATAAATATTTTTTTCCAATAGATCGATCACCACTTTATTTGATTAGACTCATGTAAAAGTGTGTAAGGTAAATACTATACATATTTTATATGTGCATAATTATCCTTTCATTCATTCATTGTTTCTTTATTATTTCTTATTATTTTTTTTAGATTTTAAGGTTGGAAGTTAAGGAAAGTGAACCTCAACTTCAATTTGGCCCATCTTGGGTTCATCTTTTAAAACTAATTTGACCTCACATAATTCAATCCATCTTTCATCCACCCATAAATATAACAATGTTCACCTGTAAACAAGTTTGCATGAATTTTAGTGTAAAATTTGTTTCGTAGTGCCTATATTGGATCAAATTGATCCATTCTCTTTCTCATTATGAATTGTACTTGTATCCAATTTGACACCAATTTAATTTTTAGACTTGTGAATTGAGGAGGAGAGGAAGGAGAGAAAGAGGTATTTAAAAAATGAGGGAGGGAGAGGGTTGCATGGGCCGGGTTTATGTTAAAAGGGGAAAGGTTTCGGTCATGGAAGTGGGTCATTGGTTTGGGGCTTTGCTTTTTTTTTTTTTTTTTAATTTTCTTATTATTTTCTTTATTACCTGTTATCATTATTATAATAATAATTATTATTATCTCTAATTCTATTTTTTTAAACTCAAGTAATAAATTATGAATTTAGCATTTTGGAAAAAAAGAATTAGAGATAATAATAATAATAATAATAATAGGAAATAAATAAAATAATAAGAAAACAAAAAAGAGAGCAAAGCTCCAAACCTGTGACTCGCTTCCATGACCCAACCCTTTCCCCTTTTTAACATAAACCTCGGCTCGACCCATGCGACCCTCTCCCTCCCTCAATTTTTAGACCATTGATTTGATGTGATATCGTTACATAGAAGTAAATTTTTGAGGGCATTGAAAAATATAACTTCTCTTATCCAATCAAAATAAAATGTCGTAGGTACTATATACAAGTCATGGTCTTTCAAACCCATCCATCCATATAGGCTCAGGCTAAAAATCTTGGGATCTCTAACGGGTCATGTTAAATAGTGGACCCTACCTGATGATCATAAAATTATATGGATGAATCGATTATCACGAGAACTATTATACTATAAAAAGTAGGATCTATTGAATCATGTCAGCCATTGATTTTTTTTAATTAAAAATGAACTACTTGATAAGTATTTTGACCTTTCATGTCTAATCCAATGATTGAGGATGCATCATATGTAAATTATAAAAGGTTGGATCTTGAGTTTTAAAAATAAAAAAATAATTCTCACATACTGGATTCAAAGCAAAGTGGGGCCCAACATGTGGAGTTTATGCCCGGATGCAAAAGACGTCTGGGTGTTTCCTGGATTTCACCACATACGTAGCGAGATCACCGGCAAATTAACTAGAACCAATTTTGGTGAAAATGGCACGATGGCTCCACTTGAATCTATATAGAGGGGTGGATTTAAAATGCCTTGTCTTGTACATGCCGTCTATAAAATTGTCTAATATATAATTTAGCTTATATATATATATTAATATAAATTTTTGTGAATAGTTTTTTTGGTGGTATGATTTAATCTTATAATATTTTTTCATCAATAGCACTTTATTTATGTACGTATTGTTTGAAAATCTTTAAGATATTAGATGAGTCGAAATATTATGATTTTAAAAATAAAAAATATGAATCAAAATACTTTATTAAAAAATTATACCAGTTAGGATACTAAACCTATTTGGATTATGCAATATTTTTTGGCTAGAGTGGGGTAGACTAGTGCAAGGACTGATCGCAAATCTTTAGGATGGAGAGTCGAGTTGACTTGAATCAAACTCAGACATGCATGATGTCGATTGCTTGGGTTTCACAAAATCAGACTCTACCACTCTCATGGAGCTGAAATTTGGATGGACGGGTTGGGTTGCATTGATAAACTCAATCCAACTCATATAAAAAATAATTGAGCCTAGTCAGACTCGACCAACTTGGTAACCCGAATGCACAACCAACCCGACCTAGGGCCCAAGAATCCAACCTGACCCGTTTTAACTCAAATTAGAAAAAAAAACAACTTAAAATAAAATAAGAAAAAAAACAAAATACCTGGATCTGATGAAAACCGTTAATGGAGAAGGGGAAGGGACCAAGAGCCGAAGAGGATTGAGAGGGGGAGAGGACCAAGAGCCGAAGAGGATTGAGAGGGGGAGAGGACCGAGAGCCAAGGAGAAAGGGATCACCACTAATCAAAAGGAGTGAAGGAGAGGGATCGCCATCGCAGTTGAGAGAGGGAAACTCAAGGATCGATATCGGAGCTAGTGAGGACTCGAGAGAGGAGAAGACAAGAAGAGAGGATCAGAGCGAGTGAGACTCGAGAGAAGATAAAAGGAGAAGGTCGGAGCAAATGAGACTCCAGAGAAGAGAAATAAAAGGGCATAGCTGGTGAGAGAAGAGACAGGGTTGGCGTGAGAAGAAGGGGCAGCTGAAATTGAAGGGAGAAATGAAAAATCAAGAGAGGAATAATGGAGACTCGAGAGAGGAAATTCGGATGATCAACTCGGATTGAGTCGAGTCGAAGTTAAAAGTTGAGCCCATCCTGACTCAAACTTAAATCTATTTTATTTTATTCAATCCAGTTCGACTCTAAATTTAAAAATACATAACTCAACCACTAATTTTTTAGGTCAGATCATTTAGATTGGGTCAAAACCCCTTCTTTAGTTTCTATGTAGTTGTATGAGACACTCCATCTTAAGAGAGCGTCGAAATTTGATGGCACACTTTTCTTGAGTTGGACATAGCAGTCACCTCATTATGTTCGTAAAGTTGATTTTCATTAAGGCATGGAAATTTTTAGGATTGCAACTTGGGTTGGACGGGTCGGGTTCCCTAAAACCCGATCTGACTCGAGTTGATATATATGGAACTCGACCTGACCCAACCCGAATTCTCAACTTGAATCTCACAACTGACCCGACCCGAATTCTAACTTGAATCAACCCGATTTTGACCCGACCCACATTTTGATTCCATTTTAGACTAATTTTAGTCGAGTCGGATCGGGTTGTGTCGGGTCGGGTCAGGTTAATTTATAAAATCCTCAACTCGACCAGACCCGAATTTCATGCGGGTCTCTTCTCAGTCTGACCTGACCCGCTGCCCCGAAATTCTTGACCCAACCTGACCCACATGATTTCTCGGGTCGGGTCTACCCAAGTTGCAGCCGAAGGTGGAAGAATGTTAGATGTAGAACGAAGAATGTGTGCTTGGGCGTAATGGCTTTAGTCATATGTAAACAACAGTGAAACTTAATCTTAGTGAAAGTTAATTAAATTTATTTTAGATTAAAAGAAGAAAGATATGTTAGTAATTTATAAAAATAATTCTAAGGTCATTTTAATCTAATCTAAAACTAATACTTGTGAATTTTGATTTAATTTACATAATTTTTTCTGAAACAACAAAAGCCCTCACAATTCATGACTAGAAATATTATAATTTAGCAAAATCTGCAAATGCTACAAAACAGTATGTTTCAATCTATAGAACTTCTGGAAGTGCCAAACCCCTTGACGTAATTTTAAGTTAAATTTTTTAACAATAACTTTATCTGTAAGATTTTAATATTAAATATGATATTCTGATAATGTGGTATTAGAATTAAGTCCAAATCTAATAATGTGAAGCGGATCTAAATATAGATTTAAAGTAATTTAAATTTGAATTCAATAATAGGAAGTAAAAATGAACGAGGATGTTTTTTTTAGATGACATGAGTATCCGTACCGCATATTGGAAGTGATACTAAGTCCACGGGCATCTGCAAACTTTTGAATCTACACAAATCAGTTAAGTCTATAGAGAAGTCCGTTAGAGTTGAGCGTAAATCGAACTCAAGACTCCGCTTATAAGACGGGCATTTTAACACAGACCAACCCACAAAATTGAGAGAGAGAGAGAATTCTACCAATAATTGGAACACAATTTATAAAATGAAAACCTGTACATCTCAAATCGTCCCAAACAATTTATCATAATGGAAACACACGAGTGCTAATAGATCCATTGTCTAGTAGTAAAATATTGTAAACACAAGTAACATGATGAGAACCTCCAATCTCAAACCTCTAATCTTAAAATCATACCAAACATTTCATCAAAAGGAGAACAGATATCAGTAGTTCAAATTGACCCATCCATGTAGTACTAAAATGAAGTGTGCATATATTGGTCAACATTCCTTTCCAGTGTTCAGAGGCAGCATTCTTCACATAGCCAACAGCAGCAGAGACCAGCAAGACTGCAAGGTGAAATAAACTTTTGAGATACAAAGAAGATCCAAAAGGTAATGGGTGAAGAATTTGAAGATGTCCAGGATTTACCATCCCTCAATGAAGCCTCGTTCTCCTCTCTTGGTATTGGAAAAAGAAGGGCACCTCTTCTTTTTAACAGGAAGAGGGGGATTTTCAGTTGGGTATCCTGAATCCAATCGAACTCGAATTAATCTCAGATCAAATAATACGAAAGAGATGAAACTAGTGATGCATACACCCTTTGCTGCTACTGCAAATATCCAAGTTATTGATATATGCAATGGAACCCGGATCCACAGATCAATATAGTTAAATATTTATTTAACAAAATTTACACCCACAAGTTATTGATACCAAAATATTCTTTCCCTGTTCAAAATAGTTAAATAGCTAGTATTAGAGAAATCTATAAGAAAAAAGGCCAACAAGAAGACTCTTTGTTGGGAGAAACGTCCTTCCCACCTCGTAAAAACAACAAACAAAAGAGGAAATCAACACCACAGACACTAATAGCTGTGAATATTGTTAAAACAGCTTGACCCACGACTAGATCATAGTATATCTCTAATGATTAGTTCCACAGTCTAACAACTGTGAATATCTATCTTGTGTATGTTCATAATTTGTATATATAGAGAGATAGAGAGAGACCTGGAGGAGGTTGGTCCTTCCTCTCTTCTTGTGTTTCTGACTTCGGCATTGTGGAGGAGAAGTTGTAGCAGCTTTGGGGCTAATCCTCTAATTTTTGGTGGTCTATGGGCACCTCTTGGTGTTTTTATGAGGGAGAGGGGGGACACTGATTTTGATTTGATAAATCATCTAAATTACTGCCACATGACAGGCGACAAAATTCGAGAAGTAGGCTTACTTGCTCCCCTTAAAAAGATGAAATGGCACATCACTTTAATCTTTTAATTGACGAATAAATCATGAAAGAGATCAATTTTTCGCCCGTCTGATTATTCTGCCTCACTTCATTACTTTCTGAATGGAAAGGGGAACACGTCTCTCTTCTTATCCAACCATATAATAATCATATGGGTTATGTCTGCGTAGAACATAGATAAAAATCTAATAGATTATTCATCGATGCAAGTCTTTAGAAATTTGATTGATCATATAATCTTCATCCCTCATAAAATGTCAAAGAAATTGCGTCACAGATGTGGATGGTGTTGACAAATTGTGCTCATAGTGGATTTCTTTAGGTGGATGATAACGACTGATTCTATTGATTCTATTTCTCATATTTATTTCTTTAGATAGGCTCATATGTCACTTCCAGACCTAATTGTATTGCCAAATAATTCATACATGACAACCACATACTGTGGCCCATGGCAATGAAAATCATCTTGCAAGATGCTTTGCTGAAACTACGAGTCGATGACTGACCTTTATTTTTTATTTCTGAAGAAACAAATGTCAGTGCATTCCCGGCTCGGATGGGAGACTTTAATCCTTTCAATTTTAAAATTTTCAGGTAGATTATCTGATAGTAAATATTAAAATAATTTAACAAATATTAGGTATTTTAACCATTTTTTTGGAGAGGACGTGATGAGCACAGGAAAATAACTATTTTATTTTTCTATTTGGACTAGTTAACCTTTATTTTGTGTGTTTTAATGGGATTTTGGAAGTTTTGCAATATTTATAGGGAAATACAAGATATGAGAATTCAAAATGGTGAATTTTGTAATTTTTTGACATAAGTTGATATTTTTTGTAAAATTGAATTTTTTAATAATTATTTTATCACAATTTTAGGAGTTTTATTATTTTAAACAAATTAATTTAAATCCATTTATGAGAATTTGGATTAATTTGGTCATTTTTAGAATTGAACGTAAGTGATAAAATTATTTATTAGATTTTCTATACTTTGAAAAGCCCAATTATTAAGCCCATTAAGAAAAACTCATGAAGAAATCCACATGTGTGAAGTCTATTTTCATCATCACAAGCTACTTTTGAGGAAATTCAAAATTTACAAGTCATTATAAGAGGATTTTCGAATTTGCTAAATGGATTAAGGAAAAAGAAACAAAATAAGAAGTGGAGAAAAGGAAGAAGGGTTTGACATAGCTTCAGTATTTTAGCCATAAAGTTTCACTCCAATGTCCGATTGATTTGATTCTTTTTTTTTTTGGAAAGAAGACATCAAGGGTTACAAATTTGTAGTCACAAAATTTTGTGATTTGGACTTTAACTAGGTCAAAACTGAGCTGTAAGGTGGTATATGTGTAAAAAATGAGATTTTGCACCCACTTTTCTTTCACGAATTTTACTATTTTTCCCACCTCCTTGCCTCCTTTAAGCCATTCCATATTTAGCACAAATCATATCAACCCTCCAAGTGTCACTTGCTTTATTTAAATTTTTAAATTCAAGCTATTCACTCCACCTCCTTTCATCTATAAATACTATCCTCTCTTATTGAGAAAATTGAACTTGGCCAGAGAATTGAAAGGTTGTGCTTTGGAGAAAGAATAAAGTGGAACAAAAGAAAAGACTTTGGGATTTTAGATTTTCATATTGGGATTTTCAGGTTGGTGAAGTTTAATTAATTTCATTGTCATCTTTTATTTTCTCTCTTTCAAATTCCATGATTTGTAATTTCAATTTCATGCTTTAATAATAAATTAAAGGTGTGCTAAAATATTAGTTTATGATTTTCTAATTATTCAATTATTGTGTGATGAAAGTTTGATTTTATTTTTATTATTTTAATAAGATTATGTGTTGATTTAATTTAAAGTTTTCAAATTAAATGCACTGAAATATTTAGATTAAATAGACTTCCTTCTTCGATCTAAGGCTCTTATTAAGATCCTTCTTTTTAAGAGTGTACTGAAATATCTAGATCTGGAGAAAAAGTTTAAATTCTGTTTAGTCTAAGGTTTAATTTGGAAATCTTGAATTAAGGAAGTTCATGGATCTTATTTCTAGAATAATTATGGATGAAAAATCTGAATACATGATTGGTAATTTACGTGAGCTCCGTAGGTTAGGCCTTTATTTTATTTTTAAAATATGAAAAATAATGCCTCCTTCATTCTTTTAGCCAGTTCCACTGTAAAAATGTACAGAGGTAGTTTAGGTGTTTTAAATTTTATTTTTGTTTTTGAAATTCAAAAACTCATCAAATTGGAGAACTAGGTTGGTAATTAATTAATTGCATCTTAATTTTGTGTTCTAAGTTAGATTGAAATTATTTATAACTTTTAGATTAATTCCATCATCTTAATTGAAATTAGATGAATTTTGTATTTTCCATGAAAATTAAATCTTTTGAATGATTAGCTTTTACTTTTAAGTGTTGTTTCTAATTTTAGATTGTATTTTCTATTTTTAGAAAGTTTCTAAATGAAAATTAAATTTCTTAGATTAGATGATTAATTCCATATTTAAGATTTATCTCCATGTTTTCTAAATTTCTTAAATTAGGTAATTCAGTGGTGTATTTTTCACAAATACATTTTCCTAAGTCCCAATGGGTTCGACCTCACACTCAATCGCTATACTATCTAATGGTTCGTGCATTTGCGATCTATACATTTAGCATTTGCACAACAGGACGCTTTGCATTTTCTATGCACTGATTAAAAGTGCAAACTAAGTTAAGCTCTCCTGAACTTTGATTTAATAAAATCTTAATTACTTTTGACTTCTTGAGACTTTCCAGAAGTTTCTAGAGAATTGTTGGTTTTTGTTGCATATTGAACAATGCTTGGGTTGACCCGTTTTTCATATCATAAATTCCATATCCATGACCATGATCTTAGGTAGGTTTCACTGGGATACAACATGGTCTGTAAAACAAATCAGTTGTGTAATGACCCGTCCCGAATTTTCTAATTTTCAAAGAGATTTTCGGATCTCTGAGTTGTTTTAGGGACGTTGGTAGTAATGAAGAGAGTGTGGGCACCATGGTGGGCCCAGTTTACCTATTTTCTAGTTCGGGAACTCGAAGGGCATTTTTGTAATTTTATAATTATTGCGTATTTGTCATGAAAACATGTTCAAAAGTCACACGTTTTCTCGTTCGAGATCTTTCGGATTCTTTTTTCGAGCTTTTCTTATACTCTTCTGAAAAGATTTTGAAAAACCAAAAAAAAGGGGGCTGAAACCCTAAACCCTAACCCTTATAAACTTTACCTATTTCCGCGACAGTGTAGCCGCTCACGCTACACTGCCGCCGCTCCCCCTCCCAAGCCATGGTCTTCGTCTTCTTCTTCCCCCCGACATTTCTCGGTAACTCTCTCCTCCTCTCCCTCTCTCTCTCGGTTTCTTCTTCTTCTCCTTCTCTACCTCCGACCGGCTCCACCTTCGTTTTTCCCCTATTTCCTCTTTTCCTTTCTTCGATTTTTCAGGATTTCTCTCGGTTTTCCCTTTTTTTTTCCCCTTCTCTTTTCTTCGATTTTCCACACCTTTACCCGGTTTTCCCATATTTTCCATTTTTTCCTTTCTTAGATTTTCCTTGCTTTGCTCGGTTTTCCTTGTTTTCCTTTTTCATTTTCTTCATTTTCTTTGCTTTTCCACGATTTTCCTTTATTTTCCCTCTTTTTCCCCTTTCTTGGATTTTCCCTAATTTTCTCCCCTTTTTCCCTCCGACTCAGTTGAGTTACTGAGTCACTCGGCCGAGTGCCGAGTCAACTCAGTCGGGATTTTGTTCTAAGTCAACCCGGCCCTTGGGCTGGAGTGGCGACCCAGCTACTCGGCCCAGACCCGACCTGACCCGACCCATACTCGGTCAGGCCCAACTAGGCCCAGACCTGGTTCAGCCCACGTCTTCAGCCCAATCCACTTTGGCCCAGTTTCCAGACCCGGCTTTTTTTCAAAGCCCGTTTTCAGACCCGACCCTTTTTCAAAGCCCATTTTCAAGCCCTGCCCGTTTTCAGACCCGACCCAGTTTTAGGCCCGTTTCTCCTCGGCATCTTTTTGACCCGTTTTGTCTTAATTACTCATCCGTTCTTCCTTTTTTCAATAGGTTGAACTCCTTTCAACCGAACAAATCGCTTACTCGCTTTGGACTTTCGACTCTACATACACGGTGAGGGGATTTATCACTATTTTAGCATGCACTTCATATATTCATGCCGTTATTTTTAAACGGAGAGCACCCGAGTGTAACCCTCTATTTGTTTAGCCACCCGGTAAGGGAAAACTGTTGAAATAAGTTTGTGGAAGGGGGTCCGCTCGAGTGTACTTCAGTTATCTATATGCGTCGTAAAGAATTTTGATTAGACGATATGATAATTGAATATATATCACTTGAAAACTGTTGATGATGTTGAAGTGTGTGTTCATTAAATGTTAATAAAATCTTGTTGATTGTAGATTTGCGGGATTAAGTAACTCAATGTATACTTCTGACTCACATGATGGATTATGTTGTTTATTTTTTGACTTTGTTGTATAAGAGCGTATTCTCGTCGTTATACATGTTGTGACCTCGTGTGCATGCATTGGAGAGACTATTCATATGTGTACATGCTTATGATGATGTGATGAGTTGGTTGTTGGGAGGACTTCCCCATTGCGCTCCGGTGGCCGAGACCCCCATAGGGGTTGCGGGTCTCCCCATTACGTTCCAGTAGTCGAGGTGCCTACCCTTGAGATTAGCTTCCCGTTATACTCCGGCGGTCGAGATCCCCATAGGAGATGCAGGTATTCCCGTTGCATTCCGGCGGTTGAGGCAGTGACATATTGCACAGTCTCCGATTGTGTCAGTAGGGGATCGGAGTTGTTGGGGGACCATTGAGAGTTACGGAGATGATGTCTTGGATTTGGTTAGTAGAAATATCGATTAATAGAGTAGTTGGGCACCGTAGGCATGAGTATTTTATTCACTTATGATGTTCACTGCCTTTTTCATATGTGATCTATAACTATGTTGCTAATATGTGGTATGTTTTATCCCTTCGCTGGGTTGTTTTGCTCACCCCTTACCTTTTAGGTGCCCCAATCGCGGAGGGGCCATGCTGACCCATTGAGCAAGTACCTAGAGAGGAGTAGTAGTGAATAGAAGTTTATGTTTATGTTATGTTTAAAATTTGAGAAATTTTAGTCGTTTGGACTCACTATCACATGTTTGTTAGGATGACTATATAATCACTTGATTAGTTTACATTTGTGGTTCGTTATGTTTCCTTGTTCTGGTCTCGTGGTTTGTTGGACGGGAAGCAGTTACCCCATTTTAAAAACAAAAAAAAAAAAAAAAAATTTACAATTACTATTATACCCGATGTCTGTCTTTTGTGACTTTCTGAGGTTTTTTGAAAATAACGGGCCCGTATCGGGACGGGGCGTTACAGTTGGTATCAGAGTGCGGTTCAACTCTCGGACTGTGCATGGGTTAGATATGGATGAGATGACAGTGAGAGATTAGGTTCATCCCATGTGTGGTAGGGTAGATGGAACTGAGTTCTTGGGTAACGCGTAGATATCCTAGGTTTGTATGATATAGCTAGTACGCATTCCTTGAGATAGTATGTTTGAGATATCTACTATTTTGGATTTCCGCTTGTTAAGGTGTCTGACTTTCAGTATCTTTATAAACAGGCGATGTCGAGATACAACACCCGTTCGAAAAGGGGAGGCCGTGGCAATGGCGATGCTGTTGCAACTAGGGTTCCTCCAGCAGGGGAAGGACCAGTGGTTCAGGACGGATTGGAGAGTTCGGCAGCAATGTCAGTTTTGAGACCTAGGCCTACGCAGGAGCCCATCAACCAAGGACAACTGATGGAGATGTTAACTGGGATGGTGGCCAACTTTGAGAGAGCCATGGAGAGGACGGTGGACAGGATTGTACAGATCTTGTTGGAGTGGCAGGCAGCACCTCCTACGCCTCCGCCTCCAGCTCCACCTTTGCCCCCTCCACCATCACCTCCGCTACCACCTCCACCTGGCGAGGTCTACTGCGAGACTAGAGAGGTGGTTCCATTGAGGGAGTTTAAGCGCCATTACCCCCGTGTGTTAAGAGGATGGCCTGACCCAGTCGCAACAGAGGACTGGATCGATGAGACCGGCAATCTCCTAGATACGCTGGATGTTAGGGAGGGAGACTTTATGGGTGACCTTGGCCGCACATCACCTCACAGGAGAGGCAGCACGTTGGTGGACCCAAGAGTCCCTTCGAACCATAGCCTTGAGGGATTGGGACATCTTTCGCCAAGTGTTTCTGGCTAAGTATTTCCCATCAGTAGTCAAGGAAGCAAGAGCATTGAGTTCACCAACCTAATACAGGGTGATGACACAGTTATTTAATATGAGGCCAAGTGCTCTGAGTTGTGTCGCTTCACTAGAGATGATTGCGACTGATCTGTTGAAAGCACGCCGTTTTGAGCAAGGCCTTCATCCACTAGTCACCCATGTAGTGGTTACTGCGAGGAACACTACCTATGTTGAGGTGGTGCAAAGGGCAATCTTGGCAGAGAGCATTGCCCTTCGGAGCAGCGGCATGGTTTATCAGCCGACATCGATTTTTACCCCTAGGCAGAGCAGAGGTTTTGATGAAAAGAGGAAGAGGCCACCCATCCACTCGAGTCAGAGGTTATCTTTAGGCCCACCTCAGCAGGTTCAGACTATGCCAATGTCAGGTGGCCAGCCTAGGCAGTATGTGTGCTCACTATCATCATGCAGGCCACACCAAGAGGGAATGTCCTCAGCTTCAGGGACAAGTTCAGGGTCAGACTCGGGGCCCTCAGTGCTACACTTGTGGTGGGGCAGTGCATTTCGCCAGAGACTGTCCTCAGGGCAGAGGTCAGGCCGTAGCGGTGGCACCCTAGCGAGCGATCATGCCAGCCCCACCCATGTGTAGGTGACGTACGGCGCCCCCACAGGCCGGGGCGCACACCTCCTCAGAGAGGTAGATGTCGTGACAGACCTGGACCATTGACCCGTGGTAGACCATACGCCATCACCCAGCAGACAGAGGAGTACGCACCATTGACAGTGATGCAGAGTACATTAGTCCTTCAGGGTGCGTGGTGTAGAGTTTTATTTGATTCTGGTGCTTCACAGTTAGTTCTGGTTTAGTGGTAGAACTAGCAAGGGCCCCTATCTCTGTCAGTACACCGTTGGAGGTGAAGGAAGTCGTAGATCAGATTTGTCGGTTGTGTGTTTTGACCATTGGAGGTGTAGTGTTGGAGTTTGATCTGTGGGTTTTGGAGATGTCAGGTTTTGACGTCATCTTGGGGATGGACTGGTTGTCCTTTCATCAGGTCACCTTGGACTGTTATCATAGGCGAGTAGCGGGTCGTACGCTCTCAGGTGATGTGTTCGTTGAGAAGCTTAGCCCGACCTTCAGTCCGAAAGTGGAGGAGTTGTGCAGTTTGGTGGCGAGTTTGAGTTGGGAAGGTTCGGGGCCAGTAGGTCTAGAGATGCCTCGCCTGGTTCGAGAGTTTCTGGACGTTTTTCCAGAGACGCTCCTTGAATTACCACCACGTCGAGAGGTGGAGTTCGTTATTGACTTGCTACCCGATACGTCACCTATCATTATCACTCCTTATCGAATGGCACCAAATAAGACCTTGGAATTGGAGAGACAGCTCAGGGAGTTAAAGACCCTTGGCTTCATTCGCCATAACACTTCATCTTGGGGTGCACCAGCATTGTTTGCCAAGAAAAAAGAAGGATCCATGAGACTGTGCATCGACTATGGGCAATTGAATAGAGTTACAATGAAGAATAAGTATCCCTTGCCAAGAATCGATGATCTGTTTGACCAGTTGAGAGGGTCTAAGTGTTTCTCCAAAATAGACCTTCGTTCAGGTTACCATCAAATGAGGGTACGGGAGTGTGATATTGAGAAGATCACTTTCGGCACTGGTTTTGGACTCTTTGAGTTCGTGGTGATGCATTTTGGGGTAACTAATTCCCCGGCGACGTTCATGGCCTTGATGAACAGAATTTTCAGGCCGTATCTGGATCGGTTTGTAGTGGTGTTCATTGACGACATCTTGATATATTAAGCATCGGAGGGGGGCCATGAGCAACATCTGAAGACAGTACTCCGAGTCTTGAGGGATCACAAGCTTTATGCGAAGTACAACAAGTGTGAGTTTTGGTTGCTAGATGTTCAGTTTCTTGGACACGTGGTGTCAGCTGATGGTGTGGCCGTGGATCTAGTTAAAGTTGAGGTTGTTTTGAGTTGGGAGCAACCACGAAGCATGACAAAATCCCGCAGCTTTTTGGGTCTTGCAGGCTACTACTGACAGTTCATCAAGGATTTCTCCAAGATCGCCACACCCATGACAAGGTTGACTCGCAAGGATGTGCAATTCATCTGGGAGGAAACCTGTGAGACAACCTTCCGGAGATTGAAAAAGAGTTTGACTTCCGCTCCAGTGTTGATAGTACCAGAGAGATGTCGTGGCTATGCGGTTTACTGTGATGCTTGCGGTGATGGTTTGGGCTGTGTTTTGATGCAAGATGGAAATGTGGTAGCTTACGGTTCAAGACAGCTTAAGACCCATGAACAAAATTATCCTACTCATGACTTGGAGTTAGCGGCTGTAGTTTTTGCGCTTAAGGTCTGGAAACATTACTTGTATGGGGAGAGGTTCGAAGTTTTCTTAGATCACCATAGCCTAAAGTACCTATTCACACAGAAGGAGCTGAATATGAGACAAAGATGGTGGATAGAATACCTTGGTGATTACAACTTCGTGTTGTCTTACCACTCGGGTAAGGCAAATGTAGTTGCAGACGCTTTGAGTCGCAGGACGAGGGCGGCCCTATCAAGTTTGATCGGCGAATATAGAACATCTAGACTTTGCAGCATGGTTGTTCAGTCAGGGATTTATGATAGAGTTTTGAGAGCTTTCAGTCTTATGGCAAATGAACCCAACTCTCATATTCAATTTTACATTCAATCAACCCAAGAGTAGAATAAATCAGTAAATAAGGTTAAGTTTCACTCACTAAACTTTGCAATTCACCAAGTACAAACACACCACCAATTCCAAGTTCTAACAAGCTTCAGGTCCCCAAATTCGCTGTCATTGATTAGAGTTTTGACCATTACAATTTTATTTTATTTAAATGCTTTTAAAATCAAGGAATTAAAAAAAATAGACCCCATTAGTTTTGTCCGAACAAATCGAGTCTAAGGGGTACTAAACAAAATACAATTAGTCTAAGGTTTAAAAGAGTTAAACAGAGCAGAATTTGACCTGTATTGCAGAATTTTCTGGTATTAACTCATATCAAACCAGGGTCTTATATTTGTACAATGGGTACGTGTCTGAGAGAGGATTAAAACAATATCCGATTCGTCCCAAACAGACGTCCTAACCCGAGTTATAATCAAAATACTCAGACATGTACACTGCTCAACAGTTTGTAGTCTCATCCGAGGTTTCTGTTTTACATACCATATTTGACCTATCAAATCAATGCTTTTACCTCTTATATTTTTATTGGAGCTAGATATTTTCCTGGGCTTCAGGTTAGGCAATTTTTCATTATTTCCATAATCAGAGACTGAGATAAAAATTATACAATCTAACATTGTAAAACTATTTATTTTTCAGTAGTTTGCAACTAGGTCCGACTTGCAAACAAGGTTTGGGGTATCAGACCTCATCCATAATTCATCATATTTTAACTGGAGATAGATATTTTTTAGGACCAGAATAGACACAAATTTCGCATCATTTTGATATCGGGGAAATAAGTTATGATTTATTTAGTAAAACCCAGTAAAACTGCATCTTAGATCTGAAGCAGAATTTGGTCCGTGTTTCAGATCAGATCTGGGACATCAAATCACCTTATTTTGCTTCAAAATTTGTACAAAAACTAGATCTATCAAATTGGAATCAAACTAAACAAATTTGATCTAAAACTTCCATTGGGAACCTTAGAAATGGATTTTCTCGCGACGACGCGCAGAAAACGGGATTGCAAATCTCAGAGTTCATCTTGCAACGTGTTTCACCAATAAATTCATAATCTAGAAATCTCCAATTTTATTTCTAAAAGTATTTTCTTCTTCTTCTAATCAATATTCGAATTTCACAATTTGGAAGAAGAAGAACAAGAGGGAATTAAAAGAAGGAAGAAGGGAAAATCGACATACCACTAGGAAGAAGATTGAAATCCAAAGACCCAAGCTTGGAGAGAGGAGAGAGTGCTAACTTTCGACCAAGGGAAGAGAAGACTCTTGCAAACATGCTCAAATTACATTCTAGTTTATCTCCACCAACTACTATAACACAAGTTCTGCAAATTTTTACCCACTCTGGTAGGTCGTCCCAAAGGGGCTGAAATAAACACGGTTGAGACTTGAAATATTACATTTTCACCCTTGACATTTAGATCAGTTAGCCTTGATTATATATATCTAAGATTCATTTAATGGTTTATTTTAGTTTTGTATGAAAATTCAGGGTAAAACTGCAAATCATCATAAAATAATGGATAATTGCCAGAAGAGAGCTTAAAATGGAAGATTTAAAATGTAAATTGGTTAATCTGGATCTGTTTATGAGAGTCTGGATTAATTCAATAATTAGATTTTTAAGTGGTTTGATTAATTATTTAAATTTAAAGAAAGTTTGCAATTGAGAAGGCCAAGATTTTGAAATCAAGATCCATGGGCTAGAGATCCACTGCAAATGGGCTAAGCTTTGCTCAAAATGCTAGACACTGGGCAAGGCCAAGCATTCCATGCACATTTTCCAATGTGGGCCAGGCCAGCTTGGATTCAAGTCTAGGAAGCCCAAGTCCAAGTCTCCAGTCCAAGAGGTCCAAGCCCTATTCAAGATCCAATGCTCTAGGTTCAAATTCAAATTAACCAACCCTAAGTCCAAATCCATCCAAGTCCAAATCCATCTAAGGCCACATCTATCTTAGTCCAAGACCACCTAAGCCCATATCCAAAACCCATCCTACCCATTCAATCTTAACCATTCATTTCATCAAGCTTTCATATCCACCATCCATTTAATCATGCATCAATCCAAACCATTCATTTCGTGCATTCCATCTAATCCATCTATTTGCATTCATCAAATTAGGTAAACCTTAGAGCCTCCTATTCAATCCAACCCATTCATTCATCATGTTTAGATCTCAGACATCAAACAATCCATCATATAGATGACCTTAGGATTATAATTATTCATGCATTACCTAACCATTCATCCATTTAGATCATCCATCACCAATCAAAGCAACTAGATCAAGGGCAATTTTTTAGACTTGAAATATTACATTTTACCCCTGATATTTAGGTTAGTTAGCCTTGATTTTGTGTATTTAAGATGCACTCAATGGTTTATTTTAGTTTTGTAGGAAAATTTAGGGTAAAACATGAAATCATCATAAAATAGTGGATAATTGCGAGAAGAGCGCTTAAAATGGAAGATTTATAATTTATAATTAAATCATGCCACTTTTAGGTTTTCAAAATCTAAATTGGTTAATCTGGAATCGTTTATGAGAGTCTGGATTAATTCAATATTTAGATTTTTAAGTAGTTTGATTAATTATTTAATTTTAAAGAAAGTATGCAATTAAGAAGGTCAAGAGTTTGAAATCAAGATCCATGGGCCAGAGATCCACTGCAGATGGGCCAAGCTTTTTTTCCAAAAGCCAAACATTGGGCCAAGCCAAGCACTCCCTGTGCATTTCCCGATGTGGGCCAGTTCTAAATTAATTCAAGTCCAGCATGCCCAAGTCTCTAGTCCAAGAAGTCCAAGCCCAATTCAAGATCTAATGCTCCAGGTCTAAATTCAAATACACTAACCCTAAGCCCAAATTAACCCAAGTCCAAAATTCACCGAAGCCCATATCCTAAACCATCCTACCCTTTCAATCTTAACCATTCATTTCATCATGCAATAATATCCACCACCCATTTAACAATGCATCAATCCAAACTATTCATTGCATGCATCTCATTCATACCATCCATTTTCATTCATCAAATTAGGAAAACCTTAGAACCTCCCATCCAATCCAACCCATTCATTCATCATGATTAGATCAAGTTCATTCAAATCATCCAATATATATTCAAATCAATGATGGTGAAAATTGAATTAGACCTGAAGCTCAAAAGGACCTGAGATTGGAGAACACACCCTGAAGAACAAAAGACACAGCTTCATGCGAATTTCACAAGTGAGCTATCATTGTAAATTTGATTTTTACTTGTCCTTTTAATTGTTTTTCCATATCTTGTACTTAATTCTTCCATTAAATAAATAAGAGATGTCCATTTTAGAATTATGAAAAGTCCGATTATTCAATTTATCCTTTATACTTAAGTCCGATTATTCAATTTATCCATTATACTTTCTTTTAATTTTAATTTACATTATTTGTTTAATTAAAGTCTTAGGTTGTGAATGTTAATTAGATTAAAGGGTATGAATTTTAATTAAATGGTGTAAACTGATTTTGAATTCTATGTGTTGAATTTCAGATCTAGATTATTTATTTATTTATTTATTTTGGGCAATGAGAGAATAATTCCATAACCACCTTTAAATTATTCATTTTTATATTTAGTTTTTTACTTTATTTGAAAATTTATTTCTTGTCTTTTATTATGTTAGTTCTTTTGTATGTATGATGTATTATTTAAATTCTTTAATTTCTTTTTCATGTATTTTAAAAGTTTTGTATTTAGTTTTGTAACGACCCGACCCGAGTACAGGGCTTAGTGTCTGAGAATATAAGAAAAATGAATTAAAATGCAGAAAAATGGGCCATAGTTCTATTTTTGGAAAATTTATAATATTTACCACCTAATTTGATTTTAGAATTATTGTAAATTATTATAATTCTGATCCAGATATAAGAATTTGAATTATAATATTATTTTTTAGACTGTTTAAACTATAGAGGTGGTAAAAATTTATAAATACACAAATTGACCCACTGTTCGAGTCTGAAGCCTGAAGCCAAAGTCTGCAATTGGAAGTTAATGAACCAAAGTCCACCAGTATTCTGGGTTAGATAAAAGTCCAAGTATGGGATCCAAGTCCAAAAGACCAAGTGGGACCAGTGAATTTCGTTTGAAACATTGTGGAAGCAAGAATGAGAGAAAAAAATGGGATTTGGATTGACTAGAGTGAATTTTGGAAGGAGGAATATTTTGATACAGTTTCAGTATTTTAGCCATAACTTTTCAATCTGATGTCCAATTGCATTCATTTATGTTGTGTTGGAAAGAAGACTTCAAGGGATACAACTTCGTAGTTTATGAAATTTCGTGATTCAGAACTTAATAAGGTCAAAATTGAGCTTCAAGTTGGTGCATGTGTAGAAAAATGGGATTTGCACACTACTTTCCAAATTAATCCAAAATCCCTAAAATCATGGTGCCTTATCTACAAAATTCGACTATGGTTTGGAAAAGACAGTAAATTCGGATAAATAAAAGAAAGAATTTTGGAAATTTTTTTGGAGAAAGAATTATGGAGGAATTCTCTCCAAGCCTTGCTTAATCCGGTTTCTTTTGAGCACTACAAAGGAAGGGGTTCAGGCATTGTAAAATTTGAATTGGAGCATGGAACTAAGGTGCACAAGGACTGGAGGCTAAGAAGACTAGAAGAGAAAGGAATATTCGAATTTTATCTGTGAGTTCATGTATTTTTATTTTTATTTCATGTCTTTGATGCAAAAACTCCAAAGTATTGTAATTTTTATTTCCAATTTAATTGAATGAAATTCATGGTAGCTTCTTTAGATTTATGGTTTTCCCAATTGTTGAATATTTTATGGCTTTTTTTTTTATGTTATTTTAATTCTTTTGAAGATGTTATGGAATAAATTAATTTAAGAGTTTTCAAGGAAAGTAGAACCCCGTTTAGGATCGGTAGAACTCAAACTTTTCAGATCTAAGGCTTTTTTCGAAGAGTAGTTTATTTTTAAACTCGGAAAGGAAAGTAGAAATTAAGCCCAAGTCTAAGGCTTGAATTGAAAATATCTGACTTAATGGACATCACAATTTTCTTAATTAGAATTTTAATAAACAGAGAACATGAATTTATATTTAATAAGTCTAGAAGATTTCATAGTCTAGGCCATGGTTTTATCTTTAAGTGGGATACTATGCCACCCTAATTACTTGTCTCAATTCTATTGTAAATTATGTGAATATTTTATTTTAATTGTCATTCTTTTCTTTTATTCATTAATTTCTTTTCTTTTGTTTCATTTATTAAATTCTCTCTAATTCTTTTGAAGTAGGTTGAGATTGATTTAATTGCATTTTAATTTTGTTCTCTTAAACTGGTTTGAGATTATTTATAAATTTTAGATCAATGCCATTTCTTTAATTAAATTAGATTTATTGGTTAGATTTTAGATTTAGATGATGATACTCTAATTTTTGGATTAGTTTCTTAAAACTGGAATGCAACTAATTCATAGTCATATTTGTAAAAATTACAACTTGATTTTCATATTTAGGTTAAATCTAAAGATCTAGATTTTTTTTAATCACAACGTTTCGATTTTCATATATTTTGATTTTGCATATATTTTATTGTTTCTTTATGGGATCGACCTCGTACTCTTAACGCTATACTATTAAATGGTTCGTGCGCTTGCGAGTTATAAATTTAAAATTTACACAACAAGTTTTGAGTTCACGAACCAAAAACTTCTTGTACAAATTTTAAATTTATAACACACAAGCGCACGAACTATTAAATAGTATCGCGTTAAGAGTGCGAGGTCGATCCCAAAAGGAAACGACAAAATATATATAAAAAGAAAATATATGAAATTAAAACGTTGTGATTTAAAAAATCAAGTTCTAATTTTTACAAATATGATTTCAAATTAGTTGGATTCCAGTTTTAAGAAACTAATCTAAAAGTTAGAGTATTATCATCTAAATCTAAAATCTAACCAATAAATCCAATTTAACTAAAGTAATGGTATGGATCTAGAATTTATAAATAATTTCAAACTAGTTTAAAGAGAATAAAATTAAATTGTAATTAAATCAATCTCAACCTAGTCCAAAAGAATTTGAGAGAATAAGAAAAGAATAAAAAGTTTAATAAAAATAATAAAATATTCACATAATGTACAATGAAATTGAGACAAGTATTTATGGAGGCATTTCATCCCATTTGATGATAAAATGACGGCCTAGACTATGAAATTTTCAAGAATTATCAAATACATATTCAAACTTACCTTTTATCAAAACTCCAATTAAAAAATTATGACTTCCATTAAATAAAAAATTCTCAATTCAAGCCTTAGGCTTGGGCAAAAATTTATACTTGCCTTTTCAAATCTAAAAGAAATTGTTCTTAAAAAGAACCTTAAAATGGGAAGATCAAGTTTTACCGATCCTAAAAGGGGTTCTGCTTTTCCTTGAAAATTCTCAAAATAATTTCTAACATACCATTTATAAGAGAAATAAAAATAAAAATTCAAACTATCATTACACAATATTTAATAATTGGAAAACCATACATCTAAAATAAGCTACCATGAATTTTATTCAAATAAATCGGAATATGGAATTACACAAGAACTTACAAATTAAATTCGAAAATTCCTTTCTTCTCTAGTCTCTTCAACCTTCAATCTTCAATGCTCCTTCAATCCTTGCTCAAATTCAAATTTTACAATGCTTGAACCCCTTTATTATAGTGCTTAAAAGAAACCGGATTAGGCAAGGCTTGGAGAGAATTCCTCCATAATTCTCTCTCCAAAACTTCCTCCAAAATTTTCTCTTTTATTTATCCAAATTTATTGTCTTTTCCAAGCCATGGTCTAATTTTGTAGATAAGGCACCATGATTTTAGGGATTTTGGATTAATTTGGAAAGTAGGGTGCAAATCCCGTTTTTCTACACATGCACCAACTTGAAGCTCAATTTTGACCTTGTTAAGTTGTAGCCTTTGAAGTGTTCTTTCAAACACAACAAGAATAAATACAATCGGACATCGGATTGAAAAGTTATGGCCAAACTACAGAAACTGTGTGAAAATATTCCTCCTTCCAAAATTCACTGTAGTCAATCCAAATCCCATTTTTTTCTCTCATTCTTACTTCCACAATGCTTCAAACGAAATTCAACTGGTCCCACTTAGTCTTTTGGACTTGGACTTTTATCTGGCCCCGAATACTGGTGGACTTTGGCTCATTGGCTTCCAATTGCAGACTTTGGCTTCAGGCTTCAGACTGGAACAGTGGGTTCATTTGTGTGTTTATAAATTTTTACCACCTTTACAAGTTAACACAGTCTAAAAATTATTATTATAATTCAAACTCTCATATATCCAGATCTGAATTATAATAATTTACAATAATTCTAAAATCAAATTAGGTGGTAAGTATTACAAACTTTCCAAAAATAGAACTATGGCCCATTTTTTTGCATTTTAATTCATTTTTCTTGTATTCTCACAAATACACTGCAAAACTCAAAAACTCCTTTAAACGCATCTAATATACACAAATTAAAGGCTAAGTAATTCAAAATTAAAGGGTAAAATAGTCATTTTTAGTGCTGAACAGGGTCCAACTCAGCAAGAAATTGTCCGCTCTGGGCCTCGTACACACACAAGCCCGCACGGTTTTGCTCTTGGACCCTGGCCCGGCCCAAAACCCGTCTTGTTTGAGTACCAAGTTATGGCCTCAAATATACCCCATTTCAATTTCACTACCAATGTGGGACTCCCCACATCGGTTACTGGTGCTCACAATGGGCAGGGTATCACAATCATCTCCCCAAGCCTCGAGCCGCCCCTGGCACTACCTGGCTTAGCTCAAAAACACTAGGGAAGGATGAAAGGCCCACAAAGTCCGAGTGTAGAACCTCGGCTCTGATACCAAATTTGTAACTACCCGAGCAGAATACAGGGCTTAGGGTCCAACTCAGCAAGAAATTGTCCGCTTTGGACCTCGCACACACATGATTCTGCACGGTTTTTCTCTTGGGCCCTGGCCCACATGGCCCGGCCTAAAACTCGTCTTGCTTGAGTACCAAGTTGTGGCCTCAAATATACCCCATTTCAATTTCCTCTACTACCGATGTGGGACTCTCCACATCGGTTACTGGTGCTCACAATGGGCAGGGTATCACAAGTTTTATGTATACAAATCACTCCTTCAAGATGTGTTAACTAGTTTAGAATTTAATTTAATTAAACCTTAATTTTGCTTTCTTGAACTTAGGTGTGAGATTAACCATAGATTCTACATTAATCCATTAACTTAATCATATTTAATTAGTGTTCTAACTTTTGGGATTTGAATCTTAAATTAGAGACTTTGTTAACTTAGAGTTAAATTTATGGGACTATGACTGATATTTATAATTTGATTATTTTAAATCTCTATGTTCTAGAAAGCATAATAATTTAAACACTAGATTCCAAACATATATACTCTGGTTCATATATTTTGCTTATTTTCTGTGGGATTGACCTCGCACTCATAACGCTGTACTATAAATGGTTCCTGTACTTGCGAGATTATAAATTTAAAACTTTACACAATTTTCACATCAACAAGTTTTTGGCGCCATTGTTGGGGAACAAATCAAAGTATATGTTTTGAAATCTTATGTCTTGAATTTTTTTTGTTTTAGAAAATACATTTACTTTTGAAATATTCTAATTTAGGCATCTTTTTAAAATTGGAAAGTTCTATTTTTAGAAACTCTAATTTAGAAACTCTAATTTTGAAAGGTTACCTAAAACTAAAATCTCCTCTAAAATAAAGGAGATCCTAAAATCTTTCTAGTTTTAAAAATTTGCTAAACTTAGATACTTGTTAATTTTTAAAAGTTTCTATTTTGTCGAAAGTTTCTATTTTTAGAAAATTTCTATTTTTGGAAAACTGATAAGTTCAACTAAGTTTCTTCCTTTAGCCTATTTCTAATTTCATAAATATAATCTATTTTAATAAAAAATTAATTTTGGAAATAAATTTAATTTTGGAAGGTTTTAAAATTTTTGTCTATGGACAATTTTGAAATTATCTAATTTTGGAAACATTCTACTTTTAGAAAATTGCCCAATTTTGGAGATGACTAATTTTGAAAAGTTTTTAATTTTAGATCATCATTTAAATTTGAATTAAATAATGGTATTAATCTAGAAATTTATTTTCGATCTCACATTAGTTTAGGAGACTTAATTAGATTTAATTATTTTAATATCTTCCTAGTTGTAGTTTAGGATCTTGCATTTAGTTAGTTCAAGCATTCTTGGGTTAAGATCTTCACCTAGGTTCTTGTGTTTTATTTTTCAGGAGTTTTGAAAACCGCGAGTCAAACTTGCTAGGATTTATGCTCATTGGCTAAGGTTAGTGCCTAACTATCTGCTTTTCATTTTCACATTTCTTATGCATTCATATAGGCTTTTATCTTAGGTTGTTTGCATTTAAAAAATAATAATTTTGCATATTTACTTTGATCATGCATTTATGTTGTTACTTTCATGCATTTAGTGTAGTTTGTTTGCATATTGTTTTGCATATTTGCTTGAATCTTGCATTGTTAGATTTAGGTTTCATTAAAAAAAAAGTAGTAATAAAATGGTTCATGCACTTTAAAAAAAAATCAATTTAGGAATCATTGGTTAGTTTTAGGGTTTGTCATACCCATTAGGACAGTCTTGCATTCAAATAATTTTAGATAACCAATTTTAGTTTTTCTTCAATAACGGTGCCTCGGCCAGTTCTGTGACCAAGGCGTGAGGTGGAGCATGTCTAAGGATAAGTTGGGACGAGATGCCGTTGTGCTCCCCCACTTACCTCGGAACTTACCTAACCGCGATTGAGGTTAAACACTTAATTGGATACTTAGAATTTTTGGAGAAAAGATTAGGTGCCAGTCTAGAGTCCTAGGTTAGTATAGGTTTTTATTTTTAGTTTTAGGTCATTTGTTTTGTTTGAATTTGATTTGTCTTGTGTGGTCTTGTTTGAGTGAACATGAGTACTTGGAGGCGTGATTCGACTAAGCGATTAGTTAGAATGAGGTCCCCAACTGGTGGAACCGAAGTTAGTCATCAATCTATTTCGAAACACATTGGAGTTTGTGAAGTCATGTCGGTTTCATCAAATCCCGAGAGTTTCACCCGGAGTGAGGAGAGTCTAGCCGGGGAAGATGACAAGTTGAACGTTAATGTTGAAATTGAGGAAGAGACTATCATGGCTAACAATCCTAATAATCCATTGATTTTCTTTATGCCAAAAAGGAAAAAATCTTTATGAAAAGAAATATTTAGCCTATGATGTCTTGTACTCACTTAAGCACATTGATCACCACCATCTGCCGCATCGTATGGAACTCACTCAAAAAGGACTAGGTTGTTTAAAGTGTGCAAAAATAATAGAGTTCACATCTATAACAGGATTTTTATAGGATTGAGTCAGTCTAGAGTCAATCTAGGAGTTATAGTGAGTCAGTTGTGAGTGAAAGCCTTTTACGTCTGAACCCTAATTAACACTGCTGTAAAATTTTTCTAATTTACACTAGATCACTGTGGGTTAAGAAGCATTGAAGACAATGTCAAATTTAAGTTTCGGGGTATTAAGGGGTTACACTTTTTGAGTCCAATAAAAGTTTTTATCAGTCAAAAAATAAGAATTTTAGGGAGAGAGTAAGTTCGAAAGAATCGAGACCCTTATTAAAAAGGTCAAAGGAAGAGTAAACAAAAATTGAGACTGCCTTTTGAACCAAAAAGAAATGAGTTTTGAGCCAATGAAAAAAAGTTCAATCAAGGGAGGAGTAAGTGAAGACTGAGACTACCCCCTTGGGAGAAAAAAAAAAGGGTTTTGTCAAGTCTAAGTGATTTTTCAGCATTAATAGGTAAATAAAATTTTTTATATCATACTTTTTCAAGAGGATTTTTATAGAAGTTATATTCGGAACAATTTGAACACAACCATATTTAATTTAGTTGGAAAAAGAAAAAAATTCACGAGTCTAGTAATCAGTAAGCTTCAGAGCCAATCTATTTTTCTGAGGGATTTAAGTCAATCCTGAAAGTTCCCTTCGGAGCTAGAACAACATGATTGACCAGAGAGGAGAGGGGGGGGGGTGGGGTGAATAGGTCAATCCAAATTTGTTGGTCCTTTTTAAAATTAACTTGATTGATTAATTAAGTGCAGCGGATACAACAATCAAGTGTGTGTGTGTTAGCAAATGTGATTTAAGCAATCAACATAAGAAATTAGCTCTATCACCACAAGCACAAGGAAACACGATATATATAGTGGTTCGGTTCACCAACCTACATCCACTGTTAGGACTAGCTCAACCTTGAGCTATCCCCAAATTCACTAAGTGGAGACTTACACCATCACAATTAGAAGAAGAATTCCACCTCACTCAATAGGCTGGGAATTCCACCCACCACATGTTCTAGAGACGACGCTCTAGAGTTTTTTATAATGGTTCTAGAACCAAGCTTCCTTAATCCACTTTTGGGTTAAAGGTTTTAAAAATAAATTAAAACCAAGAAACACGCCTTAAAACTCTTTCTTGCTCATGTGTGCTTCTTGAAGATCCCACCCACTGAATGCCGACGCTCCTCCTCATAGCCATCGTAGAGCAATCACAATCTCAGGGTGACAAGGAAACTAGTTTCAGGTTTCCTAGTTTATGCCTTTTCTCTCTCTTTTCCTCACTGTAAATTAAATCAATAGATTGGTTGTTTATAGCTTTTCCTCCTATCCTTTTCACTTTCAAACACAATCAATAGATTGGTTAATTATGATTCTTCTCACAAGAGTATTGATTGTTCCTTAGAGTATATAACTCTTCTCAGCTCAAGGAAGATAGTAAAACGATCACCCAACACTCATATTTATAGAGGAGTCTTAACGGTTTTACTGACTGTTTGAAACCGACAGGTCGGTTACACCGATGGGTCTATGTTCAAATTTATTACCATTCAACCACCCTACCGTTGCGCATTAAATACACTTTCAACGACTTTAATACTTCTCGGTCGACAGATCGGTGTTGCCGATGGGTCGACAGTTATGGTACCACGAGTGTCTCAATTTGGGGTAAACCATGCCGACTGTAGTTTCAAGTCAGAAACATGTTTTACTCAAAACGACCTGTCGCCTTTTATCGAGGGGTCTGTCCTGGTACTCTCAATCAGTCTTGAACTACTGATATGTCTACTTTCTCGAGAGCCCATTTAAGTTCACAGTCCAGAACTCTCAAGTCTTTTACCTACGAGTTGTCGACTACGAGGGGTCGTCTAAGTTCATCACTAAGGGGTTAGTGCATACGAGACTCTTTGTGAGAGGCATACGTAGAATGATAGTTCTTTGATCTAGAACTTCTATCAAACTAGCCGACTAGTCCTTGACCACAATGGGTCGATCTTGTCTCTAACGAGGGTTTGGTAAGAACAATTAGTCGAGCTGACAGTGAACTTAATTCATATTTCCAAGTGCGCTTTTATTTTACTGTTCAGTTTCCTCTCTAGGCTTCTTTATGGTTTTACCATTTGTTCAACTAAGCATTGGAATGGTCCTCTCTAAGGTGTAAGTACCACCTAAGGTCATCTATGGCCAAATACCTATTTTTGTGATTGCCATGATGATGAGCTTTGAACTTGGTGGAGCATGATCTTCTTTTTTGATCATCTTGGATCTTCAAGCTTCTTAGTAAGTGTTTCTTCCCGAGTCATGGAATTGACAAACAGGGACTCGGCCAAGCAGGGGCACTAACAAATCCATTGTTCTTTCTTAAGCGCACCAAGTCGTTGTGGATCTCATTATTCTTCAATTTTGGTCATGTTACTGAGAATGCCATCAAATTTGAGTTAGTACATTTGAAATTTTTCTTAATTTATTTAAAACAAGGAAATCACTGTATGAAATTTAAGATATGATTTAGGACATTTTTGGATCGTTTGAGCCTTCATGCGTACCTATTTTGGTCCATTTATCTTGATAGTTCCCAATTGAGTCTTAATGACAAAATCAGCGTATTTTATTGTTTAGCCATGTTTACCGTACCCAACTCCGATTATGGAGTCTGAACCTCATAAAAAATATCTGTGACCTATTTTAAGATATCAGAAAAGGTTTGAGATGACAAATAATGGGATAGTACTCTAAAAAAAAAGACACTTAAAAAAAAAAAAAAAGGGAACATCTAAATGTCAAAAGAAGGATGTGAAAGAAAAGAAAAAAGAAAGATGAATATTTTGAAAAGTGCTGAAAAGAAAAATAGAGGAAGATTTCTCCCGTCCTACATTTTGAAGACTTCTGACTTTTCTGTTCAAAATAATTATTTTTAGAGTCATTTTATCCTTCTTTGATTTGACCCGATCCCAAGCCACGTTTTGTCCTGTAAGAAGTCCTATTGATCTTAAGTCTAATAGGGTATTTCATGTGGAGAATAAATGAAGGAAAATGATGGTGTATGACTCAACGTTCTCAAGAAAGTTACATCCATTCATGAGATCCAATTATTTTCTTTGAATTGTGTCATCTTTCTAATACATATATGAGATATTTTGAATTTGAATATATACACTCCGCTCACATATACCTTGAGAGAAAATAACCCAAACCTCTGAGTGTTAGTCTTTCTGAGAGATATCTAGTGAGGTTTGAAGTCGAAACGCATTTTCTGAAAGTGGTTACGAAACTTGTGATTATTTGGAAAAGAATTATTTTAATATTGGCTAAGCACACACTACACTCCGGATATAAGTTTTGTAAAATAAATTTTGGAATCACAGGGTGTCTAGATTTTTATGGACTTGTTTTTGCAGAATTTGAAACTAAGACTAGACAATTTTGAGGTTTGTGCGCATCATCACTGCAAGCCCTCACGAGAGTATAACTCGTCCACTAGGGGTAACCTAGGGGTTTAAAGGCTTGTTGCATATGCTAAATACAATCGAGAGTACCAGTGAAAGTGGTGTAGTTTTAGGTTCAGCCTAAGAATAATGTTTTTTTGTTTAGTTTAGGTTTAGTTTAGGATTTTAGGATTAGAGTAGGTTTCGAATTTTTACACTTAGAGTGCTTTTAGAATTTAAGTTTGCTCGAGGACTAGTAAAGTCTAAGTTTGGGGGTATTTGTTGAGACTTCAAATATTACATTTTTACCCCTGATATTTAGATTAGTTAGCCTTGATTTTGTGTATATAAGATGCATTTAATGGCTTATTTTAGTTTTGTAGGAAAATTTAGGGGAAAACATGAAATCATCATAAAACAATGGATAATTGCTGGAAGAGAACTTAAAATTGAAGATTTAAAAATTTATAATTAAATCATGCCACTTTTAGGTTTTCAAAATGTAAATTGGTTAATCTGGGATCCATTTATGAGAGTCTGGATTAATTCAATATTTAAAATTTTAATTGGTTTGATTAATTATTTAATTTTAAAGAAAGTTTGCAATTAAGAAGGCCAGAAGTTTGAAATCAAGATCCATGGGCCAGAGATCCACTGAAATGGGCCAAGCTTTGCTCTAAATGCCAAACACTGGGCCAGGCCAAGCACTCCATGCACATTTCCCAATTTGGGACATGCCTAAGTGAATCCAAGTCCAACAAGCCAAAGTCTCCAATCAAAGAAGTCGAAGCCCAATTCAAGATCCAATGCTCCAGGTCCAAATTCAAATTCACTAACCCTAAGCACAAACCCAAGTCCAAAATCCACCTAAGCCCATATCCTAAACCACTCTACCCATTCAATCTTAACCATGCATTTCATCATGCATTAATATCCACCACCCATTTAATCACGTATCAATCCAAACCATTCATTGCATACATCTCATTCAAACCATCCATTTGCATTCATCAAATTAAGAAAACCGTAGAGTCTCCTATCTAATCCAACCCATTCATTCATCATGATTAGATCTAGGTCATTCAAATCATCCATCATATGGATGAACCTTATGATTAAGATCAGGCATGCATTACCTAACCATCCATCCATTTAAAAACCCTAGATCTAATGCACAAACACTAGATTTTAGGCACTTATACGCATATCACATTGCATCACACAACACACACACACCCCATGCGCATAACACACAATGGAAAATCCCTAGTCTTTCTCTTCAATCCCTCCACCTCATCTCCACATCACCTAGATCCTATCTTGTCTCCCAATCCAATCCAAACATAGGCATACACGATTTTAGCACAAAAAACACTCCATGTATTTAGACAAAATCCCATCCAAATACACTCAAAAAATTACCAACACACCTCACCATCCAAATCACCAACATATCACAGGATTTTTGCACGTCCATCCACTCCATTTGAATTCACACTAGGTCAACTTTCCACATCACATCTCGTCATCTCATCCGTCCATTCATCTAAACATTTAATCCTAGCCATTCATACCATGCATTGCACAACCCAAAACCCTAAACCACATAGCAAAATTCCATCATAGCCAAATCCAAATCCCATTTTTTCTCCAACTCCTATCTTTTCTTCATTTTTACCTTAGCCACCAAGCCACCATACCCAAATTCGTGTACACCATAGAGAAGCCCTAGATTTCCAATTTTTTAATCCCAACAACCCATATTCCATTAGATTAAATCCCATCCTTTCATCCATTGATTTAAACTTAGATTTAGTCTCCACCATCCGTCCATTACTTGAGCCTATAAATACCCCATTCGACCATGGTAAAAAATGAATTAGACCTGGAGCTCAAAAGGACCTGAGCTTGGAGAACACACCCTGAAGAACAAAAGACACAGAGCTTCATGCGAATTTCATAAGTGAGCTATCATTGTAAATTTGATTTTTAGTTGTCTTTTTAATTGTTTTTCCATATATTGTATTTAATTCTTCCATTAAATAAATGAGAGATGTCTATTTTAGAATCCTGAAAAGTCCGATTATTCAATTTATCCTTTATGCTTTCTTTTAATTTTAATTTACATTCTTTGTTTAATTAAAGTCTTAGGTTGTGAATGTTGAGCCTAGGATCCAAAATTTAATTAGATTAAAGGGTATGAATTTTAATTAAATGGTGTAAACTGATTTTGAATTCTATGAGTTGAATTTCAAATCTATATTTGTTTTTTATTTATTTATTTTGGGCAATGAGAGAATAATTCCATAACGACCTTTAAATTATGCATCTTTATATTCAATCATTTATTTTATTTGAAAATTTATTTCCTGTCTTTAGTTATGTTTGTCCTTTTTTATGTATGATGTATTATTTAAATTCTTTTAAATTCTTTAATTTGTTTGTCATGTATTTTAAAAGTTTTGTATTTAATTTTATGTATACAAATCACTCCTACAAAATGTGTTAACTAGTTTAGAATTTAATTTAATTAAACTTTAATTTTTCTTTCTCGAACTTAGGTGTGAGATTAACCATAACATCTACATTACTCTATTAATTTAATCATATTTAATTAGTGTTCTAACTTTGGGGATTTGAATATTAAATTAGAGACTTTATTAACTTAGAGTTAAATTTATGGGACTAGGACTGATTTTTATAATTTGACTTATTTTAAATCTCTATTTTCAAGAAAACATAATAATTTAAACACTTGATTCCAAACATATATACTCTGTGGGATCGACCTCGCACTCATAACGCTATACTATAAATGGTTCATACGCTTGCGAGATTATAAATTTAAAACTTTGCACAATTTTGACATCAACACCAATCAATCAAAGCCATTCATTCATAAACCCTTAATCTCATACACAAACCTTTCATTTTAGCATTCATGCGCATATCACATTGCATCACACAATGGACACACAATCTAGAAGTCTCCATGCGCATACACTCAGTGGAAAACCCCAAGCTTTCTCTTCAATCCACTCTACCTCATCTCCACATCAACTAGATCCTATCTTATCTCCCAATCCAATCCAAAATAGCCATACACAATTTTTCTCTATCTTCTCTCCACTCCATTCGAATTCCACCTCTATATCTTTCCATATCATCTCATCATCTCATTCATCCATTCATCCTAACTTTTAATCCCAACCATTCATGTATTGCACAACCCAAAACCCTAAACCACATAGCCAAATTCATTTTCTTTCCACATAGGTAAAAGTTTATGAATTTTAATTAAATGGTGTAAATTGATTTTGAATTCTATGCGTTGAATTTCAGATCTAGATTTCTTATTTATTTATTTATGTTGGACGATGAGAGAATAGTTCCATAACCACCTTTAAATTATGCATTTTTATATTCAGTCATTTATTTTATTTGAAAATTTATTTCCTGTCTTTAGTTATATTAGTTATTTTGTATGTATGATGTATTTTAATTATTCATTTAAATTCTTTATTTTGTTTATCATTTATTTTGATATTTTGTATTTTAATTTATGTACACAAACCACTCCTTCAAGATGTGTTAACTAGTTTGATATTTAATTTAATTAAACTTTAATTTTGTTCTCTAGAATTTAAATGTGAGATTAACCATAAATTCTACATTAATCCATTAAATTAATTAGAATTAATGTTCTAACTTTTGGATTTGTATCTTGAATAAGAGATTTTGTTAACTTAGAATTAAATTTACTATACTAGGATTATTTTTATGATTTGACTTATTTTAATCTCTATTTTCTAGAAAACATAATAATTTAAACACTAGATTCCAAACGTATATACTTTGGTGCATATATTTTGTTTGTTCTCTGTGAGATCGACATCAAACTGATAACGCTGTACTGTAAATGGTTAATGCGCTTGTGAGATATTATAAGTTTAAAACTTTGCACAATTTTCACATCAATAAACACAGATTTATCAATCTCTTCCAACTAAATCTAATTTGTCAAGGAGTCTAGACGATATAAAGGAGTGCATTACTCCATCGTGCGTATGTCACATCACCACGAGATCTTCACCTTCACTTTTGGTAATCCATACATGGGTACCTTTACCACTCGCGATATGGTAAAGCTGTCTACCGCCAATGTTGGTAGTTCTTTTTGCGTTTGACACATCTCACAATGAAACCATTATAAGCTAACTATACTCCAACATCTTTAAAATAGCTTTCATATCTTTGTAATGCGTGCAAATAATCCACAATACCAATAAACACCCATCAATGATGTCAGCGTAACTACAATGCCCTATTGGATTCTTAAGCACTTAAAGGTAAAACTTCCAAGTCCAGTCTCATCGAACCACCGTTTTCAATTCTATCAAATTCAACTGGTGTTTTCCTATAAATGGATATAGAAATAGGTTAAGTACCAACAATCAAGTCAACAACAAATTTAATATCTCTATGGGGTGGCAAACCTATTAACCTTTCCGGAAACATATCATGAAAGTCACATGCTTCTTTTGGCAACTTCATATCTAAAGATTGGCAACTTCATATCTAAAGATTCTGAATTCTCCCAATCTACATTGGGAATTTGACCACACACTCTCTAACGAGTTGTACGTGGTCCAAGAAAAAAGCTTAATTTCTTACTAAAAATTTGTCCAACAACAGACCAACTAAACATTTTTCTCTTAGCATAGTATAAGTTTACTCTAAAAGTAGATATCCAATCCTTACCTAGATTGGCTTCATACCCAAAACCATAAGGTCACGCTTTAATTCAACTCCACCGATGGCTATCACACAATAGCGACAATTTTTTTTTTTTACTGTAGTGGATCTACCCAGTGGCATCGTAATTTGTACAGGCTCATCCGGTTCATCCATGTCTGAATTCAACTTATCAACAAGCATAGATGATATAAAAGAATGCTGTGCACCAGAGTCAAATAATACTTTAGCCTAAGTACCAAAAATTTAGGAGCATACCTTGTATAACAGCTTGTTCAATAATGTCACCAACATGCGGAGTAACAGAACAACCTTGATTAGTCTGGGGCGGTCGTCCACGTCCTTTGTTTTGCAGATTGTCATTCTGTGGAGTCACAGAATTCTTTCTGTTTAGTTCACGACAATCTTTAATCATATGTCCTCTCTTGCCACAATTATAGCAATTTCCGCTCCTAGGCAATTTGCATTTGTTAGCAGTATGATCCCATTTCTTACAATTATAACACTGCAACTGAGCCGGTTCAGAGTTATCTGTCTTAGTAGACATTTTCTTCTCTAAAAAAATCTCTCAGTCTTTCTTTTCTTATTTTGTGACTGATAAGGAATTTGCTTTCCAGAGACCTGATTTACTATTCCATATATTTTGGCCGCTGTACCTTCTGTCAACTTTACTTTCTAAACAACTTCAGAAAAAGTGGCCAGCCTCATAGGTATCACTATATGTTGAATTATTTCATTCAAGCCCTGTTTATACTTCTTGGCCTTTAAGATTTCATTCTTTAAGTTCACGAGAGTACTTGGCCAATTCGATAAACTTGGTCTCATACTGAGCCACTGTATCATATCCTTGGTGAAGATTCCAAAATTCAACCATTTAGTTTCTCGAACAACCTATAGGAAGTACTTTTTCCAGCAACTCTTCAGTAAAATCCTTCCAAGTGATTACTGTCGTTTCAGATCTAGTCTCATACAGTTCATCCCAACACTGACCTGCTTCTTCAACCAGTTGGTAGCTTGCCAGTGTTACTCGAGTTTCATCATCATTGACATCTAAGGTCTTGAATATTTTCTCTATTCTTCTAATCCAATCCTGAACAACCAGAGGATTTGGGTCACCTTTGAACTTGGGAGGTGACTGTCTCTTGAATTCTTTGAGAGCAATAATTTTTCTAGCTTTTCCAGTAGCCCTTGAAGATGAAGCATCAAGATGCTCTTTGATTGCTCCTTTAGTAACCACTCCCATCACCTCATGGATTACTCGATACACTTCCTTGGTCTCAGGGTTTATCGGATAAGGAGGCAACTCCGGTTGACAAGGAGGAGAGGGAGGAGGCGATGGTGGCAGAGGCTTTGTAGGTCCTCCTGATTCAGTGCTTTCCACCACGCATTCTCTAAATTATTGAACAACTTCACGATGCTCCACAACAAGAGTATTTGATCCCTTGCCTCTGCGATTTCCTCTTCTGAGATATCCTAAAAACTCAAATTTATCAGTCCCATAAATAGGCAGGAATCAATAACCATTAAACAATAGGTTACCGGACAAGTTACTCTAGCTAAAAAGATTTCTACTCTACTCCACCGAAAAGGAATTTAACTTCTGAATTCTTGGCCCAGCACAACCTAAGGTTTGAACCAATGCTCTGATACCCATACTGTAAGGACTATTCCGTTCTAACACAACAAACGAAGCCTTAAACAAATCAAACACGATCTAATAACGGGAATAACATAATCCATGGCTCATTTTTTTATTTTCAATTTATATAACTCCAATAACATAATTCTAGATGATCAGAGTGTGGAATTATCTCAATAATTTAGCCATGTCCAAAACTATAACATTCCCATATAGGATTAGTCCTCATCTAGTATGGAATCAAATACATACTCCAACAATAAAAATTTATATCGTAAAGGAGGTCAAATCTCAAACCATATGATAAAACCTATAATCAATAAAATCAAAGCTTCTCCAACTACAAGTTGGAAATAAAAGCACAACCCATAATCCAATGATAAAACAATTAAATCAAATTGACACTTATTGTGCCTTACAACCTCAAATTAAAGTTCTAAGGAGTTCAATAAGCTATGATCTAATCTAAATACTCCACGCAAATCTAAACCTACTGGTGAGCTTGACCAGCTTCTATCTCCAACAAATTTCCTATAATGTAAGGGATGAACTCCACACCTAGTGAAAGAAACAACCATACAAGTAATTTACAGGTAACAATAAGAAGCTAAGCATATAAGAAATTGATTCAAATAAATTCAAGCATTGTCTTTACAAAATGCATGGCCTCTTATGATACGAATATCATGCATGCTCCCTTCCCATGCATTTCAACGAACGAAACGAATCAAACGAGTCATGCAAAGATCAACTTAGCTAAGCATAGCAAATGTGCACAAATGGTCATAACCCAACGAATGTGCACGACAAATGTCCATAGGGGAGTGCAAGGCAATCGAAACAAGACCCCAACGAATGTGCACAACGAATGTCCCCAAAGGAGTGATAGTTTAATGACCTGAATCAACAATACAAATCACCCACCCAAACGTGGATAATCAACAAACATCTCATGCATGAATGGCATCATGTATGCCATTAGCATGATCATATTAAACGATTAACATTATAACATGTGTTAACAAATTTAATAAATACATGACAAATATAACATGTGTTAAAAAAAAATACAATAAACACATGACAAATATAACATGTGTTAAACAAATTCAATAAACACATGACGATTAACAAATATAAGATGTGTTAAACAATTCAATAAACACTTGATATCCAACTATGGCTTAAACAAAATATTCATGCTAACAAATTTCACTTAAGTTCATCAAATAAACAATCAAGCATCAACAATCATCCAATCACACAACAAAGTTCCAACTTTCATCAAACAAATTCCACAATGTTCAGTTGGGGTTTTTCAATAATATAGACTAGTAATTAACAAACATATTTGGGCCAACTGGGGTGCTCAGGCTTAAAACATTTACCCTCAAACAATTATCCCTTAGAATACATGTGTAACGACCTGCCCCGACCTTCTAACACAATATTGTTTGCTTTGGTCCCGCACCCGGGCCCTTACGACTTTGCATTTGAGGACCCTACACCAGATTTACTCGTCAATAAAAAACTTCCAGTCTTATGGCAAATAACCTCAACTCTCATATTCAATTTCACATTCAATCAACCCAAGATTAGAATAAATCAGTAAGTAAGGTTAAGTTTCCCTTACCTAAACTTTGCAATTCACCAAGTACAAACACACCACCAATTCCGAGTTTCAATAAGCTTCAGGTCCCCAAGTTCGTTCTCATTGATTAGAGTTTGGACCATTACAATTTTATTTTATTTAACTCCTTTTCAAATCAAGGAATTCAGAAAAATAGATCCCATTGGTTCTGTCCGAACAAATTGAATCTAAGGGGTACTAAACAAAATACATATAGTCTACGGTTTAAAAGAGTTAAACTGAGCAGAATTTGACCTGTACTGCAGATTTTTTTGGTCTTAGGTCGAATTAAACCGGGGTCTTATATTTGTACAATGGGTAATTCTCTGAGAGAGGATTACAACGATATTTGATTCATCCCAAACGGACGTTCCTAGCCTGAGTTATGATGAAAATACCCAAACATGTACACTGCTCAACAGTTTGTAGTCTCATCCGAGGTTTCTATCTTATAGGCCATATTTGACCTATCAATTCGAAGATTTTACCTCTTATATTTTTACTGGAGCTAGATATTTTCCTGGACTTCAGTTTAGGACAAAATTTTCATTATTTCGATAATCAGATAAAAATTCTACTATATAGCACTGTAAAACTATCCATTTTTCAGCAGTCTGCAACTAGGTCCGACTTGCATACAATGTTTGGCGTATCAAACCTCATCCATAATTCATCATATTTTTACTGGAGATAGGTATCTTTTTTTTTACTAGAATAGACACATATTTCGCGTCATTTTTGTTATTGCCCCGGCTTGGCTGTCTCTCTTTGTCAATTTTATGACTCGAGTAGAAGCACTTGCGAAGAAGCTTGAAGACTCAAGATGATCAAGGAAGAAGATCATACTCCATCAAGCCCAAAGATCATCGTCATGGCAATCACAAAAATATGTATATGGAAATAGATGACCTTAGGTGGAACCCAAACCTGAGAGAGGACTAATCCTAGGTTTAGTTGCATATGTTGGTAAGAAACATAACATGCATAGAGCGGAAGCTGAACAGTGAATTGAAAGTGAACTTGGAAACATGAATTACATTCACTGTCAGCACTACCAGTCTATCTCACCGACCCCTCAGTGGAGACATGACCGACCCATCGTAGTCAAAGACCGGTCGGCCAGATTGACTTGGTTCTGGAACTTCGAACTATCAGTTTAGATATGCCTCTGACCGAGAGTCTCGTAGGCACTGACCCCTCGGTGATGAACTTGAACGACCCCTCGTGGTCGATGACTTGTGGGTATAAAACTTATGAGTTCTGGACTATGAACTCATAAGCGCTCTCGATAAAACAGACATCTCAGAATGTCAAGACCGATAGAGAATAACAGGACCGACCCCTCGGGAAAGGGCGACAGATCTTTCTGGGTACCAGGTTTCTAAAGTGGAAACTACTGTCTAGCATGTTTTGCACCAGAACTAGCCTCTCGTATGGACCGACACATAGGTGCTATAACTGTCGACCCATCGACGACACCGACATGTCGGCCGGGAAGTAATTATGCCGTTGGGGGTGCATTTAATGCGCAATGGTCCGGTGGTTGAACTATAATAAATATGAACACCGACTCATCGGTGCCACCAACCTGTCGGTCCTGGACACTCTAAATGACCGCTAAAACTACTCTATAAATATGAGTGTTGTGTGATCGTTTTACCATCTTCCTTGAGCTGAAAAGAGTTATACACTCTAAGGAACGATCAACACTCTTGTGGGAATGATCATAAACAACCAATCTATTGATTGTGTTTGCAAGTGAGAATGAGAGGAGAATAGAAAGATCATAAACAACCAATCTTTGGATTAAGTTTGCAAGTGAGAAAGAGAGGAGGAGAGAAAGATCATAAACAACCAATCTTCGGATTGAGTTTGTAAGTGAGAAAGCCATAAACTAGGAAAGCTTTGGTTAAGCCAAGTTTCCTTGTCACCTAGAGATTGTGATTGCATTACGATGGCTACAAGGAGAAGCGTCAACACAACTTGCGTGAGATCTTCAAGAAGTACACATCAGGGAGAAAGAGCTTTAAGGTAAGTGCTTCTTGGTTTTAATTTTATTTTTTAAAATCAGAAACCCGAAAGTAGATTAAGGGGGATTTGCTCCAGAACTATTATAAAAAAACTCTAGAGCGTTGTCTTTGGCACAGTGGTGGGTGGAATTCCCAGCAAATTGAGAGAGGTGAAATTCCTACTCTAATTGTGATGGTGTAAGTCCCCATATAGTGAATTTGGAGATAGCTCAAGGTTGGACAAGTCCTAACAATGGATGTAGGTTGGCGAACCGATCCACTACACATATTGTGTCCTTATGTTTGTGGTATTAGACCTATTTTCTTGTGTTGATTGTTTAATCACATTTGCTAACACATACACTCTTGATTATTGTATCTGTTGTATTTAATTAAATTAATCAAGTAAATTCAAAAAGGACCAACGAAATTAGATTGACCTATGAACAACCCCAACCGCACCCCCCAACTCCCCCCCCCCCTTCCCTCCCTCCTCCTCCTCTCGGGTCAACTGTATTGTTCTAGCTCCCTTGTAAAGGGCACTTTCAATTTTGATACCAGGGGAATAAGTTATAATTTATTTAGTAAAACCCAGCGAAACTGCATCTCAGATTTGAACTAGAATTTGGTCCATGTTTCAGATCAGATCTAGGGCATAAAATCACCTTATTTTGATTCCAATTTAAGATAGAAACTGGATCTATCAAATTGGAATCCATCAAGATAAATTTCATTGAAAAATTCCATCGGGAGCCTTAGTTATGGATTTTCTCGCGACAACGTGCAGAAAACGGGATTGCAAATCTGAGAGTTCATCTTGCATGTTTCACCAATAAATTCATAATCTAAAAATCTCCAATTTTATTTCTAAAGGTATTTTATTCTTCTCCTAATTAATATTCGAATTTCACAATTTGGAAGAAGAAGAACAAGAGGGAATTAAAAGAAGAAAGAAGGGAAAATCCACATACCTCTAGGAAGAAGATTGAAATCCAAATACCCAAGTTTGGAGAGAGGAGATAGTGCTAACTTTCGACCAAGGGAATAGAAGACTCTTGCAAAATTCGTGTATTGCAAGACTTACACGAATTTTATATTAACTAAAAGGTTTAGTGGCAAAAGGAGAATTTTTCTCAGTTTTTCTAGCACTTGCTTTTATTTTTTTTCTCTCCAAAACAAGATACTATCTAAAATACATAAGGCTGCAAATGCGTAAGCCCTAATCCTCCTACTTCCAACGTGTTTTGGCTATTTTTTTGGGATTTAGATTTTGCCAAAACGTGTGGTGGTGTGTATAAGAAGAAATTGCTAAAATTTTGAGAAAATCCTAATATTAGAAAGGTAAATTTGGTTCGAGGTTGTGTGTGCTACTAACCCATTTAAATTTGAACCACAAAATTCGAAATTTACAAACCAACTTCAAAATTGTTTCTCAACATTTAAATTCAAAGGAATCAGACTTTTAGTTTAAAACAAAAATTTACTTTATATCTACTATATATTTTTGAACAATTTAACCATGTGGGTCCCACCGGTGTTAAATTTGGAAAGTTTCCAAATTTGACTCATACATACCAAAATAGGATTTCTAAAAGTTTAAACTCTACGATATTCTCATATTATGTTGCTCAATTTAATAGACATGGGGCCCTCAGGTAAGCTAAATTTATAAATTTTCCAATTTTGGACAACTGCCATTTTTGGAACTTCGATTCAAAATTTTGTTTTCATCTCCGATGTTCAGTTTAGACTATGATAAACACATATTGGGGGTGGGGGGGTAGCGCGGGGCTAGAGTTCAAAATTTTATTTTCCGACACACGGTCAAACAATTTCAAGCAATATTAAACAATTTTGCTAAAAATAACTGATTACCCAATTAATTTCTGACCTGATCATGATCCACTAGTTTGGGTCAAGTCGTTACAAGGCATGGTCCACCTAAGGTCATCTATAGTCAGTTACCATTAGTGATTGCCATATACGTTGATCTGTTGAGTCTTGAGCTTCTCTCTTCAAAGCAAGCCTTCACCTAAGTCACGAACTTGATAAACAGGTGACTCAACAAGCCGGGGCACTTACAAGCTCCCCCTTTATCAATTTGTGACAAAAACTAGAAGCTAATCAAATACAGACTCAATGGACAACCCCAACCCAATTATACATCATTTGAATAAAAAATATACAAATTACAAGATCACATTCAAATGACATAGGGTCTTGGCCTAGCCTCATATTCTTCCTCAGCTAGCTCTATTTTCACAAATACCTGTAAACACAAGCAAGCTACAGAAGACTAGAGAGATATCAGTGATGTTAGTCCAAACATAAACAATGTAACCATGGACAAACTTTCAAACACATCCATACTCATACTCTCCCATACTTCAATGAGTATATTTAGGAGTTTCTCCCCATACTCCAAGCTATATCAAGCTTGTAATTTCTCCATTTAACAAGCTAATCCAAGCTTGCAATTTCTCCATTTTACAAACTAATCCAAGTTTGCAATTTCTCCATTTATCAAGCTAATCCAAGCTTGCAATTTCTACATTTTACAAACTAATCCAAGTTTGCAATTTCTCCACAATTATACTCTAAGATTCTACGATGCTCCTCCTTTCTCCCCCAAAAACTTGTAGCTTCTACTAATTTCTCCCCCATTTTGTCACTAACTGACAAAGGGCTAATCAAGCACATATTTTTTGTTTCCCCAAACTTCAACATGCCATTCAACCATTCATTCAATAAACATGAATAAAGCATAAAACATCCATCATGGCATACACATGGAAAGAAATAAGGCAAAACTTAAGTAAACATCAAACCATTCCATTGATAAACTTATTGCATGGATAGTGGGCAAGTATCCAGTCTTGAAAATGGGTATCCCAATCAACTCAGCAACCAGTGGGGGGCCAACCTCGATAGGCTCAATGTTTTGAAAATAAATCCAAAACCAGTTCATCTTCTTTTTGTGAGCTTTGATTGAGAAAAAACATTTTTTTGGCCATTCGAGGATAAATTTTTCCACCCCACTTGAGGAGATTCAACCAACCAGACTTCCTGATATGTTTTAAAACTCCAGTTTTTTCAAAGATTACTGGATCAGTTGCCCTCTCAATGTTTAGTTCTTCAAAGGAGGGATATGGTTTGAGGGGCATGAACAGAGGTGCATCATAATCCCCTTTTCCTTCTTCTTCTTCTATTTCTTCTTCTTCTTCTTCTATTTCTTCATATTCTTCTCCCACTGCAAGATCACATTGATCACCTCCTCCTCCTTCTTCTTCTTCATTTTCATCATCTCCTTCTTCTCCTTCGTCTTCATTTCCTTCACCTTCCTCATCTCTATCATTTTCATCTTCTCTTCCTACACCACTTCCTTCTCCCACAATTGGAGGTATCCTCACAGTCTCTTCCTCAACACCACTCGAATCTTCCTGAGGACTGGGCTCTCTAACCACTTTTCCTTTTATCTCTACCGCTACTTGAGATCGGACAGGTGAGGTAGGCTCCATAATCACAACTGATTCAGGTCTTCTGGGAGTGAGCGTAGGGGTATTCTTCGAAGCAATTCTCTTTAGAGGCCCAAACTTGATGAATGGAGGAGCCTTTAAAGGTGGCTCAGCAGGTGGAGTTTCTTCTAGAGCAAGTATAAAGGGACGAGTATCTCTAGAGGTTTTCTTTCATCCACGGAGCTTAGGTCTCTTGGGAGATGGAGAGGAGGCTATGGCTTCTTCCTCTATGTTAGGAGTCTCATAGCTTGAAGGGTTCTTGGTCCAAACCATCTTCATGTGTTTTTCCTTGACTCCTTGAAGTGAAAATCGAAAATGTAGGTCGATAGAGGTTTACCCAAATCGAGAAATTTCTCAAAACCCTGAGACAGAGGGTCACTGAAGGAGTACAGAGGTTTTCTTCAGTGTATTCCGGCAAGAAATCTGATGGAGGGGTGACCGTTCGTCGGTAAAAGAGGGGTTTTGGAGAAGGACGATCAAAGGGGATGGAAGGACAAGGTTTCGAAAGCAGTAAGGGTTTTAACTTAAAAACTAATTCAACACCGACGATATGTCTTCCTTGACGATTGGACGCAGTGCCGATGCAAAGTCACCTGGTGATCTATCTCCATGACTTAAAACTGGATTTTCTGCCCATGTCCATTTTTATTTATGGCCGATGCATCGTCACTTGACGATTGATCGATCTGTCGAAGTATCGCACACTGGCGATGTATCGCCAACTAGACACATATTTTTCCAAAAAAAAAAATTGATTTTTTTTTGAAAACTTCCCTCTTGATGTTCAAAAACATATATGGTTTACACAAATCATACATCGCATGATAAGTAACACATATACCATACAAACATCTTGCAATTGATCAAATTAAAATCACATTCCAAGTTAATCACATTTGATCAAATCTATGCAAAAACAAGCTACCAAGTCATACACAATCAAACATGCAAACAAACAACCATGTTTAACATTTTGAAACTGAAATTTTGCAATTGGAAACCGTATTTCCATGGTATATATGGTTTTCCAAGAAAGACTAATGCTATAGACAAGAAAAACATAGTCTAAGCTTGTATTCACCAATTTCCTATCACATGTCATAGCACTTGGGCTATTTGAACTCACTTGCTACTAGAGTTCAATTTGTAATGGCTCAAGATATGAAAGTGAATTTTAAACCAAAACAAAACATGATTAGATGATGGTCTATCTCCTAGGTACCCAAATGGTTGAGTTTGGTCTCTCATACAGATTCCTTTGGGCATACCTTGGGGGTCCAAACATAGGATCCTTTACTCCTTCAACACATGGTCTAATTGTATGAGCAAGGAGTCTTGCCTTGGATCCACCTTCCTTGAGGGTACATACCTTAGGGGTTTAGGCCTAGGTGGATGCATTTTAGGCCTTCCATTAAAGTTTGGTGGGTGTCTTCTAACCTTAACATTTGGAATGTGGTTAATGGCTTTATTTTTCATGTGCTTTTTCTAAGGTTACACTCCATCTTACAGTGTCCAACCTTATGACAATAAAAGCATTCCCCCTTGGGGTCTTAGGAACACTACCCTTTACAAACACCATTTGGTTTTTAGATCTAATAGTTTCCACAGAGGAACCAAGACCCGATCTATCGCCAAACTTTTTACTTGAACTTAAGAGTTTTTCTAGTTTTTGTTCACCTTGGGTAAACTTATCTTGGAACTTCTCTTTGTGACTTTTAAGTTACCTCATTTCATGATTAGCTTCCTAACCTCCACTTCAAGATTACCTTTTATTTTCCATAGGTTTTCTACATATTTACAATGTATTTCCATTTCATCTTGAAAGGCCTTCTTGTACCGCCCTGCCCTTTTCGAGAATCAGAGTCTATTTTTTTTTTTAATAACGTAATAACACCGGAAAAAGGGCGGACGATGTCACGACGCGAGTTAAGTTCAGACTTCCAAAGTCTGACCCTTAACTGGCCACCCATGTGAGCATGGACTAAACCCATGAAAACAAACCACACATGGAACTAAGCAAATCATACAGAATAATACTAGACACATTGCGGAATTATGCGGAATATAATCAATCTTAAGTTAACCATACATTCTCTGATAGCAAAGTACAAGTCAAGTTTACTTTAAACTAAACATTTCAAAACCATATCAAACCAATCATTATCATAAATGTAAACAAACCATAGCACAGTTACTAACTATTACATATCCATAAAATGTAGTTCAAATGACAGTAAATATAGTTCCATTCCAATAATCAAGCGCTTAAGTTTGGCTCCCCTCTAGGTCCACGACCTTCTCTTTCCCTTTTCCTTTCCCTGCATTATCCTCTACGGATAGAATTAGGGCGTTAGATCAACGCGCCCAATATGTTACTTTGTTACATATTTTGTAACAGAGATAATTACTAATTAATTAAACCAACCTGATACAATATGTTACTTTGTTACATTTCATTTCTGTCCATTCATTGTCTAGCTGAGGTAAGCTTAAGGCGACAATAAATAGAGTAGGCTAAATACAAGAAAACAAATAAAGTTTGTATCAACAAGTTGATGAAAACGTTATTTTAAAAAAAGAAAATAAAATTTATGATGCTATATGAAATTTAACTGTGTAATAAAGAAAAAATAGAAAAAATAATGGTAATAGAAATCGCTATTCTAATATTAACATAAATAAAAAGAATTAGAAATGAATGCATTAGCTATTAGATCAACATAAGAAGTAAATTCAATAATTAAAAAGAGGGAATGTTGTTTACAGTGGCTTCGCATTCCTCTAGTACACAGATTATAAATATAATGTACTAAGAAAAAGACGAAATCCTTAAAAACTTGAATTTCAAGTAGTAGAAAAACACGTGTATGTTATGATAAAACTAAAATATGTTATTTTATTAGATTAAATAAAAGTTATAACATTTTTGTTTTTTAAATTTACGTGTAGGAAATCGCAATATACTCAGTGTAAAATTTCACAGATGAACCCAGGACCCTTAAGACACACTTAGCTTTAACAATAATGATATGTGAATATCTGAAAATCTAAATGTTTACCAACTCAAACTCTAAGGAATTGATAAAAGAAATAATATATCTTTTTATATTTATACCATCATCAGTCATCCGAAATAAATGCTTGAAAATTAATCAAAATTTAGGCAGCGGCCTATTGTAGTAGCCTAGTTATAAAATATACGCCGAGATAATATTGCCTATTAGGTATGTACATTACTTCCCACCAAACTGTTCCTAAGCAATATAAATGGTTAAAACGTTTTTATATACTTGCAAATACATTTTTGTGATAATTTTAATCATCAATATAGTTAACAAAATTACTTGGTCAACCCAAGCTCTAACAATCGTATTTAAGTGGAGTTTAAAATTTGTTATATATCATAATTGGTCATTTGTGAGAATTAGTTCTTCCACTTCTTCTCGGTTTACAAAATTTGGAGTTCTAAGTTTACTAATCTCAACTAACGATTTATTTTTGGTAAATATAGTTTGATATCTTTAACATGTTTAATAGGTTGAATAGAAAGAATTTATAGCTAAACTATTATTTTTTCAACATTTGAATAATATATGAGAACAAAAAATAAATTTTAAGGACTTGGTTTGATGATAAAAAAAACGTGTCTTATGAAGAGGAGTGTTGAGTTTGATTCATACTCAACTTCAAAGGACCACTCCCCGAAAGGAACCGAGTGTGTGCATGTTGGGAGGTACTCACGTACAACAAAAGATTAATCGGCTGAGATATCTAAATACCTTAATGATCAAGCAAATATAAAAATAGTAAAGGTCTTTATCATATCGCCAAAGCTTATGTATTGACATAATGATAATGGATATCACTATTTCATTTTCTAATGGCCTTACAATTATCTCTTAAGTGTCAAATTTTATAATCTCAATCCACTTGTTTAATGAACTCTGCTTTTATCTTTTACGGGTAAACCTTCAACTTTTCATGTCATAGGATTTTCTAAATCTTATGAGGTATTTCAAAAGCATGATAATGAAATCTTTTTCAGATGGAACAACTCTTATGCTTTGTCCTGTGAATTACAATGGTGCACCCTTTAGGATCCCCAAAGCACAATTATATACAAACTATGAGCATTCGATCCCATAGGACCCACCACAACTCCATTAACCTTTGCAGGTGCCCTCTTCCATCTTCAATTCTAAAAAAATTGGATCTCCCAAATTTGACCTCATTCTAAGATGACTCTCCAATTGAATTGAAGCCGACCCAAATTCTATCTAGGAATTGTTTTATGGAGATTTGAACTTTCAACCAATAAAAACATAGAATCCTTTATCAAATAAGGTGATTTTTTAGGCACTCTATTCATAGAAATATCCCAATCACTCCATCTACATGGACAAGGTTCTCCCCAATATATGGGCTCAGAATAGGTTCGCCAATATGAGTGCATAGGTATCAATATAAGCTGATGACCTCCACAATTTACAATGTGGCGTTTTATGTGAGAAATTATATCTGAAGTTCGTATAAGATATGAAATTTATTTATTGAAAAGATCTATACTTGACTAAAAAACTTATAAAGAAATCACGTAACCTATCTCATTTAAGTCATTGATTTGAAAACTTGATTTGAATGTTTTCAAATACTTTAGAATTAAAGAATATTATATGTGATTAAAGTTTTGTCGCCTTTAAACTAAAACTCGAATGATACAATGAAGCAAAATATTGTAGGCCCCTTTTCAGGATTATACCTTTCTTATCAGTCATTGACCTAGTCCAAAGTAGAATCATATTAGGAGACTCAATGTAATATGCCACAAGAAGAAGTGTAGGGGATATTCAAGTTTTTCATGTGTGCGCGGTGTGTCTGAGTACATGAAGTGCTCGTGTGTGGGTTTGTATGTGGGTCATAATCAGAATGAAATGTTAAGCAGCTTAACTTAAGCTAGAGGGATAGGATTATATGATACATGCAAAATTATGCCAATGAGTATCTCAGAATAAATATTTAATTAGAGTCCATTCGCTCACTTTAGTTATTGTTTTTAAGGTCCCAATATCATCAACAAGATGCAGTTTTATAATTTAGCATATCACTCTAATTGAATAAGTATACACACATACACATATACACTCATAGAGTTATGAACAAGTGGAGCTACGTCCTCAACCTCTTTATGGGGCCCGCCAGGGCTATGAGAATAAGTTGGTTGGAAAAATATTTGCTCCAATAATGTTCCATTAAAATCGTTTTAGTAGGATAAGTGAAGCCATTTTTCTTTTTTCGTTTTTGAGGTATGAATAACAGTGAAATTTATGGAGTTAAATTGAGTTAAAGATTTAATTTACTCACATAGGTGTGTTAGATTGTATTCTGTTATTTGTATAAGGGTGGAATAGTCTTTTATCAGACTTTAGTGAGGGTTTTCTGTGTATATATATTACTGTTTTATGAAATGGTAACTACCAATTAGTATTCTAATAAAGTATCCAGAGCATCAGGTTTTGCATACTGATCCAGTGCACTCTTGTAGATCCGTTGCCGCGGCCAAGCAATCCCACGGTCTTTTGCAGTAATCTCTCATTCTTTGCATGAATGCTGATGAATTGATTTATGCAAGCACAAAATCAAACATGGCTGAAGATTTCAAGAAAGCAATGATGAAAGAATTTGAAATGACAGATTTGGGCCTTTTGAGATACTTTTTGGGAAACAAGTTAAACAATCTTAAGATGGTAATTTTTTTTGTCAAGAAAAATATGCAGAAGATCTTTTGAAGAAGTTTTTATGACTAATTGCAAGATAGTTGCAACACCCAGGCGGTGAATGAAAAAATCTCAATGAATGATGGTGCTGAAAAAGTGGATGTTTCACTTTATGGAAGCCTTGCTGGCTCACTTATTTATCTCACAAGTACAATGCCTGATATTTTTCATTCTGTACGTGTGATTTCCAGATTTATGAATGATTCTAGCAAGCTCCATTATGCAGTAGCAAAAAGAATTCTCAGGTACATCAAAGGCACCAAGAATTTTGGGCTCATGTATACGAAGGAAGATGATGGTAGCCTCATTAGCTATACCAACAGTGATTGGACTGGATCAATTGATGACAGGAAAAGTACTTATGGGTACGTTTTCTATCTTGGCACAAAAGTTATTATATGGTTTTCAAAGAAGCAAAGCATAGTAGCATTGTCATCTGCCGAAGCGGAGTATGTTTCAGCAACAAGTGCGGCATGTGAAGCAATTTGGCTAAAGAAGGTCTTAGTTGATTTACATCAAATGCAAGAGTCACTGACAACAATTTTTTGTGACAACATGTTCGCAATTGCTATGACCAAAAATCCAGTGTCTAATAGCAGGTCAAAGCACATCGAACTTCGACATCACTTCATCAGAGAACATGTTGAAAACAACTTGATTGAGTTTAAATTTTTCAAAACCGACAAGTAGGTTGCAGATATCTTCACCAACCTAGTTCCAACAGAAAAGTTCAACTATTTTTGAACTTGCATGAAAATTACAAATTAAGAGGGAGTACTAGAATTAAATAATTTGTAATTCCTAGGAGGCACCTTGATGTATTTCTAGGTGACACTTAAAAGCATTTTACCTTGGGTAGTGTAGAAGTCCCATTGAATTGTTGATTTGTATTTTCCTAGGGCATGTACCTAGGATAATGAAAAGTTGTGTTGGTTCATTTCTTGAGGTGAGTTAATAGCTAGAAGCTTATATATAGAGTTGTTTTGTATCAAGTTTGCAAGTGAAAAGTTCATCAAGGAAAAGTTTATCCCTTTTATATCTTCTCTTTTATGCTTTGTATAATCTTATCAATTCATAAAATTATTTGAAGTATGTCCACTTCATTCCACTGCGCCAACAGATTTGAGAGAATGAGAGATTCCATAAGGACCGTAGGTCAAATCAGATCAAACTTGGGATGGGTTCAATTTTGGATATTCTCATATATTATTATTTTTCTTCTTTTAATTGTAATTCTAAATTTTGAGCATAAGTTTGAGAAGAATATTGTACTATTTGATTTGATATAGTGCATTGATTTGGAATTGTCACATGGTTTTACCCTCTATACTAGAGGGTTTTCTACGTTAATATTGTTTGCTCTTGTGGTGTGTATTGATTTATTTTTCAATTGATTGCTTCCATCATTATTATCATTTTGTGGTTGGATTTGTGGGACAGAGGAAAGTGTATTTTTCCCAGTAAGTGGTATCAGAGCCATATCCCCAAGACAACGCATGTGGGACTCAGGAGATCCCCTAGCTTGACGGGATGGTCGGCGACGTTTAATTCGCCGGAGAGCCTCGTTCGAGGGGGGATTGTTGGGGTGCTCTGATACCACCGTTGGGACTGGACTTCTAGCTCAAAAGACTAGCTTGATCGGTGGAGTGGCCCAATCACATATAAGTCTTTAGTTTTCCCCCTCACAATAAATGTGGGACTTCCGTTCACACCCCAACACTATGTACCAAGTGAGCTCGAGATCATGCACCTGAAAGAAATCTGTAAATTATGCAAGCTATTGATAAAAATTAGGGGTTTCTTATAATTAACTTGGGTTTAGTTTTTATGAAAAAAATGCAAAAAATAGTCACTTTTGTTTAGGGTACCAAGGATTGATTAAAATATGATGTAACACGTGAGGTTTATTAACGTGAGAGAGTCCTCTCCTCTGAGCTGATATCCGCACAACCAAGCCTTGGTGTTTCCTAAACAATCTCTCATTCCAAATCTGACATTCCAGTCGACTCTAGCTTATTGTACGAAGACTTCGCTGGCCAAGATCGATAGCCATCCCGTTTGTAATAAAAAATTGTCACTCCTTTTTCCTATTTTCCTATCTTTCTTCTCTCCTTTCTTTTTTTTCTCTCCTCATTTTCCTCTTTTGAGATAACAACATATGTTGTCCTCTGGCCTTCTTCTCCACCACATCTTCATCTTCTCCTTTTATTTTTCTTTCTCTATTTTCTTCTCTTCTCAACCACTAGGAACAGTGATTCCCTGGTTCGGTTATTGCTCAAGAGCGGCTTGCATTCCCTACTGCCAGGCCATTGATTCCCAACGCCTGTGCATTTTTCCTAATTCACGCTCACACAGCTCTTGGCATTGTCTAGCCATCACTAAGAAGTGATGCCTGGTTCGTGCTTGCTCCCACATCCGATGATCCAACCTGTTCAGCCAGACCCTTGCAGCACCTGAGGACGAGCCAACACCACCCAGCCCATCAATCTTCATATGTTGTTGACCCCTCGTACCAGCCGCGCCTGAGATCCATAGCCACCTATCGTTGTTATTAAAGGAAAGGGTTAACCTTAGGGTTGCCTTTCTATGTTTGTACCATATTGTATTTGTAAGGTTCCCTATTAAGGGATTGTAACATCTATTTATATAGGGCATAATGAGAAATGCCACTGAGCCAAAATTCTACATGGTATCAGCCTGAGCCTGTGATTCCTACGAATTGCAAACACTTTTTCAGCCCTTTTCCCTCTCTCTGCTTTTGTCGTCGTCCTTGCACCACATCCTCTCTCTCATTCAGACACTTCTTTCTCTTCTACAAGGGACTGCTCTTCCCAATGTCTCACCTCTTTTATCGTAGGTGATTGCTCTACACAGCCCCTCTTCCTGTACACTCTCCTACACTAGTTCTCCTGATATTCTGTCGATCCTCGCCCTCATCGAATCCCTCTGCTCCTACTCGCTGATCTGCTCTCCTTCGGCCTCTTCTCTTGTCGCTTTCACCAGGTCTTCTCATCATTGCCCGAACAGTTCTCGCCCCATCCAAACTCTTCCAACCTTCAACATCATGTCTGCAACTCACCGGATTTGCCATACCTTCTCTATCTCACACTCACTAGGCTCAATATTGCTTATGCAGTGCACGTTGTCTCTTAGTTCATGAGTCAGCCTCGCATGTCTCAATATGATGCTGTCAAACGCATTCTCTGCTATCTAAAAGGGTCCCTTGGTCGTGGGCTACAACTCCGTCGTGCCACGCACCCATTCACATAACTGCGTACTCTTATGCTGATTGGGCTGGTTGCCCTAATAGTCGACGATCTACTACTGGTTATTATACTTTCTCGGCCACAATTTAATTTCTTGGTGCGCCAATAAGCAACCCATAGTATCTAGGTCTAGTTTTGAAGCTGAATACCGGGCCCTTGCCTATGCTTGTGCAGATGTTGTCCGGATTCAACATCTTCTACGCGAGGTTGGTTTTCCTCTCTCTTCTCCAACTGTATTTTTTTGTGATAATCTCAGTGCGACATACATGGTTGTATGCTCGGACTAAACACATTGAGCTTGATTATCATTTCATAAGAGAATGTGTCACCGCTAGCTCTCATTAGATTTGGTATGTCTCCTCTCATGATCAACTTGCTGATATCTTTACCAAAGGATTACCGAAGCAACACTTCCCAGCGCTCCAACCTCATCGCTTTACCACCGTCAAGTTTGCAAGGGAGTATTAGAGGAAAGGGTTAACCTTAGGGTTTCCCTTCTTGTAATGGCCCGAAATTTGTAAGTCAATGAATATGTGAATATTATTTATTGTAATGATGAAAATGGGGAAATTTGATGGAATAAAGAGTAAATGGACCAAAATTTGGACAAAGGCCCAAGTATGGCCCAATGGATCATGGATTGGAATTAAAATCATTTAAGTGATCAAGGATGGTCAAATTGGGCCCAATACCCATTTGGGACCCAATGGGTCAAGATAATGTAAACTCTAAGATAAATGGGTAAGGATGAATGTAATTGGGCCATGGGCCTAATGGTAGTCCAATTAGTTGGAAAGGGTTGAATTAAATTTAAATCACCTAAGTTAATTTGAATTAAGCCAAGGTGATGTGGCCAATTGGGACCCACCTCCACCTCATCAAGTGAGGTGGCGTGTGGACCAAGAATTGGTCGGGCCGGCCACCATGGTTGACTTGGTCAACCATGGGTGGATTTCATAGAGGGAATTTAATGGAATTAAATTAGGTGGAAATTAATTAACTTAACCTAATGATCAAATTAATTAAATTAACTAAACTTATCTAATCATGGTCAAAGGGGTCAAAGGTGGGAGACCAAGACACCAAGACACCTTATCCATGAAAAACGTTGGCTAGTGGTTGGGTCATAAAGCATGAGAAATATCTCATGTGGGGTGGTTGGGATAATTAATGTAAAGTGTAAATTAAGTAACCAAATGGGGATAAGCCTTATCTTTTCTTTTCTCCCTCTCTTTTCATCCTCATTTCACTCTTTCCTCTCTTTCACTCTCTCATGGCCGTCCCACACTAGGAAGGAGAAGAGAAGAAGGAAATTAAGGAAAGGAAGCTAAGAAGAGAAAAAAAAATTCAAAGTAAAGGCCCACCACTCCAAGATCAAAAGTTGGGATCTTATTTCTCACAATCTCTCTCTCTCTCTCTCTCCCCCAAGCAAACCCTACCTTAGCCGACCCTAAGCTTGGAGGTTTTCACCATGGATCAAGCATCTTAACCGATCAAACAAGAAGAGGAAGAAGAAAGGAGGCCAAGGAGTCCGACGGGAGCGAATAAAGTCAGAGGAGACGACGGATTGTAAGTATTTTCTAAAACAAGAGATTTGGATTTTCTTAGGGTTTAAGAGGCTATGAAATCCATTTTTTGGATTTAGAGGTGGCCAAATCATGGCCTTGGATCTAAAATCCATAAAATGGAAGGATGGAAAGATGGGCAAACCCTAAATGGGTAAATTAGGGTTAAGGGAAAAAAAATAAGTGGATTAAGGATGATATGTAATTAAATAATTAAGCATGGAAGTGTGGGTTTTTAATGAATTGATGGACCATAGGGTTCGGCCATTTAGTATGGCCGAACCCCATGGTAAATGGTCGAGGATTTTAATTAGGGTTTTAAGGTTTAAAGCCATGGAGAATGATTATGATTTTTAGGGTTGTAAAATGATCAAATGTTAAAAATTTAAAGGGGTTTAAATGAGGAAAAATCATGGAGTGTGTGAATGATGTTGTGGCCTCAAGAGGCATAGGAAAATGGTGGATCATGAACCATGGGTTCGGCCATGGTGTATGGCCGAACCCTATGAGGATCAAATGATGGATTTAATGGTTGTGAGTAATGGAAAAAATAAATGGCAATGTTGGTGGTGTTGATGGACCCAAAAAGGGACCTAATGTTGTTAGTTGTAATGGGAATGTGGATAAGTTTATAGGCTTGGATGTAATTAAGGATGATGGTTCCAAGTCTGTAAATGGGCCAAAGAAAAAATGGGATAAAGTCATCATGGGTTCGGCCATGGTGTATGGCCAAACCCATGACCCATCTGTGGGTAAACTTATGGATAAATTTTGGTAGTATGTGTGTGAGAAATGAATGAGGATTAGAGTGTTTAAATGGCTGATTTTCTAGTGTTGTTATGTTATGGTTAATGAGACATTAGCAAACCCAATTGTAGATCATTTTTTGGCCTAAGATTTGTGTATATGTGTATGCTAAATTAATGGAGTTTAAGTAAGTTAAATGGCTAATTTTAATGGTCATAGGACATAATTGAATGAGTCATTAACGGACCTAAGTTAGGGATCCAAGTCTATGATCGTTTATGGACTTAATCATGCATGGATGAATGAGTGATTAGCCATGGAAAAAAGGGGCAGTGGCAAAACCGTAATTACTGGCCAAAATGAAGAACTCCATGGGAAATGACCATGGACTTAGGGGTTCTAAGTAACAAATTTATGTATGGCTAAATAAAGCCTAGGGGGTTGATTTTTAGACTTATGTGATTAAAGTGGTTGATAGATTAAATGGGATCCACAAAACCTAGTTAGTGAGGTTCGGCCATGGTATATGGCCGAACCCCGCTAAGGTGTGATTAATGGACTTAAAAGGTTAAAATATGGACTGATTATTTGTATGTAATAAGGTATTGGATATCGCGAGTGGTACGCGTGTCGGTAGTCGGATTATCGGACGAAAACGAAAAAAGATGCGAGTCGGTATTCGGTAGGATTCCTACCTATTTGTAAGCTATGGATTAGATGCTATGTAACTGGTTTATTGGTTTATTTTTAGTAAATATATGATTGGTTATATGATGGTCTATGAAATTATGATTTATATGTATTTTATGGCATATGGCTAGACTATGAGTTATGTTAATGATACGAGTTATATGTAAAGGCTATGACTCAAATATATTACATAGCATAATGCATTACATCTCATGCATGGCATGGGCGGAAAAAAAATAAACAAACCGGAGTCCATGCTCCGTCGGGGCGACCGAGAACAGACATGGGGATAGCCTGATAGATTATAACCGGAGTCCATGCTCCTTCGGGGCGACTGAGAACAGGCATGGGGATAGCCTGATAGGCTATAACCGGAGTCCATGCTCCGTCGGGGCGGCCGAGAACAGGCATGGGGATACCTTGACGAGGCCTTGCCGTCAAGGGGGATATGACATCAGGGTGGTAGGGATGATGGGTGGGATTTATAACATAGGCACCCATGGCATGGCATTCATTGTATAGTTTCATTTCATGATTGTCCATCAGTTTTCATTATACTATTATTTGTATGATGTTTTTACTAATCCATGTGCTAGCCCTACTCAGAGTCCTACTGGGCGTGTGGTCTAACGCCCTACTTCTACCCTAACTGATGACGTAGGAAATGTCGGAGAGGAAGGACAAGACGGGAGCTAAGCTTAGGAGCTTGGGGAGGCGGACTTTTTCCTTTATTTAAGTTTATTTAAGAGATCTATATTTGAATAGTTCAGCTTGTCGGATTGTATAAATTAGCTTACTTGCAATATTTTGGTTCTTATTTTGGATATTGTGATGTGAGAAATTTTGTTAGTTAAATGAATGTAATCTTCCCTGCTATCTAAAATTTGTAGGTTAGCCTCTATTACAAATTTCGCACTTAGGTTAGTATTCCTCGAGCTTACTTATACGTGTGAACCGTTCATCGTGGACTTCGTTCTACGCACACGTAGGGTTGGCCAGTTAAGGGTCTGGCTTTAGAAGTTCGGACTTAACTCGCGTCGTGACGTCTGCGCCCTTTGTCACTTTAAAAAAAAAAACTCTGATTTTCGGTGAAAAGGGGCGGACGTTACAGTTGGTATCAAAGCGAACTCGGAGGAATGAATCTCTCGAAGTAAAATTAAGACGGTTGAATGTCTCGCTGACAGCTAAGAATCCCAACTGACCGACTCTTCGGAGTCCGCTGCACGAGGGCCGGGTTAATTTACTTCGATTGACTCAAACTGAAGTATTCAATCTGAGAAGAACGTTTGACGAAAAGGAATGATAGTAAGGGAAGAAAGATTCATTCCAAGATAGGTCTATTAAAACATAGTAAGATAGGGCTCATTTCCCCCTAAAAATGAGAACACAGTATTTGATACTTAGAAAATTTCCCCCTGAAATGATGAAACAGTGTTAGATTATCAAATGTAGCAGAGTAGGATGCACTCCCCCGGTATTCCCAAAATGGAACAACATACAATAGGAATTTAGAGATCCCCCCCATAAACAAAGGAAAACAAAGTGTGCATATTTGGCAACTTCCCCCCCCAAATGGAAAGAAAAACATTTGATACTTAGAAAGTTTTCCCCAAAAAATGAAGTATACATAGTCGGTATTTTTCCCCAAATTGAAGAAAGTATTTGATACTTAGGGAAATTTTTCCCAAAATATATGAATACAACAACTCTATGAAGGAACTAAATCAATAAATATTTTCGATGATTTAGGAAATGCCTCCAAGGAGAAGAACTCATCGAAACCCCAGGGTAGAGGAAGAGGTGCCACCACCTCATCAAGAGGAGGTACAGCCACCGCATCAAGAGGGGGTACAACCACCTCATCAAGCAGAGGGACAGAATAGTATAAACATAAAAGGTGTACCTCCCGAGCTAAAAGACATAGTTCAAGCGGCAGTCGCTTCTGCTCTTCAACAACACTCGAGCGGAAATGCGACCACCAACGACTCCAGTAAACGGACGATGGTCAAGGATTTTCAGCAACATCGCCCTCCCACTTCAGGGGAAAAGAAGGGGCTATCGGAGCAGACCATTGGTTGAAAAAGATCACTCAGATCTTGAATCTGCTTCAGATTTCCAGTCCTGCTGACAGAATTTTACTGGCTACATCTCAATTGATCGAAGATGTCGGTAATTGGTGGGAAGTGGTGGAAAAACAGCAAGCACTGGTGCTGGAAAGGGAAAAGACTATCATGACGTGGGAATGGTTCTCAACCACTTTTCTAGAGCAGTATTTCCCGGAGGAGGAAAGAGAGTCAAACTCAAGCCTTCCTGTCATTGGTACAAGGCAATATGACAGTGGTAGAATATCACTGGGAATTCCTTCATCTATCTGTCTGCGCATTCTACATGGTGGATACCGAGCACCGGAGGGCCCGTAAGTTTGAGCGAGGCCTTCGGCGAAGCATCAGGGCTAGGGTGACAATATTCAAGGAACCCACACTGGCAGGGGTGGTCAGCAGGGCCACTATAGCGGAGCGAGAGTTGAACGAGATAGTGCGGTTTGATAACCGCTGAGGGCAGAGTGGGCGGGGAGCATTTCAACCCAACAAGAGGATCCGCCCGAATTTTAACAGACCCTCACCCTCTATTGGATCTACAGGGGGCTTTCACCCCAATCAGCCCTCCCCATCAGCATCAGTCACTCAGGTTCCACGGGGTGGGAACACTTGTTACCAGTGTGGCCAATAGGGCCACTTCAAGAGGGAGTCTCCGCAGATCAGCAGACCATCTTACTCCAGGGGTTCTTTCCGCCCTCCAGCTAGGTCAGCTCAGTCACGAGGACGCAGGACTCATAACCAAGCGGGGCGGGCGACAAACCCTATGGGATCTGGACGGCTTTTTACCATACCTTCTCCAGTAGCGGTGGATCGCTCGGTGATTCAAGGTATGGCTGTAGTTGGTAGTTCTTATGCTGTTGCATTATTTGACTCTGGAGCTTCCCATTCATTTATATCTGCTGCATTCATATCTGCTATGGGCACATTAGTACAGAACCTGTCCACCTCACTTACCATTGTGTCCCCCGTCGGAGACACATCTTTGGGACTTATATGCACGACACTGAACACTGAACTCGCTGGATTCAGATTCGAGTTCAACTATTTAGTAATCGATATGGCGGAATACGATGTTATATTTGGTATGGACTGGTTGGCTACATATCAGGCCCATATTGATTGCCATCTTCGTAGGGTGATATTTTGGTCACCCGAGGGAAAGCGGTATATAGTGCCCGCTGACAGACAAGGTATTCCTAGAAGACTGCAGGAAGAATTGAACCACCTTGTCTTGAACACCATTAGATTAGACAGAGCACCAGGGACTGGACTTCCGGCGGTAGTAGCAGATTATACCGAGATATTCCAGACAGAGCTCCCTGGTTTGCCACCAAACAGGGAGATAGGCTTTGAGATCAAATTATATCCCGGCACTGCTCCAGTATCATTGCCCCATTACAGGATGACACCAGCTGAGGTGACCGAATTGAAGAAGCAGATTGATGAACTGCTCAGAATGGGTTTTATTCGACACAACACATCAGCGTGGGGAGCCCCGGTATTATTTGTGAAGAAGAAGGACGATACCCTTCAGATGTGTGTGGATTATAGAAAGTTAAACCAGCTGACGGTCAGGAACAAGTATCCCCTACCCAGGATTGACGATTTGTTTGATCAACTTAGGGGTTCCTCACACTTCTCCAAATTGATCTGATGTCCGGATATCATCAAATCTGGGTTAGAGAGGAGGACATAGAGAAAACCGCCTTCAGGACACGATATGGTCTATATGAGCATGTAGTCATGCCGCTTGGGCTTACTAATGCGTCGGCTGTGTTCATGGACCTGATGAATAGGATATTCCGTCCTTACTTAGATCAGTTTGTGATCGTATTTATTGATGACATCCTGATCTATTCCAAGAGTCAGGAGGAACATGCTGAGCACCTGCGGATAGTCCTGGACACCTTGAGGAAGAACCAATTGTATGCCAAAGCAAGCAAGTGTGAATTCTGGCTATCCGAGGTCAACTTCTTGGGGCACGTTATATCGAATGAAGGTATAGCCGTGGACTCGGATAAGGTAGTGGCAGTGAATGAGTGGAAAGCGCCGACGAATGTGACGGAGATCCGCAGTTTTCTTGGATTGGCCGGTTACTATAGGAAATTCATTATGGACTTCTCCAAGATTGCAGCCCCACTTACCCGACTCACTCAGAAAGGAGTCAAATTTGAGTGGTCAGATCTGTGCAACCGGAGATTTGAGGAGCTAAAGGAGAGGCTTACAACCGTTCCTATTCTGATCTTACCGGAAAGAGGCAGGAATTATGAGGTATACTGTGATGCCTCAGGTGAGGGACTGGGGTGTACACTCAGTCAAGGTAATCGTGCTGTGGCGTACGGATCAAGACAGTTAAAAATTCATGAACGTCATTATCCCACACACGATCTGGAACTAGCAGCAGTGGTCTTCGCTCTTAAAAGCTGGAGACACTACCTTTATGGTGAAAAGTTTGAGGTGTTCTCCGATCACAAGAGCCTGAAATACTTATTTGATCAGAAGGAACTCAACATGAGGCAGCGCAGATGAATGGAACACCTGGCGGATTATGAGTTCACACTTCGGTATCATCCGGGCAAGGCAAACAAGGTGGCGGATGCCCTCAGCCGCATGTCACATGTGACAGTAGCCAGCTTGATCAGGACGGAATGGGAGGTATTGAATACCATTAGAGAATTTAAACCCTACCTCAATAGTCATGGGACCATATATAGTTTGATCATACGATCCAACATAGTCTCCGAGATTGAACGGGCACAATGAACAGATCCAGAGGTGGAGGAGATATGGGCCAAGATGTCTACCGGTGAGGTTGTACCGGAGTGGGAGTTACAACCAGGACAGGGTCTTGTGTTCCGAGGCAGGACATATGTGCCTAAGAGCTGCAGAAGAGAGTTGTTGATTGAAGCACACTAAACCAAACTCTCTAGCCATCCAGGCAGCACTAAGATGTATCATGATCTTAAGAGGCACTATTGGTGGTGGGGACTCAAGAGTGATGTGGCGGAGTTTGTTGCTCGTTGCCTAACTTGCCAGCAGGTTAAGGCGGAACATCAGAAACCACCGGGTTTACTCGCACCCTTACCAGTACCGGAGTGGAAATGGGAGCACATATCTATGGATTTCGTATCAGGGTTGCCTAGGTCATCAAAGGGCAACGATGCGATATGGGTCGTAGTGGACCGGTTGACTAAATCTGCGCATTTCCTTCCAATCAAGATGACAGATTCATCGGAGACATTGGGTCGACGATACATCCGGGATATCATCAGACTACATGGTATTCCTCGGACTATTGTGTCCGACAGAGATGGCCGATTCATCGGCAGAGTATGGCAGGGCATGCAGTTGGCTATGGGGACCGACATATTGACTAGCACAACATTTCATCCACAGACTGATGGACAGTCAGAAAGGACAATACAGACATTGGACGATATGCTGAGAGCATGCATGCTAGACTTCAAGGGTGGATGGGAGGATCACTTGCCACTGGTGGAGTTTTCTTACAATAACAGTTACCAGGCAAGACTCCAGATGGCTCAATTTGAGGCCTTGTATGGTAGGCCATGTAGATCACCAGTGTGTCGGACAGAGGCTGGTGAGCCTGCTCTGATTGGACCGGAGTTGGTTGCGGAGACTACGGCGCAGATCAAATTGATATGGCAACACCTACTCACTGTGCAGAGCCGTTAGAAGAGCTACGCTGACAAGAGGAGAAGGTTCCTCGAGTTGAGGTGGGAGACTTGGTGTTCTTAAAAGTCTCACCACGGAAGGGACACATGAGATTCGGAAAGAAGGGGAAACTGTCACCTAGATTTGTGGGCCCGTTTCCAATCCTGAAGAGGGTGGGGGTGGGGGGGGGGGGGGGGGGTAGCATATCAGTTAGCGCTTCCTCCACAGTTATCATCTTTATATGATGTTTTCCATGTGTCCATGTTGAGGAAGTACAACCCCGATCCTTCACATGTTCTGAGTGTGCAAGATGTCGATGTGCAAAGCGACGTAACCTATGTGGAGAAGCCGATTAGAGTGATCGGGAGAGAACAAAGACTGCTGCGGAACCGCGCTATACAGTTGGTCAAGGTGGTATGGGAACGTCATGGCAATGAGGAAGCCACCTGGGAACTTGAGTCAGAAATGAGAGCCTCTCATCCAGAGCTCTTTGTATGAGATGTTTTGAACCTTTACTTCGCTCGAATTTTCGGGACGAAAATTTCAAAAGAGGATTGTATTGTAATGGCCCGGAATTTGTAAGTCCATGAATATGTGAATATTATTTATTGTAATGATGAAAATGGGGAAATTTAATATAATAAAGGGTAAATGGACCAAAATTTAGACAAAGGCCCAAGTATGGCCCAATGGATCATGGATTGGAATTAAAATCATTTAAGTGATCAAGGATGGTCAAATTGGGCCCAATACCCATTTGAGACCCAATGGGTCAAGATAATGTAAACTCTAAGATAAATGGGTAAGGATGAATGTAATTGGGCCATGGGCCCAATGGTGGTCCAATTAGTTGGAATGGGTTGAATTAAATTTAAATCACCTAAGTTAATTTGAATTAAGCCAAGGTGATGTGGCCAATTGGGATCCACCTCCACCTCATCAAGTGAGGTGGCGTGTGGACCAAGAATTGGTGGGGCTGGCCACCATGGTTGACTTGGTCAACCATGGGTGGATTTCATAGAGGGAATTTAATGGAATTAAATTAGGTGGAAATTAATTAACTTAACCTAATGATCAAATTAATTAAATTAATTAAACTAATCTAATCATGGTCAAAGGGGTCAAAGGTGGGAGACCAAGACACCAAGACACCTTATCCATGAAAAACGTTGGCTAGTGGTTGGGTCATAAAACATGAGAAATATCTCATGTGGGGTGGTTGGGATAATTAATGTAAAGTGTAAATTAAGTAACCAAATGGGGATAAGCCTTATCTTTTCTTTTCTCCCTCTCTTTTCATCCTCATTTCACTCTTTCCTCTCTTTCACTCTCTCATGGCCGTCCCACACTAGGAAGGAGAAGAGAAGAAGGAAATTAAGGAAAGGAAGCTAAGAAGAGAAAAAAAAATTCAAAGTAAAGGCCCACCACTCCAAGATCAAAAGTTGGGATCTTATTTCTCACAATCTCTCTCTCTCTCTCTCTCCCCCAAGCAAACCCTACCTTAGCCGACCCTAAGCTTGGAGGTTTTCACCATGGATCAAGCATCTTAACCGATCAAACAAGAAGAGGAAGAAGAAAGGAGGCCAAGGAGTCCGACGGGAGCGAATAAAGTCAGAGGAGACGACGGATTGTAAGTATTTTCTAAAACAAGAGATTTGGATTTTCTTAGGGTTTAAGAGGCTATGAAATCCATTTTTTGGATTTAGAGGTGGCCAAATCATGGCCTTGGATCTAAAATCCATAAAATGGAAGGATGGAAAGATGGGCAAACCCTAAATGGGTAAATTAGGGTTAAGGGAAAAAAAATAAGTGGATTAAGGATGATATGTAATTAAATAATTAAGCATGGAAGTGTGGGTTTTTAATGAATTGATGGACCATAGGGTTCGGCCATTTAGTATGGCCGAACCCCATGGTAAATGGTCGAGGATTTTAATTAGGGTTTTAAGGTTTAAAGCCATGGAGAATGATTATGATTTTTAGGGTTGTAAAATGATCAAATGTTAAAAATTTAAAGGGGTTTAAATGAGGAAAAATCATGGAGTGTGTGAATGATGTTGTGGCCTCAAGAGGCATAGGAAAATGGTGGATCATGAACCATGGGTTCGGCCATGGTGTATGGCCGAACCCTATGAGGATCAAATGATGGATTTAATGGTTGTGAGTAATGGAAAAAATAAATGGCAATGTTGGTGGTGTTGATGGACCCAAAAAGGGACCTAATGTTGTTAGTTGTAATGGGAATGTGGATAAGTTTATAGGCTTGGATGTAATTAAGGATGATGGGTCCAAGTGTGTAAATGGGCCAAAGAAAAAATGGGATAAAGACATCATGGGTTCGGCCATGGTGTACGGCCGAACCCATGACCCATTTGTGGGTAAACTTATGGATAAATTTTGGTCGTATGTGTGTGAGAAATGAATGAGGATTAGAGTGTTTAAATGGCTGATTTTCTAGTGTTGTTATGTTATGGTTAATGAGACATTAGTAAACCCAATTGTAGATCATTTTTTGGCCTAAGATTAGTGTATATGTGTATGTTAAATTAATGGAGTTTAAGTAAGTTAAATGGCTAATTTTAATGGTCATAGGACATAATTAAATGGGTCATTAACGGACCTAAGTTAGGGATCCAAGTCTATGATCATTTATGGACTTAATCATGCATGGATGAATGAGTGACTAGTCATGGAAAAAAGGGGTAGTGGCAAAACCGTAATTACTGGCCAAAATGAAGAACTCCATGGGAGATAACCATGGACTTAGGGGTTCTAAGTAACAAATTTATGTATCGCTAAATAAAGCCTAGGGGGGCTGATTTTAGACTTATGTGATTAAAGTGGTTGATAGATTAAATGGGACCCACAAAACCTAGTTAGTGAGGTTCGGCCATGGTATATGGCCGAACCCCGCTAAGGTGTGATTAATGGACTTAAAAGGTTAAAATATGGATTGATTATGTGTATGTAATAAGGTATTGGATATCGCGAGCGGTACTCGTGTCGGTAGCCGGATTATCGGACGAAAACGAAAAAGGACGCGAGTCGGTATTCGGTAGGATTCCTACCTATTTGTAAGACATAGATTAGATGCTATGTAACTAGTTTATTGGTTTATTTTTAGTAAATATATGATTGGTTATATGATGGTCTATGAAATTATGATTTATATATGTATTTTATGGCATATGGCTAGACTATGAGTTATGTTAATGATACGAGTTATATGTAAAGGCTATGACTCAAATATATTACATAGCATAATGCATTACATCTCATGCATGGCATGGGCGGAAAAAAAATAAACAAACCGGAGTCCATGCTCCGTCGGGGCGACCGAGAACAGACATGGGGATAACCTGATAGATTATAACCGGAGTCCATGCTCCTTCGGGGCAACCGAGAACAGGCATGGGGATAGCCTGATAGGCTATAACCGGAGTCCATGCTCCGTCGGGGCGACCGAGAACAGGAATGGGGATACCTTGACGAGGCCTTGCCGTCAAGGGGGATATGACATCAGGGTGGTAGGGATGATGGGTGGGATTTATAACATAGGCACCCATGGCATGGCATTCATTGTATAGTTTCATTTCATGATTGTCTATCAGTTTTCATTATACTATTATTTGTATGCTGTTTTTACTAATCCATGTGCTAGCCCTACTCGGAGTCCTACTGGGCGTGTGGTCTAACGCCCTACTTCTACCCTAGCTGATGACGCAGGAAATGCCGGAGCAGAAGGACGAGACAGGAGCCAAGCGTAGGAGCTTGGGGAGGCAGACTTTTTCCTTTATTTAAGTTTATTTAAGAGATGTATATTGGAATAGTTCAGCTTGTCGGATTGTATAAATTAGCTTACTTGCTATATTTTGGTTCTTATTTTGGATATTGTGATGTGAGATATTTTGTTAGTTAAATGAATGTAATCTTCCCTGCTATCTAAAATTTGTAGGTTAGCCTCTATTACAATTTCTGCACTTAGGTTAGTATTCCTCGAGCTTACTTATACGTGTGAACCGTTCATCGTGGACTTCGTTCCACGCACACGTATGGTTGGCCAGTTAAGGGCCGGGCTTTAGAAGCTCGGACTTAACTTGCGTCGTGACGTCTGCGCCCTTTGTCACTTTTAAAAAAAAATAAAAAATAGACTCTGATTTTCGGTGAAAAGGGGCGGGTGTTACACTTCTATGTTTGTACCATACTATATTTGTAAGGTTCCCTATTAAGGGATTGTAACATCTATTTATACAAGGAGTAATGAGAAAGGCCACAGTTGTAGAGACTTTTACCGTCCACAATGCCTTCGTCGTCTCTATTGTTTGCTACTGAAGAAATGTCCACTGATCGTTGAGTCCATCACTCTTCCTTCAGCCGAGATGAAATCCATTCAGTCTCGCCGAAAAGGCCACCGTCCCAACCCAACCTGCACCATTTCCTGTTGCTTTCGTCCAACTCTCTCTGGTCATCCTAGATCTTCCCAGCACCTACTTCCCTCTATTCCACCACTCACGTGATCCTGTCCCAAGATTTTTGTAATTCGCATTAACTCTTAGTCGTGGCCCGCTTTTCACCAACTTACCACCAAGGTGGCCGAATCTCAACCCATTTGACCGAATCTCAAGACTTATCTGCATACCCGCCTTAACCCGCTTATGAGCATCGCCATAAGTCATCCTATTTGACTCACTCGATCCAGCTTTGGCTGCGTCAATTGGTATCAAGAGCCAAAGTTCATCCGAATGATCAAAGGGTTTCTCTTCTTCATCGGATGTGATATTGTTCATGATATGCAAGCACTGTGTGAGATATTATTCATGATAGTTTAATTTCGGCAGAGCATGCAACAAACGATTCATGATCTGCAAGCGTTGATAAGGCAACTTACCATGAATCATCCCAACACTGACATGTGTTCCACGCAAGGAAAATGTCAGTCAAAATAGGGGGAGGAGACCCCAAATGTAACATACTCGACCTGCCTATGTTGATTCTTCCAACAATGATGACGCAGAAGAGTTCTTTGCACAATGTGATCCAGCATGCACAAATCGAGAGACACCCAATCGCATAGATTAAGAGTACCGTAAGAAGGTGGACCTTCCATGTAACACCCAGCTGAGAGCTAGGCGTGTAGGAAATGTCTCACATCAACCAGCTCTCAAGGTGTTGAGGGGGTTTTTAAGAGAAGGGAAGACCCTTCACATGCATGACGCCTTTGCAAAACCTTAAGGGTCCATGGGCCCAAAGAGGACAATATTATCCCTGGGTCGGGTCGTCACAATTGGTATAAGAGCACGGTTCAACTCTCGGCATGTGTGTGCCCTCTACTTGTGTGTCGTGTTTCTTGTGTGGACCCCTATCTGGATTGTAACCCAACTTAGAGCTGGGCGTGTGGGAAAAGTCCCATATCGACCAACTCTCAAGGTGTTGAAGGGGGTTTTTAAGAGAGGGGAAGACCCTTCACATGGATGAGGCCTTTTGGGTCTGGCCAAGTGGGCTGGGCCCAAAGAAATTCCTTGAGGGTCCACGCTGGCACACCCATCTTCTTATTCAGTTGGGTGAATCAAAGGTGTGGGAGAGACACGAGTAACGAGACAATGTTATGTCTATTTCTCCACTAGACAAGCTTACAAAGATGACGTCCTCTTCGATATTGTCGAGATGGAGGTGTGCCACACGAGTCTTAGGTGTCCGTGGCAATATAACGCCAACTGCACTTACAAGGACCGTGACAATATTTATACATTCTATAAGCAGGGAGTTAAAATTTCTCTCGTTCTTATCCGGTGAACATTGAGGGCCCCCTAGAAAAAAGTGTCATCTCTCTTGGTTCGTGGCACTAAGTAAAGAAGCTCGAGAACACGACATAAATCAATTGCTTCTGTGTCAATAGATTGAGCATATAACAGTTAAATGTCCAACACACAACATCAGTTAGTAGGTTGATTGACACCCAATCCATGTGTGCAAGCAAAGCACCTGCGTGCCTCTAGAGAATGGAGGACGACATCATGTCAAACCACTTTGGAAAGCGATGGGTCTTACAAAGACGTACAAAAGATGCCACGGTGAAGTACTACGACTTATCTTCTCAATAGCGAATGTGAAAATAAAGGGTTTCACACCCAAGTATCGTACTCCTTGGTTACGAGCTCTAGCACAAGTTCCTTCCAATCATGGGGGACTGATGTAGCACATGTGGGTTATTCATGTTAGAGAGAGTTCTCTCCTCCCAACCGATCTCCATGCAACCAAGCCTTGGCTATTCCCAAACAATCTCGCTTTCCAAATCTATCATTCCAGTCGACTCTAGCTGTTTATATGAAGACTTCGCTGGCCAAGATCGAGAGCCATCCCGTTTGCAATCAAAACTTGTTATTCCTCTTTCTTATTTTCCTATCTTTCCTCTCTCCTCTTTCTTTCTCTCGCCTATTTCCTCTTTTGAGAGAACAACATATGCTGCCCTCTGGCCTTATTCTCCACCATGTCTTCATCTTCTCCTCTCTTTTTTTCTCTCTTTACAACCACCAAGAACGGTGATTCCCTAGTTCAGTTACTACTCGAGAGCGGCCTGCAGTCCCTGTTGCCAGGCCATTGATTCCAAGCATTTGTATGTTGTCCTATTTCACGCCCACACAGCTCTTGACGTTGTCTAGACTATTGGAAGTGCAAACCAAATACAACCTTTTGTCTTCCAATGACCCTTTGTCTTCCAATGAGTTCATTATTTTAGTTTAAAGGGGAGTTACTATTGAAGGGGAGTTACCAACAGCCATTGAGTTTCTAAGGAGTTACCAACAACCATTGAGTTTTCAAGGAGCCTTTTTATGAATTTTTTATGATATGAGTTTCTTTTTTAAATGGTTGTGTCTTTTCATATATTGTGTATTTTCTAGCAACAAAGAAATTCTAGATTGCTCATGTAGTGTTTAGCCATCTTCAAGTTCCTAAATATTTCTTTTAGGCTTTGTAAAGCCAACAAAGTGGTATCAAAGCCAGGTTGTGAAGATGGCCACTACCATTCAACCCTCAATTCCCAAGTTTTCTAAGGACAACTATGAAAATTGGTGCATACAAATGAAAGCATTGTTCGGGTCACAAGAGTTATGGGAGATCATCTCAGATGGCTATACGGAAGCCACTGCCGAGGAAGAAGCATCGTACATCACGGAAGAAAAGACCGCCCTCAAAGATCGAAGGAAGAAAGACAATATAGAATTATTCATTCTCTATCAAGGGTTGGATGAACCAACTTTTGAAAGGATCACCGAAACGACATCAAGTAAGCAAGCTTGGGATACTCTTAGCACCATATTCAAAGGTGTTGATCGAGTGAAGCGAGTTCGACTTCAAACTCTTAGAGCCGAGTTCGAGGCAGCTCACATGAAGGAAAGTGAAGGTATTTCTGATTATTTTTCACGGTTACTTGTAATTGTTAACAACTTGAGAAGAAATGGTGAAAGAATTGAAGACATTTGTGTTATTGAAAAGATTCTTCGATCACTCACAACCAAGTTTGAACATGTGGTTGTGGCGATTGAAGAATCAAAAGATCTTGAAAATTTGTCAATTGATGAACTAATGGGTTCATTGCAAGTCCATGAGCAATGATCAAAAAAATGCAAAAGAATTCTAGTCCAAATGGTGTAGAGCAAGCTTTGGAATCAAAGTTGACTCTAAATGAGCAAAAAACTGGTCATTCACAACGTGGTGGCCGCACCACTGTCAATCGTGGTAGACGCAGAGGGCGAAGAAATTATCATACCAATGAACAACATCAAAAGTATACAAATTTCCATGGGAAAGGAAATGGTAGAGGTAGATCCACGAGAGGGCATGGAAATATAAAAAATATTCAATGCCGAAATAGCAACAAGTTCGGCCATTATGCCTCAGATTGCTGAAGCAAACCATGGAATCAAAGTGACCATTCCAATTTTGTGGATGCTTCAAATAATGAAAAAGAAGACTCCACACTTTTTCTTGCACATGAAGAGGTGTGTGGCCAAAATGACGTGTGGTTTCTTGACTCCGATGCAAGCAACCACATGTGTGGGAGAAAAGAATTATTTGTAGAACTCAAAGAAGTTGTTCAAGGCAACATGAGTTTGAGCGACTCATCACAAGTACCTGTGGAAGGTAAATGAAAAATAAAAATCTATCAAAATGATGGCACTCCAAATTACATCTCCAATGTGTATTATGTACGTAATATGAAAAGTAACATACTCAATGTTGGACAACTTCTTAAAAGGGGGTATGTGATACACATGGAGAATTTATCTCTTTATTTGAAAGATGCACATGGGAGACTTGTGGCTCGAGTCCAAATGGCAAGAAATTGTATGTTCCCACTCCAAATAAACACAAGATTTGAGAAGTGCTTTCATGGACTAGTAAGCAACAAGTCATGGAAGTGGCACTTTCGCTTCGGGCATCTTAATTTCAACGGCCTCAAGCTATTATCTAAAGCAAGTATGGTACATGGGTTGCCAACTATTGAAAATTCAGATCAAGTATGTGAGGCATGCACACTTGGAAAACAACAAAGAAATTCTTTTCCAAGTGGGACATCATGGAGGGCTAAAACACCATTGCAATTAGTTCACACAGACATTTGTGGACAAATGGAGTCGACTTCTCTTGGAGGTAATAAATATTTTAATACTTTCATTGATGATTTTAGCACAAAGTTGTGGTTGTATTGTATCAAAGAAAAATCTGAAGCTTTTGTTATCTTCAAAAATTTCAAAGCCCAAGTCGAATTGGAAAGTGGCTACAAAATTAAAACACTCAGATCTGACAGAGGTGGAGAATACACCTCAAATGTGTTTCAAGAATTTTGCAAGCAACATGGCATAAGACAGCAGTTTACAGCAACCTACACACCACAATAGAATGGGATTGCAGAAAGGAAAAATCGCACCATTCTTGATATGACGAGGACGATGCTCAAAGAAAAGGGGTTGCCAAAGAAGTTTTGGGCGGAGGCAATTGCATGTACTGCCTATTTGCTTAATCGGTGCCCTACAAAGAGTGTGAGAAATATGACACCTCAAGAAGCATAGAGCGACTATAAACTAGCACACCTAAAGATCTTTGGGTGTGTTGCATATGCTCAAGTCCCAGAAGCCAAAAGAAAGAAGTTGGATGATCGTGGTGAAAAATGCATTTTCATTGGATATAGAGAGGTGTCTAAAGCATATAAACTCTACAATCCACTTACCAACAAAGTAGTGGTGAGTAGAGATGTGGTCTTCAATGAAGAAGAAACATGGAGATGGAATGAAAAAAATAGTGTCCAAGAAAATCAACTTGAGATTGAAGAGCAAGATGCAAATCCTCAAAATCATCAAGACGGCATGCAGAATTACTTGACACCACCACGCACAACATCACAAAGCTCAGAGGAACAAAGCCCAACCAACAATTCGTCAAGTTCAGGTAGATCTTCATCATCTATGAGACCAATAAAAATGAGAAGCCCTTCGGAGATATATGAACAAACTGAAGAGACAAATCTCTATTGTCTCTATGCTGATCATGAGTCTCTCACTCTTCAAGAGGCTATGAATGAAAATTGTTGGAGAGATGCAATGAAAGAAGAAATCCAAGCCATCGAACAAAAAAACACATGGGAGTTGACTACACTCCCTCATGGCCAAAGAACCATTGGTGGTAAATGGGTATATAAGATCAAACGAACGGCTGATGGGGAAATTGATCGCTACAAGGCAAGACTTGTAGCTAAAGGCTACAAACAAAAATATGGTATGGATTATGAAGAAGTTTTTGCTCCAGTTCCTCGGCTTGACACAGTAAGGATGTTAATCTCACTTGCAGCACATCACAATTGGAAAATCTACCAACTGGATGTAAAATCTGCATTCTTAAATGGAATCCTTGAATAAGAAGTTTATGCTGAACAACCTGAAGGCTTCATTGTGAGAGGCGAAGAAGATAAAGTTTATCGCTTGAAGAGAGTCCTATATGGGTTAAAGCAGGCTCCACGAGCCTGGAATGCACGTATTGATTCCTATCTACAAGAAAAAGGTTTCTCCAAATATCCATATGAACATGCAGTCTACATTAAAAAAATGTCAATGGAGAAATGCTTAAAGCATGTCTTTATGTTGATGACATGTTATTTACAGGGAATAGTTAACAAATGTTCTATGAATTCAAGCACGCTATATTTAAGGAGTTTGAAATGACTGACGGTAGTCTTTTGTCCTTCTTCCTTGGCATTGAGGTAAAACAACAATCTGAAGGTATTTTCATTTCTCAGAAAAAGTATGCAAAAGAACTTCTTGAAAAGTTCAAAATGACTAACTGCAATGCTGTCAATACGCCTATTTCAACGGGCTCGAAATTGTCAAAGGAAGGAGAAGGAAATACTATGGATTCAACTCTTTTCAAGAGTTTGATTGGAAGTCTAAGGTATCTCACAATCACAAGGCCTGACATTGTCTATAGTGTCGGACTTTTGAGCAGATATATGGAAAACCCAAAGGAATCACATTGGCTTGCTGCAAAAAAGAATCCTTAGATATATTAAGGGAACCATGGATTTTGGCCTTTTTTATTCATACAATGATGAAGCAATGTTGTATGGATATTCCAACAGTGATTGGGGAGGTGATCAAGATGAAAGAAAAAGCACAATCGGGTATGTTTTCTATCTTGGATCAATTGCTTTTACTTGGAATTCAAAGAAACAAAATGTTGTTGCTTTATCTTTATACGAAGCCGAATATGTGGCGGCTTCGTCAACAATTTGTGAGGCAATATGGTTGAAGAATTTGCTAAATGAGCTAAATCACGAGCAAGAAGAGTCCACAATCATATATGTGGACAACAAGTCTGCAATTGAACTTGCCAAGAATCCAGTACAGCATGGTAGAAGCAAGCACATTGATACAAGGTTCCATTTCATAAGAGATCATGTCAAGCAGAAAACAATAAAGCTGGAGTATTGCAATACTAAAGAACAAGTGGTAGATATTTTTACAAAGGCTTTGCCCACTGAAGCATTCAACAAATTAAGAGAGATGCTTGGAATGAAGTTGTTTTTGGTTTGAAGAGGAGTGTTGGAAGTGCAAACCAAATACAACCTTTTGTCTTCCAATGGCCCTTTGTCTTCCAATGAGTTCATTATTTTAGTTTAAAGGGGAGTTACCATTGAAGGGGAGTTACCAACAACCATTGAGTTTCTAAGGAGTTACCAACAACAATTGAGTTTCTAAGGAGTTACCAACAACCATTGAGTTTCTAAGGAGTTACCAACAACCATTGAGTTTCCAAGGAGTCTTTTTATGAATCTTTTATGATATGAGCTTCTTTTTTAAATGGTTGTCTTTTCATATATTGTGTATTTTCATATGTTTAGTCTAAGTCTATATAAAGTGAACTTGTGTAGTCTATTTGATATATTCCAATGAAATGAAATTCTAGCAACAAAGAAATTCTAGATTGTTTGTGTAGTGTTTAGCCATCTTCAAGTTCCTAAATATTTCTTTTAGGCTTTGTAAAGCCAACATAGACATCGCCAAGAGGTGATGTCTAGTTCGTGCTCACTGCCACATCCGATGACACAACTCGTTCAGACAAACCCCTGCAACACCTAAGGACGAACCAGCAACACCGAGCCCATCCAATCTCCATCTACTGTTGATCCCTCCTACCTCCCACGCTTGAGATCCACAGCCAACCATCGTTGCAGAGACTTTTACCATCCACAATGCATTCGTCTTCTGTGTTGTTTGATGCTCGTACAATGCGCACTGGTCATTGAGGCCACCACTCTGCCTTCCACGTCGACAAAATCCATTCTGTCTCGCGGGAGAGGCCACCATCCCAGCCCAACTTGCACCATCTCATGTTGCTCTCGTCCAAGCCTCGCCGGTAATCCTATATTTGTCCACCCTCTTCCCTCTGTTCCACCACTCACGTACTTCGGTTCGAAGATTTTGGCAATTCCCAAAACTCCTTTCCTCTCTCAAGTCTCAACCTTCGTACGATCCCATTACCTTAGCCGTATCCAAAATAGAGAAATGTGATGAAACATGAAAGAAAATTGGAGAAAATGTGGAAAATGGCATATGGGGATTTCACTTCAAAGGAAGAGCGATATCTTTTTGTTTGACTTCGATGAGAAACCGGCCTCCTAGCCAAAAGGCTGATTTGGAGGAAAACACTTTTATACTTTTCATTATTCACTCAACCAATAAATAGACTTAGAATTACAATTTATTTAAAATAATAATATTTGAAATTACATATAATAAGATGAATCCCAAATCACCCTCAAAATAACTTATTCACTAGGATCCTATTAAAATCCTAACTATCAACCAATGGTCCATCAATCTATCTAAAGACATTTTGCTCTTCAAACTTCCAATTTTTTCGTTTTTATTTTCAAGTCTTTCAAATTGTTGCATATAGTGATAATCTTTCAGTTACTATAATCATCTCCTGGTTTATTTTGTCCTGTATCGATCTATTTCCGTGTTTATCATAGAATTTTGAGTTGCAATTGTGACATAGAACTCAGTTACGATGGAATCCCATCTTCCCACCACGTGGATGTGCTTATTATCAAAATTCTTTAGGAAAACAAAAAAATAACCCTTATTTACATGAAAATTGATTAGGATTTGAATGACATTACTATTTCACGAAGTAATTTATTCAGACTAACTCATAAATACCGACAACATAATAAATGGTTAGTATATACTATTCAAACTCAATAAATAAAAGAAAGAGGATATTCTGACCTGCTCTGCTAGTTAATGAAGTTGTAATTGAGAATAGCAGGATTAGTACTTTATCAACCTGTTGCCATGAAAGAAGGGTAACTTGTGCTAACGTTGGTTTGTAAGCAATGTACAAACATGTTGACTAGTATAAGGACAATAAAAACTTGATCATCAATCAGAGTTGAAAGTGGGAATCCATAAATTCTATGAACATCCAATGCAATTCATTCCAAAAAGTGAGGACTTTGTTGTGGTTTTGAACTTCAACATAGTCATACAGATGCATCCAACGTTAAACAAATGATATAAATGTATTATAGAAGAAGAGTGGAGGACCCACATTGTATTTGTAGAAGTACAGGCACAAATGCAAAACAAGGAGTCCCAGAAAAAGAAGTGAAGGAAGACAAAAAGGATGATCATCATAAATGGGGCTTCCACATTTAGATGATCCAAATTGAGTGTGGTGTCGTGTAGTCACACTCGCTCATGTTGAATTCGTGCAAGACAACAGATTGATTTGTCCATTTCTGAATGATTTGTTTATATAATAAAATGATACTTGTTCAACCCCAAAAAGAGGCTCATGTTTCTTGGATAAAAAATGAGCAATATAGGAATATTGTCAAGTGTGTGGAGACAGCTCATTTTATCTATGGTAATTGTAATAGATCCCAACAACCATATCCAAATAATGACACAATGAAATAAAAAATAAAAGAAAAGTCAGCAATAGAAGTAATAGAGACTATTTTCCGATTTCCACCACCAATGGTGGTGGGAGTGGTGGTTGGAAAAGCATGATGGAGAATCATATATAGTAGAATAAGACTGTAAGACAAAAGAAAGCTAAAAACATTCACAATAAATACTCCATTATATAAGATTGAAACAACATCAAATGGAGTAACAGGCCGAGTGAAAAGATTGACCTGCGTCTCTTAACCATCCAAGCCAAATTTAGATTCTTGTTGTCGCCTTTCCCCTCAATCCACCACATGCTGGTGAGGAAAATTCGTGTCCCAAATGGTCCAATTCCTACAAGAAGAGACCCACAACAGAAGGAGAAACAAGATCTGTATTTCCATGAATTCCTTTTTCTTTCTTTTATCTTTTTTCATTTTGTTCTGTAGTCACACTCTTGGTTATAATGCCATCTCCAAAATGATATAGAGTTAGAAATTATATGAAAACAAAGACGGGTCACATCCACCTTGAGACCCAGGCCCATGTCGATTCAGGGCTTGCCTATGTCGGCTGCTGCTATTATCGCTATCGCCACCACCGCCACCGTCGTTCTTGCACCCAAACTGTGCCGCGGCTGCCCCAAGATTGAGATAGACCAATCTTGAGTCAAGGCTGAGGCTAACCATAGCGTTTCTGCTAGATTCACTGTTCATCTCTGGTGGGTAGATGGCAGAGGGTGGATCGCTGCCTTCCTCACGAGAGAGGACAAGTGCCGCCGACTGAACTAGTTCAAGGCAGAGACGGAGCTTGTTGGGCTCAATGTGGGATAGTCCGGGGATTGTGCCCTTGAAGAGGAAGTCCGAAGTGAGGGTGCGGAGAATATCAAGAGGTGTGACCCCATCGACAGTTCGAACACTGGGGTCGGCATGGTGGTCGAGAAGAACGGCCACCATATCAGGGCACACCATCTCAGCGGCAAGATGGAGTGGGGTCTTTCCGGCAGGCCCAGCTGGATAATTCACATCGGCTGCCCCCAGCTCAAGCAAAGCCTTGACAACCTCTCTGCTGCAATTATCTACGGCATAGTGCAAGGCAAGAGCTTCGTTGAGGTTGAGGCCTTCCCCCATGACCATGAGCTTGACGAGCTCCACATCGGAGGAGTCAAGGGCACGTCGCATGCGGTGGATCTTTTGGTCTTCAAGCTCTACCACTCCAATGTCATTGGGATTGTGGTGGGAATGATGAGGGATAATAGATCTGCGGGCGAGGGAGGACTTAAGTCGAAGCTCTTCAATCTTGTTGACTACATCAATCGGAAGATGCTTGGCAAGGACTTCCGGGGGGAGGCCGGATTTCGCTACAAGGTGGGAGCATGTAGTCCACAGCTGATGCATGTCTTGTTTCCTTGACGCCATTAATACTTTCATCACATCTTCTATTGAAGCCTTCTCCACCATGCTAGCCAATTGTTTCTACATAAGATGTGCATTTAAAATGGTAGAATATCATCATCTCAGGTTTTTGTTGCTCTTATCTAAGAAAATGTTATTTTATCTAAGAAAATGAGAAGAAAAAAAATGAAAATAGGCAGAAAACCACATCAACAACTAGAAAGATAGCCATATGTGTGTGTGAGAGAGAGAGAGAGATCATCATTTTATTACACCACAACAAATGTGATCCTGAGGGTTTTGAGTTTAGAGAATATCATGAATCAAAAAAGAAGACCGGGCATCAGGACCATGAAGAAAAGTGGGGAAAGGCAAAGAAAGTGCTAGAAACCCATCACAGGAAATAAATAACTTTCGACCAAAATCATCTACTATTTCTTCATTCGGAAAGAAAAGATTGGAAAAGAGAAAAAAAAGGTGAGGAAAATCTAACTGGGCTTTTTCATCTATAAAGAAATAAAATGTTTTACAACTAAGCTGATCGATTCAAGTCCAACACCATTATCTAACCCACAGAGTAGAAATCAGAACCCAACAGCAGAAGTTGTTCACTGTCTTTTCAACATGAATAAGAAAGCAAAATCCTCACCAAATTCCAGAATTCCCATTTTTACCTCAAGAGTATAAAATCAAAACCCAATAAAATTTACAAACTAAAAAAAAAGGTTCCAACACTGAAAAATCCAACGACGGACACCTGAGTAAGCAATGCCAGTTGTTCAACGCCGAACGACCGAGCAGCAGCTAGTGTGTCGAGTGCAAGATCAACAGCCGATGAACAATGAGTATGCCAGCATCCCCTCTCCCCACAATTCGGCCTCGGTTCATGTTTCTGCGGCACAATCGACACCTGCCCACTGTACAAAAACTGAAGCAGAAGCAAGAACACTTCATATCCCACAGAATTCACTGGAATCACCTGCGAATTTCCCGCCCGAGGGGAAGAACAAGGCGATGACATTCGGACCCCGATCGGATCAAGGCCGGAGGGAAGATCAGGACTGAAGAAGAATTTGCGAAAAAAGAGAGAGCGGGCAGCTAAGATGCAGCGATGGGCATGGACAAGGCGACCCTCTACGCTGAAGGTGACGTCAGAGAAGACCTGGCCATTGATAAGGAGGTTGAGATAATCAAGAGAAAGGGACTTGAAGGAGTCTTCCAAGTTCATGGCAGTGGATGCAAGGTTAACAGAATTGGGTGCATACGATAAGATAGTGGTGGATTCTGTACACTTCAGGGTTTGTAGATCATAAGAACAGTTTAGAGTCAAGGAGAAACAGAAGGGCTTCTACTCATTTTCTTTTCTTCTCAGTGTTCTACTCTGTGTTATACAAGAAGATTTTTAGAGAGAGAGAGAGCAATTTGGGTGGCTGTGCTGGGCGGCTGTTAGATTTAAATAATGAGGGAGGAAAAGAAAACAGGAAAAGATGTTTCATCTGGATGAAGGCTTTGATTTAACAAAATTACACCAGCGGCTGGAGGTTGAGGACCTCAGTTTAGAACTCGGGAGCTCCTTAAATTGTGCACAGCAGTCCATCTTTCCAACTATCAACTATAGGTTCTTAGGTTTCATGTAGCATTAGAGATGGCAGGACTGCAAAATTCTGGTGGGGGCCGATATGGCAATATATCGGTATCGGCCAATAACTTTTTCTTTCCACGCTTTCTTTTAATTTTTGAAAAACATTTTAAAAGAATTACAGAAATTATAAGTATTATGTGCTTATTGAATATACAATTTTTTCATAAATTATCGGACATTTACATTGTCTAATATAATTTTGAAGTTACGACAATGTGAATTTATATAATTATTAATAAAATAGTGAAAAATTACAAAACAAATATGCAGATAAATAAGGAAACAATCGTATAAATAATTTCATAATTTCTTTACCTAGTTAATGAGTGTTATTATAAGTTATGAATTAAAGATTCAATAAAATAAATAGTAAAATGATTGAAAATTACAAAAAAAGTGCAGAAAATTTATTAGAAATTGAAAGTAATGGTGTCCTAATCACTTGAACAGATAACGACAGAAATATATATAAGAAATTCAAATATTCATGCATACTGCAGTACAATTAGTGATAAATACAGTAAAAGTAATATCAATGTGGGGGAGGTTGTTCAAACTCTTAACCGAGGACGTTTACATTAAGCATAAACCTCGCAAATGTTTATTGTGGATAATACTCATCTATTGACATATTCTCATATGGAGACAAAGATAGATACAAATATTCCCAACCGCTAGAGCTTTGGCGTGATTGCTCATTAGAAAGGGACATGGAACGTATATTACTTGAAAGACACTCCACATCCATGTGTCCACAAGTCGGACCATCCCAATAATTTGTTGGCATATATCCGTGCGATGCTAACCCAACACCATGTCCGAGCTTGTTTGGATCACCATTAGGAGGCGTACGCTGTGATTCCTCCCGTGTGATGGACTTGACTCATGTCAGGGTGATACCCCGGTGGAATTTATTGGACCAGGTAGATTTTGTTGATTTAAAAAATAAATAATAAAAAATTCACGCATGGCCGACCACCCAAATATTGCACTACGCTGTACTCCAGCTTTAAGCTGGCGATATTTTGTATGGCGGACGATATATTGACCTATAATTCAGAGATATATCAGGTGATATATCGCTGATATTGGTTGGCCCTACAATCGAATTTTTTTTTTTTTTTTTAAATATGATCGAACTGATATAACCACATATCGGCCGATATCAAGACCAATAATTCGTTTCAAATATAGGTGATATCGGCCGATATTAAGTTCGTACGACTGATACAAATCGTATTGGCTGATATTTTTTATCCTGAGAGAGACTACAAATCTAGGCATTATAAATTTAAGAATAAATTATGTCCATCAGTGACATTCGAATTGGACTCTTATACGTAGCCCACTAAGATTTTAAGTCGATCGGACGGTATGCTCCCAATTTTGTTGTCACGCCCCGAACCCAGATGTGGGCCCGGAACGAGACTAATTTTTTTTTTTTTTTAAAACAAGAAACTCTAATCACTCAATGTCATAACTGGGCTGGATCTTCAAGTTTAGCAAAATCCGATTCTAGAAAATGTCACACGTGCTTTTCACACATGAACTCAAACATATACCATATGTCCCCATATACAAACTCATATCACACAACGAATATTTTCATTTATCTCATCAGTGTTACGAACGAAACATAGCGGATATAATGTATACGACATTAAAACTTACAGACATGAGTTTCTTATGCTACATAAGGCATATTTATAATAAAAACACACAAAATAGCCAAAGGTACGCTTGGTTTCCACGTGCGGAAAACCACAGACAATTCCCAAGTTCCGACTCCTAACGAGGCACCATTGGTTCCTCCAGCCCATACCCTGCATTGTAAGGGACGTGAGCTACTAGCCCAGTGAGGAAAGCTCACCATAAAATCCAACATACAATATTCTTGGAATAAATAACAATGCATGTTCCATAAATGAAACGCAGTTAACCCACTTAACTCATTTTCGCCATAACATCCAACATATTATATGAAACAATAAATAATGCATGTCTCATGAATATAATGCGGTTAATCCACTTAACCCATTTTCACCCTAAGATCGCTTTCTAAGGTGTTTTATCAATTTTGTATCGAGGTCAGCCCCCATTTAGCAACTTGCAAGTACATAAGGTCTCCGCTACCCGGTCTACTAGCCCATTCAACACCAACGGTTGATGGCTGTCGACCACAGCCTACTAACACGTCCAACCCAACGGTTCGCAAACGGCGTTCGGTCTAACATCACAAGGTCTCTATGACCCGGTCTACTAGCCCATCCAACACCAACGGTTGATGGCGATCGACCATAGCCTACTAACACGTCCAACCCATCGGTTCGCAAACGGTGTTCGGCTAATATCAGCAATTATAATCCAATGGCCAATATTCAACTTTACAAAATTATTATCTTCCATAGATTTAACTTATGATCATAATTATCATATGCAAATGTCAAATGAATGATAATGCATGATTTCCAGTGCCCTCCTTACACAGGGACTTATTCTGAGAGAACCACCATATTTCAGCCTTACCATTTGGTGTATCAAATACCAGTACAAGAAATCAATAAAATAATCAATATCACACAATATATAAAACTGGATTTAATAACACGAATGCCTTCACCCAGTTTTTTACCCGACAATTCCCAGACACTCCATGGGTCCATACTGCGTTAGAGACTATAAGTCCTAGACTCCCCGACACCATTTTAACGCCTACGTTCTAAAAAGTTAGAACATTTACATCCCTTACATGTAGGCAGTGTCAGGTCTCGTATTCTGGACCTATATAGCCTTTTCCATCTTTAATTGACCATGGGTCCCATTTCAATCTGGTATTAGTGGGTTTAACATATAACACAATACAAGTGTTAGTTCGAGTCTCCTCACCTTCTCCGGTTGAGTTTTTCACAGAAAATCTGTAAGATAGAGTAAAATGTATAAATTTCTATTTATCAGTATATACACATAATAATTTCCCAAACCCCGTGCTATTTTTCCCAAAAAACATGATATGTGTAATGAGTCACCTAGGCTCTTTCTACTCCTTTAAATTATGTCAGAAAGTTAGTTGTCACTCATCCAAAACATTACAATAAAATGAAAAATATAAAGTACTCAGTGCCCTATCCTCGTATTGTCTTCTGGAAGAAGGACCATGGAGATAGTAAAGTAAATAAAAGTACTCAGTGCCCTATCCTCGTATTGTCTTCTGGAAGAAGGACCATGGAGACGTATTGAGAATATGGCCCAGAGGGTATAGAGACAGTAAAGTAAATAAAAGTACTCAGTGCCCTATCCTCGTATTGTCTTCTGGAAGAAGGACCATGGAGACGTATTGAGAATATGGCCCAGAGGGTACAGTACAGGAATTTAAACACACAAGATGGAAAAATAAACACACAATAGTCAGCTGGGGTTAATCTTTTCCCCGATTTTATATTTTGAACGTAAAATAATATGAATCTTGAGGGTAAAATTTAAACTTTAAGAGGAAATCTATTTTTCCTCCATTTAAAAAGATCTCATTTTTTGAACCCTAATATTAAGCTATTTTACTCCTAACTTGCTATGGAGTTAACAAAAATAAGAATAAAATTATTTCGATACCTTGGATGCAAAATTCTGTGTATGATTGACTAAATTTGAAAACCCTTAAAAGAATACGAGAAACCCAAACGTTCGGCTGCTGCTGGTATGGCCAAAGCAAGAGAAAGAAGAGGAAAATAGGAGAGAGGGTGCTTACTGTTTTTGAAAGAGGGAGAGGGAGCAAAACGGCAGAAGAGTTTTTTTTTTTTCTTTACTTTATGATTTCCTCGCCGATTACACCTATTTATAGGCAACCGTATGGATTTTTTTAATCATACAGGTTGCTGAAGTTATTCATAGGTTTATAAGTTTTTTAATAACTATGCATTTATTGTTATATATATTAATATTATTATTACAACTACCGCACAGTGACATAGGCAATTGGCGGTGTTGTATTCTTCCAGCACAATTAAAAGCTACATCCGTAGCTTTGAAACCTATCTTTCGTTTGGTTTCTGATATTATTTTATAATATAATATTAGTTTATTCTTTTACTATTTACATCTATGTCCTTTCTTTTATCGGGGTATTTCAGGGTCTCACTAAATTGATACAATTGGTTCAATAGGTCAGGTATTAAAAACTGAGCATGGTATTAAAATTTGGAGTCAAATCTATTTCAAAAACCCAGTGTTTTTGCTAAAAATCATCGTTTTAAGAAAATCTTCTAATGTTCAAGATTCTTTTTGAAAGTATCCAACCTTACAATTTGATAGAGTAAATTTGTCTGATAAAAACATTCTAAAGTTTTAAAGGGTTTTGAAGTCAAAAACCGCATTTTCTAAGTGAAAGAATATTCAACGGCCCATATTTCATGGCTTAAAATAAATATCAAAAACTAACTATTTTAGAGTGTAAAGAAATAAATAGTTTAGTTATCATATGGATTGAGTACTGACTCTCTCCTTATATTTTTAGGACTTCCTCTACCCTGTCAAATTGGGGTTTTACCACTTTAAAACTTAGGGGTAAAATAAATTAGCGAAATTATAACGAGATTGGCATGTCATTAGGTCCGGAATTTAAAAATAATGCATAATCTAAAATTTGAAGTTCAAACTAAGTCAAATGACTGAATTTATACAGCAGCTAAGGTTTTAGCATAAAATATTATTATTATTATATTCGTAACTCACCCATATATCTTTGAAACTTAATTAAAAGAGTTACCGGATTTGGATCAAGTCAAACTTAGATCCGTTGAAAAACTTATTTGATACTCTTTACGATTAGAGGAAAATAATTCATAATTAACGGATAAAAAAATTATTTAATTAGTCATAATTAATCATAATTAACTCCTAAATTGGGCTGGAGTATTACATTTGTTCTTCAACACTGAGTGCCTCTCCCTCCTAATTGGGAAGAGTCTACATTGGAAGAATCTCTTCATCAATGATAGTGACCTCATTCATATCCTACGTCTACACAAAGCTAACTGGTGCCTAAAGCCCCCATGTGGATGGAATCAACTCCCTCGTTTCTACCCTACATGGCTTTGTCTATAAGTTTGATCTTTCACATGCCGCGCTTCAGATCCAAGCTGCGGATACTTTTAAAAACTGAATGGACCGACAATACTCTCCCCCCTATTTGATGGCCTTTTGGCTTCCTGTAACGACTCAGCCTATAAACAGAGTTTGGAGTCCAACTCAGTGGAAATTATCTGCTTTGCGCTCACACGTGCTCACGTATACGTGCGAGCCTGCATGGGTTTGGATTGGGCCTGACTCACCAGGATAGGTGATAAGTCCATAATTATTACATATTTTACTCCTAAATTATATTTGTTAGTATATTTTATTATTTAATTTTATCTAATTAGTGTGTTTTGTGTGTTCTAGGTTGGAGTATCGTCTAAACCCAAGATCGGCTTAATTAGGCTAAATTGAAGTGTTTTCTCAACTTGTATTGATTGCTCAAAATAATAAAGAAAGAACAAAGGCTCTTGTGTGAAAAGGACAGAAACAATACAGCAACCAAATACAGAGTCAGCAAGGCTGAGCAACTTGCAATTGCAAATCAGCCAACCACTCTTGCAAAAAGCAAAGCAGAGAAAATGAGAAGTCATTCAGTAGAGAGCAATCAGCTACTAAAGGAAAAGAAATCAGTTGCAAACATCAAACAAAATCAGCAAGCAAATCTGATCATGCAGCAGTTCAAGAGGCAATTGAAAGAAACAAAAGAAGATTAAGCGGTGAAGGTGAAGAGGTGATCAGTTGTAGCAGTAACCTATTGAAAGAGGGCAGCACCATAAGCAGTCAAAGACAAAAGAAAAAAAGCTGCATTGTTGTTGCCATGGTATGCAGATGGAACAACAAGATGATCGAGAATCCTATCAGAGCTGAAGAAAAATAGCTTGTTGTCTTTGAGCATGTAGAAGCAAGTGGAAACCATAGAAAGAAACCCAGCCAGTTAGCTGGGACGGTGAGGAGTTATCGGCAGGAAAGAAAAGAAAAGAAAGGAAAGAATAAAAAAAGGAAGGTGGCTGCTGTTTTTACAAACAGAGAAGGTTCGGCCAAAGAGATTACGGATGGAATAACATGGAAAGTAAATAGAGGAGAAAGAGAAGCAGGGAATAGAAAGGAGGGTGACTGCTGTGTGCCGAGATGATGAGAATAGAAAGGAAAAAAAACTGGAAAACAGAGTTACGTGAAGAGATATGGTCGGCCACTACACTTAGAATCGACTGAATCTATGTGGGACCCATGTATTGCCTAATTTAACCTTGTCAAACTCTATAAATTAAAGTCCCTTTCCACTGAGAAATTCGAACTGGGTACACGGTGCAAAGAGGCTAAGGAGAGGAATAAGAATAGGAATTCAAGGAGCAAGAGGTTAGTCGAATTTCACATTGGGTTTCTAGAGGTTGGTGTTTTTCAATTTTTCTCTTTGTTTTCTTGTAATTTCTTTATTCCAAATTCCTTTGTATTGTAAATTTAATTCATATTTCAATTAATGAAATCAAGATGAGTTGTAGAATTATGGTTTTCCAATTCTCAAAATTTGATGATGAAAGTTTGATTTTTCATGTCGGGATTTATCTAAGGTTTTTCAAATTGAATGAGATTTGTAGAGATAGTTGGAACTTAATTTTTCATTCTAAGGCGCTCTATCAGAGTGTGAGATTTATTTTAGAATTAAAATTTAAGTATAAAATCTGTCTAAGCCCAAGATTTGGTTTGATTAATTTACGTTTAATGAAATTCATATGGTCTTTAATTAGATTGTTTATGAATGAAAAACTTGAGTCAAATTTTGATAATTTACGAGAGCTCCATGATCTAGGTGTTGTTTTCATTAGATTTGAGATATGGGACATGATGCCATCTTAGTACTTGATCCAATTCCATTGTAAATATGTATATAGGTAATGTAGATGTTATTTTTATTTTCATTTTATTTGTTTATAAATTCAAAAACTCTTGAGAATTGATGAAATAGGTTGGAAATAATTTAATTGCATCTTAGTTTTGTGTTCTAAATTAGATTAATATTGTTTATATTTTTATATTAAATCCACCATCTTAATTAAAATTAGTTAAATTGTTAGATTCTATGTTTAAATCTAGAATGTTTCTAAATTAAAATTAAAACTCATAGATTAGATAAATAACTCCATATTTATGATTTTTCTCCATATTTCTCAAAGTTCTTAAAATACGTAATTCAATGGTGTATTTTCATAGATATATTTTTCTAAGTTCCGATGGGTTCGACCTTGCACTTAATCGCTATACTATCTAATGGTTCATGCGCTTGCGAGTTATAAATTTAAAATTTATACAACAATAGGCCCAAAACGCGTCCACAAAGTTAGAGGGGGCAACCTCATATAAACCCCATACGGAAGTTTCCAACTTTCGATGTGGGATTCTTTTCTTCCCACTCTACTGCACTCTCGCTCCCTCTCTCTTTATCTTGGGCCGGCCCTTATTGTACTCGGCTGTCTGGGCCAAGTAAGGGTCTCACAATCCACCCCCGTAAGCCCAGAGCCGTCCCCGGCTCGACCCAATGAATCTAATGGAAGGCAGTAGGCCCATACAGTCCGAGTGCTGAACTCGATTTTGATACCATTTGTAACAACTCGGCCCATAAACAAGGCTCGGGGTCCAACTCAGTGGAAATTGTCAGCTTTGGGCCCACAAGTGCGCACGCACATGCGCAAGCCCGCACGGGTTTGGATTGGGTCGGCTCACCAGGATAGGCCCAACACACGTCCACAGAGTTAGAGGGGGCAACCACATATAAACCCCATGCGGAAGTTTCCAACTTCCGATGTAGGACTCTCTTCTCCACACTCTACGGTACTCCCACTCCCTCTCTTTTCACTTGGGCCGGCCCTTATTGGACTCGGCCGTCTGGGCCTAGTCAGGTTCTCATACTTCTTGACCTAGTATGATATGTTTTGGGTTTTTATTGGCCTTGGGCTTTTCTGGCTAGTTTGGGGCTCTTTTTTTCTTAGCTCGGGATGTGGGCTTTTGCTTGGTTCCCTCCACTTTGGGCTTGTTTCTGTTTTGTCTGGCTCGGGCTGTGGGCTCTATTTTGTACATCTTTGGGTTCCCTATTCTTTTGAATGAAATTACTAACCACCATTAAAAAAAATCACTCTCCTTCTTACCTTTATTTATTTTCTTTATTTCAATGTCTATTCAATTTAAATTGATTTTTGTTGATCTCATCGTTTAACAAAAAAAATATATTTTAAATTAATCATATTTTGATCATTAGTCTTTAAACTCTTAAAAATCACGATTATTGAAATTCAATATACTTATTTTATAAAACCATCATCTTAAAAATATTTATCAGAAGCTCCAATCTCCATATATTGAATTCTATCCTCATGAACCCTATGGGACAAGGGTGGACTTTCTCCAATAGCCAATATTGCCTAGGTAAAAGATATTTCTATTAAAATCAAAATTTATTACTTGAAGATTAATAAAAGAGAGTTTGATGAGAGTCGATTTAAAAACGGCCATAGAAGATTTTTAAAAAAAGTAGTGTCCATAGAAATAAGAGAAACTTTGAGGGGAACACTCAATCTAATAAGATTAAATGTTTTCATACAAGAATCTGTTCAGTGCAAATCTCTCCCATTTTAAGTATATATTTGTCTTAATTTCTTGTTTCTCAAATGCCGAATGGTTTTAATTTTTTTAATATCCATATTTCTACTGTATAAACATACAATATTATCGAAAATACATTTATCAAAAGGATTTTTGGCATGTTACTATCCACTTTGTTCAAGCGGATCATATTAATGATGTAGATCATTACATTATAAGCCATGAATGTGATCATTGCTAGTATTTCCGATTTCATAATCAAAGGTTCAAGTGGCAAATCTTTTGTACACGTCATTTCATAAATTCATATTCTCCATAAACTAATTCGAAAGAATACAATATGAATTAGTTGAAACATATTTATGACAAGTCGTAGGTACAAAGATTCTATTTGATCAACCATGTAAGATCATTAAATGAACAGTGAGTAGAAAGGAAAAAATCCTTACACAAGAAATATTAAACTAGTCTTCAGTTTTAGATATTTAATCCTGATAATTTGAAGTCTTAAACTAAATGGGACCCATAATGGTCCTATTCATATCTCTTCTCCCCTCACAACAACAAACCTTTATGAATTAGCTTTTACTAATTTTGACAGCAATCTAGTAAAATAATCAATAAATCTTAGTTCATAAAGTTTATCTACTGGATAAAATTGAATATTTGATATTTTAAATATAACTTTAATTATCTAATCAAAATATTTTAATAGACACTTTATTGAAATAAAAACTTTTCAACCAAACCATTCATAAAATCCCTAATGTGGCCCGTAGAGAAGTCTCCAAGTTAGGGTAGAAGGATTCCTTTAACTCTTATATATTTTGGAAGATTTACTGCACATTTATCTAGTGGGATTTATTTGTTGCACAGTTCCCCGTTCTTATCACCACAGAATAGTACAATGATCGGAGGAGAATCTGAACTGCCTGAATTAGGATTAAGAACCGACAGAAGAATTTATTGTGTCATCCAGGCTTGACCTATTGTACTACCATTTTAGGGTACTATAGAGTAGTTGTGTCATCAAAATGTTAAAGTTGATGAATTGAAGTACGTTGTCAGTTAGTGTTGACAAGAATTAGCAATGGCAGATTCTCAAACGTAGTACATAGAACAAATTCTACCCCGATAAGGTTTCTCTGCTTTGTATGTTTATCTTACAGTGCAGAATGATACTTTATTACAATATCTTTCATCACATGTGAATATAGGTTTCACTGGTTGAGCCTAGCCCAGCTTATAATTGAGGCTACTTTTGTTTGTATAAGTCTCATATTGTTTATATGCAGATGGGCACTATCTCTTAATAATGGATTTTGTAAGATAAGTTTTGCTCACGTGTTTCGTATGGTATCAAAGGGGCACTGGAGATATGGGTTAGGTTCATGTCTCAAATCCTTCCTAGAAGGAGAGAGTAGAGTGTTTCAAACTATGTCGATAGAACAAGTATTAGCATAAATCGCATAGTGCCAAACTGTCGATAGACTTTTAAAATGTGAGATTTATAAACATATGAACATTCTTTCTTTCATAATCATTCTTTAAAGAAAAATTTTACTCATATATTTATCAACTCTAACCCACAATCCATTATTGGATTCAATGATTTTGATTTGATAAAGTTGAAGAAAAATATATAATTGATTGAAAACAACAAAAAAAAAGTTTGAAAATGTTCCACGCGAAATGATTAAGTGTTGAAGTACCACAACTATGTTCTCTGTGCTTTCCTTCAGCACTCCCTGATCAAGACAGATGGTGATTGGAAGGTGAATCCCACGCTATGCAGCTGCCCCATAAAAGTAGAAAAAAGGTGAGGCCCATCTCCATAATACTTTCAATTCCTACCAACAATGAGGTGCTTCTTTCCTTGTTTACACATCATTACTTTACTTGGTTTTTACTCTTCCTATAATTTAAGACTAGACATGTAGGGCTTATTCCTCTGAGCACGAATATTTCACCAAAGAATCTTTCTCAATTCCTTCATCGATTTTAAAGTATCATAAATTAGACTCACATATGAATATTGATCTTTGATTACATTTTACAAAAATAAAATATGGAAAAGTACAGTGAGTTATGACGTTTTTGTCTCGGCAGAGAAGGTAGTTCAGGCAGAACGTGGTAATAAAAGCCAATTTGGAGTATAACTTAGTTTTCATCTGTCAAATGCAAACTAGATGATCAGTTGCCGCCATGTGAGATGGAAATTAAATGAAGTAAGGGGTGAGCTCAAAATTATTCAGTTCAAAATTATGAAATAAATAATATTTTGATAAATATATAATTTTTTATTGAATTAAATGTGAGAAATCGTGGGATACCAGAGTAAAACCCTCATAAGTGAGTCCACTATCCCTAAGCAACAAAGTTAGGCCATGGGGTCTCGAACTCGCAACCTTCCGCTTCTTGAAGCGGGAGTAAATCAGTTGAGCTACACCCATGTGGATATTATTTTTACATCTTTTCAAAAGACAAATCTTGATATTTTTGCAACATTTGCATAGTTAGAAATATAAAATGCCATGATACTTCCAGTGTATTTAATTCAAATCTATACATATTTTATGTTATGGTTTTTAAGTTATTTTATTTTCAACTTTTTATAGCCCATAATATTCAAAAAGAAAATTGATACTATGGTTGTATGCTCTAGTACTTCCTACCGAAAAGGAGAGAAGATTTGATTGAATTCAGGTGGCAAGACCTTTAGAAACGTTTTTTAGGTCAGATGGCCTCATGTATTTTGGACGAGGAAATGTTGGACATTTTTTATTTTCATTGTTTATGCTAGAACACAGTTGATATGAGTTAGTGGGACGTAATGTCCTGAATTATTTGTGCAAGAGTAATTTAGATGAACCATTCATCTATTTCTTTCTTGTTTTACCTTAATTAAACTGTTATTATAAAATGGAAATATTTTAAAAGTATTATTTGTTCATTTAAAAATATGATGTAAATTTGTAACCATATTGGAACTTGAAGTAATAATAATAATAAAAAAAAAACTAATTTAAGAATAGAAATGTTTTCCCTAATTTGCGTTAGAGAAAATGAACAAAATTTCTCTAGCGCAAATTCACTGATTTGCTTTAGCGTAAATTTATTAATTTAAGAATAGAAATGTTTTTCCTAATTTGGGATAGACTAAATTACTGAATTTGCACCAAGATCATTTGTTGATTTGAACCATATCATAAAATATGAGAAAAAAAATGTTGTTGCTGGGTAATAATCACAATGCAAATATATAATGATTTATAGGATACCAAGATATGAAAGTGGTTGTAGTACAATGGTGAGTATCTTCATCTATCATTCGGTTTACTTGGAGTCAAATCCCCATCAAATTAGGAAAAGCATTTTTATTCTCAAACCACTTTTAAAATTAGTGACTTTGCGCTAGAGCAAATTATTGAATTTGTGTTGGAGAAATTTTGAGCAAATCAAGGAAAGCATTTTTATTCTTAAATTAGTTTTTTTTTTCTACTATTACTTAGTGTTCCAATGTAACACCCCATCTCACTACAAGCAAGTTATCTCCGAAACATCTCATAAAATTCCTAAGGAAACAAAATTCAGTCTAATTTTTTTTTTTTTTTGAAACGGAGTAAGTACCTCCCACTCGCTCAACTAACGAGCAAAGAAACTCAACATAATGATAAGATAATAAAACACCAATAACTGTTCAAATATAGTTATACAGTCATTCGAAATATAGCATGCGATAACAACCAGATAAACATAGTTCTCTAAGTCAAACTATAAAATGGTAAACATCTAAGACTACTACTCGGCTCCAGGCACCTACTTGAGGGGCCCGCCCGACCCCTCCGCCATCGGAGTGCCTAAAAATAAGGGAGTGAGTTAACATGCGCAGTGAGAGGATAAATGCATATCACATGTCATCAATAATTTCGCATACATAAATGTATGACCATCATAATGACAAGAATGTCTACATGCATGAACAACCAACCAACTATCAACTCAAGGTTCGATTGACCAACCTGTGATTTCACCTTGGTAACCCACAATGGGTTCTTTAAGAAACTCTAGTGTGCCAACCAATGCAATCGGGAGACTACAATATATACAACGACCTCAACCATACGAGCCATGCCGGAGAAGCCCAAGCTAAAACAAGGATTTCGACCACTCAGACCATGCCCGGGGAAATCAAACTCTAGTGAAGGTACCTCAACCACACAGAACGCAATAGGGAAATCCACATCCACCATGGGGTCTCGACCACATGGAGCGTAAAGGGGAAGTCCTCCCAACAACCAATCATCATCTCAACATAGATATACACACATATATAAACTCTAGGGAATGCACCTCAACCACATGGAACACAACGGGGAAACTCGGGTCCACCATGGGGATCTCGACCACATGGAGCATAACAGGGAAGTCCTCCCTACAACCAATCATCATCTCAACATATATATACATGTTAAGTATAGAAAAATTACAATTTTACCCTTGATTATTAGACTAGTTAGCTCTCGATTTGTATATATTAGGTGCATTTAATATTGTTTGCTATTTTTATAAGAAATTTTGGAACAGACAGCAGCCACAAATCGGGAATAATTGCAAGATTTGTGCTCAATTTAGAAGACTCGAAAATTTTAATAATTAATTTCTACCACTTTTAGGAATTTAAATTGTAAGTTGGATAATTTGAATCCACTTAGGAGAGCTCAGATTAATTCAATAATTTTTAGAATAAAGTGGTAAATTGATTATTTCAAATTCTGGAAGATCGTGAGCTAGAATCTAAGTCTAGTAGGCTAGGCTATGTTCCACGTCGATCAGTATTTTCAAGGTTCTGGATGAGCAGGTTTTGTATTTTTATGCTGCTCTCAGATAATCTAGACAGACCCATCGACAAGATCGACATGTCGAACATAAGTCATGTCGACCCATTGAGGACATCGACTCATTGGTAGTGACCGTGTTATATCCATTGGAAGTTTAGCAGTCATATTACAACGACACTATGCAAGTACCGACCCGTCGACCAGATCGATCCATCAACCACCCAGATTCGGGATTTTGTGTTTGCCTATGTATTTTCCAAACCTTGATGAGTTTGGTTGGACATTTTGGAGAGAGCTTTGAATAAGAAAATCCAAATGAATTCCCAAAGATCCCACGTCCTCTTTATGTACCTTACTTAGGAGAATCATTTTCAATCCAATCATCTTGATTGAGATTAAGAGAGAGAGAGAGAGAAACCAAGGCTAGGATCAATTTGCAAATCTATATTAGCAACCTCCCATAGATTGGGATTGCACATACTTGGACATCTTCGTCATCGGACGACGTCACATTAGGAGAATTTTGAAGAAGCACAACATCTACATCAAGAGAGCTTTCACAAGGCAAGTGCTTTTAGTTTGATTTTAATTTTCTAAATCATCTTGTGAAATAGATTAAAGTATGGTGCTTGAACCACTATAAAAAATAGAGGGATAAGGATGTAGACCGGGGTAGGTCGAACCTTTCAAAATCTTAGGGATTAGGTGAAATTCCCAATCAATCGAGTTAGATGGAATTCCTACTCTATTTGTTAGGGTGTAATTCTCCACATTGTGAATTGGGATAGCGTAAGATTGGGTGAGTTCATCAGTGGATGTAGGAGGGTTTACTTCGAACCACTGTACATCTGGTGTTGTGGGTGTTGGTCTTTATTTGTGTGATTGCTTTTTTATATTGGCACACTCTTGTATCACACAACACACTCATCTTGAATAATTTGTTTAATCCCCTGTAAATCATTTTAATTAATTAAGAAATTTGAGAAGAGCATAAAAAATGGTGATAGCCCTATTAACCCCAACCCCCCACCCCACACATCCAGGGTCAATCTTGAATCGTGTTCTAACAACCCCGGGAACTTACAATTGGTATCTGATCCTCGTGTTCTTTATAAGGATCTAAACATCTGAGTTGATTCGTGCTAGAACATCAATCATGGATGCCCAAAAATTTGTGTGTAAATCTCTATTGTTTGTTTATCCTATCTTGTTGTATTTGATAACAAAAATAGAGAATATACTTGGATCCTATAATGAAAATGATTGGATCTCTATCTAGATGAGATTATTGAAAACTTTTGCAAATCTTGGGATAGTACATGAAAGTCTCCACCTCTCATAATCACATGGAAAATCAAAATCATCAGATCATCAGCTGCCTACGTACTCCATTGGAGATATCTTGCATAGTTCTAATTTAACTTATTTCATAGCATTAATAGAGTGTTATTCATGACATCAAACAAGGACATTCTAGTGCCCATCTGTGGGCCTCATCAATAAAATATGTCTCACCCATCACGGTTCTAGTCAATCACAGGTCTATACCAACCATGAGAACACCGTCAACAATGAAGTCTATGTCACTCATGGGATAAACATCAACCATGGGACCTATACACTAACATAACTACTACATCCCTCCTCAGGGACAATACTCTAAATATGGGTCCAATCACCTATGGAATCAATGCCCTCCGTGAGAATATCCATCCACGGTAATAATATGTATCTATGGTCACAATGACCTCTAAGAGGATAACCATCAATGGGAATAACCCTCCATGGGAATAATATTTATCCATGGAACCATCAAGTCCACCATGAGACCAATACATCTACCATATGACCAACATGTCTATCATGGGGCCAATATGTCTACCATATAACCAATATCTGGATACGAATCCAATATATCTACCATGGGAACAACATCCATGTGACTAATCATCCATCCCTAGTAACACTCCATAAGTGAGTATTTTCTATCTATGGGTATAAATCATCCATGAATATAGTCTCTCCATTTGTATAATCCATCCATGGGCATAACTCATCCAGGAACACATTTACCATGAGATCTTCTATTCGTAGGAACAACACTCGCATAAATTACTATGTGACTGTGGCAACATAATCAAATCATAAACAACCATGACCCCTACGAAGACTTAGGGCACATGACTTACTAAGCGGGAGACTCACGACTGGTGTGATCAAGTCTACCACGCCCTTACCTCATGAGTGATTCAGTCAAAGTTTAAAACGGTAGGACCGCGCCTTACAAAGCTAGTACAATCCCCACGGGGTAAACGAATATCTAGCTCTATGCATCAACACGCATCAAATGTGTTATATAGCCATGAAAGCGCCCTACAGTGCATAGCATGTGAGGGACTCACTCCCCGATGGCAACCATGCCGGACCAAGTCTCCGTAGCCGACCCCACCGTCCAGAATACTTCTATGGAACCGACAGTCAAACTTCATAATCACGTGAGGGACGTAGAATACCATGTCTTAATATCAATATCACGTGAGGGACACATCCACATGATAATAATGTATGAAATGGAATATAAATCATGCTATGCAACATTGTCTTGTTATCAACCTCACCAATGTGACACAATATCCACTCAAGGACACCTCTATAGGACGGGCTGTCAAATATCATGATCCCTTGAAGGACATAGGCCACAACTTATAAGAGGGAGATCTCCATACAACATAGATAATCTACCTCACTCCGCTTCCCTTCACCACTCTGGTGATTAAGTCAGCTCAAAGGTGATCAATAAACGACTGACCAAGTTATTACCACCCAAGTACAGCTCATAAGTATCTAACCTTGCGCAATCTGTCTTACTAAATCAGTACCTCCCGTATAGGCTCATTAGTGTGTAACCTTGCACTATGCGTCTTACTAAGTTAGTACCGCCCGCATAGGCTCACGTGTATCTGACTGTAACACCCCGGATTTTCAATTACTTATATTTATGAAAATTATCTATTCAATTTGTGAATTTTTAAATACGGATCATGGATGGGTAAAGAATTGGGCCATGGCCCAAATAAGACCCAATTAATTGTGGAAATGGTTTCATTAAAATTAAATGGGATTGAATTAATTAGTAATGCAATCTATGATTATGTGCATGGAGAGGATTAATATAGATTGTCATGGCCGAATGATGTTATCCAAATCCATAAGATATGTTTCAATATCTTAGAAAGATATTTAAGATTAAACTGAGGGATAAGATATCAAAGAATTTGGAAGATCTCATGGCCATATATAGGGATTTTTCCATTTCTATATTATGCGCATGAGATAATTTAAAAAGGGATTTTTCCATGATTAAATAAAGGAAAGAGGGAAAGTGCAATTAATGAAGTTTTTAATTAAACAAGGCAAAGCAAGGGGGCGCACAGCATTACCCTTTAAAGAAAGGGAGGGGCGCATGGCACCTTCCCCATTTAGATTTAAAGGGGAGCTTATATAAGAAAGTCACCCCATAGGCCGATCTCTCTCTCTCTCTCTCTCTCTCTCTCTCTCTCTCTCTCTCTCTCTCTCTCTCTCAGTTCCCATTCACGCCAAAACAAGAAGAAGGAAATCAACAAGAAGGTTGTTCGGCCAGCAAAGGGAAAGGAGAAGAAGATTGGAAGAGAAAGATCAAGCGAGGGAAGAACAATAATCAATCGCGGAAAACGGTTAGTAGTTTGATGTTTTGATTTAAAAAAAAAAAGGGAACCATAGGGTTCGGCCATGGGGTATGGCCGAACCACATGGAAAAAGTTATGGATTTTATGGGTTGGAAACCATGGAAGGTTAATGGTAAATTTAAATAAGAGTTGATGTAATGGAATATGATTCTATTTGGAAGGGATTAAATGTAAAGATGAATGTTTATCAATTGTTATAAAAGAGAGGTTCTTGAACCATAGGGTTCGGCCATGGTGTATGGCCGAACCCCATGGAGTGGAATTGGTAATTATTTTGATGAAGGTTAATTGGTTCTAAATATGGAAGACCATAGACGAATGGTGATTGATTAAATGGAAGCATGAACCATAGGGTTCGGCCACAATGCATGGCCGAACCCCATGTTAGAAAGAAATTAAAGTATAGATTATTTCTATGAGTGAGGTTCGGCCATGACTAGGGTTTATTTTATGGAGGAGATGATTAAATTAGAAGCTATCTAATTATGGACCTTAGATTAAAATGCAAGGTGGAGATTATTTATGGAAACCTTTTTAATTATTGAAGATGATTTCTAATTATGGAAGGTTGTTTGTTAGGAAAGTTTCTAAAAATAGAAGGAGGAGATTAAAATGGGAAAGTTTCTAGTTTTGGAAGGTGGAGACTAAATTAGAAAGTTTTAACTAAGAACTTTCTAATTATGGAATTTATTTATTTTGGAAATGAATTATTTATGGAAAGAACTTGGAATTATGGATCCAAGAATAGGAAATGATAAATATAGAAAGTTTCCATTTTAGGAACTTTCTAAGTATGGAAGTTGGATAATGAAATTAGAAAGTTTCTAAATGTGGGCTTTCTAAGTATAAACTTAGGTTGTTGGTGCTAAGATGGAATGAAGATGTCATAGGGTTCGGCCATGGTGTGTGGTCGAACCCCATTAATCAAGTTTAATGGATTTTATGGATTTAATATGATGATTGGATTAATGGGGAGACATAAACCTAAGCTAGTGGCAAAATTGTAAATAGCGCCTAAATTGAAAGATCATGGGTTCGGCCATGATGTATGGCCGAACCCCATGAGATGGTTTGTGGATCAAATATGAACTTTGGCAATTTGTAATTGGATTATGGAATGATAGCCATAGAGGGCAATATGGTAATTATATGAGAATTAATGGACCTATGTTTTGGAACCTATAGCTTTGGTGATGAGAGTAATGGCAATTACGTAAATAGGTGAATTAATGACCTAGGGCTACGTATGTTGGATTAAAATGAAAAGAATATTAATTAAGGTTAGACCAATGGCATTTTGGTAATATTGGCTGAAAATGACGAACCCCATGGGAAATGGTTTATGGATTTAAATATTGCAAATCAAGTGGGATTTGGTTCTGATTGGTTATTACATGATAAGGTAATGGCATCTCGCAAGCGGTGCGCGATCGTTGATCGATTCTTGGACGAAAGACGCAAGCACACGTTAGCGGTCTTTGGTAGGATTCCACCTCTTTGAAACCATGGTTTATGTACTTTGTATTTATCTTATTTTTTATGAGATTATGTTTCAAAGGACATGCTTTATATTGAATTTCAAATGCAATGTTTATTTGTATAAATAGCATGTGTTGGATATGTTTCAAAGGTGATTTTAAATGCTATGTTTTATGTGATAAAATAGCATTTATTTCATTGGCATCTCATGCATGGCATGGGGTGGAGGATTTGTAACCGGAGGGGTCATACTCCGTCGGGGCATCCGAAAAACCTATGTGCGGTACATTGATGTGATTTCCATCAAGAAGATTCCGGAGGGTCCACACTCCGTCGGAGCGTCCGAAAGACCTATGTGGTGGGTACTTTTATGTACATGTGATGGGTGAGACTCATTGCATTTGTCATCATTGCATGGCATGGTTTTACATGGTTTTGGATATTATGTTATAATATATATTTTGTACTAACCATGTGTTAGCTGGAACTGGAATACCTACTGGGCGCGTTGTTCTAATGCCCTACTTCTACCCTAGTTGATGACACAAGTGATCAGGGGAACGAGGAACGCAAGACGGGCCAGGCATAGGAGCTTGGATGATTTAGTTTATTATTTTTAATAAAAGTTACTTATGGACTTGTATTTGAGTAGCTAGATTTCGGAATGTAATAACTTAGATGGATGGATGGATGTTAATTTTGATAATTATGGTATTTGAATGATGATTAAGGAGTTGACGTACTTTTCTATCTGAATGGAATAGAACTTGGTTCTATTATGATTCTGCAATTTGATGTTAATTATTGCGCATGTTTTATATTGCTATGTGTGAACCATTTTCGTGGACTTACTCCATGCACACATAGGGTTGGCTAGTTAAGGTTCGGACTTTGAAAGTTCGGACTTAGCTCGCGTCGTGACGTCCTGCGCTCTATCACCCTACTCTGTTATAAAAAAAAATAGACTCTGAATTTACGGGAAGAATCGAGTGAAAAAGGGCGGGGCGTTACACTGACCCTCCTCGAATTGTGCACAAAGTGTTCAAAATAGTCGTGAGGGCGACCTACAACGCGAAACATGTGAGGGGCTATACTCATCAATGGCAACCACAAACAACCGTGAGAGCGACCTACAACACGAAGCATGTGAGGGGCTATACTCCTCGACGGCAACCCTACAGGACCAAGTCCCATAGCCGACGCCACCGTTCCAATAGGGTACCTTGAAATAAAATTATCATCCTGTCACACCAATCTCCACTCGGAAGTGGGAACTCATACTAGTGGGGTCAAAGCAAGGGAAATGTACATCATCAAGTTTGTCAGTGCCTGGGCTTGATCGAGTCTCTGTTTGTCAATTGCATGACTCGGGTAAAAGCACTTGCCAAGAAGCTTTAAGACTCAAGATGATCAAGGAAGTAGATCATGCTACACCGAGCTCAAAGCTCGTAATCATGGCAATCACAAGAACAGGTATATGGCCATAGATGACCCTAGGTGGAACCCACACCTGAGAGGACTATTTGGCTTAGTTGCATATGTTGGTAATAAACATAAAATGCCTAGACAAGATGTTGAACAATGAACTTGGAAACATAAATTATGTTCACTGTCAGCACGACCAATCTTTCTCACAGACCCCTCTGTGCAGTTAGGATCGACCCATCATGGTCAAAGACTGGTCGGCCAGAGTGACATTAGTCCTGAAACTTCTAGCTGTCATTCTGGAAATGCATCTGACCGAGAGTCTCGTATGTATCGATCCCTCAGTGATGAACTTGAACGACCCCTCGTGGTCAACGACTCGTCAGTATAAAACTTATAAGTTCTAGACTGGGAACTCATAAGGGCTCTCAATAAAACAAACTTATCAGCAATCAAAGACCGGTTGAGAGATACAGGACCGACCCTTGGGCAAAGGGCGACAGGTCAATCTGGGTAACAGGTTTCCAAAGCAGAAACTACTGTCAAGAATGCTTTGTACCAGAACAAGCCCATCGTATGGACCGACCTCTCAGTACCATAAGTGTCGGCCCATCGGCGACAACGACATGTCGGCTAGGAAGTAATAATGTCGTTGAGGGTGCATTGAATGAGCAATGGTCGGGTGGTTGAACGGTAACAACTATGAACACCGATCTATCGGTGCCACCGACCTGTCGGTCCTGACAGTCAATATGACCGTTAAAACTCCTCTATAAATATGAGTGTTGGATGATAGATTTACCATCTTCCTTGAGCTTAAAAAATTTAAATACTCGAAGGAACGATCAACACTTTTGAGAAAAAGATCATAAACAATCAATCTTCGGATTGTGTTTGCAAGTGAGGAAGAGAGGAGGAGAGAACGATTATAAACAACCAATCTTCGGATTGAGTTGCAAGTGAGAAAGCTATAAAGTAGGAAAGCTTTGGTTTAGCCAAGTTTCCTTGTCACCCACAGATTGTAATTGCTACACGAGACACAACTCTAGTGGGATCTTCAAGAAGCACACATCAGTGATAAAGAACTTTAAGGCAAGTGCTTCTTGGTTTTTAATTTCCTTTTAAAAATATGTGACCCGAGAGTGGATTAAAGAGAGGTACCCTGGAACCACTATAAAAAACTCTAGAACGTCGTCTCTGGCACAGTGGTGGGTGCAATTCCCAGCCAATTGAGTGAGGTGGAATTTCTACTCTAATTGTGAGGGTGTAAACCCCCACATAGTGAATTTGGGGATAACTCAAGGTTGAGCAAGTCCTAATAGTGGATGTAGGTTAGTGAACCGAACCATTATATATCTTGTGTCCATGTGTTTGTGGTGTTAGAGCCAAATTCTTGTGTTGATTGTTTTAATTACATTTGCTAACACACACACTCTTGATTGTTGTTTCCGTTGCACTTGAACTAATCAATCAAGTACAATAAAAAAGGACCAATGAATTTGCATTGACCTATTCACCCCCCTCTAGGATCAATCGAATTGTTCTAGCTCTCATGTAAAGGGTACTTTCAAAGTCCTATATATCCTTTGGGTCTCACCCCAACGCTAGTAATTCTCAATATCACCGTGCCCATTAAAAAAATATTCCTTACTCACATCCTAGATAACCTCCTAGGCACACGTCAGTGAGTAATTTCAAAGGGAAACATATTTCTACTCATGGGCAACATATATGTCATAATCACATCATGACCATAATTTCACAATGATAGCAAAATAACACATTCCATTACGTTTCATACATTCAACATATTAATCACATGGGTTATTTTAGGGACACGGACTACACACCAACCCTGAGATACACTCGTCCTGTTTATTTAACATATTCTCAGTTCTTGCAATTCATTGAACTCGTCTCATAGTGGTTTATCATACTAAGTCTAATCACTCTTTTTTTCACAAAACTAACCTAATTAAAGTCAACAATAATTCATCTCAACCCTTCCCAAGGGTCTCTAACAATTAACACAATTTATCCATCATCATTATTATAAATGGATGAGACACAATGCATCTTTTGATCGAGGTGAGGCACAATGCTCTGAGTTGCCTACGTGCCACATAGTGGATTAGATCAACTGTAGTTCATTATTTTCACGTTTGGGTTGACATTAGGGAGTGGTCATACTTTTAATTTGGGGAAATCAAACAAGGCTTTTTAGCATTTACATTGCATTCGCAATCATGCTAGCCCATCCCCAATGTATCACAAGTTAACCCCCTAGGGTTATAAGATACTTGACCTTAACTCAACTATTTCACTTAGTCTAACCCTTCATGAAGTTCCTCTTCAAATCATGTAAATTCATTCTACACATGGTTAGGTTGATCCATCACAACCATTATCAACATAGGTGCTCACTAGTGATGTACATATCCTCACAAAAGTCTAAGCATGGTATGAAAACACATTCATCATGCTATTATATGAATTACCCATCTAAGATTCCAATCACAATCATAGAATTCATTTGATGCATATATTACTCATAACTATAGACAAGTATGGGAAGTTACCAAGGCCCTACATTTCACATCAATCACACATAAGCATAGGGAGGTCAAACAATAACTTTACCCAACTATGCATTGGAATGTGCACAAAGCAACATTCACTCAAACATATTATCAAACACCTTATGAGGATAGAATTTTACAAATATTCCCAATGCTCAAAGTGTATGACATTCCCCAATTTAGGTTTCCAATGGGTTTTCTCATTCAACTCAGGTTTACCAAGTTCGAAATTTGTGGTAATTAGGCATTAATAATCTAAAACTCTTGAATTAGACCATCCAAGATTCTAATAGCCAAAGCACCCAATTTTACCCAATGTTGTCAAACTCGAATCGTATCTGAAATTGATCTAGGGCTATGAATTGTGAACTAGAAAACGTAAAATCATAAGATTCATACTATTTATTATTATCCCCTCATTTTCACTACTATTTTGTTGACCTGGGTCATTACATTCCACTCTCCTTAAAAGAATTTTGTCCTCGAAATTCGATCATTCTAGGGCTCCGAGCAAAGTCTCAACACTCACAAGTCTCGTAGAGCTTCATTGAAAGAATCCTCCTAATATAGACACTGATCATAAGTCATTCTGGAGTCGACAACAATGTCATCAACAAGCTCATGTCACACGTGGGCAATGCAATAGGGCCTACACAAGGACTCTCATATTGCAGCTCAACACGTGGCAACAAAAATCAACAATCTGGTAGGTGATGCCGTCAACACCACACACCACACGTGGACAACACGGAACGGCTCATCACCGAAAATACATGGCCCTCTCCTGTGGCTCACATGTGGAGCACCATCTCATTATATACTTAAGATCGTCGTCTTGAAACAAAACTAACATCCACAAGTGGCCACGTGATCCCACAACCCAACATAGGGTATACAATATCTGGAAACTGTACCGAAATAGGAGTGTCAAAGACCTAAAAACAACAACATCGAAGAGTATGGGATACCAATAATCTAATCGCAAGCATGAGAGATCACTAACTCTCGGCGCTCTGCAATCAATAATCTGGAGTCTAGTACTTCTCCAACAAATCACGTCTCGACCATACACAAAATCGTGCTTGCTAACAATGATGGTCACAAAACTTCAAAAGTGTGCCATGGCTTCACGGGTACTCATACAACCCAAGCCACCATCACAGCACACAAAGTGTTTATCACCACTAAGCACATCTCATTTGTGCACAACAATGATCCTAGGCTTATCTCGGTCAGGTATTAACTCCAACCTGTAACTTGCTCGTCATAGACAATCGCCAACATCAAATGTACACAAGCTCATTGACTCAAGATCACATATAGACGTGGCATACGCAAAGAGGCTCAACAAGTATCCAACGTGGACAACACTATAAGGCTTAATACAGAAACGTAGAAAGTGCTACAATATACTCATAGTTGTCCATCCATGGAAGGGGACTAATTCCTCAAACAGCCAACTGCACGTTGTTTCCCCACACCAATCACGATATAACACACCATTAAAGCAAAATCCCAACCATGTCCACTCACACCATATGATTCTATATGAAATGGGATATAAGGAAGGCTATGCAAATCATGTACGCTATCATCTCATGATAAAAACAATCCAACTCCTGCTCAGGCACCTCTATAAAAAGGTAGCAATAAATCATCAAATAACACATCACTAGCAAGAGGGTATACTCCTCTTCAAGTGTTATCACATATCCAACTCCAACAATGAATTCATCATATACACTTGGGAATTCCAATGGGGGAGGTATTATACTCATATCCTCTCTACCCATCTGATAACCAATCCATTATAGTATTAAAATATCCAAATGCTCAATCTACGCATCCTTTTATTCATTTCTATGTTGAACAACTCTAAGTCCAACCTCAATTATGATTTCAATTTCCCTATGGGGTTGACATTAGGAGATATGCCTCAATTTCCTTGGGGATTTCATTTGTGTCTTGTCTTTTGCATTTCATAATGCTCCTTGCTATTTAATTCCATGCCAACAAATTCCCATATTGCAAATTATTTCTAGCCACTCTAATCCTTTCATGTCAAATCAAATTATTTTTAGCCACTCTACTCCTTTCATGTCAAATCAAAGCCCTCTCAATCAACATCAATTTCTTCATCATACTTGAGAATCATATCTCTCAAATCATCATAAGGTAATTCTATATACCTTTCACATCATAATTACCATAGTTAAATCATCAAACAAAATGGAATCTATAGTCAACATATAATTTCATTCATAAAGCATGACGTAACAAATAATCATGCAACTGCGCACATAAAGAATCCAAGGATTCCAATTTAACATACTAGCATACATCCATCTATACAAGGTTCTAGCGTTTCTCACACGTGCATCTCAGCTCCAATCACTTATTCATTACACGAGGGGAATTCAAGCCACTTTCACCCAAGTGCATTACTTCAAGCCTCGAAGTACCTACATCACACTGCCTGATCATCGCTATCGACGATGTTATGGGCAAATGTATTCCATTCACATGTTTTAAGCTATTTCATGTTCAGAGGCTTAGGGAAACAATCCCTCTCAACATAGGGCAACTCTCTTCAGAATATATCTATATATGTCTGGCCTCTCGGACCCATTAATCATTACCTCAGGGAACACCCCTGGAGGTTTTATAGACCTTTCTTGAGTCCTCTGAGTCCACAATCCTTGGCTCAGACTTTCTAGATTCATAAATCAATATGACTCACATCTCAAAGATGCCTCGATTATCCTGCCTCTAAACAAAATTGGTGGTCTACCATAACCACTCTTTATAGCCAACTATAGGCCTCAACCTCTTGGTCTGGGCTTCGTATTTCAAGCAATTATGGATTACAGTGCCATACATTCCCAATCGATGCCACAAATACATGTGTCCCTCTAGTCTTCCTCCAATGTAGAGTCAGTGACGACCTCACTCACTGAAGTCCGTCGGGTTGCTACCTGTCAACGTATCATCGCTCGATCTCTCCAACCCCCAACACAGGATCCTGGGCCTAAAGGTCTCATTCCCACTTCCTTGGAAGACAAGATTATCTACACCTCACAGGGTAGTTTACATACGGTTCCAAGGAATTCCAAAGTTTTTCACTCAAAAAGTTTAATCATTTCCTTGCGATTGTTCCAAGCCCAACCAGATCCAACACCTGTCAACTAGTGGTCCATGTGAGTCTAACCCTCATGGGTCCAGCTCATGTTGTGACAACACTCTGGGCACCCCGTTTGAGGTACGGTCTAAACATTGGTCATTTAAATCTGATGGAAAGAGGAGGTCCCAACCTCACTCAAAATCCTGTTCACCCTATTACGACCTAAAACAATCTCATTCTTCCATCAAATTTTCAAACCCCATACACACAGTTTTCGGGGAAATGGAGCCTAAGCTCTAATACCAACGGTCTTGGCCCGACCCAACGAGCACGTGAGAAACAAGTTATTTTTTTTTTAACTCTAAAGCATTCACAACTCATAGTCCAAACACGTGACACTCACATGTGTAACAAGATCCCTGCGGATACTAGGACTTATTGGACCCTTGAGTTGATCGAACTGAATCATCAGCTGCCTGCGTACTCCATTGGAAATCAGATCTTGCGTAGTTTTAATTTCACTTATTTCATGGTACTAAGACAATGTTACCATGATGTCACACCAGAACATTCTAGTGCCCATCTGTCCACCTCACCAATAAAATAGCTCTCACCCATCACGAGTCTGGTCAATCACAGGTCTATACCAACCATGAGAACACCGTCAACTATGGAGTCTATGTCACTCACGGGATAGACATCAACCATGGGACCTATATACAAACATAACTCATTGTTCGTTTCAAATTTTGTAAACAATTTTAGAAGTAAGAAAATTTTAAGAAAAATATGTGTTTTAGATTTTGTTTTAACTCATTGTTTTATGTTTTCAAATTTTGAAAATAAAGGTTTTAAACCCTTTAAATAAATACAAGTTGAATTAAGGAAATAGTGATAAAAATGTGAGTTTTGTTTAAATCAATAAATTTTGATAAAATATAAATCTCCAAAAATTTATGATGTGTAGAGTTTATAAAACCCAACATTTTGGTTAAGATGGATTAAATTAATTAAGTTAAATAAATCTTCTAATTAGTTAAAATTAAAAATGAAATAAACTGGACTTATTTGTAAATAAAATTTGAAGGACTAAACTGCAAATTTCTAAATAATTTGAAGCACTGACGTGGTTGACAAAGCTCCTGTTTGGACGTTGACTCATGCAAGCTACGGACGTAGCTTGCAAATGATGTATTCTCCCCATGGCCCTCTTTGAAGGCCTACCACCCTACCTTCCATTGCCTGTAAATTCAAGCCTGAAATGCAGAGGAAATCCTCATCGTTTCTCTGCATTTCCCTCGGTTCTTCCTACTTCTTCCTTACTTAAAATTTCACCATTGCTTTGAAGTAGAAGTTTTTCCAGTTGCTGAAACTCTGCGTAATTTAAAAAGCGAATGTAATATTTAGATTTAGTTTCCAATTCTAACCAGCTTAGGATCAAACAGAACTAAATTTGATTAAGATTTGAGTGTTAAAATTGATTTTGAAGTTTATTGGAAAACATGAATTTTCATGTGTTTTCACTGATTTTTTTGTTAAAATCTAATGTTTTTAATCAGTATTAATATTCCAATTGATTCCCAATGTAAAGAGGACTCATTGAAAAATCCATCTGACCAGAAGAGTGTGAAAAATGAATTTAGAAAACCCATTGTTTCTGGATTCGTAATTCACACAGTCCCTCCCATCACTACTCTGTTGTAGGTGATAGAGGAAAAAGACGACTCTTAGAAGATCCTAGAATTGGCCTTTGGTACTTCCAAAGGTAAGACTTCGGAAGTTCTGAACTTCTGTTCAGGGTTCCGAAGCGCGTAGAGACCAAATGTTTATTTCTTCCTCTGTTGTTCAGACCTTGATGCTCAGAGACCACATTGAACACTCCGAAATATTCGGATGTTTCAAGCAGACCTCGGCAGGTTCCGAGACACACCGAGACCTACTGTTTTTCCTATTTTCTTTGCTTCTGTTCGGAAGTAGGCTTCGAAGTTCTGAAGGCTCTGCAAAGCCCAGATTTTTTGAAGTGGCTCGAAAGTTCTGAAGCCATAGTACCTGTTTCCGAGGCATGTTCCGAGGAACCTAGAACTGGTTTTTGAAACTTAGTCTAAATTAGGATGTCATGTTAAAATTTAGACCCTAGGTTTTGATGTATCTTTATACCATTTTGATAATTAAAAGTGATACTAACCCTCTCTTTGGTACTATTATGTAAATTTATATTATGCATTCACTTCTAGGCCGATACTCTCTATCTGTGGCACAGTGGAAACGCAGCTCGGTAGCTATCAGTAGCTGTACGATTAACTTCGCCATTCGGTAGAAAAGAAGGGTTCAGGCACTGAGTGATTTCTAGGCCTAACTCAATATGTCTACATGGTCATTGCCAGAAGACAATATGAGAAGTGGCCTGAGCACCTTATTATACTTCTGATTATTGTAATTTAAAATGGATAGTAACCCATTTAGGAGATTCAGATCCATTTCCCTTAGAGTTTTTCTGAAAAATAAGATAAGATTTGAAATACTATGGATATGTGTTATATTATTCTATATATTATGTTTGATTAATGATTGTATAATTCATTGTATCCTTGTTTGTGTGTTTAACAAATATTTCGCTACCCCACATATTCGGTGAGGAGACTTAACATTGCAGTAAGAGTAAATCAGGTTAAGAGGATCTAGTGCAATAAGTGGTTTCAAGAACCAGACTTAATGAACCAACTTATATGCCTAGACATGATGCACTATTGTGAAAAATGCTTATTGATAGTAACGATTTTTATCGTATATTGTGATTATGATAATAAAATGCTTATGAGATATAATGATATTGATACTGCTTCCACGTACCCTTAACTACTAAACTATTACCGGCCCAGGTGTGTCGATTACCGACCCAGTTGTGTCGGTTTGCATCAACTTGTCCAAATGTGTCAGTTGTTGGCCTAGGTGTGTCAATACCGGCCCAACTGTGTTGGATATGTACTTGCAAGATTCTACATTTTGACTGTGTCGAGACTTAATGCTTATATACTTGGAATGCTCACGGATGTGAATTTCATTTATTTTGACTATTGGTTCTTAAAACCATATTTTGTCTAAAGTACCTCATGCAGTACTTATTTCGTGATCATTTATGAACTTCCACATTACTGTTAGCAACTCTGGATGGCATAAATGATATTATCTTTTATGATAGAAATATTTGTTTGTATGGTATGTGCTTGTAAACGGGTAGACATATGGTACATGTTTGAGTCCACATGTGAAGAACATGTGTGACATTTATTTCTAGGCCTAATTATTGATCCAGCGCAGTTAGGAGTTATTAAATAAATAAATAAAATAAATTAGTAGCATTCTGAACCCACCTCCGGGTCGGGGCGTTACAACTTGCCATCAGAGCGTTGGCTCAAACTCTACGACTGTGATGGGTAATACATGATTAGAACTTATTTTGGATTAGAATTGTATTTGTTATTGATGTTATCTAACAATGTTGATAAATTGTATGATACAGATATGTCAAGTAACGAGGAATACACCGAGATTTGGGACAAGGGACCCCTAGCTACTAATAGTACTAGATTCGTCTACCGGCAAATCTAATGTCCAAAATGAAAATGTTGGAGTTTTTCCAAATATAGAGGAGTCATCATCTGTAGGGCAAATAGCCCACCCCAAATGTGGAGGACATGAAGGCGTATGTTTATGAATTATGCAACCAGGAAGGGCATTATTACACCTACTATCATTACCACATCAATGTAATATGCCCTGTATGTGGATACTGTGGACATGGAAGGGAAAGAACCAATTGTTCGTACATTGGAGGACGAGGAATTGTGCCATGCCTAACCTGTGGACTGTTGGGCCATATGTTGGCAGCGTGTCCTGACAACATCGTTTTCAACTATGATGTTGATGTAGAATCCTCTACCGATAACTAGGCAGGGAAATGTAGGAGAAGGGTGGGGGGGAGACTTTTGTAAAAAAATGTATATAGTGTGTGCTGTATGAAGGGTTTTACTAACCCTACCAACTTATGGATATAAATAAAACTTGAAGTTATGTTTATCTATATGTTGGATGCATGTTTATGATTTACACTACTCAAATGGTCTATCTTGATAAATTTTTTGAATTATTAAGAGATATTTACGAATGTGAATGACAGGAAAATTTCAGGACCATGCGGAAATACTACAGGCCGAGGAAGGAGGATAGGTCCTCAACCCAGTGTCAATCAAGATGTACCCTATGAGGCTGTGCACGTAGCAATGGAGGCATTCTAGAAGATTGCCGAGAATATGCAACGTCCTTCTGTTAGGACCCCAGAAGAGAGAGCCACTGTGGCTCTAAAAGAATTCAAACGGTTTAACTCGACGAGCTTTTTGGGAATTGAAGATCCAAGTGCGGCAAAGAACTGGATCACCCAGATTGGTCGGATCCTCAATACCCTAGCCATTGCAGATGATCTGCGAGTAACGTTAGCAACTTATCAACTTTTAGGGAAATGCCTATGAATGGTGGTAGGCAAAAACGCTGGTTTGTAATCATGAGCGCATGACTTGGGAAGAGTTTTCGGGTGCTTTCCTTGCCTGTTATTATCCTAAAACAGCGCAGGAAGCAAAAAAGAGGAAATTTCTCAACATCCAACATGGATTTGACACGGTGGCACAATATGCCATAAGGTTTATCGAACTGATGCAATATGAGTCTTGGATAGCGGCAAATAAACCAAAGAAGATCCAACATTTTGAAAATGGACTTGGACCATTTCTACAATGGCAAGTAGCTGGGCTAACTTTCAACACTTTGGAAGAGATCATTGAGCAGACTTTTAAGGTGGAAGCTATAGATTCCACCAATAAGAGTACTGAAAGTTTCCAGAAACCTTCTTCCAATAAGAAGACCAAATTCAATAAGAAATGTCATTCTTTAAGAAAAGTCAACCTGCAGCAGGACAAACAAGCCAAGCTGACACATGACAGCTGGTGTGCTACTTCTGCAACCAGCGAAGACAAACAACTAGGACTTTCCCAACAGGAAGGAAACAATGTGCTATCACTGCAAACAGGCATGACACATACTGAGGTATTGCCCCTATCTTGGCAGACTCGTACCTTCACAAAGCAAGGGGCCAGCTCATTCTGTTGCACAATCAGCTTTTGGCAGTGGTTCTCAGCAAACCTCTAGAGGCTCGGTGGCACCTAGGAATGAGCCACCACGGAACGGACAGGGAAGGGGAAAGGGATGTCCATAGACGACTTAGGGGAGAGTCTACACGATTGGGACTCAGATGGAAGAGCCAATGGAGAACACAGTGATGGGAGGTACACTAGCCCTTTTTAGTTATTAGGCACGAGTGCCTTTTGATACTGGTTCTTCACATTCCTTTATTTTTAGATCTTGCTGTGATAAATTGAACTTGCAACCAGTAGAAGTAAGTAACCCATTGATGGTAGTGTCACCTTTGGGTAAAAAGGCTTTAGTAACCAAAAGTGCAAGTCATGCATTTTAAGGATTTGTGGCATAGATTTGTCCTATGACATTTTGATCTTAGAAATGACGGACTTTGACATCATCCTAGGCATGGATTAGTTGTCAGTTTATCAAATTTTGATTGTTTGTTCTCAAAGGAGAATTTTTGGGTTCTCTTCAACCAATGAAATGTTTATAGAGAAGTTAATACCCTATGAAATGATGATAAATATTTTTTCTGTCCTTAGGGCGTATGTTGGTAGCGTGGTGGCTAGCATGGGGTGGAAGGATGTGGGTGGCATAGAATCTGTTGTACCTCAGGTGGTGTGTTAGTTTATGGATGTGTTTCCTGACTAGTTAACTGGGCTACCTCCACGCCGAGAGATAGAATTTATTATTGATCTACAGCTAGGAACATCTCTTATTTTCATGGCACCATACCGGATGGCGCCAGCTGAACAAAGAGAGCTAGCTATACAAGTAGACGAACTTCTTAAACTTGGTTTTATTCGACAAAGCAATTCGCCTTAGGGTGCAGCCGCTCCTTTTGTGAAAAAGAAAGATGGATCAATGAGAATGTGTATAAATTACCGATGACTCAATCAAGTAACTAGAAAGAACGAGTATCATTTACCTAGGATAGATGATCTCTTTGATTTATTGAGAGGATCAAAATGTTTCTATAAGATCGATTTGAGGTTGGGATATCATCAGTTGCAGATTCGAGAAGAAGATATTCCTAAGACTGCTTTCAGAATGTAGTATGGTTTGTATGAGTTTTTGGTAATGCCATTTGGGGTGACCAATGCACCGGCTATGTTTATGGACCTGATAAATTGTGTTTTTCGACCGTATCTGAGGGAATTTGTGATAGTATTTATAGATGATATTTTAATATATTCATCATCTGAGGAAGAACATGAGCGTCATCTACGCATTATTCTTCAGACCCTTAGAGATCATCAATTGTACACTAAGCTGAGCAAATGTGAGTTTTGGTTAACTCAGGTACAATTTTTTGGACACGTAGTGTCTATAGAAGGAATCTCGGTAGATCCAGCAAGGTAGAAACCGTTAAAATTTGGGAAAGTCCTAAGAATGTGTTTGAAATCAGAAGCTTTTTGAGATTAGCCGGATACTATAGGAAATTTATCCCACACTTTTCCCAGATTGCAGTACCAATGACCCGATTGACAAGGAAGAACGTTAATTTCGAATGGATTGATGCATGTGAAAGGGCATTTCAGGATTTGAAAGAGAAATTGACCACCTCTACGGTGCTGATAGTGCCTGAACAAGGAGGACGATATGATGTATATTGCGATGCATGTAAGTTTGGATTGGGATGTGTTTTAATGCAGGAAGGAAAGGTAGTAGCTTACGGTTCTAGACAACAGAAGGGACATGTTCAAAATTATCCAACTTATGATTTGAAACTAGCAGCTGTTGTCTTCTCATTAAAACTCTGGAGATATTACTTGTATGATGAGAAATTTAATGTGTTTTCTAATCACCATAGTCTCAAATATTTGTTTACTCAGAAAGATCTGAAAATGAGACAGTAGAGGTGGATGGAATATCTAGGAGATTATGATGTCAGTTTCTCCTACCATCCGGGAAAGGCTAATGTAGTGGCAGATGCCTTAACCAGGAAGTCACATGGAAACATAGCATGTATGGCATCCTTGTAGTGGAAAATGTTGAAAATCTTATCTAACTATGATTTGGAGTCGATCGAAGGAAATGGGAGAGCGAGAATCCAAAACTTGGTTCTGCAACCTGAAATAGTCAGATTAGTGATGGAAAAACAACAGAATGATTCAGAAGCAAAAGAGTTGATGACTCAGCTTTCAAGATGAACGACTTTGGAAGATTGAAGGATCAGGGCTGATGGAGGTCTGACATTCAAGGACAGACTTTTTGTGCCAAAATCGGATAAATGCAAAGGAAAAGTACTTGATCACTTTCATCGTTCTCGATTTACAGTACATGCTGGTGGTACAAAGATATATCACGATCTGCGACGACTGTTCTGGTGGAAAGGTATGAAATGAGAAGTGGCAGATTTTGTATTTAAATGTCTGACCTGTCAACAAGTTAAAGCAGAACATTAACGACCTGGTGGAAAGGCGCAACCTCTTGAAGTGGCTAAATGGAATTGGGAGCACATTACCATGGACTTTGTGACTTGGTTCCCAAAGTCTTCTAAAAAAAACGATGTTATTTGTGTAATAGTTGATCGATTAACAAAATCAACTCATTTTCTGCCTATTAAAAAGAATGATTCTTTGACTACCCTGAGTAGAATGTATCTAAAGGATATAATTAGACGACATGGGGTACCTGTGTCAATTTTATTTGATAGAGACCGTAGATTTGTGTCAAGATTTTGGTAAGGACTATAGGAAGAAATGGAGACTAAGCGATGCTTCAGCACTGCTTTTCACCCTCAGACTAATGGTCAATCAGAGAGAACCATTCGAACTTTGGAGGATATGCTAAGGGCATGTGTCATGGATATGCAGGGAAGTTGGAAAGACCATTTAGCATTGATTGAATTTGTATACAACAATAGCTATCATTCTAGTATACAAATGGCACCCTATGAAGTCCTGTATGGAAGACCCTGCAGATCACCTCTATGTTGGACCGAAGTAGGGGACAAAGGACTGTTTGGTTCGGACTTGGTACGTGAGATGTCTGAACAAGTTGAAGTGATAAGACAACGTCTCAAAACAGCCCAAAGCAGACAAAAGAGTTATGATGACAAAAGGCGGAGACCTTTAGAATTTGCAGTCGATGACTGAGTATTCTACGTGTGGCACCACGTCACGGAGTACAATGGTTTAGTCGTAAGGGAAAACTATCACCTCGATATGTTGGACCCTTTAAAATTTTGAAGAGAATAGGAGAAGTAGTCTATCAGCTAGATCTCCCTCAAACTATGGAAAGAGTACATAGTACATTTCATGTATCTATGTTGAAAAAGTACGAACCTGATCCATCCATGTATTGAGTTACGAGGATATTGAAGTCTCAGAAGATCTGACATTTGAAGAAGTACCAGTAGAGATACAAGGATATCGGATTCAAGTACTCAGAAAAAAAGGGTCATTCCACTAGTGCAAGTGTTGTGACAACATCGTAAAGTACAACATGTAACGTGGGAACCAGAGTCATTAATGCGGAGGCTATACCCAATTATGAGGAGGTAGTACCCTAGTCTGTTCACGGGATGAAAAGGTACGAGGTTTATTTTAAATTTCGGGACAAAATTTCTTTAAGGGGGGTAGGATGTAAATATGATTTATTTTAATAAATCATACTTTAACCTGTTAATCATGAAGAATACAGTTAGGGCTTTGTGAAAAGATCAGGTTTGGCCCCATCAGAGCTCGATAGCTCGATGATCCAACTCATCTAAGTTCAAAGGGCAAAATGGTAATTTACAATTGACAATGTTATTTTATTGATTATTTAATTGTTTGGTTATTGTTGAGTGATATTTATTTCCTTAATTAAGGATTTAAATTGTAAAATTTATAAGTATTATTTTATTATTTTCAGAAAATGTTATTAAAAAACTACCTAAAAAAATACCGAAAATAGGTAAATAATTTTTTTTAAACAATTTTAGAAGCAAGAAACTTTTAAGAAAAATATGTGTTTTAGAATTTTTTTTAACTCATTGTTTTATGTTTTCAAATTTTGAAAATAAAGGTTAACCCTTTAAATAAATACAAATTGAATTAAGAAAATAGTGATAAAAATGTGATTTTTGTTTAAATCAATAAATTTTGATAAAATATAAATCTCTAAAAATTTATAATGTGTAGAGTTTATAAAACCCAACATTTTGGTTAAGATGGATTAAATTAATTAAGTTAAATAAATCTTCTAATTAGTTAAAAATTAAAAATGAAATAAACTTGATTATTTGCAAATAAAATTTGAATGACTAAACTTCAAATTTCCAAATCATTTGAAGCACCAACGTTGTAGACGGAGCTGCTGCTTGGACGTCAACTCATGCAAGCTACGGACATAGCTTGCAGATGATGTATTCTCCCCATGGCCCTGTTTGAAGGCCTACCACCCTACCTTCCATTGCCTATAAATTCAAGCTTGAAATGCAGAGGAAATCCTCATTATTTCTCTGCATTTCCCTCTGTTCTTCCTACTTGTTCCTTACTTAAAATTTCAATGTTGCTTTGAAGTGGAAGTTTTTCCAGTTGCTAAAACTCTGCCTAATTTAAAAAGCAAATGCAATATTTAGATTTAGTTTCAAATTCTAACTACTTTAGGATCAAACAGAACTAAATTTGATTAAGATTTGAGTGTCAAAATTGATTTTGAAGTTTAATGGATAACATGAATTTTCATGTGCTTCACTGATTTTTTTTTTTATTAAAATTTGATATTTTTAATCAGTATTAATATTCCAATTGATTCCCAATGTAAAGAGGACTCATTGAAGAGTCCATCTGACCAGAAGAGTGTGAAAAACGAATCCAGAAAATCCACTGTGTCTGGATTCATAATTCACACAGTCCCTCCCATCACTGCTCTGTTGCAGGTGATAGAGAAAGAAAACGACTCTCGGAAGAACCAAGAATCGGCCTTCGGTACTTCCAAAGGTAAGACTTCGGAAGTTCCGAACTTCTGTTCGGGGTTCCGAAGCACGTAGAGGCTAAATTTTTCTTTCTTCGTCTGTTGTTCAGACCGTGATGTTCCGAGACCCCATTGGACGCTCCAAAATGGTCGGATGTTTCAAGTAGACCTCGGCAGGTTCCGAGATACATTGAAACCTACTGATTTTCCAATTTTCTTTGCTGCTATTCAGAAGCAGGCTCGGAAGTTCTAAAGAACAGAACTCGAGTTCCGAAGGCTCTCTAAAGCCCAGATTTTTTGAAGTGATTCGGAAGTTCTGAAGTCTTAGTACATGGTTCCGAGGCATGTTCCGAGGAACCTAGAACTGGTTTTTGAAACTTAGTCTAAATTAGAATGTCATGTTAAAACTTAGACCCTAGGTTTTGATGTATGTTTATACCATTTTGATAATTAAAAGTGATACTAACCATCTCTTTGGTACGATTATGGAAATCTATATTATGTATTCACTTCTAGGTCGATACTCTCTATCTCTGGTGCAACGGAAACGCAACTCCGTAGCTATCAGTAGCTGTGTGATTAACTTCGCGGGTTCGTAAAAAAGAAGGGTTCGGGCACTGAGTGATCTCTAGGTCTAACTCGCTATATGAGTAGTGGCCTGATCATCTTATATCTCTAGGCCTAACTCAATATGTCTGCGTGGTCATTTCCAGAAGACAATATGAGAAGTGGCATGAGCACTTTATTATACTTCTGATTATTGTAATTTAAAATAGATAGTAACCCATATAGGAGACTCAGATCCATTTCCTTTGGAGTTTTTTCTGGAAAAATATGAGAAGATTTGAAATACAATGGATATGTGTTGTATTGTTCTATATATTATGTTTAATTAATGATTGTATAATTCATTATATCCTTCTTTGTGTGTTTGACAGATACTTCGATACCCCACATATTCGGTGAGGAGACTTAACATTGCAGTATGAGTAAATCAGGTTAAGAGGATCTAGTACAATGAGTGGTTTCAAGGATCAAACTTAATGAACCCACTTATATGCCTAGACATGATGCACTATTGTGAAAAATGTCTATTGATACTAACGATGTTTATCGTATATTGTGATTATGATGATAAAATGCTTATGAGCTATAATGATATGGATACTGCTTCCATGTACCCTTAACTGCTGAACTATTATCGACCCAGATGTTTCGATTACTGGCCCAGGTATGTCGGTTTGCGTCTACTGGCCCAGGTGCGTCATTACCGACCCAAGTCTGTCGGAGATGTACTTGCAAGATTCTGCATTTTAACTGTGTCGGGACTTAATGCTTATAATCAGTGTCGTGTCTAGGTGTTACGTTGGATGTCAGCAGTTACATGAAGATGACTTGATATAATTGGCATGATGAACTTATTATGATGATTTTGGCTAACCTGGTATTCATTACACTGCATTATTATGTACTTTTTCACTGGGCTGGTTAGCTCATACTATTCACATTTCAGGAGATGTACCTGAGGAGGAAGGACCTCCATTTCAAACTTAGGATGGATAAGTTGTTACGGTTACTTGGAATCCCACAGATGGGAATTTCATATATTTTGACTATTGGTTCTTAAAACCATATTTTGTGTAAAGCACCTCATGTGGTACTTATTTTGTAATCATGTATGAACTTCCACGTTACTGTTAGTAACTCTGGATGGCATAAATGATATTATCTTTTATGATCGAAATATTTGTTTGTATGATATATGTTTGTAAATGGATAGACATATGGTACATGTTTGAATCCACATGTAAAGAGCATGTGTGACATTTATTTCTAGGCCTAACTTTGATCTAGTCTAGTTAGGAGTTATCAAAGAAATAAAAAAAAATAGTAGTATTCTGGGTCCACCTCTGGGTCGGGGAGTTACACAAATAGACATGCAGCCGCCCCTCGAATACACTAAACATTCATTTAACGTCGAATATAATTGTTAGACCTTTCAACAAGACTAGTGGTTGATTTCCAACTATTTGGGCGGATCGAGTCTCCTCATGGCTACTAGAATACTTAGCCAGTCCCCTTATACTACTGTGAGTAAGCACCGGATAACAATCACTATTCCAACATATACCGAGTGTATTTCATAGGTCCAACATTAAATTCCAAAACACAACAAGTCATGCAATATTTTTCATTGCTCAATCACATCAATAAAATAGAGAATACCATGTACAATAAAGTATATTCTATTGTATTCCCTAATGTAGAAGTTTTTGAAGTGCAAAAAATACAATATCGAAGTTCTCTTAGCAATCAGGACCCAAAGCTTGCTGAAATAAAACAATCATAGCAAAAACCAATAAAAATTTATGCTAACCGTTCGCCTACATTTCCAAAACTACTTGAGAAATATTCCCTATTATTTTATATTAAAATAATTCATCTTTTAAGATCATATGTGTTCTAGTCCAGCAAATAGGGATTCAGAATCTAAGTTTTCCAAGTTTTACGTACTTTTCCAGGAAAATCCTTGTATGCAAGAATTAGATCATCTTACAAAATTTTATGGAAACAACATGTTGATCAATTAATTATAATCTTCTACTAGTATATAGGTTTCTAAATTACGATCACAACCATACTCGTCATGCCAAGACGATATGTAACGCCTCGCCCTTTTTCACTCGTTTCTTCCCGTAAATTCAGAGTCTATTTTTTTTTTTTATAACAGAGTAGAGTGATAGAGCGCAGCACATCACGACGCAAGGTATGTCCGAACTTCAGTCCAACCCTTAACTGACCAAGTCCACGAAAATGGTTCACACATAGCAATATCAACTTGCGGAATAAAAATCATAACCTGCAGAATCATAACATCAATTTGCGGAAACATAATAGAGCTAAGTTCTATTCCATTCAGATAGCAAAGTACATCAAGTCCTTAATCATCATTCAAATGTCATAATTATCCAAATAAACATCCAACCATCTAAGTTATTACATTCCGTAATCTAGATACTCAAATAAAAGTTCATGAGTAACTTTATTCAAAATATATAACATAAGTCTTCCAAGCTCTTATGTTCCCCTGATTTCCTATATCATCAACTAGGGTAGAAGTAGGGCGCTAGAACAACGCGCCTAGTAGGTATTTCAGTTACGGCTAACATTTGGTTAGTACAAAACATATATAATAATATAGTGATGTCAAAACCATATAAAATCCATACCATGTAATGATAACAAATGGAATGAGTCCCACCCATCACATGTACAGAAAAGTACCCACCACATAGGTCTTCCGGACGCCCCGGCGGAGTGTGGACCCTCCGGATTCTTCCTGATGGAAAATCACATCAAGGTAATGCACATAGGTTTTTCGGATGCCCCGACGGAGTGTAACCCCTCTGGTTATAAATCCTTCACCCCATGCCATGCATGAGATGCCAATGAAACACATGCTATTTTATAACATAAACATAGCATTGAAAATCATCTTTTTGAAACATATCCAATACATGCTATTAGAACAAATAAACATAGCATTTAAAATTCATATAAAGCATATCCTTTGAAACATAGATTTCACCAAACATAAGATAAAACAAATGTACATAAATCCATAGTTTCAAAGAGGTGGAATCCTACCAAAGACCGCTAACGTGTGCTTGCGTCTTTCGTCCAAAAATCGATCACCTATCCTGCACCGCTTGCGAGATCCCGTTACCTTATAATATAATAATAAATCAACACCAAGTCCCACTTGATTTACAAGGTTCTAAGTCCATAAACAAAACCCCATGGGGTTCGGCCATACACCATGGCCGAACCCATGGTTCATTAATTCACTTAATTACCATAATGCCGTTGTACATAGCCATAATCACTTTCCTTGCTTAGGTTCCAAAATAATACACACTTCTTGAATCCAATCACATAGTCCAATAATTAAATCATGGGGTTCAGCCATACACCATGGCCGAACCCTATGTCCAATATTTCCATACATTTACAAAATTGTCATTGTTTCCCTCATTCATTTAAATCTACCATAACTAGACCCTATTAAATTTCCTTAACCAAAACAAGTCCATCAAATACTCCTCATGGGGTTCGGCCATACACCATGGCCGAACCCATGATCCCTCACTTTGGCATGTAATTACAACTTTGCCATTGGCCTTAATTATTTCCAACCTTTTGTTCATTAATACATCAATTTAAACTCATAAAATAGGTTCATAATTCGATCCATAAATCAACCATTAACCATGACTTAAAATGCCATATGATCCCTTAATTTGGTCCATGGGGTTTGGCCATACACCTTGGCCTTACCCTATGGTGTATAACTTCCCAATTATAGAAACTTCCATAATTAACAAGTCCACAATTAAAAGGTCCATATTTAGAAACTTTCTTAATTAATCAACCACCCTTCCATAATTAGAAGGTTTCCATAATTACCATCCAAAATTAGAAGCTTTCTAAATTAGCCAACTCCTTCCAAAAATAGAAACTTCCCAAATTAGTAACCATTTTCCATAATTAGATAGTTTCCTAATTTAGAAACCATCTTTCCATAATTGGATGCTTTCCAAATTTAGCAAACAAATCCAAAATTAGATAGTTTCCTAAATTAGAAACCATCTTTTCTTAATTGGATGCTTTCCAAATATAGCAACCAAAATCTATCTCCATTCCAAAAACAACCCCATGGGGTTCGGCCATACACCATGGCTGAACCCTATGGTTCATGATCTTGACGATTAATTTAAATCCATTAAAAATTCAATAATAACATCATCATAACTCCATGGGGTTCGGCCATACACCATGGCCGAACCCTATGGTTCAAGGTCCTTTATTTTGAAAACTAATCAATGATCTTCCATTTAACCATTCATTAAACCATATCTTTTCATGGTTTCTAATCCATATTAATAACCCAAGGTTCATCCATTAGAATAACTAAGAATCCTTCATAGTTTTTAATCCTCAAACCCATGAATTAAAACATGTATAAGAAACCTCAAATTTGTAAAAATATTTGGTAGGGTTCGGCCATACACCATGGCCGAACCTTACCCCTTATTTTCTATTAAAATTAAATCCAATGGCCATCCAATTTCCTTCCATGGTTTTCAATATTCATAACCCAACAAAATAAATCAATCTTTCCATTACAATCATCAAAACTCATCTCCAATCTTCTTCCATGGGGTTCGGCCACATACCATGGCCGAACCCTATGGTTCTTTTATTTCAAAATAATTTTATCAAATAAGAATACCAACCTTTTCTTGCTCTTCCAATCTTTCTTCTTTCCTTAGCCTCTTTCTTCTTCTTCTTGATCTTTCTCAAGCCGTGATCACCTTCTTGTTGCTGTCTTTCCTTCCTCTTGTTCTTGCTGTGAGAGAGAAGTTGAGAGAGAGATAGAGAGAGTTCGGCTATGAAGATGTAAAAACCATGTACCCTTCCTGCTTCTTTTTTTATTACTCCCTCTTAATCCCAAGTTAGAAGGTGCTAATGCCGTGTACTCCTTATGTTTAATTTAGACATTGTCGACCCTTGTTGCCTCTTTTAAAACCTTTCCTTGGTCCATATTTAGAAATTCCTTAAGATAGCCAACCCCCTTAGGCCGTGCGCCCCTTGTGTTATCTTAAGTTAGAATGGCCGACCTTCCCACTTTGGTATGTTACCCACGGCCATGATCAATTATCTATTTAATTTGACAACTTCTTCAATTAATTCTTAGACCATATGCATAAACATGGATTGCCTATCTTTAAATTTCGGTCAAGGCAATCTATATTAATTTCAGCCCCATTTAATTTATTGAAACCAATTCCATAATCAATTGGGTCTTAATTGGGCCATGGCCCAATTCTTAACCCATCCATGATCCATATTTAAAATTCACAAATTTAAAATGGATATTTTCATAAAAATAATAAATTGAAAATCTGAGGTGTTACACGACATTCCTAGCCCGAGATATGATAATTTTACCTTGATAGTCCTACGACCAAACCAATTGCACTCTATCTGAGAGACCTGAGTTGCAACCCGATTATCACCCATTAAATCATCAAATTAGACCTTATTATATTTTTCTAGAGATATATATCCTCGTTCTAATCAATTTTTACATGAATTTTGCATCATTTCGGTGACCGGAGACCAAGTTATGAATTTTGGAAATTAGCTCTCCGAAACTGCCCCCAAACTGCAAATCCGAATTATGCACAATTTGTAGCATTTAATTAGGGTACTTATACTTATTAAAATTTCACCAAACTTTTTATGGATTTTCATGCTCATATATTCTACTCCCAAAAATAATTTCTAAGCAAAATAATAACCATAAATATAATTTAAAATCGGACATCAAAATAGGGTAAAACTGCTCTAAAATTCCAATTTGAAAATTGGTCCAAATCTTGGATCCAATTTGAGGCATCTCTGCGAGTTATTTTTGTTTTAAAATCCTACATTCATTATATCAGTAAGTCTTTCTTCCAAAAAACTTTGTTTCGTCAAAAAATTCCATCGGATACTCGAGTTATGGAATTTTTAGTACAAGGTGTGCAGATTAGAATTGCAAAGTGGGTTTGCCCAATTTTCCTCCCCTTTCTTAATTCCAAATTTTATCAATCAACTACAAATCACCCAATTCATGTGACGTGTGATTGATTTAGCCAAGGATTACAAAAATCAATAAATAAATAATTCACTTACTTATTGGAGAGGATGAAAACCCAAACAAAATCTGAAGAAAGCCTGGAGGAAAATCCCCAAATCTAATGCTTCAAATCGATTCAAGTTTGTAGGAGAGAAAAAAGAAAGAAAGGACTTCCAAACTTTCGTATGAGATATATGGCCATACGAATCCTCGTGCTTTAAATAAAGGGTAGTCGGCCATGTGTCCGATTCTAATTTGGATTCCTCCAAATTTATCTCCTTTCTGGAAAAATTAAAACTCCTTTTTCCCATTAAAACTTGGATTTTCTAAAAATCTCTTTTGCCAACACACTCCACACGCCTAGAGATACGTGCTTACATGATTTTAAGTATTGCTAAAATCCAAAATTTCCCTTAAATCATTAGATAAAAACGTGTACAACTAGTTTTAAAATTTTGTGAAAAATTGAGTTTATCAAAAAAAAAATTCTTAGAATAAAGCCCATATTTTTTTAAAATTGCTATGTTTGCAAATAGATAAAAACACATAAAATGTGTGGATTAGTCTTACAAGTTAAATTAGATCACCCCTCTAAAATAAAAATTTTGATTTGTAATTTGTTTTCAAATCTAAAATGTGGGTAAAATAGTCTTTTTCATACATCATAAATTTTAAACAATTTTTTTTAACTTGAATTTGAAAATAAAATAAAAATAGTCTTCATAAAAAAATTCAAAGGTTTATAAAATCACATATTTATTTTCGAAAACAAAAACCACTTGTTTTATATCTAAAAATAAATTATACAATCTTCGTTTCATTTGAAATCAATTTTCAAAACATAAAAAGGGTACCTTCTCTAAATTCAGAGAATTTTAATAATATATTTTATTCTTTTCAAAATTTATTTCTTAATTCAAATTTTCTCTTTCTTTCCAAATTTAAAATTTAAAGTAATTGGACATATAATATGTAATCTACTTGAGGAGGAGGTGTGTGAAGCGGAAAAACTAGAACATTCTACGTTTCATGTGTTACACACAATTTCATACTAGAATAGGTTAACACACAAGCAAAAAAAAAAAAAAAAGACCCAATTACTAGTCTTGTCCTACCCAACTCTATTGACTAGCTAAATTGGACCGGGTCATCACAAGTAAATCCCTCTTATATCCATTGTTTGACCCACAACCTTGGGTTATCCCAAATTCACTAGGCAATGGAATTATGCCGTCACAATAGAGTAAGAATTACGCCTATACAATAGAGTGAGAATTTCACCCATACAATCACCTAATTTTTAAAAAGTTCGACCACCCGGTCTAATCCTTATCCCTCTATTTTTTTTATAGTGGTTCAAGCTTCTTGCTTTATTCCACTTCACAAGATGATATGAAAATTAGCACAAGAAGAAACAGTTAGCTTTTGTAGCTCAAATCTGATGTAGATGTCCTTCTTGAAGAATTCTCCTAACTTGATCTTCTTGATGACAAAGATGTACCACTGTATAAGCAATCACAACCTTGGAATAAGGTCTATAGGATATGAGATTTGCCAATGGAATCCTAGAGCTAGTTTTTCTTTCTTTTTTTCTCAATCAAAGGTTTGATTGGATTTCAAATGATTTACCAATGTTAAGTTCTTAGAGGGAGGTTGGGATCTGATTTTGCCTTCGAATTTTCCAATAAAATCAGGTGTATGAGCTCTCTGTAAACTCTCCAAAATCCAGAGTATTTATAGGCAAAACATAATTTTTCCAACTGCAAGTTGGCGATGGGTTACCAGCCTAAGATGGGTCGTGGCGAGTGGATCGCCCTGAGACCAACTTAAAATTATAGAGTTCTCTCAACCAGAACTCAGAAAAACCCATGCAAGGGATCGTGACCTACGATGGGTTGCTAACCACGATGGGCTCGCCTTGAAAACAAACTAGTTTGACAGATTTTTCCAAGCAGAACCTTAGATTCTCCAGGTGATGGATCGTGAACCATGATGGGTCTCCCCTGTCTCTGGTGATGGGTCGCCATTCACGATGTATCAGCTTGACAGTAATCCAGATTTTCCAAGTTTAAATCCATAGATTATGTGGTTTGATTTTGGTCCACTAGGTTTGATTATATTTTACCAATTTGATCTCTAAGCCTAGTAAAGGTCTTCCTTGGAGTGTTGGGTACACCCTGGAGTCATATATGGCCAATTTACCTTTGTGATTGCCATATACATGATGATGCTTGAATCTTCACTTGATCTTCCAATCTTGAGCACTTGATTTAGTCTTCACCATACTTGAGTCTTTATTCATTGTCTTCAATCTTAATGCTCTTCTAGGTCACGGAATTGACAGGGTGACTTGGTCAAATCGAGGCACTAACAATCTCTCCATTTGTCAATTTTATGACAAAATATAGAAGCTAATGAATTACGTATGTTGTGTTTTAAATTTAAATCGGAAGCACACGAACCATTAAATAGTGTAGTGAATGAGTGCGAGGTCGAACCTAATAGAAATCAACAAAATATATTTATGGAAATAAAAATGGTACCATTAAAATAATGTGATCTAAGAAATTAAAATTTTGAAATTACAGCTAAATGTGATAAATTTTCTAAAACATGGAGTTATAATTTCAATTTAGCAAAATTCTAGATTTAGAAAACCAATATTTAAATAATTATCTAATTTGGACTTTAACGAAATACAAGATCTAAATTTATCATACAAACCATTGATTTATAATTTTAAAGTGGTGGAGTGAATTTAAATAACCTCAATCTAATTTAAAATTGCAAAGTTAAGAAACAAATAAAATATTTCTAACATAGTTAAATCGTTCCAAGAATTTTATTTTTATGAATAAATAAAATAATAAAAATAATAAATTATTTACATAATCTACAATGGAAAATGGACTGAAAATTAAGGAGGCATAATGTTCAAGATTTTAAAAATAGAATTGAAACTTAGAATATGGATTTAGATTTTTCATCCATAATTAATTCATTTAAACAAAACATGATTTCCAATAAATAAGAATCCATCAAAGTAAACCATGGGCCTAGAAAGAATGCATCATAAAATTCAAATTCTAAATTCTTCACCTACTATTTAAAAAGAGTCTTAGAACGAAAAATTAAAGTTCCAAACTTTCCCAATTAATTGTTGTTTAAAATGAAAATTCTATAACTAAATCATGCAGTCTTAAACAAATTAAAAATAAATTTGAATCATCATTACCAACAAACTTCAAGTGGAAAACCATAAATTCTAAAAACATTGTCTCAATCTTATTAATAAACTTTGAATCTGAAAATTACATAGCATTGAAAAAAATATGGAGAATACAAGAATATAAAAGAGATCAACCTTGGACCCCTTTGTGATTTTCGAAAATCACAACGTCTCTAATTCTTCTTTTCTTCTCTGTCTTTCTTCCTCCTCTGCGTGACTCCATCAAAATCCCTAGCCAAATTTGAATGGTACTAATGGGGATATTTCCAATTTATAGATGTTGGAGGGAAGTAAAATAAGAAAGGCTAGTGGGACCCACTAGATTTTCGATCCTATCATTGCTGGCCGATTCTTCCTTTTTTTTCTCTATTACACGGTTCAAGTAAGCAACAAATCTTCTCCTTTCTATTTTTTCTTTTCGTGGGACAATGGGTTGATAGAGAAGGATCGGCCATCTCACATCAGCTACCTTCATAGATTTTCTCTATTCACTGCTTTACTAGAACGGTAGCCACCTTCCTTTTTTATCTCATCCATATCCTGCTTTGTTGCATCTCTGCTGAGTCACACGGATTTGGTCGAAACCCTCTCTGCTGAACTGGCTTGGTCAGGAAGAACCGATGCCTATTCTTTCTTCAATTAGCAAGCACTCCCATTATTCAATCAGCCAACGTGTCTTCTAGATTTTCCTCTGCCTTTCTCATATCTTATTCCTTTCGCCAGCACATCACCTCCATTATTGGGATTCTTATTCTTTGTAGATTTGGCTAAATCAGCCACACCTTCTTCCTTTTGCTCTGCTCTACAAGATTCAAGTTGGCCACAAGTCTTCTTTATTCTCCTTTCTTTCTTTGACTCAGTTGTAATTTCAACCTTCCAATCTGATAAAAAAGTCCAACGTGCATGCAAATCCATGAAAAATAGGATCGGCCAGCCGTCTAGATTTTCTGTTCTCAGTTGCATGTGAGAGCAACAACTAGTCTAATTTTTTCCTTCGCCCACCAATAGGGTCTATCTGGGATTTCCTTTTCTAACTTCAGCTCAACCAAACATGTGAAGAGATATGTTGCTGATTTTTCTTCCTCTTTTTCTTTTAATCTTTTATATCTTCTTCTATTAGCCATTGTCCCTTCATTGCTTCTCTTTCAATTTGTATTCCTCCACCCGTGCATCAACCTGCTTCATCTGTTGTTTCTGGCATTGCCTTTACAATTTGGCTGCTTGCCAGTCTTTCTTCTATTTTCATTCCAGCCTTCTTTTCTTATCAGCCAAATCAGCAAGCACCTCTTTCGGATTTCTATCTCTGAAAGTTTCCTTCTTCAAGAAATGGGTTGCAACTGTGTGCAACCATATGGAGCCTTCCTACTCTCACACACTACTGGCTAGAATCAGCCAAATTTCTTCCTTTATTTCTCTAGTGAAAGGAAGGCTTAGATTAGCAAAGAAGAATGGATAAAAGTTGCTGATGGTGATGCCTTTTTCTTTCACTTTCTTGCACATTGTCTTAGCCCTCTCTAGATGTTAATAACAGGTTCCAGCTGATTTGAATATATAATCACTAGGTGGGCCCTCTTGAATGACACAACAAGCCTTTGCCTCAACTTCTCACATGTTGCTTTCTCAAATTTACTTTTGCTTCAAATTGAGCAATGAAACTAGTGAATTTCTCATATGTTGTCCCAACTACCACCATGTCCATCATTTATCATTGTAAAATTCAGATTTTACTAGGCCTGGATCATGGGCTTGTAAATGGGCTTCTCATATATGAGAATTTTAATAAATAATTTTACCACTTACATTCAATTTCTAAAAAAATACTAAATTAATCTAAATTTTCATAAATGGATTTGAGTTAATTAGTTTACAAATAAACCCTAAATTGTGGTAAAATATTTATTATAAATTCTCATTTTCCAAAAATAGCATTTTAAGTCCAAAAACTGCAAATTTCATCATTTGAGCTCTCATATCTTGTATTTTCTCAAAATACACTGCAAAACTCAAAAAAAAAAAAATATTAAACATATCTAATATTTACAAAATAAAGACTAACTAATCCAGTATTAAAGGGTAATATGGTAACTTTACAGTGTTCATCAACAGACTCAATTGGACACAATTCCCAATTAGAAATACATTTGAATACAAAAGATATACCCATTACAATACATATTCAAATGACACAACCTATTACCCTATGCTTGCTTCATAACTTGCTTAGCTTGCTTCATTGTCAAGATGTTCCTCTACAACATACAACACATGCAAGCTAGGTGGATTCTAGAGTCTCCCCATTAGTCTCATTAGTCCAGAAATTAGTAATATAAGCAACATTACTCCCCCTTAACATACGGATTGGTTGTTGAGAATTTTCTCCCATTTTCTCTACTTACTCCCCCTTAATCATAGATTAGTCTTCTAAGCTTACTTTAAGCTTCTAAATTTCTCCCCCTTTTTGTCATAAATTGACAAAGGGTCTTAAGCACATTTCATTGCATCCCCCAAACTATAGAAGGTGTCATTTTTAATCAAGGAACCAGGGCCAACTACATTTTATCATAAAAAAAATTTCTAATATTAAAACCAACTCATGCATGCTCCGAGGAGGGACTAAATTCCTTATAAGTAAGAAACTAAAGCCAACTGCATTTTCTTAAAAACGTGCCAATTTTTAATTTGCTCAAGCAGGCTCTGGGAAGGGTATCACTCATACAAGAATTTTCCATGAGAAGAGCTTATGAGTGAACAAATTCATATACTTAAGAAGATCTGAAAACATTTTGAACTATATAAATCATACACCAGTAGAGCAGATAGTTAATGAATGCACAAGAGATCCAACCAATCCAAGTGAATGCCCATATGAAACCAACTAGGCATGGCATTCAAAAATGGATTTAAAGCAAATATAACTATCAAGAATTTTGGCTGATCTCCACAAAACAAAGATGATGTAAAAACCTTCACCAATAAGCATAAATGCATCAAACAATGACAACCAATGTAACAAATTCATTCATGCAATCATGTTCCAATAAAGAGATTATGAATGAACCAACACCCTATCCTTGGAAATCCATTATGCACTGGAAAATGGAAGCCTTATTTTCTCCTTTAAAGTTTACAAGGCTTTCTCTCTGATCATCACATCTTTGAGAGCACATGCACCAAGTCCTTTTAGCAATTGGACCACTGAACCAGTTGGCATTAACTATGCCAATATCTCTGATTTTTTGGCTTAAAGATTTACCTTTGTTTGCTTGTTTGAAATGTTGACGTGTGGCTCCAATTTAACTCTGAATTGGGTACAATTTCAATGGCAACTGCTATAAGCAGTTTTTTGGGCAAGTTGCTATACAGGGACTCTTAACATGTAAATAGCAATTACTCTTATACGGCAATTAAAGAATGTTTTTAAAGTGGGCCAACATTGAATTAGCAAGCAACGTGGCTGGTTTTCCTTTTAGAGAAGAATAGCAATAGAAATTGCTAATCTTGGATTGAGACCAACCGATAGAATATCAATATATATTCGGCTGTATGCAAGGGAAGAAACGCACACAAAGTTGAGACGTGTAGAGAGGATACGAGACAAGTTCATTCTCGGCTGAATCATCAAGGGGCTGTCTGATTAGATAGAAGCAGAGGATACCATACTGCAGCAGATCGGTTCAGCAAAGGGAGGCTGAACACCTGCTGCCAGCGTTGGTGAGATCTGTCATTCAGCAAGAAACATCTGTGTGTTTCTATCGAGGGAAGAACAGTAGCACCAGTTACTGTTCATGTGAAACAAGAGAGGAGAAAAGACAACTAAGGGCTGGTTGCATACTTGTAGTGGTGAACACAACAGGGGCAATCATCGTGAGCAACAATAGTAGTTGTTGAACAGAGAAGAAGGAGATCGATTGAGATCCCGACTGTGTTTGGGTTTTTGGTATATATTCTAAGGAATTTATATTGTACTCTCTTCTTTCTTCTTTCTTCTTACTCTATATAATAAAATCATTTCACGCTCCGTGGACGTAGGCTAGGTGGGCCGAACCACGTAAATCTTTGGTGTTGTTTGTGCTTGTGATTTTATTCCGATATTTTGGTGTGTTTATTATTTCCGCTAATAAACGCTAACAAGTGGTATCAGTAGCTTTGGTTGGAGACCAGGGAATTGTTGGAGATCGGAATACAACACAATGGGCATGAGAGGAGTGCCGAGCACAAAGTTCGAGGTGGAGCCCTTCGACGGGAAAAATAACTTCAGCCTTTGGCGGAGTTCAGTAAAGGATATTCTTGTACATCAAGGGCTACATAAAGCACTGCAAGAGAGGGAGAAGCCAAGTTCTTCCGACGAGAAAGGGAAAGACAAACAGAAAGATGTCATGTCAGATGATGCGTGGGATGAACTTCAGATGAAGGCGGTGGCAACCATACGGATGTGTCTGGCACCGGAGGTAAAATATCTTGTTTTTGATGAAACTTCTGCAACAGAATTATGGAAGAAATTGGAGACTCTGTATATGGCGAAGTCACTCACAAACAAGTTGATCCTGAGAAAACAACTGTACCAGTTGCGGATGGAAGAGGGAACCAACTTCTTAGATCATCTTCATGCATTCAACAAAATCATCACTCAACTGGCAAGTGTTGATGTGAGATTCAAGGAGGTCGACAAGGCTGTGATATTGTTGGCTTCTCTTCCCCCTTCCTTTAATACAGTGGTGACCACTCTACTGGTTGGTAGAGAGACCGTGACAGTGGACGAGGTGATCGCGGCATTGCTGCAGACAGAGAACATCAGGGTGCCAACAAATACATCCAATTCAGGTGGACTGGTGTTCGCTAAGGAGGATAAGCAGCGCGGCAGAGGAATCGGGAGAGACTCCAAAAACCAAAGGTGGTCGAGGTCAAAATCAAGCGGTGCAGGTAAATTCAGCTGCTATTATTGTGAGAAGGAAGGACACATGATAAGGGATTGCAAGCAGCTGAAACGTGATCGGGAGGCCAGATCACAAAATTCAGCTCAATCAAGCCATGATCGTGATGCTATAGCACAGATGGTTGTGTGTACAGTCACAATAGGTACGAAAAATCTAAATAATAATTGGATTTTAGATTCAGGGTGTACCTATCATATGTGTCCGAGGAGGGAATGGTTTGATACATACAAACCATTCAATGGTGGAGTTGCCCATATGGGTAATGGGGCAACTAGCAAAATTATCGGTATCGGGACTATAAAAATCAAAATGTTTGATGGAATGGTGAAGACACTTGAGAATGTGTGTCATGTCCCGGATTTAAAAATGAATTTAATTTCATTAGGTATTCTCGAATCGGAGGGATTCGCCTTCAAAACTAAGGATGGGGCTCTCAGAGTGGTTAAGGGAGCTATGATAGTTATGAAGGGAAAGAGGCAGGATAGTCTGTATACGCTGTTGGGGAACACAGTAATTGACAGACAGCAAGGATCTCCTAATCGGAGTGCAGGCAGAAGGAGAAGGACCTGCAAGGCTCCAGTGAGAGTTGACCCAAAATGTAAGGTTACTTTTGCACTAGATGGTTGTGGTTTTTTGTCTGGTTTCCATGATGCAGGTGAAAGCACGAAGGGAAAGGCGAAAACGTCGATGTGCCACACAGTGAAAAGTGCGACGGGTTCGACAAAGCGGTGGATAGTTGTCAAGTCCAAGCAAGGCTTGGGTTTGTCCAACTCTTCTAATTAAGAAGACAGGTGGAACATCCCTGAGCACGGGGATGCGTGCATCTCACACAGAGATGCAAACGGGCTGCACTTGCAGGTGGAGCTCAGCCGGGAGCGGCTGGTGTGCACGGAGGTGCATAGTTGCAGATGCAGGTGGAGTCGAGGGCGGTGTCTCAGTTCGTCTCGAGGATTGGTGGAATTCTCGCCAAGGTGGAGATTGTTGACGTGTGGCTCCAATTTAACTCTAAATTGGGTACAATTTCAATGGCAACTGCTATAAGCAGTTTTTTGGGCAAGTTGCTATACAGGGACTCTTAACATGTAAATAGCAATTACTTTTATACGGCAATTAAAGAATGTTTTTAAAGTGGGCCAACATTGAATTAGCAAGCAACGTGGCTGGTTTTCCTTTTAGAGAAGAATAGCAATAGAAATTGCTAATCTTGGATTGAGACCAACCGACAGAATATCAATATATATTCGGTTGTATGCAAGGGAAGAAACGCACACAAAGTTGAGACGTGTAGAGAGGATACGAGACAAGTTCATTCTCGGCTGAATCATCAAGGGGCTGTCTGATTAGATAGAAGCAGAGGATACCATACTGCAGCAGATCGGTTCAGCAAAGGGAGGCTGAACACCTGCTGCCAGCGTTGGTGAGATCTGTCATTCAGCAAGAAACATCTGTGTGTTTCTATCAAGGGAAGAACAGTAGCACCAGTTACTGTTCATGTGAAACAAGAGAGGAGAAAAGACAACTAAGGGCTGGCTGCATACTTGTAGTGGTGAACACAACAGGGGCAATCATCGTGAGCATCAATAGTAGTTGTTGAACAGAGAAGAAGGAGATCGATTGAGATCCCGACTGTGTTTGGGTTTTTGGTATATATTCTAAGGAATTTATATTGTACTCTCTTCTTTCTTCTTTCTTCTTACTCTATATAATAAAATCATTTCACGCTCCGTGGACGTAGGCTAGGTGGGCCGACCCACGTAAATCTTTGGTGTTGTTTGTGCTTGTGATTTTATTCCGATATTTTGGTGTGTTTATTATTTTCGCTAATAAACGCTAACATGAAAAGCTAAATTAGAGGTGCATTTTCCTTTCAGGATGCATTCAAACCTTATGTGACACTTTTTCTCACAAATGTACCATTTGAAGGTTTAGAGAATGCACACCTTCACATTTTAGGAGAAGTTTAACTTTTCTGGATAGCTGAACTGAATGCACACCCCCCTATAGGTTTAGGTATCTTTTCAAAAGATTCAGTCAACCCTCTTTTTAAGGTACCCAACCAGCTCCATCAAAAGAATCAAAGTAGTTGTCTATGTTTGTTTTCCAAAAAGAATACTTTGAGCTATAAAAATGCGAAGCGCTGGAGATAGCGTGACGTTCACCCATAGTCATAGTTCTAACTTGGATCAACTCGGATGATTAAATCCTTATGTAGAGCAACAAGGTTTTAATACCAAATGAAAGTTCTCGATGCTAGAACAAGATTGTTCCTAGTGGAGTGGGGGTGAATAGGACAATCCCCAATTTAATGGCCTTTTCAAATTTCTTAATTTAATCAAAATAAATGTAGCGGCATAAACAAGATTAATCAAGAGAAATGTGTTGTGTGATAAGAGAGTTTACAAGTAATAGAGACAATCACACAAAAAAGCCAAGCACCGATAACACCAGATTTATAGTGGTTCGGAGTAAATCCCTCCTACATCCACTATTGGACTCACCCAACCTTGGGTTATCCCAAATTCACTAGGAAAAGGAATTGCACCTCACAATAGAGTAAGAATTATGCCTATACAATAGAGTTGAAATTTCACCCACACAATCACCTAAGTTTTTGAAAGGTTCGACCACCCCAGTCTAATCTTTATCCCTCTATTATTTTTATTGTGGTTAAAGCTCCTTGCTTTAATCCACTTCACAAGATGATATGAAAATTAGCACAAGAAGAAGCACTTGCCTTTTGTAGCTCAAATCTGATGAAGATGTTCATTTTGAAGATTTGTCCCAACTTGATCTTCTTGATGACGAAGATGTACCAGTGTATAAGTAATCACAAGCTTGGGAGAAGGTTTCTAGAATATGAGATTTGCTAATGGAATCCTAGAACCAGTTTTTCTCTCTCTCCTTATCTCAATCAAAGGTTTGATTGGATTTCAAATGATTCACCAATATGAAGTGCTTAGAGAGAGGTTGGGATGCTCTGATTTTGCCTTAGAATTTTCCAATACAATCAGGTGTAGGAGCTCTCTGGAAACTCTCCAAAATCTGGAGTATTTATAGGCAAAACAATTTTTTTCCAAACTCTAAGTTGGCGATGGATCGCAGCCTACAATGGGTCATGGCATTTCAAATTTGCTTCCCAACCATATGACCATTGCACATTTAATACAGTTCAACAGATACAAAACGGTCACCCATGATGGATCCTAGAACCCAATTGCGATGGTCGCCACTGGTGAATGCATCGCCCTGAGACCAACTTAAAATTACAACTAGGATGGGCTCGCCCTGAGAGCAAACCAGTTTGACAGTATTTTCCAACCAGAACTTTAGATTCTCCAGGCGATGGATCATGAACCAAGATTGGTCTCCCCTGTCTCTAGTGATGGGTTGTCATTCATGATGTATCGGCTTGACAGTAACCCAGATTTTCCAAGTTTTAAGTCCATAGGTTTTGTGGTTTGGTCTTGGACCACTAGGCTTGATTATATTTTACCAATTTGATCTCTAAGCCTAGTCAAGGTCTTCCAAGGTGCGTTTGGTCCACCCTAGAGTCATCTATGGCCAATTTACCTTTGTGAGTGCCATATGCATGATGATGCTTGAATCTTTACTTGATCTTCCAATATTGAACACTTGATTCAATCTTCACCATACCTGAGTCTTAATTCATTGTCTTCAATCTTCCAAGGCAATGCTCTTCTAGGTCACGGAACAACAAGGTGACTCAGTCAAACCGAGGCGCTAACAAAGTCAATGGGTTAAAATTCCTCTGCAACTCACATAATGTAAGGGGGATATTATGGCTAAACGTTTAAGCCTGCGAGTATCACAATCTTCCTAGGATTGTGGTTATTACCTGTCTACCATGTTGAAAAAACCCAATTTATGTATTCAAATTTTTGGATTGGAAAGCTTGGATTGAATGTTACGTTATTCATGGTTTCATGTTCGTTTTGGAAATTGGTGATAATACTATGCCATACTTGTTGATCCATAATTATATGCTCATGTTTATTTTTGTGGAATATATGTGCTCTGCGATTGATTTAGTCTTTTGGATATACTAAATTTATTTTGTCAATTTATTATGGCATATTGGCTTCTACACATGAGAAAATCTCCATATATGTATTTTATACTGTCATGGCATTCATGCATGATTTTTTTTTAGAGGCATTCATGCATAAGCATCCACAAGTGGGTGGATGATGGAGATTCAGCGGTGGAGCCTTGTGATTATAGTTGGTGGTTGTTGAGCACTGAATAATGACTATTTTACCCTTGATAATTGGATAAGTTAGTCTTTATTTTGTGTCTATTAGATATGTTTAATGTTATTTTATAGTTTTGCAGATTATTTTAGAGAATACAAGGAATTGAGCTAAAATTGGAAGGAAATGCACAGATTGTGGGTCAGAATTGCTATTTTTGAAAAGTGTGTAATTTACCACTCATTTTTTAATTTATTGTAAAATTTTCTTAATTCAAATCCAGCTATGAGAGTTTGGATTAGGATAATTAATTTTCAATTTTTATTGTAAAGTTGTAAATTTACAACACTATATGAAAATGGACCCATTTATCCAACATGAAGTCCAAAGCCTGCAAATTGATGTCCCTGAAATAAAGCCCAAAGTCCAGATTTGATGAAAGTCCAAGCCAAGCTAAAAGCCTAAGTCTGTGATTAAATTCCAAGAAGCAAGCCCAGATTGAAGAAAAGCCCAATAAAATTCGCATGAGCCATGTGTGTGCCAAGTGCCATCTCCAAAATCAGCAGCTAAAATTCGTATGGATAATGGAGTATTGTGCAAGTCAAGCTGATGTGGAGAATAATGATTATTGGAGAAGAAAATGCAATGTATCTGGACATAATACAGGTCAAATTTGAATGGGAGATAAGAATGCTAACTAGATGAAATCTCTTGAGATTGGATAACAGAGAAACTTGGGGAATAATTCTCTCATGCAGGACATGTCAAAATTGAGTGGAGCCTTGTTGCACAAGTAAAAATCGTGTGGAGCAGAGAAAAGGCGGGAGAGAAATTCATGGAGATTTTATCTCTGAAATTCGCCCAATGTATGTAATCCCACATTGGTTTTAGGGCTTTGTTCTTCCATCTCTCAAAGCTATAAATATGGGTCTTGAGACATAGTAAAATTCGACCAGAGCAAAGACTAAATTTGTGCATTGAAATAAGGAGGATTAGGGATCAAGAAGACAAAGCTGGGATTCGAATTTTGCAGAGGGTTTAACGTTGGTGATATTTTGATATCCAAGTTCTTGTATTCTTGTACTTTTATTCAAGGTTCCTTGTATTGTATTTCTATATTCTTTTCCCATCAGTATAAAATTCAAAGTAGATTTTTTAGATTTCATTTGTTTCCAATTTTCAATTTGCACTGTGGTTTGTTGAATTTATTTCTATTATTTTTATGTAGTTTATATTGAAAATTGTTTCAACGTTTCAAGGAAGGTAGAACCCCATTTAGGATCGATGGAACTTAACCTTTCAAGTGTAAGGCTCTTTTCGAAGAGTAGCTTATTTTTTGATTCGGGAAGAAAAGTATAAATTCTGCCCAAGCTTAAGACTTGAATTGTAATTCTTGCTCTAATGGAAAATATAATACTCATATTGGGAATTTTTATAAATGAGATTTATGAATGTAATTTTGTTAATACAGAAATACAATGTTTTTATTTTTCATAAAATATGGGATATGATGCCAGATTGAATATTTGTCTTTGTTGTCCAAAGCACTTGTGCATATGTATTTTATTTTTATTTCATTTATTCAATTCTTTGAAACTAGGTTAGAATTAATTTGTTTAAATCTTAATTTTGTTATTTTTAATTGAGAGGGGGTTCTTTTTAATTTCTAGATGAGGTGATTTTCATGAAATTTAAAACTCATAAAGGTTAAATTTTAATTGTAAATGATGATTCCATTATTAGAAAGGTTTTATAAAATTTGGAAAGTTTCTAAACTAATGATATATTTCTAATGATTAGAATTTTAGTTTTCATGTTTAGATTATTTCTAAGATTTATTTTCTAAAACTACACAATTTCAATCAAATATATTTGTTTTTTTTTCATATATTTTGAGTGTTCCTTGTGGATCGACCTCGCACTCAATCGCTATACTATTTAATGGTTTGTGTGCTTGCGGGTATAAATTTAAACATTTATACAACAAGTTTTTGGCATTGTTGCCGGGGAATAATGCAAAATATATGTTTTGAAAGTCTGTGTTTTTAGAAATACTGCTGTTTTTTGAAATTTTTATTGGGCAACTCTTAAAAATTGGAAGTTTACATTTATAGAAATTCCAATTTTAGAAGTTACCTAAAATTAGAATTTAAAAAAAAAAAAAAAAAACAAAACAGAAATCTTAGAATTTATTTCTAGACTCGTAATTTTTTTAGAAATCTTCTAAATTCAGCTAGTTTCTATTTTTAGAATGATTCTAATCTTGGAAAGATGCGTTATCTTAGGAATTAGGGTTGCAACTCGGGTTGGGCAGGTCGGGTTCATTAATATCCAACCTCGCACAAGTTGATATATATAGAACCAGACCCGACCCGACCTGAATTCTCAACCCGAACTTCACAACCCGACCCGACCCGAATTCTAACTCGAATTAACCCGATTCACATTCTGAACCCATTTTAGCCTAATATTAGCTAGGTTGGATCGGGTTGGGTTGGGTTTGGTTAGGTTAACTTGTATATTCTCAACCTGACCCGACCCAAATTTCATATGGGTTTTTATCTTCTCAACCCAACCCGACCCACTTACTCGAAATTCTCTACCCAACCAGCATGATTTCTTGAGTCGGGTCATGCTAACTCGACCCGAGTTGCAGCCTTATTAGGAATATTCTAATTTTGGAAAGCAATCTAAATTTGGAAATTTTAAAAGTTTTAAAATCATCTAATTTTAGAAAAATTATATTTTTTAGAAAGTTTCTATTTTTGGAGACATTTAATTTTGGACAATTTCTAATCTTTGATAGTTTCTAATTTTAGAACTCCATAAGTTAGAAGGTTTCTAATTATGGTGTTTAATTCATTCATTTTGTGGTGTTTACATCTAGAAATTTATTTATAGCGTCTAATCAATTTAAAAATCTTAATTAGGTTTCAAATATTTTAATTCTTTTGCTAGTTATAATTTTAGGAAATTGCATCTAGATTAGGTTTCATGCATTCTTTATGAGAGTTAGAATCTTCACCTAGGTTAGAGGTGTTTAATTTTGCAAGGATTTTGAAGTGCGCACTATGAATCTTTATTTTAGATGATGATTCCATTCTTAGAAAGGTTTTATAAAATTTAAAAAGCTTCTAAACTAATGATATATTTCTAATGATTAGAATTTTGGATTTCATGTTTAGATTATTTCTAAGATTTATTTTCTTAAACAGTACAATTTCAATCACATATATTTGTTTTTTTCATATATTTTGAATGTTCCTTGTGGGATCGACCTCGCACTCAATCGCTATACTATTTAATGATTCTAAAAATATACTTAGAACCATTATTTTAGGGCGTTCATGCTCAATAAGTTCATCTTTAATTCGGCTAATTTTAGTTCACCGGTCTATAGTTTCTCTTCTAGCATGGTGTCTAAGCTAGTTCTGTCACCAGGATGTGAGATTGAGCACGTCTAAAGATAAGTTGAAGCGTAGATGCCGTTTGTGTTCCCCCACTTACCTAGGAACTTACCTGGCCGTGCTTGTGATTAAACTTCTATTGCAGGCTTAAAATTTTCTGGAGAAGAGATTAGGAGCAGTCTAGATTTTAGGATCACTGTGTCAGTCTAGATTTAGGTCATTTATTGTGTGATATTTGTTTGGTCTTGGTTGTCTATGTGTTAGGATTAGTGTTTGGAGGCACGATTCGAGTAATTGTTTGGTTAGGATAGAATCTCTAGGTAGTGAATCTTATGTTACTCATCGATCCAGTATGGACGATAGGAGGGTTAATGAAGTGATGGCAATTTTTGTTCCGGAACTTTCATTGAATCCCAATCATGGTAACCATGGTAAGGAGAGTCTAACTGATGGTGGTGTGAACTTAAATGCAGATAATGGGAGTGCTGAAGAAAACCCCTGTTGGGAACTTCCCTCGTATGATATGAACGATCCATCGGCATTTACCATACGGGTGACTGAAAATGAGTTGGTAAAAAGATATTATGCTCATGAAGAGATATTTTCACCCTCTAACATAAACCACCACCAATTGCCGCTTAAAATGAACTCAATCAGTCTAGTTTAGGATGTAAATTTTGTTCGGACACAATTATATTTGTGTCCATTTTCTGATTTTGATTTCAGTTGAGTCTGTGTGTGTCAGAGCTAGTCTAGAGTCTTCTAGGATTTTGAGTCTAGAGTCTTTTGTTTTCTGTCTGCTGCAAATGAGTCCATTTAGGTACATCTAAACCCAAATCAGTATTGTTCCGATAGTTTCTGATTTGCACATGATCACTTTAGATTAGGGAACATTGAGGACAGTGTTCGATTTAAGTTTACGGGTATTGAGAGGTTACACTTCTGTCATTGTTGAGTCCATTAAAAAGTTTGTGTGTTTTGGGTCTATAAATAAAAAGGAAAACAAAAATTGATTTAATCAAAGGAAGAGTAAGTTCATGAGAACTGAGGCTCCTTGGTGTAAAAAAAAAAAAACAGGAGTCAAAGTGATTTTTCAACATTAATGTGTGGATGAAAAGTTTTATATCATACTTTTCCGGAGAACATTTTATTGAATTTATACTCAGAAATATTTACACCGCCATATTAATGTTAGCCTGAAGATGAAAAATATTCATGAGTCAAGTGATCATTGAACGAATACTAGTAGAGACTTATACCTAGCGAGTTTTAGAGCCATTCTATCTTTCTGAGGGTTATAAGTAAATCCCTAGTGTCTTTGTTTTGCGCATCAAGTCGTTGTTGATCTCATTATTCTTTGTTTTGGTCATATTAAAAATGAGTTATTACACCTGAAATTTTTTTGAATTTATTTGAAGCAAGAAAACTACCGTATGAAGCTTAGGAAATGATATAGGTCAATTTTGAACCAATTTAGCCATCAAGCCTAACTATTTTTGGTCAGTTTATCTTGTTAGTTTCCCAGTTGAGCCTCATAACATCTATTTTATTGATTAGCCACGTTTACCATACCGAACTCCGATTACAGGAGTTTGAGCCAAAACTGAAATATCTGTGACCTATTCTAGAGCTCAGAAAATATTGGAGATGAAAAATTGGGATGGACCTCTGAAAAAAATTATATATTGAAAAAGAAAAGATAAAAAAATGGGAACACCCATTCATCAAAGATGGATGTGAAAAAAAAATAGAAAACAGAAAAATAATACTTTGAAAATTTTAAGTGCGAAAGCAAAATAGAGGAAAAATATCCCAATTCACATTTTGAAGACCTCTAATTTTTTATATTCAAAGTGTTTATTTTAGAGCTTTTATCCCTTCTTTGATATAACCTGGTCCTAAGCCGTATTTCTTCCTATTAGGAATTCCTATTGATCCAAAGTCTAGATAGGGTGTTTCATGTATAGAATAGACGAGGAAAAAAATGATGGTGTCTAATTCAACGCTCTTAGGAAAGTTATATCCATTCATGAGATCTTTTATTTTCTTTGATTTGTGTCGTCTTTTCTAAATACACATGTGAGATATTTTTATTTGAAAAATAAACTCTGCTCTCACATATATATGAGAGAATCAAAACCCAAATCTCTGAGTGAAAGTCTTTCTGAGAGATGTATCTGGTGAGATTTGAAGTCAAAGTGCATTTTCCAATAATGATTATAAAACTTGTGTTTATTTGGAAAAAGTGTGTCACATTGATATTTGGATAAGCACACACTACACTCTGAGTATAAGTTTTGTAAAATCAATTTGGAGTCATATGATATCTAGATTTTTATGTATATGTTTTTGTTGAATCTGAAACTAAAAGTGAAACTGAAAAATGATGTTTGTGGGTATCATCTCTAGAAGCCCGCACGAGACTATAACTTGTCCACTAGTGTTTAGCAATGGGTTAAAGGCTTATTGTAGATGCTAAATGCAATCGAAAGTGCCAGCGAAAGTGTTGTAGAATAGGATTAGTTTAGGCTTTTTATTTTAGTTTTTTAGTTTTATTTTGCTCGAGGACTAACAGTGGCCAGTGGGGTCGATGCCAACTACGACCAGTGGGATCGAGTCCTTGTAACTATGCTGATTTAGCCAGGGTTGGGCCGAGACTTTGTGACAATCAGCTACTGATTCGGCTAAGGTTGGGGCGGGTATGTATGACTATCAGCTTCGGCCGGTCGAGGATCGTGACCATTATGTGCACATATATGTTGGTGATCGGATTGGATGCATGTGTATGGGGAATCATGCATTATAACATTGCATATTTCAATTCATGTATTATATGGAATATACATTTGTTTTTACTTTGAATTGAAATATATTATGGCCTTTATATATTCAAATATGATAACATGGTTAGAAGCATGCTTGTGTTTTGTTTTCTTCACTGGGCATGGTGTAACACCCCGAATTTTCAAGTTATTTGTATATATGAAAATTACCCATTTAATTTGTGAATTATTAAATGTGGACCTTAGATGGGTAAAGTATTGGGTCATTGCCCAATTAAGACCCAACGGTTTTGGTAAATGGTTTCAATAAAAATTAAAATGGGTTACAAGCCAAGATGAATTGAATTAGGCAATGGCATCCGATTGCTTAAATCAAAATATAGAAGATGTCTAAGATTAAATTGAAAGATTACATTTGCCGTGTATGAAAGATTTGCACATGTATGGGATATGCGCATGATGTGCTAGAATATTTCAAAAAGGGGTCCTTTCCCTTGGTTAAGAGTGATATTAGGGAATTGCTAAATATAGAAGATGTCTTAGCTGTGTGTGGGATTTTCATATCTATGTGATGCCCCCAATGGTGTCCTTTCCCCTTGGATAAAAACAGCAATGGCTAATTTAAAGGGTCTTGGTACCTTCTAAGTTAGGATAAAATAGAAGTTTATAAAAGAGGCAACAAGAGGGGCGCATGGTACCTTCTAAAATTAGGATTAAGATTGGCCGATTGAGAGTTTATAGAAGGGAGGCGCATGAGGCAACAAGTGGCGTATGGTACCTGATAAATATGGAACCAAGTGGAACTTCTATAAAACAAAGGTAGTGTACACGGCATACATGAAGGAAAGTTAGTGCACACGGCATTGTCTAAATGTATAACCGATTGGGTGCTTTTATAAAAGAAAGGCAAGAGGGGCAGCAAGATATAAGGGGGTGCACAGCATTCATAAATCTACAAGAAGTGGAAAGGCTTATTTTAGGAAGAGATAAAATTGGATAGCAAGGGACGTTTAAATGCATTGTGTGCATGGTTTATTATTGGCTAGATGACATGTAAAGCAAGAGAATCTTGCTATAGTGGGTTTCTTGGTAAGGTGCAAGATCAACGATACATCATCTGGCCTGTATTTTCTCTTCTAGAATCCAGCGGTATGGCTGGTTTTATTGCAAGTTTTCTATTATATATTAAAGGTAGCAGACACGGCAGAAAGAGGAGCTGAAGAGGTGTTTGCTGATTGGCTGTGGAGCCCACTGCATCTCAAGGTGCTACCAGCGTGAGTAGAGAAGTATCTCAAAGGAGCATACAAGAACAAACAGGTCAGATACATCGGCTGATCTATGTGGGCTGAGACTCATCAAGATCTGTATACATCGGCTGATCTGTTGTGGGTGACAGACACAAGTGGAGAAGTGCAACTTGGGCAATTTACGGGCAGTGCTGTGTGAAGGTAGAGACACACGAACCCAGGGAGAAGGCGGGTTGTGTGAGTACATTGGTCGTCAAGAGACATACAATCAAAGAGGCGCTTGCAGCGAGAGCCAGTGGGGTTCTTGAGATTAGTAATATACGGTGGTTTGTGAGTAGACTCAGCAAAACAGCCAAACTGGTTTAGACAGCAAACCAGTTTCATTGGACAGGCAAATCGGATACAGGCAGCCTGTCTGTGTGAACCAGTCGAACAAGGGAAATTGCTGAAATACAGCAGCAAGAGGAGACACACAAACAAGAGAGGAGGCTGATAGTTGTGTGCAGAGAAGGAACTGATCTGATTATAGTAGATCAGATCGGTGAAGCACATACAGTGGGTATTGTGTGAAGAGAATACCATACAGCTGAAACGTGAACAGTAGCATTGAGAGAAACATAGTGGATTCTCAGATCTGCTGTTCAACGTGCACACCAACAGTGAGAACCCACCAACGCAGAGAGAGAGACCATTGAAGAAAAGATCTAGGAGGAAAAGAGGCTAAGGAAAAAGAAGGATCGGAAGAACCAATCGGAGCGAAGGAAAATTGAAAGAGTCGCGGAACCGGTAAGTAGTTTTGATATTTTTGTTTAAGATACGGAACCATAGGGTTCGGCCATGGTGTATGGCTGAACCCCATGGAAGGAAATTGGATGATCATGGTATTTAATTAATGAAATGATGAACCATAGGGTTCGGCCATGTTGTATGGCCGAACCATAGGGTTCGGCCCATGGAAGAACTTTGGTGATTTTTAATGGAGATGGATATTAATTTAGAAAGGATCTAAGGATGGTTATTAAATTAGAAAGTTTCTAATTATGGACCTATGTTTATGGACCTAAGATTATAAGTCATGTAAATGGTGAATGAATTATGTATGGATCACACTTGGACTTGGGGTAGTAAATAAATGAATGGATCTATGTTTTGGAACCCAAACATAAGTTGATGGAATCAATGGCAATTTTGTAAATATCGCTTACATTGAAAGATTATGGGTCCGGCCATGGTGTATGGCCGAACCCCATGAACTTGTTAATGGGCCATTTTGGGTCTTTGTGTAATTTAAAATGGTTCACCAAACCAAGGGATGAAGGGAAGTATTAGGGTTTTATTTTATGAATCATGAATCTATGATTATGGATCGGTTTGGACATAAACATGAGATAATGGTAGAAACGTAAATAAGGTGAAAGTAATGGACATAGGGTTCGGCCATGGTGTATGGCCGAACCCCATGAACTATCTGATGGACCATGTGTTACACTTAGAGTGGTTATGTATGTTTAAGGTAATGAGGGATTTAATTACATATAGACCTATGTTCATAATTTATGTTATTGGTTATGTTATTAGGTATAATAGCAATATTGTAATTAAGTGAATTAATGGACCATGGGTTCGGCCATGGTGTATGGCCGAACCCCATGGGAATTATTTGGTGGACATAGGGTCTATGAATGGCAGATTAAAATGAATGGAATATTAACTAAGGTTTAGACCAATGGCAAAGTTGTAATAAGTGAAAGTGATGAATCATGGGTTCGGCCATGGTGTATGGCCGAACCCCATGAGGAATGGTTTATGAACTTGGACATTAATGTAAATCAAGTGGGACTTGGTTTTAATTGATTGCTATATTATAAGGTAACGGGACCCCACAAGGTGTGTACGATCGTGAGCGGTTACCGGACGAAAGAAGCAAGGACACGTAGTGGTCTTGGGTAGGATTCCACCTCTTTGAAACCATTGGTTTATGTTCAATGCTTTTATCTATTTTGATGAATTTATATTGCAAAGGATAGGTTTCAAAATGTGAGTTTTAAATGTTATGTTTATATGATAAAATAGCATGTGAAGGATAGGTTTCAAAATGTGAGTTTTAAATGCAATGTTTATATGATAAAATAGCATGTGTTGGATATATTTCAAAATGTGATTTCTAATGCTATGTTTATATGATAAAATAGCATATGTTTCATTCGCATCTCATATATGGCATGGGGTGAAAGATATGTAACCGGAGGGGCCACACCCCGTCGGGGCGTCCGAAAAACCTATGTGGGATACCTTGATGGTGAGAATCCCATCAAGAAGAAACCGGAGGGGTCACAGTCCATTGGGGCGTCCGAAAGACCTATGTGGGCGTACCTTGATGATGAGAATTCCATCAAGAAGATACATGTGTTTACGATGGGTGGGACTCATTGCATACTACACATGTCATGGCATTGTTTTTATATGGATTTATTATTATATTATATGCATGTTTGTACTAACCATGTGTTAGCCCTAATTGGAATACCTACTGGGCGTGTTGTTCTAACGTCCTACTTCTACCCTAGTGGATGATACAGGAAATAAGGAGAACGTTGAACCCGAAACGGGCCAGGCATAGGAGCTTGGATGTTTTGGTTTACATTTTGAATAACTTACTTATGGACTTGTAATTGAGTAACTAGACTTCAGACATGTAATAGTTTAGATGATTGACTATGGTTGGATGTTTATTTGGATAATTATGATATTTTAATTATGGATTAAGACTTGACGTACTTTGCTATCTGAATAGAATAGAACTGGGCTCTATTATGATTCCGCATGTTATGATTTTATTTCCGCAAGTTTATATTGTTATGTGTGAACCGTTTTCATGGACTTAGTCCATGCACACATAGGTTGGCCAGTTAAGGGTCGGACTTTAGAAGTTCGGACTTAACTCGCATCGTGACGTCCCACTCTCTATCACTCTTGTTTATAAAAAAAAAAAATTAGACTCTGATTTTTCGGAAGGAAAGCGAGTGAAAAAGGGCGGGGCGTTACACATGGAGCTCACCCCTTAAATTATAGGACTTCCCCTAAAGTTGAGTCTGGGTGAGACTTCGAAGCAGACTTAGGCTTTCGGAGCTGCTAGGATGGAGACTTAACTTGATTATTAGTTTCATTGGAAACAATTACACCTTTGATGCATGGTTTTGTTATTTTTGTGACACATAGGGTGCCCTTTGAGATAATGTTATATGTTTTAAATTGATGTTTAATTTAGTATGTGGTTGGTTGTACGAAGCCTTTGAGATTTATTTTATGGGTTTGGAAATTTTAATGTAAGGTTCGAAATTTAAATTTGTGGGTGTGTGATTGGTGAGATTAGATGTTTTATCTCATTGGAATTTATTCATGGTCTAGATTATAGTGGCTTGATGAATCATCAGTGTTGGATTAGGATTTTGAAGTGTGAAGGGTATTTTGATCATGGCTAATTATTTTGATTTTTGGAAAATTTAAACACTCGATTGGTTATTGAAAAAAAAAAATGGATCCGTGAAGAAGAACGTTCCCATGTTTCGGGTCGGATTTTAATTAGTAATGTCCCGTTTACTCTTCAAAGCGATGGGGTGTTACAATCAACTCAAAGTTAATACAAAAATCCCAACTAAAGCATGTAAATGTATGTCTAAAACGTCATATCTCTCAAAATAAATAAAACATATAACGTCTATGTTAAGTTACTCCGTGCTACACATGTTCCTGGTGTCTGTTTGTCCCGTCCTCCATCGACATTCAACACACAAATGCATATAAACATCCAAATCTATCAAGTCTACATGTATACCCCACTAACATGCACATGCTCCTAATGAATGGACAACCATTCATCTTTCTTATTACTACCACTGCGCAACACTGTAAGGCTGCACCTACACCGTCGGTGGTCCCTACACGTGTATATCGACAACACGCAACACTGTAACGATGCACCGCTTACACCCCCACCGGCAGCGGTTCCTACACGTATGCGTCGCCATATCTTGTAAGAGTGCATGGTTGCACAGCCTATACTCCTGATAACGGTCCCTACACATGTGCATCACAACATCACTCAACACTGCAAGGTTGCGCCGCCCACACACACTTCACTGTTGCGGGCATCCTAAACCCCTTGGCAGTGGTCTGTACATGTGTGCATCACAACATCATGCAACAATGCAAGGCTGCGCCGACAACGGTCCTTACACATGTGTGTCTCAATATGACGCAATTGTAATGGCCCACACTAGTGGAGGGTACTTGAGAGAGAGTGGCCAGAGAGTGATTGGCACTAGTGAGGAGCGCACAAGGCCACCATACTGCCCAGAACAAGGACTGGAGAGGAGTATATAAGCAAACGGTCTATTCCCTTCTAGCACAACTCATTTTGGGCTCTAGTCTGATACTTGGGCTCAATGCAATCCTATGAGGGTGTAAAAGCCTGAAAGTGGACAATATTATGCTAGCGGGACAGATCGTTATAGATGGCATCTCCTGTAGCTTTAAATTTACTCGCAAAGACACGAACCATTTAATAGTATAACAGTATCTGTGCGAGGTCGATCCCACAAGGAACATTCAAAATATATGAAAAAAAACAAATATATGTAATTGAAATTGTGTGGTTTAAGACAATGATTCTTAGAAATAATTTAGACATCAAAATCAAAATTTTAATTATTAGAAATAAAAAATTAGTTTAGAAACTCTCTAAATTCCTGATACCAATCCAATAATGGAATAATCATCTAAAATTAAAATTTAATCATTATGAATTTTTATCTTTTATGAAAAACACCCATCTAGAAATTATAAACAACCACTCTCAATTAAAAATAACAGAATTAAGATGCAAACAAAATAATTCTAACATAGTTCCATCGTTTTACAAAACAATTAAATCAACAAATAAAATAAAAGAATTAAAAATAAATTATTCACATAATTTACAATGGAATTGAGACAAGTAATTAGAGTGGCATATTATCCATTATAAAAATCAATCATAGCCTAGATTATGAAATCTTCTAAAATTATTAAATATAAATTAAAGTTCTTTATTTATTAAAATTCTAATTAAGAAAATTATGATGTCCATTAAGTCAGAAATTTTCAATTCAAGCCTTAGGCTTGGGCAAAATTTCTACTTTTCTTCTCGAGTCTAAAAATAAGCTACGCTTCAAAAAGAGTCTTAGATCGGAAAGGTTTAAGTTCCACCGATCTTAAACGGGATTCTACTTTTCCTTGAAAACTCTTAAGATGATTTTTTCCATAACATTCATAAAAAGGACTAAAATAAAATAAAAAACCATCATCATAAATTATTCAACAATTTGAAAACCATAAATCTAAAGAAAGCTACCATGAATTTTATTCAAATAAATCAGAATATAAAATTACAATGCCTTGGAGTTTTTTCATCAAAGACATGAAATAAAAAAAAAATACAAGAACTTACAGAAAAAGTTCGAATATTCCACTCTTCTTTAGTCATTTCAGCCTTCAGTCTTCTATGCACCTTCAATCCTTAATCAAATTCGAATTTACTATGTACGCTTGACGTCTATTTATAGCTTTGAGAGATGGAAGAACAAAGCCTACAACCAATGTGGGACTACATACATTGGGCGAATATTGGAGAAAAGATCTCCATGGAATTCGAATTTGGATTGTATGAGAGACTCAATGCTTACTCAACTTTCCTTCTGATATTTCTTGATCCAAAATTCTCTCTCTTCCTTCCATACGAATTTTACTTGTCCAGTAATATTCCATTCGATTTTGACATGTGGCACTCTTGAGAGAATGTTTCCTCAAGTTTCCCCATCAACCAAACTCAAAAGATTCCTCTAATTGGCTTTCTTATCTCCCATTTGAATTTGACATGTATTATGTCCAGATACATTGCATTTTCTTCTCCAACAATCATTCTTCTCCACATCAACTTGACTTGCACAATACTCCATTATCCATGCGAATTTTATCTCCTAATTTTGGAGAGGACACTTGGCACACACATGGCTCATGTGAATTTTGCTAGGCTTTTCTTCAATCTGAGTTTGCTTCTTGGACTTTAATCATAGACTTGGGCTTTTAACTCGGCTTGGACTTTAGCCTTGAGTAGTGGGTCCACTAATGTCTTGTAAAATTTACCACCTTTACAAAAAATCTAGAAAAGATATTACCATAATTCAAATTCTCATTGTGGACTTAAATTAAAATAATTTACAACAAATCCTAAAATTAGGTGATAAAATTACAAACTTTTCAAATATAACAATTATGGCCCACATCTGTGCATTTCCTTCTAATTTTAGCTCAATTCATTGTATTCTCTAAAATAAACTGCAAAACTCACAAATAACATTAAACGCATCTAATATACATAAATGAAAGGCTAACTAATCCAAAATTAAAGAGTAAAATGGTCATTTTTCAATGCTCAACAGTATCAAAGTTCGGTTCAACACTTGGACTAAGGTGTGGGAAGATGAGAGTGGTATAGCTGGGGATGACTTTTGTTCGAACGGGGTGGGATTGTAATGGCCCACACCAGCAGAATGTGCTTCTGAGAGAGTGGCCATAAAACGATTGGCGCTAGTGAGGCGTAGACAAGGTCCCATACTGTCTTGAACAAGGAGTGGAGAGGAGTATAAGCTAACGCTCTCCTCTATTCTAGTACAATGCATTTTGCTGCCATAGTAGAAAATGTGAGGTAACTTGAAAGTTCCCTTGGGTGCTATAACAAGGACCGAGATTGTCCCTAGAGGAGGGGAGGGGGGTGAATAGTACAATCCCCATTTTTTATGGTCTTCAAAAATTTCTTGATTAATTAACAAATTTGCAGCATAATAATAATGTTAATCAAGAGAGATGGGTTGTGTGATCAAAAGTGTGCACAATTATAAGAACAATCATACAAGTAAAGATCAACACCCACAAGACCAATTTATAGTGGTTCGGTTAAACAATCTACATCCACTCTAAGGACTCACCCAACCTTGGGTTATCCCGAATTCACTATGTCGGGACTTACACCCTCACAAATAGAGTAGGACTTCCACTGTACTCAATTCGTTGGGAATTCCACCTACCACATGTGACAGAGACAACGTTCAATATTTTTTATAGTGGTTCCAGAGCCAAGACTCCTTAATCCACTTGTCCTAGATTTTGAAAGGTTCGACCAACCCAAGGTCTACTTTCTTATCCCTCTATTTTTTATAGTGGTCCCAGCTTCATTGCCTTAGTCCACTTCACAGAATGATTTATAAAATAAAATCACTAAGAAGCACTTGCCTCTGTATGAGCTCACTTGTAGATGTATACTTCTTGAGGATGCTCTCCCAATGTGATGTCAACGATTCGTAGATGTGCCTTATGTATGCTCAATCACAATCTATGGGAGGTCCCTAGGATTTAGATTTGCCAATCGATTCCTAGATCTATATTTCTTTCTCTCTCTCTTAATCATAATCAAGAAGGTTGGATATTTGATTCACCAAGTGTAATGCATGGAGAGGAGGTGGGGAGATGATTGGGAGAGTATGAGATCTATAGGAATGCCTTAGAGTATTTTTAGATTCAATGCTCCAACCCAACTCAAAGGAGTTTGGAGTATATATAGGCATACAAATGAGTCTCGGGTAAAACACGGGCGATGGATCGTGCAAATGACCATTGAGAAATGTGACTGTTGCGCTCTAACGGGCAGAGAACGGTCACCTGCAATTGTTCAATCTCACGACTAGTCGTGCTCACCATCGGTAGTGATCACTGTTTTCAGCAACAACACTCCCAACTATAATGGTCATATCTTGGGCTCCCGAACTCCGTTTTGAGTGTTCTTGGGTTCTATGAAAAGCTCTTTCAATGCTCTATCCAACATAGTGGTCTTGATAGTAGATTTCTGCATTTGAATGGTTGAAAGAGTCTCCCAAGTCATGACATTTTCACACTCAACATTTTCCCTAAGATTTGTTCATGGATGCTCCAAGTCTTTGGTCCATTTCCCCCAGCCATGCTTATGGTTTACCAATGAGTGTTCTAAGCCTAGGGAGGGTCTCGTTCACCGATGGGTCGACAACCATGGCACCGAGGGGTCGATCCATATGAGAGTCTCGGTCTGGGACAAAACTTTGTAGACAGAGTTTCAAGTCTGTAACTTTTCCTGCCCAGAATGACCTGTTGTCCCCACTGAGGGGTCTGTCCTAGTACTCTCGACCAATCTGTCTACCGACGAGTCTGTGTTCCCGAGAGCACTCCTTTGAGTTCTAAGACCCAAAACTCACCTTATTCAAATCGAGGAGTTGATGACCACGATGGGTCGATAAGCTCATCACCGAGGGGTCGATGCATACGAGATTCTCGATCAGAGGCATACCCAGAATGACAATTATATGATCCAGAACCTCTGCCAATGTAGCCGACCAGTCTATGACTACAATGGGTCGATCCTGTCTCTAGCGAGGGGTCGGTGAGAACGACTGGTAGTGCTGACAGTTAAACCAAATACATATTTCCAAGTTGGGATCCAATTCACTGTCAAGCAACATTTGTGCTTGTTTATGTTCATTACCAACATATTCAACTAAGCCTAGGCAAGGTCATCCTAAAGTGATGGGTTCCCCCTAAAGTCATCTATGGCCAAATTACCTTTGTGATTGCCATACATAGTGATGATGAATCCGCACTTGATCTTTCAATGCTTGAGTTCTTGATTCAATCTTCATCACTTGAGTCTTAACTATTGCTTAAACTTCCGAGACGATGCTTCACCTAAGTAATGGAATTGACAAATAGGTTACTCGGCAAGCCGGGGCACTAACATAACTTATTGACCTTTTGGCCTAATATATCTCCTATAGCATAGTCTGAGGTATCACACATAATTTCGAAAGGTACAGACCAGTCAGGTGGTTGTATAACCAGAGTAGAAGTCAGAGCAGTTTTTAACTTCTCAAAGGCGGTGACACACTTGTCATCGAAATTGAAGACGGTATCCTTGGTCAAGAGTCTACAGAGAGGTCAAGTTATAGCACTGAATCCTTTGATGTACCTCTTGTAAAACCCTACGTGACCTAGTAACGACTGATCTCTTTAACAATTTGAGGTCTTGGAAGATTGGAGATCAGGTTTACCTTAGATTTTTCTACTTCGATTCGCTTTTATGATATAAAATGCTCCAATCCCTTCTTTACCATGTAATGACATTTCTCCCAATTTAATACCAGGTTCTTTTCTTTGCACCTGACTAACACGAGGGTCAGATGGTGCAAGCATTTGTCAAAAGTCGACCCAAAGATGGAGAAGTCATCCATAAAGAAAATGTTGATCATGCACCACTGAAAGGTGGTAGGTGCATTGCACAACCCAAATGGCATATAGTGATAGCCAAACGTTCCGAACGAATAGGTGAAGGTTGTCTTCTCCTGATCTTCTGGAGCAATGCAGATTTGGTTATAGTTGGAATAATAATTGAGAAAACAGAAGAATGCATGGCCCGCGAAACGCTCAAGCATCTGATCGATGAAAGGAAGAGGGAAGTGGTCCTTTGTAGTGGTAGTATTAAGCTTACGGTAGTTAATGCATACTCTCCAACCATTTTGGACGCAGTTAAGAACTAGCTCTTTGTCCTCATTTAGGATTACCATCACACTAGACTTCTTCGAGACAACCTGTATCGAACACGCCCAGGGGTTATCAGAGATCGAGTAAATGATACATGCCTAAAGCTTCAAAATTTCAGCTCTTACCACTTCCTACATGAGCGGGTTCAGTAGCCTCTGTGGTTCTCTGGACGTCTTGGAGTTCTCCTCCAAATGAATTTTATGCATAACCACAGACAAACTGATTCCTTTAAGATCAACAACGGACCTTCCAATAACTTCTTTATGCTCTTTTAAAACAGCCAAGAGTTTAGACTCCTCTCAGAAGTTAAATCGGAAGCAATAATTATTTGTAAAGTATCTGATGGTCCAAGGTAGGAATATTTAAAAGTCTCAGGGAGTGGTTTGAGTTCTAATTTTGGGGGTCTCTCGATAGAGGAGACCGAAACAATTGACTCACATGGAGGGGTTCGAATTTTGTTGTCCTCAACGCTCTAGAATTGACATATAGAACTGCATCTAATAGAGCGCTCATTTTTTGCTTATCATTCTCATTGAAGTCTGTGCTAAAGGTGGACAGAGACTTCTCGAATGGATCATCACAAATGTGAAGAAAGGACTCCTCGACAGAATTCTAAATCATATTATCCTCGCACAGGTCATCTGTGTAGGGAGGATGTCGATACAAGCCAAACACGTTGAGTTCTGTCATCAAATTTTCGATCGATAACTTAAGCATATCATTGTGCCAATTAATGACAGCATCAGCGGTGGCCAGGAATGGTCGCCCAAGAATGACCAAAATTTGCCCACTTTCACTTAGAACGGGTTGTGTATCCAACACCACAAAGTTGATTGGAAAATAGAATTTGTCAAGTTTTATCAGATCGACTAACTAGAGTGTGATAGGAGTGGGTTTTAGCTCACCCAACCCTAACTGCTCAAAGACGGAATACGACAGTAGGTTGGTACTAACTCCAAGATCCAACAACTGTCAATTTCATATGCACCATTGGTGGAAGCGATGATTGGGCACCCAGGGTCCTTATGTTTTACTGGGAGCTGCTATTGGATGAGCGAACTTGCATTTTCTGCTAGAAATGACTTTTTGGAAATGTTATTTCTTTGTTTAACCATATAGAGATCTTTGAGAAATTTGGCTTATGAGGGCACTGATTAATGGTGTCAAGTAGAGGGTTATTGATACTGACATGTTTAAACACCTCTATTATGTCACCATAAAGTACCCCTTTCTTAGCGGTATTAACCCCTGGGGGTACGGTAGGTACGAATTTATTCCCTGCAGATGTTTCTGGCCAATCTTCGATTGACAATAGGCTAGGTAGGTCCTCCTAATGTTTTGGTTGACATGTTGCCTGGTTTTCATGTTGTCTAGGCGGCTCAAACATGTTATCTACCTGTCTCCCAGATCTCAAGGTAGTAATCGATTTGGTGTCTTCCGGATTGGACAATGAAACCTCATACTGGCCCATTGAGTTTGGCTTGGGAACTTGTCTTTCTCCCTATCACCTATTGTTGTGGCTAATTTTCAAAGTTGTGTTTCAAGCTTGTCCATAGCTTACTAGGTGTATTGCATAAACTGTTACAGCGTATCCTCGAGATAAGGTTTATGTTGTTGGGATGGAACAGACTAATAGGATTGATTCTGCGGGGGTGGATGAAATGGCTAGCTCTGAGGTGGGTGGAATGGCTGACCGGATACTTGGAATTGATGAGGACCCTGATTTGCTAGCGTTTAATTCTGCCTCCACTAGAAATTCAGATGGTTCTGCCAATTGGGGTTGTAAGTGGCCGAGAACGGGGTTCCCTGTTGCCTCCCAAAATTGTTTAGTGCATTAGCTTGTTCGGTTGAGCACTCAGGCATTGATCCAAGGGAAGGGCAGTTTTGAGCAGTGTGTCCTAGGTTAGAACACATTTCACAAACTTCAAGCTGCATTCCCATTGAAAGATTCATCATCTGAGTCATTGCTAAGGCCTCTACTTTCTTAGTCTTACTTGTAATTGCAACCTTAACATCAAAATTATTTTTAACGTCATACAAGCCCCCCCTTTATGCTGCATGTATTGAACTTTCTCTTTCAGAGAAGTCCCATTGCTGGGAGTTCTCTGCCAGACTTTTCAAGAATGACCATCCATCATTTTCTCTTAGACTTAAAAATGCCCCACTTTTCATAGACTCGACCATGGTGTGGTCTGGTGTAGTGAAACCGTTGTAGAAAATTTTTACGAGTCTCCATATTTCAAAACCATGGTGGGGACATTTACTCATCAAGTCTTTGAATCTTTCCCATGAGTCCCAGAATTGTTCACCTTTTTTTGAGTAAAATTAGAAAATTCTTTTCTAAGGGTGTTGGTTTTAGACATGGCAAAGAATTTGGAAAAGAAAATTCTTTTCGCATGGTGTGATGGAGTTGGCAGATAGCGTGTTCAGCCATGATTTCGCTTTCTCTATGAGAGAAGGAAATAGACGAGGTTTTATAGATTCCTCAGTGACATTTTGGAATTTGAAGGTGATGCAGATTTCCATGAATTCCTTGACATGTAAATAAGGGTACTCACGATCAAGACCATGAAATGCAAGACGGAGATGTAGTAAGGCTGGTTTCGGTTCGAAATCTACATTAGTCGTTGGGAGGACTATGCCTAAAGGTGTGTTTGTTGTCACCGGCGAGAAGTATTGTTGAAGAGTTTTCTCGTTCTCCTGCAATGCTGCCATTTTAGGTGATGGTGGTGGATTGTCTATGACTATGGCTGGGTCTAACTGAACCCCGAATGCAATGATCGGTGGAATGACAGGTGGTTTAACTCGAACCAAATGATTGGTGGAGTCACGAGACCAATTGTTCATACACAAGCACGATCACACACGCTCAAACAAACCACACAAATATGCCCTAAAACTAGACTGAAATTTGAAATTATAATCTACTGGCTGACACATAGGGAACCTAAACTCTAGACTATTCCTAATCCCCTTTCCAGAAAATTTTAGCCTTCGATTGAAATTTAAGCACAAGCATAGCAAGGTAAGTTCCTAGGTAACTAGAGGAGTGACAGAGGTCTCGTTTAAGACCCAGTTATCCTTAGACGTAGTCTTTGTGACAAAACTTGCCTTAGACACTGTGCTTGAACAAAACTTTTCACCTGTGAAATAAAAATAAATCGAATTAAAGATGGTCCTATTGAGAATGAAACATCCTAACGTAATGGTTCTAGATTGATTTTATTGGTCAATGCATGAACCATTTTTACTAATCTTTTGTTTTCTAAATAATTGTGAATGCATGCCTAAGTTACCAATGCAAGATTCAAGCAAATATGAAAACAATAATCAAACAATTTATTCTAATGCATATACTAGCAACCTAAATGCATAAACAAATTAAACATGCAAGAATTTTATTTATTTTTATGCAGATATAAATGAAAAACACCCTAAATAATTCTATATGAGTGCATAACAAATTAAAAATTCAAACAAAGTGGTTAGGATTTACCTTGGCCTATGATAAGCATTTCCAGAAAGTTTAAGCGCGCAACTAAAAATTATTGTAAAATAGAACACACAAACCTTGGTGAAGATTCTAAATCATAAAAAATGAATGAAACCCTAATTAAGAATTCTATGTTAAATCAAAGTCATCCTAAAATTTCATAATTAGTCACCACCAAACATTCCAAAATCATATTTAATTCCAAAAGGATTTAAAATCATATCACAAATAAAAAAATTGAATCCTTTTGAATAGTATTAATTGGAAATAGGTTTACAAGCTAAAAAAATTCCTAAGATAATCATGGAAAATATTTTGCAATATTTTTTTTAACTCCCCAACAACGGCGCCAAAAACTTGTTGTAGTCTTAATTTTGTACTCGCAAGTGCACAAAGCATAAATAGTTTAGCAAATGAGTGCAAGGTCAAACCCAACGGAATTACGGAAAATATATCCAAAAATTATTTACAAAACATAAACCAATGATAAAGTTTGGAATAAATTCACTGAAAGCATGTGATGGTGGTATTAATTAAGAAATTTAGTGTTGAGATCTGAAATATTACATTTTTACCCCTAATTATTGGACTAGTTAGCTCTCACATTTATGTATATTGGTGCATTCAATATAATTTTCTAGTTTTGTAGATTAAAAATAGAGAATTCAGGAAATCATCTCAATTCAGTGGATAATTGCAAGATTAGAGCTTAAAAATGAAAACCTAGAATTTTTATGATAATTTCATTCCACTTCTAGAATTCTCATGTAATTTGGTTAATCTAGATCCATCTATGAGTATCTAGGTTAAATCAATATTTTAGATTTCAAAGTGATGAAGTTAATTATTTAATTCCGGAAGAGAAATCATGCAATACAAGTGCCAAAGCCTAAAATTCAAGATAAATGGGCCAAGATCCACTACAACTGGGATAAGCTCAGCTCCACAAGCCAACATTGGGCCAGGCCACAGACAGTCCATGCGCATTTCACACAATTGGGCCGGCCAATGTGCACTCCAAAGTCCAACAAAGGCCCAAGTTCTCAAGCCATGTTCAAGCCCAAGTCAATTGAGCGTAAGATGAAGTCCATGAGTTGAGGTCCAAGTCCAATGTCCAAATGCTCCATGGATCATGTTCGAATTTCACCTAAGACCATACCTAATTAACCATGGCTGAAATCCGTAACCCTGATTCCCTCTCTTCTCCATACCAATTTAATATCCACACCATCCAATCTCCATCTTAAATCTTAACCCTCCATCTCATGCATTAAAATTAGGCCAAACCTTAGATCCATCTTCACATCCAATCCATTCATGCATTAACATTAGATCTAGACCATCCAACCTATCCATCATCTAGATTTACCTTAGGATTACATCCATCCATACATCACCTATTCATCTATCCAATTAGATCATCCATCAATCATTTAAGCCACTAGATCATAGGACTTTTCATCACCACCATCCATATCATTAGGAAAACCCTAGAACCTCCACATTCATCCATCACATACATAATTTGCACTAGTTCTAGGCCATTCATCATATCTATCCATCTCCACCTTTGAATCCAAACCCTCCATTAGATACCTTACCATTTTTATAATTTATTTTTACCAATTAAACCTAGAACCATTATATTTAACCCAAACCAATCTTAGCCTCCATTCACCAAACCTAAGTTAGAACAACTTGAAGCTCAAGATAGCATCCATTCCCCCATGCCTCGTACCCTATCCATCTAACACACACTCCACGCGATTTTAGCACCTAAAACCTCTCCATGCACTAAGACTAAAAACCATCTAGATACACTCCTAAGATCCCTACATACCTCATCACCCAAATCTTCCATCACACACACGATTTTCACAATCCAAATCCACCCCATTCGAATTTCACAGCTAGTCAACCCTCCATATCATCTCATTATCATCCATCCAAACATTCATCTCATCTCTTAATCTCATCCATCCATTTTGCATTGCATTAAATAAACCCTAATCCTACATAGCCAACTTCGAAATTTACCTTCCCAAATCCAATTCCTAATATCTCTCTCTCCTTGCTTGAACTCCGCTCCAAGCCATCTACACACCAAATTCATGTACACCTTTTTACAACCCTAACCTTTTGCAGCTTAAAATCCCAACCACCCAATTCTAATGAGATTTAATCCAAGCCATTCATAAATCGCTCAAACCAAGATTTAATCCCAGTCATCCATCCTTTCCTTGAGCCTATAAATACACCATTACCTCATAGCCAAAATTCGAATTTGACCTGAAGCTCAAAAGGACCTAGAGACTAGAAAATACACTGAAGACAAGGAGCATACACGAAGTTTGCAAGTGAGGAATTTATTTTGTAAATTTATTTTACTGTCTTTCATGTATTTTATTCCAACTCTTGTACTTGAATTCTTTCATTTAATAAATAAGAAATGTACATTTTAGAACCCTGAAAAGTCCGATTATTCAATGTCTTTTATGCCTTCTTAAATTTATAATTTGCATTCTTTGTTTAGTTAAAGTCTTAGGTTGTGAATGTTGAGCCTAAGAACCAAAACTTTAATTAAATAAAATTCTAAGAATTTTAACTAAAAAGCGTAAATCAATTGAATTCTATGCGTTGAATTTTAGATCTAGGTTTCTTATCTATTTATTCATTTTCGGTGATGAGAGAATAATTCCATAACCACCTTTAAATAATGCATTTATTTATTTTGTCATTTAATTTATTTGTCAATTTATATCCCGTCTTTAATTACATTAGTCACTTTGTATGTATGTTGTATAAAAGATGTTCAGTTTATGTTTTTATTTTATTTCTTGTATGTTCATTCTTTAATTCTTTAATTCATGTAACAAATCAATCCCTAACCAAAAGATTCTTTAACTAGGATTGTAAATATACTATTTTAATCTTGAACTTTGCAACTTTAATTAAAGATGATACTACATATTCATGATTCACCACTTTAAAAATAAAATGAATTAAAACGATAAGATTCACAAGTTAAATAAAGTTTCATGTTCACTTGATTTTTCCAAATAAATGTATTTTATTTCAAATCTAAGTTAATTAATGTTTCTCAAGATTACATCATTTTAAAGGTGCTAATTTAATTTAAACATATATTTTGTGATTTCCTGTGGGTTCGACCTCGCACTCATATGCTATACTTCAATTGGTTCGTGCGCTTGCGAGTTTATAAATTTAAAACTTTTCACAATTTTAACATCAACACTTAGGAATAACCTAAATCTAACCTAGATTCAATTAAGACATTCATTTTAATCCCAACATAGTTCCATCTTCCGAATCGAATTTATAAACATAAAAAATATAAAGAAAAAAATAAAATCAACATATTTACATATTTATAATGGAACATGGATTGAACATTAAGGAGGCATTATTTTCAATGTTTTAAAAATAAAATTGAAACCTTGAACATGGAGCTCACATTTATTAATGAACATTGATTCAAATCATTCATTCATAAATAATTCAATTAAGAAAATCATGAGTCTCATTAATCAAGAAATAATCAAAATAAACCTTGAACTTAGAATGAAATCAACATAAAATCCCAACTCTAAATTCTTCACCTACTCTTTAAAAGAGTCTTAAAACGGAAAATTAGGGTTCTAAACATTCCCAAAAATTTGTTGTTTAAAATGAAAACTCTAAGGTTAAATCAAAACAAGCATTCATAAAACAAATTAAACATCAAAATCGAGTCATCATGATCAACAATCATCAAGTGGAAAACCATCGATCTAAAAGTGTTGTGTTTTAAATTTATACTCACAAGTGCACGAACCATTTATAATATAGCTTAGGCGTGCGAGGTCAAACCCATCGGAACTTAGGAAAATATAGATGGTGGAATTAATCTAGAAAGTATAAATAATCTTAATCTAACTTAGAATACAAAATTAAGATGCAATAAATTAATGTATCAACCTAGTTCCAGAATTTTCAAGAATTTGAATTTATAAAGAAAAATAAATATAAAATTACCTAAATTACATATGTACATATTTACAATGGAACTGGATCAAAGAATCAAAAAGGCATTATTTTTCATATTTTAAAAATAAAATCGAGGCCTAGAACATGGACCTCACTTAAACTGTTTATCATGCATTCAAATTTCTCACCCTACCAAATTCTCATTATGAATTTTATGAAGTCCATTTAAACTAAGAAAATTTAATTCAAACCTTAGGTAAAGGTGAAATTTCTAATTGAAAATTCAAATCTATTTCATATACTTTTAAAAGAGTTTTAGATTAGAAAAATCAAGTTCTACCTCTCTTAACTATTTTATATGTTTTCCTTAAATTTTTCAGAATAAAGTCCAACAAAAACTCATGAAAAGAATAAAATTAAAATAAAATCTTCTTCATACATAAATAAATAATTGGACGACCATAATTCTAAAGAAATTTGCTCTCTTTTGTTATTAAAATATGAATATTAAATTGCCAAACAATGGAACTTTGAAATTAAAGAAGCAAGAAAAATACAATGGCAATTAAAATCCACCAACCTGAAACCCACTATGGATAGAAAATTACAAAGCCTCTCTTCTTCTCTTCTTTCTCTCCTTCTCCTTTTCCAAACCTTTGAATTCAATGCCCAAGTTCGCATATTTCCCTCGAGGGATGGCTGGTATTTATAGGATAGAGGAATGAGAGACCAAGGGTCATGATCGAAAATTGCATGAATGGAATGAGGGAATGGAAGGCCAAGATAACATATCTTATTGTGAAAGGAGGCAATACCAAGGGTGAGGATCGAATGTGCTGGGAAAGGAAAGGACATGTGTATGGCTCGGATTTAATTATCTTAAAATCAAGATGGAAATGAGGTGGCGCATGTGGGACAAGGTCTGCCATATGTGTCATGCTCATGTTGTTGTGCAAATTTTAAATTTATTACTCGCAAGCACACGAACCATTAAATAGTAAAGTGTTAAGAGTGCGAAGTCGATCCCACAAGGAACAATCAAAATATATGAAAAAACAAATATATGAAATTGGAATTTTGTAGGTTGTGAAAAATTTAGATCTTAAGTTAATCCCATCATAGAAATCAAGTTCTATTCCTATAATTATGTTTTTAAATTAGTTAACATATCTTTAAGAATGTGGACTGAATAAAAAAAATAGACAAATATACAACAAAGTAAACAAAGAAAATAAATTAAACAACACAAATAAATCAAGCAAGTAAAATAACTAACATAACAAAATAAAATAATCAAAGAAAATAAATTGACAATTAAAGTAAATGAAATAAAAAAACAAAACATAATTTAAAGTTGGTATTGGAATAGATCAATCATAGCCTAAGATAAATAAATAAATAAAAGATCGATATCAGAAATTCACGTAAAAGTCCAAATCTCAATTCAAGTCTTTCATCAAAATTAAAACTCATAAACTTTTTGTCTTTTGTGTATTCTCCAATTTTCAATCTCCTCAAGCTCATGACCCAATTCGAGTTTTGCAATGCCTGGGTGCTCTATTTAAAGGGTTTGGAATGGGTGTAACACCCCGAATTTTCAATTTATCAATATATATGAAAATTACCCATTTAATTTGTGAATTATTAAATATGGATCTTAGATGGATAAAGGGTTGGGTCATTGCCCAATCAAGACCCAACGGTTTTGGAAATGGTTTCAATAAAATTTAAATGGGGTTGAATTAAAAAGGATATGCGCATGAGATGTTTGTGGGATTTTCATATCCACATTGATATGCTAGAATATCTTGAGAAGATATCTAAGATTAAATAGAGATTGCTTATGGCAGTGTATAGGGATTTCCAAATCCAAGGTTAGGCGCATAAGATCATTTAAAAAGGGTATGTAAATTGTCTAAATCAAGGCATAAGAGGGGCGCATGGCACCTTCTAAATTGGGATCAATGAGAGATTAATTAAGGCAACAAAGGGGCGCATGGCACTTGCTATCTTAGAGGGACAAAGGAGCACACGGAAATGGCTAATTTAAGGGGTCTTGGTATCTTCTAAGATAGGACAATTGGTTTTATTAAAGAAAGAGGGAAGGGCGCATGGCACATACACACATAAGGCCGAATTCTCTCTTTCTCTCAAGTCTCATTCACGGTAAAACACAAAATCAGCAAGGATTGACGCTGGTTTGCTCTTGGAAAGAAGGCAGCCAGCAAGAGGGAAAGATCAAGAAGGAAAGGGATTGGAAGAGCAAGAACAACCGAGGGAAAACCGGAGGAGTAGCGGAACCGGTAAGTAGTTTGTTATTTTTGTTTAAAGATAAGGAATCATAGGGTTCGCCATGGTGTATGGCGGAACCCCATGGAACAAGATTAAAAGGATGAATGTTAATATTTTTTATTGGATTTAAAAGAGGAAGTATGGAACCATAGGGTTCAGCCATGATGTATGGCCGAACCCCATGGAAGAAAATGAATGGACAATGCTGAGGTTTTTTAATGGAAAGACATGGTTTAATTATGGTTTTTTAATGATGAAAATTATGGGAGTTGGTTAATGAATTCATATGGGTTTAAATGGTTTAATAAGAAGGGATGAATCATAGGGTTCGGCCATGTTGTATGGCCGAACCCTATGGAGTTGTGTTGGTAATAATTATGGGATTTTGAAGGATGAATCCCATGGAAAGGATAATAATATTTTTAAAGGATTTAAATAGTTTTAGAGAAGTTGATGAACCATAGGGTTCGGCCATGATGAAGGGCCGAACCCCATGGAGGAACATTGGTTAAGTTTCATGGATGGTATTCTTAAATTTAAATTGATTTATGGGAGGAAAAGATGAATCATAGGGTTCGGCCATGTTGTATGGCCGAACCCCATGTGAAAGGTTAAGTATGATTTATTTTAAATGGATTTATGGTTGATGTTTTCTTAGATGTTACTAATTTAGAAAGTATCTAATGATGGATTGTTTTTGGAAGGTGGAGATTAAATTAGAAAGTTTCTAATTATGGACTTTCTAATTATGGACCTTCTAATTATGGAAGGAACCTTGATTTATGGATTCAAGTATGGAAGTTGATGAAAATGGAAAGCTAGACATCATAGGGTTTGGCCATGGTGCTTGGCCGAACCCCATGAACCAATTATGGATCTATTATGTTTATGTGTATTTTAAATGAAGGGAGGATGCAAGTATAGACTTATGTTTATGGACCTAAGATGGTGAACCATTTAAAAGAAAAGTTGGAAAAGAAACATCAAGGATTCGGCCATGGTGTATGGCCGAACCCCATTAACTTGTTAATGGGCCATGTTTGGGTCTTTGTATAATTTTAATGAATGGTTCACCAAACCAAGGGATGAAGGGTGAGAATAATGGGAATTATTTGGTGGACATAGGGTCTATGTATGACGTATTAAATAATGGAATGATAGCCATGGATGGCATTTTGGTAATTAAGTGGAAATAAGGGACCATGGTTTCGGCCATGGTGTATGGCCGAACCCCATGGGGAATGATTTTATGGACTTGATGTATATTAGATGATTAATTGGTTTATCATTAGATTAATGAATAAAAGTAGTATAAATGGCATAAATGTAAATATGGTCAAAAAAGAAAGAACATGGGTTCAGCCATGGTGTATGGCCAAACCCCATGGGGATTGTTTTGATGTACTTAGGGTTTATGTATGTGGGATTAAATAAAAGGGAAGTGATTAAATGTTTAACTTAGGGGTTATTGATTAATAAACCAAAGAAAGAAATTAAAACAAAAGAGGTGAGGTTCGGCCATGGTGTATGGCCGAACCCCACAAGTTTGGTTTATAGACTTGGACATTGTTGTGAATCAAGTGGGACTTGGTTTTAATTGATTATTATATTATAAGGTAATGGGACCTCACAAGGTGTGTACGATCGTGAGCGGTTACCGGACGAAAGACGCAAAGACACGTTAGCGGGTTTTGGCAGGATTCCACCTCTTTGAAACCATGGATTTAATGTACAATGTTTTTATCTTGATTTGATGAATTTACGTTGTAAATGTTATGTTTCAAATTGCGATTTTAAATGCTATGTTTATATGATAAAATAGCATGTGTTCAAATTGTGATTTTAAATGCTATGTTTATGTTATAAAATAGCATGTGTTTCATTGGCATCTCATGCATGGCATGGGGTGAAGGATTTGTAACCGGAGGGGCCACACTCCGTCGGGGCGTCCGAAAAACCTATGTGGGATACCTTGATGTGCTTATCCATCAAGAAGAAACCGGAGGGTCCACACTCCGTCGGGGTGTCCGAAAGACCTATGTGGGTGTACTTTTATGTACATGTGATGGGTGGGACTCATTGCATTTGTCATCATTGCATGGCATGGTTTATATGTTTTTGACATTACGATATTATTATATATGTTTTATACTAACCATGTGCTACCTTAATTGGAATACCTAATGGGCGCGTTGTTCTAACGCCCTACTTCTACCCTAGTGGATGATATAAGAAACCAAGGGAACGATGAACGCAAGGAGGGCCAAGCATAGGAGCTTGGATGATTTAGTTTATATTTTGAATAAAGTTACTTATGGACATGTATTTTGAGTAACTAGTTTCTGAGCATGTAATAACTTAGATGGTTGGATGTTTATTTGGATAATTATGATATTTTAATTATGGATAAAGACTTGACGTACTTTGCTATCTGAATGGAATAGAATTGAGTTCTATTATAATTCCGCAGTTATGATTTTAACTCCGCATGTTTATATTGTTATGTGTGAACCACTTTCATGGACTTAGTCCATACACACATAGGGTTGGCTAGTTAAGGGTCGGACTTTAGAAGTTTGGACTTAGCTAGCGTCGTGACGTCCCGCTCTCTATCACTCTTTGTTTATAAAAAGAAAAAAATAGACTCTGATTTTTGAAATGGAAAGCAAATGAAAAAGGGCGGGGCGTTACAATGGATGGTTGAGATTTAATCTTGGTTTAAGTGATGAATGTAGGGCTTGGATTAAATCATCTTGAATGGGATTAAAAGATGAAAACGGTTAGGGTTTAAATAGGGTTACACGAATTTGGTGTCTTAGGGATCAAGTTGGCTTGGGGTTTAAGCAAGGAAGAAGAAAATGTAGGGATTGGGTATTGCTTGGGCGAATTTGACACATAGGATTAGGGTTAAATGCATGCAATGCAAAGTATGGATGAGATTAAAAGTTGAGATCAATGGATGGGTGAGATGAAAGGTGATGAAGTGGAGCGTTTACCTAATGTGAAATTCGAATGAGGTGGAGGAGATTAGTTAAAATCGTGTGGAGTGTGAATGGATTGGTGATGAGGTGTTGCTGATGTGGAAAATTCGAAATTGGGTTTGGATTGCTTGGAGTGCAAGTTGAGTTAGATCTAGATGAATGGCTATGATTAGTTTGGATCTAAACTGATGATTTTAACAATGGATGGATGAGATGAATTTGATAAATGGTAAGATAATGCATGGAGGGTTGAGATGCAAAGGTTAATCTAGATGGATGATGAAGTGAATGAACTTGATCTAAGATGATGAATGCATGGATTGGATTAAGTAAGGTGGCTCTGGGGTTTACCTAAGTTTATAAATGAGATGGATGGTCTAGATTAAAGATTATAAATGGATGGTGGATATGATATGGAGAGGGAATAGGAGAGGGGTGTGTGGACTTAGGGTTTACACAAGGAAATTCGCATATGGGTAATTGGATTGGGTTTGGGCAATTAGGCCTCAAATGAACATCTTGGACTTGAACTTTGACTTGCACACTAGCCTGGCCCACGGGATACTTGAGCTAGGCCCAATGCTTGGCCCAATGGAAATGGATTTCTGGCCCATGTATTTGAAATTTAGACTCTGGCCTCTTGAATTGTAGTTTCTCTCTCCATAATTAAAATAATTAACTCACCACTTAAAATTATTGAATTAATCCAGACTCTCATAATTGAATCCAGATTAATCAATTTACTATTAAAATCCTAAAGTGGTTAGAAATTAATTATTAAAAATTCTAGGCCTTCAATTTTAAGCACAAAACTTGAAAATTTCCATTGGTTTTGATTGATTTTCTGTATTTTCCATTTTTATCTAAAAAACTAACAAACAACATTAATTGTATCTAATATATACAAAATGGTAAGCTAACTAGTCCAAATAACAGAGTAAAAAAGTCATTTTTCATGTCTCAACAAATACCCCCAAACTTAGATTTTGCTAGTCCTCGATCAAAATTTCCCAAAAGACTCTAAAAACAAAAATCCTAATCTAAACATAGACAACACCATTTTCATTGGTTCTCTCGATTGGATTTAGCATATGCAATGAGCCTTTAAACCCCTAGGTTACCCCTAGTGGATGAGTTATAGTCTCGTAATGGCTTGCAGTGATGATACCCACAAATATCAAATTTTCTCAGCCTAAGTTTTAGTTCCAGTAAAAACATGTACATAAAAATCTAGACATCATACGATTCCAAAGTTCTTTTTACAAAGCTTATACCCGGAGTGTAGTGTGTGTTTAGCCAATATTAAGATAGTTCTCTTTTTCCAAATAGATTCAAATTTCATAAGCACAAGCGAAAAATGCGCTTTGACTTCAAGCCTCACCAGATATATCTCTCAAAAAGACTAACGCTCAGAGGTTTGGGTTTATTTTCTCTCAAGGTATATGTGAACGGATTTTATGTTTTCAAATCAAAATTTCTCACATATGTATTTAGAAAAGACGTCACAGATAAAAAAAAATAAAAGATCTCATGAATGGATGTCATTTTCCTGAGAAACTTGAGTCAAACACTATCATTTTCCATCCTCTATTCTCTACATGAAATATCATATTTAGACTAAAGATCAGTAGGACTTTCCAATAGAAAGAAACGTGGCTTAGGACTGGGTCATATCAAAAAAAGATAATAAGACTCTAAAAATTGATTACTTTGAATCAGAAAAGTTAGAGGTCTTCAAATGTAAAACAGGATATATTTCCTTTATTTTTCTTTGGAGTACTTTTCAAAATATTTCTTTTTATTTTCTTTTCTATTTCTTTCACATCCTTCTTTGATGTCTAGATGTTCCATTTTCTTTATTTTCTTCTTTCCTTTTTGATGCTATATATTCTTTTCTTATTTTCATAATCATTTTTCTTTCTTTTCAAGTGCCAATTTTTAAAAAGTACCATCCTGGTTTTTCATGTCCAACCTTTTCTAGATCCTTAGAATAGGTTACAGATATTTCAATGAGGCTCAAACTCCACAACCGGAGTTGGGTATGGTAAACATGGCTAAACAATAAAACAGGCTAATTTTTTTTCCAATAAGGCTCAGCTGGGAACTATCTAGATAAAATAACAAAAAAATAAGTAGGCTTGAAGGCTCAAACGATCCAAAAATGGTCTATATCCTATCCTAAGCTTTATACAGTAATTTCATTGCTTCAAATAAATTCTGAAAAATTTCAAGTGTACTAACCCAAATTTGATGGTGTTCTCAGTAGTATGACTAAGATGAAGAATAATGAGATCAACAATGACTCAATGCGCAATTAAAGAAAATTAGATTTTACTTAAAACCCTCAGAAAAATCGAAAGGCACCAAAGCTCATTGGGTATAAGTCTCCACTAGTATTCCTCTAATGATCACTAGACTCATAAATATTTTTCTTTTTCCAACTAATATTAACATGGCTGTGTAAAAATTGTTCCGAGTATAAATTCCATAAAAATCTTTCTGAAAAAGTATGATATAATTTTTTTTTATTTAGCCATTAATGCTAAAAGAATTACTTTGACTCTCTTTTTTTTACAAGGGGTAGTCTTAGTTTTTGTTCGTAAACTTACTCTTACCTTCATTTTTTTATAGGGGTCTCAGTTCTTTTGAACTTACTCTTCCCTAAATTTTTCGGACACACAAAACTTTTATTGGACTCAACAAGTATAACCCCTTAATGCCCCCAAACTTAAATCAGACATTATCCTCAATGTTCCTTAATCTACAGTGATTAGGTGCAAATTAGAAAAAAAATTGAAACAGTGCTTATTCGGGTTTAGACATACCTAAAAGGGCTCACAACACAACAATCCTAAACTAGACTGACTCAATAAAAATCCTACGCTGGACTGACTCTAAAATAAAAATCCTAGACTGGTTGACTCTAATAAAATAAAAATCCTAGACCGACTCTAAACTGACTCAACCTAAAAGAAACCTACGAGGGATGCATACTCAATTATTTTTCAACAGAGTGTATAACCTAGACCTGCTTGAGTGAGTTCCATTCTATTCGGCAATTGGTGATGATTAATGTGATCAAGTGAATATGTTGATGTGTAAATTTTACATTTATAAATCTCGCATGCACACGAACCATTTATAGTATAGCGTTATGAGTGTGAGGTCGATCCTACGGAGAACAACAAAATATATGCAAACACAAGTAAACTAGTCTAATCCCAAGAAATCAATCCTATTCTCATGAATATATCTCTAAGTTAACAAAACTTTAGTTTTACATAAATATATCCAAAAATTAGAACATTAATTAAATCCAATTAAGATAATGTATTAATGTAAATAATCTCTCACGCAAATTTAAGAAAACAAAATTAAAGATCAACTAAATTAAATCTCAAACTAGTCAACACAATGTTAGGAGGGTGGTTTAAATACAAAACAAATAAAGTACAAGACAAAAGAATTACAGACTTGAAAACAATTTGAACAATTAAAATACAACATACAAACAAAATAAGTTGTGTAACAAATAAAGTAAACATTGAAAATAAATTGACAATCAAAGTAAAAGAAAGAATGTAATAGTGCATAATTGAAAGGGTTGTTATTTTGAATAGACCATTCATCACACAAAATAAATAAAAAAGTAAGATCTAGAGCTAAAATTCACATAAAAATCCAAATCTCAATTCAAGTTCTTTCATCAAAATCAAGAATTAAAAACTACAATTTAAGAAATCGAACCTTAGTAACTTAGATTCAACACTTACAACCTAAGTCCTAACTATTTTATGTCCAATTAAATAAACAAAGATCATAAACTTAAAATTAAATCAAAACAATCACAAAAGAAATCTAAAAATTGGATGTTTCAGGGTTCTAAAGGAATATCTCACTTTTATTTCATGAAAGAATTAAGTACAAGATTTTTGGGAAAAACAAATACAAGAAAGACAAATTCAAAATAAAATTACAATGTGATTACTCACATGCAAAAATCGTATAGGCCATTGTCTTTTCTTGATTTCTTCTCCTCCAATCTTTAGTCCTCTTGTGCTCTTGATCAACTTCGAGTTTTACAATGGGTTAATGGGGTATTTATAAGACTTGAAAGTGAATGGAGGGTAAAGATTAAATCTTGGTTTAAGTTGGTGAATGGAGGGTGGAGATTGGATCTAATTTAAGGCGAATGGATGCAATTTAAAATGCAAAAGCTAGGGCTACAAGGAGGCATACACGAATTTTAGGTGGCTTTGCTTGGTGGCTAAGCAAAGGTGGAGAGAATAGGAATTGGAGAGAAAAAAGGGATTTGAAATGGCTATGGTCAAATTTGACATATGGGATAGGGATTTGGCCAAAACAATGCATGATTATGAATGGTTGGGATTAAAAGTTGAAATGGATGAAAGGTTAAGATGATGACTAATGACATGGAGGGTTGACCTAGTGTGAAATTCGAATGGATCTAATGGGATATGCAAAAATCGTGTGTGACGTGTAGATTAGGATGGTGATTTTGGGAATGAACCTAAATGGATTTTTTATTTAATATATGGAGAGATTTTAGAGCTAAAATCGTGTGTGAGTGTGGATTGGCGGTGGCAAATTCGCATGGATGGAGATAGAATTGGAGAAAATCGTGCATGGATATGGGATTGGCTTGGGATGCAAGTTAACCTAGATCTAGAGTCGTATGCAATGAATGGCTATGATTTAATGGATTAAAATCTAATGGTTTACTAATGGATGGATGAGATGATGCATGGAATTTTAAGATTCTAAGGTTAATATAGATGATAGATGAAATGGATGGCCTAGATCTAATATGATGGATGTATGGTTTGGATTTGGAAGGTGGCTCTAAGGTTTCCCAAACTGATGAAATGAGATGAATGGTATGGATTAAAAATGATAAATGAATGGTATGGATGATAGGTGCATGGGCTTGTGAATGGCTATGGACATGGGTGAAATTCGAATTTGGATCATGGAGCAATTGGATTTGGACTTGGACTTTGACTGGAGCATATGGACTTGGGCTTGCTAGGCTTGGACTACACATTGGCCTGGCTCACTTTGTAGAATGTGCATGGATTACTTGAGCCTGGCCCAGTGCTGTGACATCAACTACAGTGGATCTTGGCCCATGGATCTTGATTTCAAACTCTTTCTCTTCCGGCCTCTTGAATTGTAGATTTTCCTTTCTAGAATTAAATAATTAACCATCCACTTAAAATCTAAAATATTGAATTAATCTAGAGTCTCATAAATGGATCCAGATTAACCAATTTACATTGAAAATCATAAAAGTGGTATGATTTAACTATTAAATTCCAGATCTTCCAAATTAAACTCAATTCTTGTGATCATCCACTGGTTTATGACTATTTCCTGTATTTCCCAAATTTTATCTACAAAACTAGAAAATTTAACTGCATCTTTTATTTACAAAATAAAGGCTAACTAATCCAAAATTGAAGGACAAAATTGTCATTTTTCTAGACTCAACAAAATACATAACATCATAAGCATACGATCTCTTTTCCACCACATTTTCACCTATTGGCATGATGAATGCCCATGGATCAGTAATGTCAAAAGGGATAAGTTCATGGGTAGGCTCCTCCCTAATGCTTGACTTTTCCTCAATGTGTGGCTCTTCTTTAATTTTAGGCTTCACAGTCACATTATCATAATTTTTTGTTAGACTCTCCTCACCACAGGTGCTACTATTGGGATTCAATGAAGGTTCTATCATTGCAATTGGCATTAACCCACAGACCGTACAGTCGTCCATAATGGATTGATGACTGACTTCATGTTCACCAATTGGAGGCTCAATTCTAACAAGTCACTTGGTCGAATCGCGTCTCCAAAAACTCATTTTCACTCAAGATCAAACAAGATCAAACAAGAATCAAACAATAAAATATCCTAAATCTATACTGACATAGGGATCCTAAAAATTAGACTGCTCCTCATCTTTTCTCTAGAAATTTTAAACCTCCAATAGAATTTTAACCTCAACCACGGCCAGGTAAGTTCCTAGGTAAGTGGGGAAGCACAGACATCATCTCGTCCCAATTTATCCTTAGACGTGCTCGACCTTACGTCTTGGTGACAGAACTAGCCTTAGACATCGTTATTGAAGAAAAACTAAGACCGGTGATCTAAAATTAATTGAATTAAAGATGGTCCTAGGGAGCATGAAAGACCCTAAAGTCTAACTAATGGTTTCTAAATTGATTTTATTTTAAATGCATGAACCATTTTTATTTACTATTTTTTTTTTCTATTTTTGTGAATGCAATCCTAAATCTAACAGTGCAATATACAAAAACAAATATGCAAACAATTAAACAAACTAAGTTAAAGCATGAGGACTAACAATCTAAATGCATGAGAAAATTAAATATGCAATAATTTGTTTTAAGTGCAAATAATAAATGATAGCACCCTAAAATCAAATTCTATATGCATGCATGAGAAAGATAAAATCAAACTAAAGTAGTTAGGCACTTACCTTAGCCTATGTGCTTATTTTCCTGCAATCTTCACTCGCGACTTTTAAAATTCCTGAAAACACACACACGAACCTAGGTGAAGATTCTAACTCAAGAATGCATGAACTAACTAAATGCAAAATCCTAAACTATAACTAAGAGAGAGATTAAAATAATTGACTTCTAATTAAGATTCCTAAACTAGTATGAGATTATAAATAATTTTCTAGACTAAATGCCATCACCCTTTTTTTTATTTGGAAACTTTCTAAATTTAAATGATGATTTAAAATTAAAAACTTTCTGAAATTAGAGATTATCTAAAATTAGAGGCCTCCAAAATTGTACAATTTTCTAAAAATAGAATGTTTTCAAAATTAGATAATTTTAAAACTTTCCATAGACAGAAGTTTTAAGGCTTTCCAAAATTAGATTTATTTTCCAAAATTAGAATACCACTAAAATTAAAGTATATTTATAAGATTAGAAAGAGGCTAAAAGAAGAAACTAGTTGAATTTATCGGATTTCCAAAAATACAAATGTTTACAAAAATAGAAACTTCTAAATTCAATAAATATCTAAGTTTAGCAAAATTTCCATGTTTAGAAAAATTCTAAGATTTTTTCTATTTTAAAGAAAATTTTAATTTTAGGTAACCTTCCAAAATTAGAGTTGCTCAAAATAGAACTTTCCAATTTTAAAAAGTTGCCTAAATTAGAAGATTCAAAAAATAGAAATATTTTCATAAACCACAAAATTTCAAAACATATATTTTGTATGTTCCCCCCGGCAACGGCGCCAAAAACTTGTTCTACAAATTTTAAATTTATTACTGGCAAGTGCACGAACCATTAAATAGTACAACATTAGGAGTACGAGGTCAATCCCACAAGGAACAACCAAAATATATGAAAAAACAAATATAAAAAATTGGAATTTTGTAGGTTGTGCAAACTTTAGGTCTTAAATTATTCCCATCATAGAAATCAAGTTATATTCCTATAATTATGCTTTTAAATTTATAACACTCTAGTTTAATAAACAGATCTATAATGTAAACATCATTTAAATCTAAAACCGAACCAATAATTCCAACTTGAAAATCCAATTAGGATAATGTAATGGCTTTAATATAGGATTTATAAACAATCTCACATCCAAGTTTAAGAAAAAAAATTAAATTCAATTAATTAAATCTCAAACTAGTTAACATATCTTTGAGAATGTGGATTGAATACAAAAAAATAGACAAATATACAACAAAGTAAACAACAAAAATAAATCAAGCAAGTAAATAACTGACATAACAAAATAAAATAATCAAAGGAAATAAATTGACAATTAAAGTCAATGAAATAACAAAACAAAACATAATTTAAAGGTGGTATTGGAATAGATCAATCATAGCCTAAGATAAATACATAAATAAAAGATTTAGATCTGATATTCACGTAAAAGTCCAAATCTTAATTCAAGTCTTTCAATAAAATTAAAACTTATAAACTTTAATTTAATTAATCGAACCTTAGATCCTTAGATTTAAACAATTAAATTCAAAATTTAACTATTACATTATGGTCCAAAGGAACCTTAGATTTGAATCTAAAGAAATCTAAGTCCTAACTATTTCATTATGTCCAATCAATTAAACAAAGAATAAGAACTTGAAATTAAATCAAACAATCATAAAAGAAAATTGAAAATTGGATTTTTCGGTTTTTTAAAAGAATATCTTAAATTTATTTAATGGAAAAATTACAAGTTGTTTGGAAAAATACATCAATGACAAATAAAATAAATTTACAAAATGATATGTACACCTGTAAAATTGTGTAGGCTCCTTTGGCTCTTGTGTATTCTTGAATCTTCAATCTCCTCAAGTTCCAGACCCAATTCAAGTTTTGCAATGCATAGGTGCTCAATTTATAGGCTCTGGTTTGGAATGGATGGTTGAGATTTAATCTTGGTTTAAGTGATGAATGGAGGGCTTGGATTAAATCATCTTGAATGGGATTAAAAGGTGAAAAAGGTTAAGGTTTACATAGGGTTACACGAATTTGGTGTCTTGGAGATCAAGTTGGCTTGGGGTTTAAGCAAGGAAAGAGAAAAGGTAGGGATTGGGTATGTCTTGGGCGAATTTGACAAGTAGGATTAGGGTTTAATGCATGCAATGCAATGTATGGATGAGATTAAAAGTTGTGATGAATGGATGGGTGAGATGAAAGGTGATGATGTGGAGGGTTTCCTTAATGTGAAATTCAAATGAGGTAGAGGAGATTTGATAAAATCATGTGGACTATGAATGGATTGGTGATGAGGTGTTGGTGATGTGGAAAACTTGAATGGATTGGGTTTGGATTGCTTGGAGTGCAAGTTGAGTTAGATCTAGATGAATGGCTATGATTAGTTTGGATCTAAATTTAATGATTCTAACAATGGATGGATGAGATGAATTTGATAAATGGTAAGATAAATGCATGGAGGGTTGAGATGCAACGGTTAATCTAGATGGATGATGAAATGAATGACCTAGATCTAAGATGATAAATGTATGGATTGGATTAAGTAAGGTGGCTCTAGGGTTTACCTAAGTTTATGGATGAGGTGGATGGTCTGGATTAAAGATGATAAATGGATGGTGGATATGATATGGAGAGGGAATAGGAGAGGCGCGTGTGGACTTAGGGTTTACACAGGAAAGTTCGCATATGCCTGATTGGATTGGGTTTGGGTAATTGGGCCTCAAATGAACACCTTGGACTTGAGCTCTTGGACTTGAACTTTGACTTGCACACTGGCCTGGCCCACTTGGAGAATGCGCATGGGATACATGAGCTTGGCCCAATGGAAATGGATTTCTGGCCCATGTATTTGGCCCTCTTTAGTTCCTTAGGTGGTGCGTACAATATAGGTCCATTCTCGGACTCATTTCCAAGGGATAAGCTTTAGAATCTTGAACACCTGTTCAGAATGTCTTAGAGGCCTGTGCACCTGGTATTTGCAGGATATCTCCATCTGCAGACCTCCTAGTCCGTATGCCATTGGAATGAAGAGCAAATTATAGTGACGACGGAAGTAGGCTAGAGCTACGGGTAGAATATCACCCATTTCACAAGTGTTTCGTGCACGACTCTACTTATTGGAGGCTAAGCCTGTACCGACGCCTAGGGACTACACGAAAACACCTTTCGAACGTTAAGTTGTTTATTGCTTACTGTCATATGCTGTTTTTTGTACCCTCTGAACTGAACTCTCAATACTCTTAATCAGAGAAATACGAGACTACAAACTGAGTAATTTATTTACTTTGTGTTTTAAAGCATCATGCTTAGGGAGTTATTTTGTTCTTTTGTGTGTTTTGATTGTCGAATTTTTTTAGAACACCCCATTTTATGTGTTTTTTAACTTTCTTACTTTTGATTCATTTTCGCTTTCAATTGAAAACACTTATTCTGCATTTGTTTATGTGTGTGGTAGTGCATGCATTACTTTCTCTGATCTTTCTTTTTTTTAACATGTACTTGTACGTTTTTTACTTTCTCGCTAAAGGACTAAAAAAGGTAAAATATAAATTTTATCTCCGTGTGTGTTGGTGCATGATAAGTTTCTGTACTCGTTATTTATTCAGTTTTAACTTTTTACATTCATCTTCAAAACACTCGCCAATTAATGGTGAGGAGATTCAACCACACGGTTTCATTTTTGAAATGCATCACATATTGCATTTAAAAATCTAAATTTCTATACCATTGGTCCTGCGGCAATAATGGGGGCCCATGTATAATGAATTGACAAAAAAGATGTGAATGGGACTAGAATATGATACCTGACATTGTTCACACATAAAGGGATAAATTGTTTTTTCTATATGTGAAACGTGAGCATATGAAAGTGTCTGGGAGCCGAGGCCTAGCCATCTTAAAACGGAGTATGGGACCCAGTTATGTGCCTGGAGGCTAATTGCTTAAAATTGGTGATCATGTAAAGGATCAATTTCCAACTCGTGGTTCCGATAGGAACACACGTTGTTTGTATATTTGTGTATAATTTTGTATTGTAGGGTTGGTGTGAAAATGAGCGCTAAAATGCTCCAGTCTTAAAACTGGTTCTCTAAATGTACATGTGTACATTTACTCAGATAAATAATAACTAAAGGGTAGACATACCCGATCTTAGAAATTGGTAAAAGAGGTCGTTACTGTCGTCTTTTTACTTTCTTATGTGTTTTAAATTACAGTCGTTACATATTGCAATTTATTTACCCCTGCTTGTGGGGATTTGAACGGAGTGTAATAAGTTTATTTTCAGCATAGTATAGCTTGATATAACTGCTGCTTTGGTGTGTATATATTATGATTCCATGCGGTGGACTTAGGAATCCATGCTAGCTGAATGAGAGTTTATTATGATCATGCGAGATGTGTTAATGGGTTAAACGGGGATTTAATCCATTCATTGATGTGCATTTGGTTGGTGTAATGTGCATAACAAGAGAAATTACCCTCACGCATTGTGTGAAGCACTGAGCTGTGAATAGCTCAGGTGTAGAATGTATATATGTAAGTGCCCCCGCTTGGACGAGTCCCTGTTTGTCAATTCCATGACTCGGGTAGAAGCACTTGCCAAGAAACTGAAGACTCAAGATGATCAAGGAAGAAGATCATGCTCCGCCAAGCTAAAAGTTCATTGTCATGGGAATCACAAAAACAGGTATATGGCCATAGATGACCTTAGGTGGAACCCACACCTGAGAGAGGACTATTCCTAGGCTTAGTTGCATATGTTGGTAATAAACATAACATGTCTAGAGAGGAAGTTGAATAGTGAATTGGAAGTGAACTTGGAAATATGAATTATATTCACTGTCAGCTCGACCAGTTTATCTCATCAACCTATCGTGGTGAAGGATTGGTCGGCCAGAATGACAAAGGTTCTGGAACTTCGAACTGTCATTCTAGGGAACTGTAATGCCCCTCCCGCTAACCACCATCATCAGAGTAAAATAAAGAGAATAATCAGTGGAGAGGGAGGCGACTGTCACGACTCGAGCCAAATCTGAGTCCGGAGACCCGACACTTGACTGACCCAACTAGTGTGTGCACGATAACATTTACACACACTCTGAATCCTGCGGAAATTTTAACACATTTATTCCATTGCATGAATAGCAATATACATCTCAAAGCAAAATAAGGAATTCCCACCAACATATGAGTCAAAAAAATACAAAACTTAATTACAAATAACAATATCTCATTTATTACATTCCCCAAAATATACATCATCCTTTCATATAATACATTGTATCCAATAACTCAAAATGTAAGAAAGATAAATTGAGACATCCGGGCTCCTTTCTTGAATCCATCTCGATCATAATCGTCTGCTGTTTAGTCTGATCCAGTCTGCATCTCTTAAACCTGCATACAAATCTGAGAGGGAAATTTATGGGCTTAGTCAACTCGCCCATTAGGAATTCCGATCATAGATATGCACTAGGCATCAGTATAATAAGTATATATGCACTTACATTTTCATACTTAGGGAAAATCACATGTTACAAATCTTATACTTTCTCAAATTCCATTCATATATTATTAAAATACATTTCTCAAAACCATTTCCAGAATCATAAGGGAAAATCCTTCCTCTAAGTCATACTTAAGACTGTTTGTCAATCATCATCATAGAAAACTTATATTTCAAAACTGTAATTGTAACGCCCCGCCTTTTTTCACTCACTTTTTCCCGTAAATTCAGTGTATATATATATTTTTTTTTAACAAAGTAGAGTGATAGAGCGCAAGACGTCACGACGCGAGCTAAGTCCGAACTTCCAAAGTCCGACCCTTAACTGGCCAACCCTATGTGTGTATGGACTCAGTCCAATAAAATGGTTCACACATAGCAATACCGGCTTGCGGAATAAAATCATAAAACTGCGGAATCATAATCATCAAAATACGGAATCATATTAGAACCAAGTTCTAATCCATTCAGATAGCAAAGTACGTCATAATCATCAAACCAAAACATTCAACCATCTAAGTTATTACATTCCAAAATCCAAATACTCAAATACAAGTTCATGAGTAATTTATTCAAAGCATATAAACTAGATCTTCCAAGCTCTTATGTCTGGTCCGCCTTAGGTTCATTGTTTCCCTGATTACCTGTATCACCAACTACAGGGTATAAGTAGGGCGTTAGTACAACGCGCCCAGTAGGTATTCCAGTTACGGCTAACACATGGTTAGTACAAAACATATCATATAACATAGTGATATCAAAACCATATAAATCCATGCCATGCAATGATGACAAATATGCAATGAGTCCCATCCATCACCTGTACATAAATGTGCCTATCACATAGGTCTTTCGGTCACCCCGACGGAGTGTGGACCCTCAGGAAATCTTCTTGATGGAAATCACATCAAGGTGTTGCACATAGGTTTTTCGGCCGCCCCGACGGAGTGTGACCCCTCCGGTTATAAATCTTCACCCCATGCCATGCATGAGATGCCAATGAAACACATGCTATTTTATAACATAAACATAGCATTGAAAAATCATCATTTGAAAAACATATCCAATACATGCTCTTTATACAATTAAAACCTAGCATGTAAAATCACCTTTGGAACATAATCAATCCATGCTATTTAAATCAAGGTAAACGTAGCATTTGAAATTCAATAATAAATCAAATCCTTTGAAACACATTTTCATCAAAACATAAGATAAAAACAAGTACATAATCCATGGTTTCAAAGAGGTGGAATCCTACCTAAGACCGTTCACAAGTCCTTGCGTTTCCGTCCAAGATTCGATCACCGATCGCGCACCGCTTGCGAGATCCCGTTACCTTATGATATAATAAAAAATCAACACCAAAACTCACCCTATTATAAGGTTCTAAGTCTATAAACAAAACACCATGGGGTTCGGCAATACACCATGGCCCAACCCATGGTTTACCATTTTTTATACATATTTACAAAAATGCCACTATTGGTAACCCTAGCCCATTTTCTTTGCTTAGGTTCCAAGTTATCCTTTCATGCTTCCAAAATACTCAATGCCATAAAAATAACTCATGGGGTTCGGCCATACACCATGGCCGAACCCTATGTCCAACATTCTCTCATATTTACCAAATTGTCATTGGTTTCCTTCTTCCTTTAAATTTTCCATAATTAAACCTTAAAAACTTCCCTAATCAAATAAGTTCATCAAACATAACACATGGGGTTCGGCCATACATCATGGCCGAACCCATGGTTCTCCTACTTTGGTATCTTAATTACATTTTTGACATTCCCTTCTCCATCAATTCTTATCAAACATTGTACCCTTTTATTTTATTTAAAACTACACATAACTTAACTCATGACTTAGGTTCATAATCTGATTTCCTCAATCAGACTTTAACCTTGAATTATAGATACCTTTAATCCCTTAATTTTAGACCATGAGGTTCAGCCATACACCATGGCCGAACCCTATGGTGTATAATATCTACCTTTCCATAATTGGAAAGTCCCCAAATTTATATTTCACCTTCCAAAAATAGAACTTCCCTTTATTAATCTCCCCTTCTATCATTAGAAGGTTTCCCTAATTAATTTACCAAAATATCAACCTCCTTCCATAAATGGAAAGTTTTCTAAAAATAACTCCACCATCCAAAATTAGATGGCTTTACCATATTTAACAACTTCTTCCATAAATGGAAGGTTTCCATATGTAGATTCTTACTTTCCATAAATGGGAACTTTCTAAGATTAGAACTCCTTTCCAAAATTGGAGTGCTTTCTAATTTAGCCACCCCTTCCCTTAATTAGATAGTTTCCTATTTAATTTCCATTCCAGATAACCTCATGGGGTTCGGCCATACACCTTGGCCGAACCCTATGGTTCATGATCTTAGCCCTTGGTTTAGATCCATCAAAACCGATCATCACTTTCATAAAAGTTTGGTGGGGTTCGGCCATACACCATGGCCGAACCTCACCTCTTCCTTTTATCATTTTGGATCCCAAAGCTTAACCACAAAACATCATGGTTCGGCCATACCAAGGCCGGCCCAATGTCCATCCAATTTTTCTTTAATTATCATCAAACTCCTCCATGGATTTTCATCATTTAAATTTGTTAAACTAAACCATATGGTTTTCATTATTCAAGCCATTATGAAATAACCATGATTTCCATGATCCAAGATCAAAAATATAAACCCAATCAATGAATCAAGAACACACCATGGTTTTCAATCTTTAAAACCAATTAATTGAACAAATCTTTCCATGGGGTTCGGCCATGCACTATGGCCGAACCCTATGGTTCTTTTGATTTCATAAATCAAATTATAACATTAAACACTTAAATACTAACCTCTTCCTTGATCTTCTAATCTTTCTCCCTTCTTCTTATTTTTTTCCTCCAAACAAGAACACCTTCTACTTGCTACCCTTTATTCTCTTGCTTTGGCGTGGAAGAGAGTGATGAATTGAGAGAGGGAGAGAGAAGAATAAAACTTGCTAATGGGGTTGTAAAAATCGTGCACCCCCTTGGGCTTCTCCTTTTATTAACCTCTCCTTAATCCCACATTAGAAATTTCTTAAGATAAGCAACCCCTAGCCGTGTACCCCTTGTGTTCGCCGTTATTGCACATATACTATATTGTAGCCCAGTTTTGACCTTTTTAACTTCTGAATCAGAAAAATTGGTAACTATAAAGTTGTAGCTATTGAAATTTTATTTCCAAGGCAAAAAGAATCAAAGCAATCGGATATCAGAGTGAAAAGTTATAACAAAAAAATGGACATATGTCAAACCTTCCTTATTTAACCATGGCCGACTTTCCCTCTTTAATTAGCCATATCCGACTTTCTCTTGCCTTATTAAGACTTCCTTTAATTCTTATTAGCAAGTACTATGCGCATAGCCCTAATCATAATCAAAATATTCTTTTAATTTAATTCATAGATATTTCATCCCTTTTTAAATATCTAGCATATCATTGTGGATTTAAAAATCCCACATATCTCTCATGTGCATAATATGTAAATCACTATCTAAAATTCGGCCAAGGTAATCTTTATTTGATTTTTTCAACATCTACTTGGATATTTCAAATCCACTACTCGGCCATAATATCCTTTATTCAAAATTGGGTATGATTCACCACTAATTTAATCCTACCCATTTAAATTTTAATAAATCCAATTCCACCATTTGTTGGGTCTTAATTGGGTCATGGCCCAATTCCTTATCCATATAAGATTTAATTCTAAAATTCATAACTAAAATTAAATAAATAATAAACTGAAAACCCGAGGTGTTACAATAATACGTATTTCAAATTCCCATTTATATCATTATAAATGTTTCCTCTCATATTACAAAACCCGATTGTACATAAATACTTTATGTTTCATTTATAGAAGGCCTCATAATCTTTTCATCATAAAACATATCATGTTTCATAATATTCCTAATACAACTCCCAAAACATTATAAGAAAATACTTAACATTTTACTTTACACGTCATCATTCTAGGAGTTCTTCCGTATACCATTTTCATATTTCATAAGTTATAGAAGGTCCATCTCTAATTCACCATACTCATCTCCTACATTCTCAACTTATATCATATCACACCTTCTCTCCTTAATCATCTTACCACTCACTAGATTTCAACTACCACTTCCTTGTTACGTTTCTTATTTCACATACGTAACAAATAACACATATATTCTACCATAACCCATATATACTCCTACTCAAACCATACCCCTCCCGTCATACATTCACAACCGGCCATTCCCATTTCTATTCCTTATTTTGTATAACCAACAATTTAACCGGCGTACCGGTGGAGTGTTGCCTCCAAGACTTTTATTTATATGACCAACAATTTAACCGGCGTACCGGTGGAGTGTTGCCTCCAAGACTTTCATTTACATGACCAACAATTTAACCAATGTACCAATGGAGTGTTGTCTCCAAGACTTTCATTTACATGACCAACAATTTAACCCGTGTACCGGTGGAGTGTTGCCTCCAAGACTTTTATTTTTATATACGGCATAAGGTTGTACTCAAGTTACCAACCTCTACTTCTTTCATTTCAAACCCAAGCTCATATCATACTTTATTTATATCTCCAGGGTGTTTTCAAGTATCACAATACCCATCTCAACCCCATACAATTCATATAAGACTACATATTTTCCATTCATAATACTCATTCCCCAATGCCTTATAGTTTCATACCTTCTCAATACTATTTATAGGGGACAGATTGGGTTTATCACAAAATCCCTATGCTTCTTCCACAACACTCTCATTTCACTTAAAATACTATAAAACATATTTCGTCATATCAGTCTAAGGAATCATTTTCAATGATTATTATCATAAAGCCTCATTTTTCCAAACATATTTAGTTGTACATATGAAAATACTGACCACGTATAGTGTAAAACTTCCTTGTTATACTAACATCCTATTCATAGTCATATTCATCATATAATTCCAAAGTTCCAAAATCAAGCTTAATTGACACTAAGAAAATCACAAAGACATAATAGAACACCCATGTGCCTCAACAAAGTAGGAAAACCTACCTGTTCTTAGCCAATCATCAATAAAAGGCACTCCTCGAACTTGCTCGTTCAATCCCGTGTTCACTTCTTTGACCCTTCATTCATTACCCATGCATTGAAAACATCACATACATATCATGAGATTTATTTCCTATTAATTGTCATCCATTTCTAGTCTTTACATCATATTCTCAATACCTAAGTCTCACTAAGTCTCATGCGTCAATTACTGAAAGCCATTAGGGTCTATGTTAACCCAAATACATGATTACCCTTAAATATATAAGACCTTGGAATGGTTCAGGGGCTGGATGGCTTTGAAGAAAATAATAATAGTAACTCATAGTAATTTTGATTTAAAAATACCAAATTCCCAAATTAAAATAAGGTAAGAACCAAAGGCAAACTCCTATAGAACATGCCTAAGGAGACCATCTTTCCTCATCATAAATTGACTGAAATTCACTCCCATTGTCAAACCGATTTTTGAACTGAAAATCAGTCCCCCATTTGATACATAACCAGATATCAACAAATTCCAAGAGATAACATCTCTCTCAGTCATTTTGTCAAACACCTTCTTTGATTAATCATCAACTGATTTTATAAGTAACATAATAGGGCAAAACACCTTAAAACAGATTAGGTGGTGGCTGTAGATGGGCGGTCATTGCAGCCTATGTATTATCATTCTTCGGTTTTATAAATAAAACCATTGAATGCAAGGTGATGGGGTTTTGTATCTAAAATCCAAGATAAACAACTAAAGTGGTTTTTATTTCAGGTTTGTACAACATGTATGATTGAAGGGCTGCTGCAATACCCAACATATGTAATCAAAAGAATCGGGAGAAATACTTAACTTCAACCAGTCGAGAGAGATAAATTCAAGGAATCCAAAGAGGGCTTGCCGTAATCCTTTTCCTCTTTCCTTTTTTTTCCTTTCCTTCCTTGTTTTTCCTTCTTAGCTTTCACAGTGGGGGATGGGTTTCTCAGTGTAAGGACTATTGACTGTTGTGTGAAGAAAAGAAATGGAAGGAAGAACTGCCGTGGGAGGGAAAAGAACAGAGAGTGTCGTGAGCATGGAGTAGGGAAACTGCCATGAGCACATGGCAAGTGGGATTTGACTAAGTCTGTAGGGGATTTCTTCTATTCCCTATTTGCCCCTATATTATTTGAATTTGACATTTGAGTCCCTTCTACGCAGCGTGACACGTTACTGAAGCATTTTAATTAAATCTTATATATTTAATTCTAATTACGATACCCGACGATTATTTCATACATTAACTTCTTCAATAAAACTCCCACTCATTTTCACTAATTAATTGATTAATTCGTATTAATTTCAATTAATTATTAAATATCCATTATTTATTAATTCTAAAAATTCAAGGTTTTACAACCTCTGACCTAGAGTCTCGTATGCACCACCCCTTGGTGATGAACTTGAACGACCTTTCATGGTCGACGACTCGTCGGTATAAAACTTATGAGTTATGGACTGTGAACTCATAAGGGCTCTCGATAAAATAAACATCTTGGTATATCAAGACCGATCGAGAGTAACACAACCTACCCCTCGGCAAAGGGCGACATGTCGTTCTGGATAACAGGTTTCCAAAGTGGAAACTACTGTCAAGCTTGTATGTACACCAAAACAAGCCTCTCGTATGGCCCGACCTCTCGGTGCCATATCTGTCGACCCATCGGCGACATCGACATGTTGGCGGGGAAAAAATTATGCCATTGGGAGTGAATTTAGTGCGCAACAATCGGGTGGTTGAACGGTAATAAATATGAACACTGACCCATCGATGCCACCGACCGTCGGTACTGGATAATCTAAATGACCGTTAAGACTCTTCTATAAATATGAGTGTTGTGTGATCGTTTTACTATCTTCCTTGAGCTGAAAAGAGTTATACACTCTAAGGAACGATCAACACTCTTGTAGAAAAGATCATAAACAACCAATCTATTGATTGTGTTTGCAAGTGAGAAAGAGAGGATGAGAGAAAGATCATAAACAACCGATCTTCGGATTGAGTTTGCAAGTGAGAAAGTCATAACTAGGAAAGCTTTGGTTAAGCTAAGTTTCTTTGTCACCCAGAGATTGTGAGTGCATTACGACGACTACAAGGAGGAGCGTTGAACACAGCTTGGGTGAGATCTTTGAAAAACACACATCAGCGAGAATAGAGCTTTAAGGCAAGTACTTCTTGGTTTTAATTTTGTTTTTAAAACCTGTAATCCGAAAGTGAATTAAGGGGGATTTGCTCAGGAACCACTATAAAAGAAATCTAGAGCGTCGTCTCTTGCACAGTGGTGGGTGGAATTCCAATCCAATTGAGTGAGGAGGAATTCCTACTCTAATTGTGAGGGTGTAAGTCCCCACATACTGAATTTGGGGATAGCTCAAGGTTGAACGAGTCCTAACAGTGGATGTAGGTTGGCGAACCGAACCACTATACATCTTGCATCCTTGTGTTTGTGGTGTTAGAGCTATTTTCTCTTGTATTGATTGCATAATCACTTTTGATAGCACACACACACTTGATTGTTGTATCCGTTGTGCTTTAACTAATCAATCAAGTAAATTTAAAAAAGGACCAACGAATTTAGATTGACATATTAACACCCCCCCCCCCCCTCCCTCCCCCGTCCCCATCTAGGGTCAATCGTGTTGTTCTATCTCCCAAGGGAACTTTCAATTGGTATCAAAGCTAAGAGCTTGTTACAAGGATTTAACCATCCGAGTAGATCCAAGCTAGAACACCATGGGAGACAGTCACTCGATAACCAAACCTCCATACTTCGATGGAACAAATTATGCCTCGTGGAAGGTCAAAATGAGAAGTTTCTTTGTTTCCATTGACTCGTCGGTGTGGGGGATATTATAAAGATTGGATGGGTGGAACCCATGGAAGAAAAAATGATAGAAAATACTCAACCGTATCCAAGACACCCAAACCCTTTGCATCTTGGACCCCTTATGAGAAAGTTGCTCAGACAACAGATGGTAAATCCTTGAATGCATTAAATTGTGCAGTCTCAGACAGTGAATACAGGTGAATCATGACCTGTATTACTGCAAAATATGCATGGGAAGTTCATGAGAGAACCCATGAAGACACCTCAATGGTCAAGAGGTCCAAACTTCAGATCTCCAAAAACAGTTTGACACTATTAAGATAAGGGAGGATGAAGTCTTCATGTACTTTTATTCCAAAGTTAGCGACATTATAAATCAAATGTACACTTTAGGGGGAAGGAATATCCGAGGACAAGGTGTGCACAAAATTGTCCAGAATCTTGCAGAAAGATTCAAACCCAAGGTTGTGGCTATGGATGACAATAGAGATGTGTCCTTAATGAAAATTGATGATTTGGTTGGTTATTTGCAAACCAAGGAATTACACTTTGAACAACCAAAGGATAGATCTATTGCCTTGAAATCTTACTTAAAACAGAATTAGATAAAAGAAAAAATTTCGGAATATGAACTCTCAAGTGATGAAATGGCAATGTTTGCTAAAAAGTTTTATAAAAACTTTGTAAACAGAAATAACTTGAGACGAATGGGTAAGGGTGAAACAAGTAAAAGATACCCAAGAAAGCAAGAAGAAAATAGAGGGAAATGGAGAGAGAGAGGATGTCAAAGAACAGACTTGGTTCAATTGTGAGGGGAGAGGACACTACATGAATGAATGTCCCTCAGACAAAATACAGAAGGCTATGAATGTGGGTGTGACCCATGTTGAAACTTCTGAATTAAAAAGTGATTCAGATGATGAAACTCAACGAAAGGCTGATGTATCAAAAGGTCTCATAGCCTCGATCATATGTGATCTAGAAAATCCCACAATTGAAACAAATGATGAGAGTGAAGATGAACAAAATCTTCAAGCTTCCTACAGTGCCCTATTCCTTGAGAGTGGGAGGCTGGCTAAAAAACTCAATAAGGTTAAAAATGAAAACTTGAACCTCTCTAATCAAGTGGAAGAATTAAAAACTGAAAGATCTCTTCTAACCTCCAAGATGGAACTCTCTAATAATGAAAACACAAATCTAAAAAAAAATAATAGAACTCCTCTAGAAGAAATAAGTATACATTGCAAGGATGTTGAAAATTTGTGGCATCATAATAAAATTCTTGAAGAGAATGTTAAACACTCACTATCTTTGGAAGTAAAATAATAAAAACTTATAAAGAAAAATTCCAAGATAGGTTTACCCAATGAGATGAAAGGCTTAAAAGAATCCTATGTTCGGGTAGACAACATGGTGATAGGTCTGGTCCTGGTGTCTCGTCCACCAAAGTACGTATGAAACATGAGGTGTTCAGAAAAACAGGTATCTCTTGCCTTTTAACGGGTAAGTGCAATTTTGCCACAAGGATGGGCATTTCAAAAGAAATTGCTATCATTTGAAGAGATACTTAGAAGGGAAAGTTCAAAGACAAAATCCAGTAAAACATATGCTTAAGAGATATCCATCAACATCTAATCCTAAAAGAAATCAAATGAAGGTGGATACAAGGCAAGACTCTTTGATAAGACAGATGAATCATGTCTTGAAAGAGTTGATGGATTCTAAGTTTAGTCATCAAAGGTATGATCATAGGGGTGTGTATGCAACACCAAATGCGACAATCTTTGTACCTAGGAGATAGACCATTAATCATGTTTTGTTTTGGTTTAAGATTCACTTCCATATCTTAGACCACTACAAATGAACTCACAAGAGACCATGTGAGTTCACATAGTAGAGAAATGCTATGACATGAGGAGAGGAATTAGCTAACTACAAGTTTAGAATGTACTCTTCCTGGCTATAGTACATATTCTACTTGGAAAGTCATACATTCCATTCAAAGTAGTTGAAATGTATATATTTTTTAATGAAAATTTTTTATTTTGTGCATGATGTGATGAAATTGTGTTTGACATATCTGTGCATTAAAATAAATATACGTATACCGTGCTTAGAATAGGATCTCATCAAGATGCACAAATCAAGGAGGATTGCTCTACAATCTGAACGTCTCGGTATAGACGACATATCGGTAAATGGACTAGTAGGTGTGACAGACATGTCAGTACTGTGCTAAATCAACCACTGTTGTAAAAGGGAGAAAATTTCAAAAAGGTCAACCTGTCGATGGAACAGACATATCGGCAAGACAAAAAGTTTAAAATAAAAAGGGGTCACTTTCTGCGAGAGCGACAACACTTTCGAATTTGTTGTCTCCCCTCCCGCGAAGGTCTGTGGTCCTTTTTTCTCCTCTCATGTCCTAAGACCAGTCAATGGGACCTCTTGGAGTGATTTCCCACTGGAAAATCATAGGGTTTTCATTCCTCAAGTCTCTAGAAGTTTGAAAATCACCGTTTTTGTGACTTTCATAGATCTGGTAAGGGTCAGTCTCCATATCATCCTTCTTCGAACCAGTGTTTGAGGATCTCCTCTAAGAAGAACCATGCCTGGAAAGATGGCAGCTCAGTCACATCCCAAGACCTCTATACAACGTGGAGAATCCAATCAGTGGCACAAACGAACCAAAAGGGCAGCTTTTCGGTCTTGCCCTAGGTGAAGCTTTGAAAATCCTGTGTATGTTCTGGAAAAACAAGAAAACCAACCAGACGTGGGAGAAGATCCCATAGTTGACAAAGGTGTCATCCTCATAAAAAGACGAGAGGAAATGAGAGAAGAAGTAGATGAGAAGAATGGTCGTAGAACCAAAAATGGAGACCAGGTTGACAATGGGGAGGAAAGTGATGACTCTGAAGATTTTTTGAGAGATTCTGACGAAGAAGAAGAGTATGCGTGTCCTTCTCAAGATAATGTCAGTCTGGGCAGAAAAGTCTCCCTACTAGAAGGAGAATGACTATCTTGAAAATAGTCTAGAACGTATCAAGTTGATTGTCTGGGATTTAGTTGCTGCTACCTCCTTCTCTGACCGAGTTCCAGATACTCCATCTGCCACTTCTCCAGCACCTCCTCAAGATGGCTTTCCTTAGGATAGTTTTTCGTGATCTGTTTTATGAAAACCTATACTTTTGATATTTTGTCTAAGTATCCATAACGCCCCCTTATAAAAAAAACCATATTAACTCGATGCACATTTTGTTACCAATGCTATGATATAGTTTGATTTAGTGTGATGTGTGTGTATATGCCGTTTATCTCTTGTATAGGATAGACTAACATGCAGGTTTGAATGAGTTGGTTTTGTATTGGCATGTTAGGGAGATAAAGGTTTGGGCTGTGATGCTACACATATCCTTGGAGTATGGGGGAGAACAAAATATGTGTTGATAAGCTAATGTCACTGGTCATGACAGCTTATGGGGGAAGGAGAATGCAAGCTTGAAAGCTTGGAGAAAAATAATCTTAGGGGCAGCTAATAAAGTGGGGGAGGTAAAAACGAAAAGCTAAGAAAGATAACTTAGAGAATGCGAAAAGAACTCGAAGAAACTAGGGACATTAGCTTATCCCATGAAGAAATCAGCTGAAACTCAGCTTGAGCAAGGGCAAACAAACCTTGTTGCACTGAACCATGGGGAAGAACCATGAGTTAGAATAGATCTAAGTTAAGCACTACTACAAGAAGCATGGGGGAGTGCTTAATCTTAATGCATGCCTACTAGCCCTTTGTCAATTGAATGACAAAATGATGGAGAAAATAGTAGAAGCCAAAAGACAAAAACTAATTATGGGGAGAAATTGGTGTTTGGTGAAAGCCGATGTGCTTGGGCCTTTATAAACAGAGAACCATTAAGAGAAGAAGATGACGAAGCCAATGGACATAGGGTGAATGTCTCAAGAAGATTTGGGGAGAAAATCTTCTCAACACCGGACAGTGTTGATGGCTAGCAAATCATTGGTGTATAGGGGAGAGTGAAAACTAATCTTATTTAGTCCATGGATGTTTATGTTTTGGACTAAGCCCTCTAATGATTTTCCAGTAGTGCTTGTTTTTGTGCTTAAACAGGAAAAGTGAAAATGAAGAAAGCTGAGCAAGAATATAAAGACCATAGTCTTGTTATCCATTTGAGTATACATGTAATTGATGCATAGATTTGTATTCAAATGTGTTATAATAAAGGGTGGGCTTGTAATTGGATTAGCTTCTAGGTTTTGTCATGAATTTGACAAAGGGGAGATTGTTAATGCCCCGACATGGCCGAGTCCCTATTTGTCAATTTCATGACTAAGGTAGAAGCACTTGCCAAGAAGCCTGAAGACTCAAAATGATCAAGGAAGAAGATCATGCTCCACAAAGCTCAAAACTCATCGTCATGGCAATCACAAAAACATGTATATGGCTATAGATGACCTTAGGGGGAACCCACACCTAAGAGAAGACTATTCCTAGGCTTAGTTGCATATGTTGGTAATAAACATAACATGCTTAGAGAAGAATCTGAACAGTGAATTGGAAGTGAAGTTGGAAATATAAATTATGTGCATTATCAGCTCGACCAGTCTATCTCAACGACCCCTCGGTGGAGACAGGATCGACCCATCATGGTTAAGGACTGGTTGGCCAGATTGACAAAGGTTCTGGAACTTCGTACTGTCATTCTGGGTATGCCTCTGACCAAGAATCTCATATGCACCGACCCCTCAGTGATGAACTTGAACAGACCGCTCGTGGTCGACGACTCGTCATATAAAACTTATGAGTTATGGACTGTGAACTCATAAGGGCTCTTGATAAAATAGATTTCTCGGTATATCAAGACCGATTGAGAGTAACAGGACCGACCCCTCGGCAAAGGGTGACGTGTCATTCTGAGTAACAGGTTTCCAAAGTGGAAACTACTATCAAGCATGTCTTTGTACCAGAACGAGCCTCTCGTATGGACCGACCTCTCGGTGCCATATCTGTCGACCCATCGGCAACACTAACATGTCGGCCGAAAAGTAATTATGCCATTGGGAGTGCATTTAATGAGCAATGGTCGGATGATTGAACGGTAATAAATATGAATATCGACCCATCGGTGCCACCGACCTGTCAGTACTGGACAGTCTAAATGATCATTAAGACTCCTCTATAAATATGAGTGTTGTGTGATCGTTTTACTATCTTCCTTAGCTGAAAAGAGTTATACACTCTTGTGGGAAAGATCATAAACAACCAATCTATTGAATGTGTTTGCAGGTGAGAAAGAGATGAGAGAAAGATCATAAACACCAATCTTCGGATTGAGTGTGCAAGTGAGAAAGCCATAAACTAGGAAATCTTTGGTTAAGCCAAGTTTCTTTGTCACCCAGAGATTGTGATTGCATTACGACAACAACAAGGAGGAGCGTCGAACACAGCTTGGGTGAGATCTTTAAGAAGCACACATCAGCGAGAAAAGAGCTTTAAGGCAAGTACTTCTTGATTTTAATTTTGTTTTTAAAACTTATAACCCGAAATTGGATTAAGGGGGATTTGCTCTGGAACTACTATAAAAAACTCTAGAGCGTCGTCTTTGGCACAGTGGTGGGTGGAATTCCCAGCCATTTGAGTGAGGTGGAATTCCTACTCTAATTGTGAAGGTGTAAGTCCCCACATATTGAATTTGGGGATAGCTCAAGGTTGAGCGAGTCCTAACAGTGGATGTAGGTTGGCGAACCGAACCACTATACATCTTGCATCCTTGTGTTTGTGGTGTTAGAGCTATTTTCTTATGTTGATTGCATAATCACTTTTGATAGCACACACACTCGATTGTTGTATCTGTTGTGCTTTAACTAATCAATCAAGTAAATTTAAAAAGGACCAACGAATTTAGATTGACATATTCCTCCTCCTTCCTCCTCCTTCTCCTCCTCCTCGGTCAATCGTGTTGTTCTAGCTCCCAAAGGAACTTTCAGTATACGTACTGAGGTGAAGCACTGGACTATAAAAATGTTGCATGTGTATAACGTATTCACGTTCTCTGTGTAAACTGTAGATGTCGATTGGTAGGGGTATTTTTTTTTGAAAAGGAAAGAGCATGCATTTGAACTAGAACTATGTTAGGGTGTTGACCTCATAGAAAAAGTTGCATGATTTCTAAGTGTATAAATCGTTGGAGTGATAACATGTTTATGCGATAATATGCTTTATTATCTGTTTTTTTCTCTTCACTGGGCTGTTTGGCTCATATCCCTAAGTTGTAGGAAACTTTGCTGAGGAGGGGATGGATGAGCCTCGCTATAGTAGGGATCGAGACTATTTCATTTCCCGTTGAAGGGAATTTGATTATGTTTGTGCTCTATGTTAAAAACTCTTGTTGTCTAATAATTATTGTGCCCAGTTGAGACACACTAGATATGTAATAAAACCGCTATGGTTCTGATGTGCAATCCTGATGTGATGTATGTATGAATATTTTGTGTGTTCTTAGTGAGAGATATGGTACATGTTTGAGTCTACATGATAGAGCATGTGTGTCATTTTATGTTTAGATGTCCTTTGTATATTATAGAAAGGTAAACGTAGAAATCCTTAGGTATCTCCTATGTGATCAGTTAGGGGAAAAAAAAATCTCGCATGTTGGCCCTAGCGGGGCGGGGAGTGACACTTGGACCTGGATCCAAGTCTTTTTCCAAGTAAATACCGGTAATTGTATTGTTTGACTATGTCTATGGTTTTTAGATTAAGAACTTAATTTCGGTTACTCGATTATCTCTTTTAACTTTTGCTTCTGTGAAAGTTCTAATCGTTTTTAAAAATAAGAGAGACCTTAATCTAGATTCCATAGGAGTGATTGGATTCCTGGGAAACTTGTTTTCGATTCAAGTTTTGTTTAACAAATTTCCAATCAAAGCAAAATCATTTCACGAACCATGATTGGCTACACGAATTGCGAGTCGACGACGGATTTTATCAAGATCTGACCCTAGGCCTGCATCAAATATGTATATTATTTTATTCTTCTTTTTTGACTTGTAAATAAATTAGGATTTGCCATTGTAAATTTGAAAATTGGATCCACATGATAATTCAAATTTGAATCGGGCTTTAGAAATACTATAAATAGGAACCCTTGATGGCCGAGGTTGGCACACACCAAAAAGAGACCAATTGCACTACTTTGAGTCTAATCAAAGGGTCGAGACCCACGTCGGAGAAGAGCTCCATTTTTGTTTCACAAGTACCAAGTTGTGTCGATTCTATGGTTTTATGTTATGAATTTTAAGTTCTAATTTGAATCTCCAAGTTTATCATTGACTATTGGCATTCATAATCGCACTTGGGACTGCACGTTTTTATTTCTAATTCAAACGTACCAACCTAGAATTCTTGGACTTGCTCGCGTAGATGTACCTTCAGTAGTCTTTGGCAAGGAACCATTTAAACGTTATTTATCAGTTCCGATTTCCCCTAAACCATCAACCTTTACACTTTGGAAACACCATTTATCCTGTGTAAACGGAATGTTTGAAAAACCACCTCGATTCACGTCATCAGCCTTAACAATAAGTGCCACACTTTGAGTGGATTAGTCATCCTTTTTATTTCAATTTCTAACATCAACGGATCTCTTATTCAACAACAAGGACATAGGCTCACCACTAATGAACAGTGTTGCTTTAAGAACATTAGCTTTATTAGCTAACTGATTAGAGGGAACAAAGGGCCACACCTTCAAAACACATGTTCACAATGTCTTCTTTGGAAATTATAATCTGTAGCATGGCTGCCAAATATTTGAATCTAGCAAGGTTATCGTCAATTTTATGTGTTTTTTGAAACACATATTTACAAATCATCAAGGCTTACAAGGTGTGTGATGGCGTAGAATTGGTTGCAAACTACGTGTTGGAGCAACTCTCATGTAGAGATAGAGAAAGTAATTTGATAAACCAATAAAAAACAACTAATTACAAAGACATAGGGAGTTTGGGCAAAGACACAAAGTGCTTGCAGTGTTGACGCAACAAAATGAAGTGGACACACTTCAAATAATTTTATAAATTTGATAGGATTGTAAAAAGCATAAATGAGAAGATGCAAAAGGGATAAACTTTTCCTTGATGGATTTCTAAGTGAAAACTTGATTACAAACACCTCTTTATATATGCTTATTATAGTCATTAACTCAACTCAAGAAATAAACCAACACATCCCTTCATGAACCAACACAACCTTTCATTATCCTAGGTTCATGTTCTAGGAAAATACAAATCATCAAATCAAATGGGACTACTACACTACCCAAGGTAACATGCTTCTAGGAGTCACCTAGAAATACATCAAGGTACCTCCTAGGAATTACAAATTATTTGATTCCAATACTCCCTCTTAATTTGTAATTTTCATGTAACTCCGAAAATAGTTGAACTTTTCTGTTGGAATTGGTTTGGTGAAGATATTTGCAATCTGCTCGTCTGTTCTGTAAAATTCCAAAACTCAATCATGTTGCTTTCAACAAGTTCTCTGATAAAGTAATGTCAAAGTTTGATGTGTTTTGACCTGCTATGAAACACTAGAATTTTTGTCATAACAATTGCGAACATGTTGTCACAAAAAAATTGTTGTTGGTGACTCTTGCGTTTGATGTAAATCAACTAGGACCTTCCTCAGCCAAATTGCTTCATGTCGCACTTGTTGCTGAAACATACTTTGCTTCTACAGATGACAATGCTATTGTGCTTTGCTTCTTTGAAGACCACATAATGATTTTTGTGCCAAGATAGAACGTACCCAGAAGTACTTTTCCTGTCATCAATTGATCCAAACCAATCACTGTCGGTATAGCCAATTAGTCTATCATCATCTTTATTCACATACATAAAGCCCAAAATTCTTGGTGCCTTTGATGTACCTGAGAATTCTTTTTGCTGCTGCATAATGAAGCTTGCTAGGATCATTCATAAATCTGGAAATCACACTTACAGAATAAACATTATCAGGCCTTGTATTTGTGAGATAAATAAGTGAGCCAACAAGGCTTGGATAAAGTGAAACATCCACTTTTTCAGCACCATCATTCATTGAGAATTTTTCATTCACCGTCGTGGGTGTTACAACTGGCTTGCAATTAGCCGTGGAAAACTTCTTCAAAAGATCTTCTGCATATTTCTCTTGACAAAGAAAAATACCGTCTTGAGATTGTTTAACTTGAATCCCAAGAAAGTATCTCATAAGGCCAAATCTGTCATTTCATATTCTTTCATCATTGCTTTTTTGAAATCTTCAGCCATGTTTGATTTTGTGCTTGAATAAATCAAGTCATCAACATACAAACAAATAATGAGAAAATCATGAACACCTTCTTTTTTGACATAAAGTGATGCCCACTTGGGCTTCTCATAAAACCATTATTTTAAAAATACCAATCAATCTTGGTATTCCAAGCACATGGTGCTTGTTTTAGCCCATATAATGTTTTGCGAAGCAGATAGACTTTGTCTTCTTTTCCTTTCATAACATACCCTTGAGGTTGTTCAACATAAACCTCTTCTTCGAGCTCTCCATTCAAGAAAATAGATTTCACATCCAACTGATGAACTTTCATCTTCAATTGTGTTGCAATAGCTAATATTACTCGAATTGTCTCCATCCTAGCAACTGGAGCAAATGTTTAATTGTAGTCTATTCCGGGCTTTTGAGAATACCCCTTTGCAACTAAACGGGCTTTGTGCTTTTGGATTAAGCCATCTTCATTAAATTTGGTTTTATAAATCCATTTCAGCCCAATAACATCTCTAACACCCCAAATTTTCATCATTTATAATATATTGGATTTGGTTTATTTTGAATTACAAATTGATTGAATTTTAAATTAATGGATGAAATGGACCTTAGATGGGTAAGGAGTTGGGTCAATAACCCAATTAAGATCCAATTGATCATGGATAGAATTTGGTTTAAAAGTAATTGGATAAATATAATTAAATGGGTCAATTCCCCAATTGGGAGCCAATGGGTCATAGATGAGCTAATTCTAAGGTAAATGGGTAAGGTTAATTTAATTGGGTCAACGATCCAATTAGGATCCAATGCACTAAATCCACCTCATCAAGTGAGGTGGCATATATGTGATGTGGCATTGCCATGTGGCATGCATGGAAGCCAACTAAGACAAAGTGCCACATCATCAAGTGACATGGTCAACGTGGGACCTAAATACAATGTGGTGCATGGTCGGTTAAGCCATGGTTGACTTGGTCAACCATGGGTGAGTCCAAAGGAATAGAGTTAATGCTAAGTGTTGTTGAGTTGAGTTATTTCGACTTAGAGATTAAATTACGTGAGTTAAGTGAGTCCAAATGAATGAGTTCAATTGAGTAAATAAGGTTTGAGTTGGAGATAAGTTAAGATGGAAGTTGAGGAGACTTCTTAATGAGTTAAGTGGGAGATGGAGGGTTTCCATCTCAATGGAAGAAACCCAAGGTGGACTCGATGGAAGACCAAGGGCCTCCTTGGTTAAACCAAGGGACTTCTTGGTTGGGCCAAACTTAAATGGGAAGATGAAAGGTTTTGAGCTGTTACTTAAAAGACACAACCCAAGGGGCACACCCCACCCCTTGGCCGATCACTCTCCTATTGCACAAGAACTCTTCTCTATCTCTCTACACCACTTACACCATTTTACTTGGAGAATTGCTGAAGAAACAAGGAAGGAGAAGGATTAAGGAGGAAAGACAGAACAAAAGAAAGGAGAAGACGGGAAAAGGTATGTTTTAAGTTGGAAAACAATCTGGGTTAAGATTAGGGGAAACCATGGTTTTGGCCATGGTATGGCTGAACCCATGAGTTCACTATTTGGTTGGAATAGAGAGTTGAGTGGTATTAAGACCCTTGAATTAGATATCCATTCAAGGTATGGATATATGTTGAAAACCAACAACCAAAGAATGGAATTTAGAATCATGTTTCCATGGCACAAGATTGAAAGGATAAATGTAAAGGACTCTAGCTTTGGCTAGAGGGTAGAGTAAAACCAACTAAGAGTTGCATGGATGGTGTTCAATATGTTCTAAATTAATAAGGAATGGATTCCATGAGGAAAGGTCTAGCCAAGGAATCAAACAAAAGAGACTGACAAACAGTCAATCGACTGAATCTAGGATTCAGTTGACTGAACTGGTGTTGGTTGAAGACAAAAAACCATTTCTGGGAGTTTCAGCCGGATTCAGTCGACTGAACATAGACATAACAAATAAAAAAAAGAATCTGGCGTGTTTCAGCCGACTGAATGATTACTTATCAAACACGGAAACCGTTGGTTTAGGATTCAGTCGACTGAATCTATACTGGCTGAACACACAGTCAATCTGATCCAAAGTCAGCCAACTGAATCTGTGATTCAGTCGACTGAAAGTGGAGTGACCGAGAATGCAGAGGGTTTGACTTAGAGTCAGCCGACTGAATCTATGATTCAGTCGACTGAAAGGTAATGAGTCAAGGAATAAACAGTACTGAGTTGGACTTCAGCAGACTGAATGTGTATTTCAGTCGACTAAAAGTCTGTGGTAAGGCAGAACATTGTATCTGGATATGATTCAGTCGACTGAATTGAAAAGTTGACTTTATATGATGTTTCCAGAAACTTCAGTCTATCTGGAAGGATGTAAGGGATGGTTTAATTTAAATGGATAATTAAATTGATATAAGTATGTGATTAAATTCATTAAGGTAAAGAGATTTCGCAAAAGGGTTAGCGATTTGTTGTGACGTGATCGTCGTATGGAATCTTCGCAAACAACAAAGATAGTATACTGGAATTTGGTAGGATTCCTACCTTATTGAAATACATGTGGATCTTATATATATTTGTGTTACTGATTTTGTATTTCCCAACATGATGACTTACTTTGATTTATGAAATGTATATGATTATGAACTGTTTTCAATGGTAACATGTGATTTGAAATAAAAAGGCATCATGGCATTCATGATCTCATGCATGGCATGGGAGGGAGTACATGGACAGCAAGCCAAGTTATGAGCTGTTCGGACATGACTTGGGGCTTGAAAACTAACTTGGAAGAAGTTATGTGAACCATTGATATTTTGGCCTTGTCCGGGATTGCTAGATAAGGGTACGGCGTAATTTGGGCCAAAGAGCTCCGGGGTAACCAGTCCAAAAACCCTGCGCAGTGGGAGGAGTCCACGCTCCAACGGCAATTCTGATTAACATACGTGGGGAGGTATAACAGTGACCTGGTGGTGTCGTCACAAAACACTGCAGACGTAAATGGCCAAGGGAACACCTTGATATGGCTTTATTTTATCAAGGAAACTATTGATATGATGTGTATGGTGTCGGATATGGAGATTGGGTGAGGGATCATTCGCATATGGCACCCATGACATGACACATACATTAGCATGATTTGGATATGATTATCATGCGAAGTTTTTGGTACTATGATATGTTTACAGTTTTGATATGATGTACTTATTCTGATTTTTATATTGATCCTATGTGTACATAACCCTATTTCGAATTCCTACTGAGCGCGTTGACTAGCGCCCTGCTTCTACCCTTTAGATGGTGGAACAGGAAATGGAAAGGACATGTGACGTGAAGGAAGCCAATCTTAGGAGCTTTGGCTGTTTATATTTATTTTACTTAATTGATTTTGGAACAATGTACTGAGCTAATTGGCATGTTGGGATTGTAATAACTTAGTTTATTTTGCTATGGTTTGATGATATATTTGGATATTTAAACTTCAGTAAATTTTATGTGATTGACTTCCTTGCTTAATATTGATGTCATGTTCATGGATGAAATCTCATCCATATGTTTATTCCACATTTATATGTAAGCGTGTGAACTGTTTTAGTGGACTTAGTCCACGCACACATATTGGTGGCCAGTTAAGGGTCGAGTTTTGAAAACTCGGACTTAGCTCGCGTCGTGACGTTCCTGCTCTCTCTCACTCTTTATTTATTTTAAAAAATATATATACTCTGATTTTCGACGAGTGAAAAAGGCGGGGCGTCACAGTTGGTATCAGAGCGAAACTGGAAATGTTGAACCTTTCAAAGTAAGATTAATACGGTATCATGTCTCACGGACAAGATAAGAATCTCAACTGACCGACTCTATGGAGTCTGCTGTACGGGGGCCAGATTAATTTACTTTGTTGAGAATCAAACTCTAAGCATTCAATCTGAGAACAACACTTGATGAGAAGAATAACAGCAAGGGAAGGATAGTCACTATAAGTATGGATTTATCAAACATAGCAAAGTAGCACATATTTCCCCAAAACAAGAAACATTAGGATTTCCCCAAAATGAGAAACAATATGTGATACATAAGAAAATTCCCCAAAACAAGAAATACAAGATACTGATTTGGTAATTTCCCCAAGTTATGTAGACATAAAACTTTATGAGAAAACTAAGTCAAGCAATGTTTCAATGACTTAGGAAAATGCCTCCGAAAAGAAGAAATACCCGACAAAATCCACATCAGGAGGAAGAGGTACAACATCCACACCAGGAATAGGGACAAAACAGTGTAAACATTCCTTACGTACCTCCTGAGCTGCAGAGCCTGGTACAGGTAATAGTCACTTCCGTTCTACAGCAACATCAAAACGGTAATGGAGGCGCAACCTCTAATGAATCACAGGACCGAAATATGATCAGGGATTTCCAACAGCAATGTCCCCCTTATTTCAAAGAGAAAGAGGGACCCGCAGAAGCAAAAAACTGGGTTGAGAACATTACGAAAATCTTGAAGCTGCTCAAGATCACAGGAAACGAGGACAGGGTACTGCTGGCTACCTCACAATTGGTGGATGATGCCGGAAAATGGTGGAAAGTTATAGAACGTCAGCAAGCACAGATTCCAGCGGGGGAAAAGACCGAGATGACATGGGACCAGTTCGTTAGAATGTTTCTGGATCATTATTTTCCAGAGAAGGAAAAGGAGCGCAAGACACAAGCGTTCATATCTCTGGTCCAGGGCACCATGACGGTTGCGGACTATTATCAGGAGTTTCTTCGTCTATCATGTTATTCTTTGTACATGGTAGACACAGAATACAAGAAGGCTCGGAAGTTTGAACGAGACCTGCGACCTAGCTTAAGAGCCAAGGTCACAATATTCAAATCAGCTACTTTGGCGGAAGTAGTTAGTCGAGCTAGTATAGCTGAGCAAGAGCTGATGGAAACAGTCAAGTTTGTGGATAATCGTCGAAGGTCAAAGCGGGGGGAATGCTTTCCGCCCGAACAAGAGATTCAGACCCAACTTTGGGAGACCCTCACCTTCTACTGGGTCCACTGGAGGTTTTCGTCCCAATCAGCCCTCCACATCAGGACCCATCTCTCAGATTCCTCAAGGTGTTAGCACCTGTTTCCAGTGTGGCTAGCAGGGCCATTTCAAGAGGGAGTGTCCACAAATCAATAGACCTCCTCACTCCAGGGGTTCTTTCCGTCCTCCAACTCAACTAGCTCAGTCTCAAGCATCCAGAGCATATAACCAGACAGGACGGGCACCTATTCCGATATGATCTGGACGACTGTATACTTTGGCTCCTCCTCCAAAGATGGTGGATCACTCGATGATTCAAGGTATGGCAGTAGTTGGTAGTTCCTATGCTTTTACATTATTTGATTCAGGAGCATCGCACTCCCTTGTATCTGCTGCCTTCATATCTGCTACTGGCACCTTAGTAAAACAATTGTCCACCGCACTTACTATTGTATCCCCTATTGGAGACACATCACTGGGTCTGATCTGCACTTCGGTAGACACTGAACTAGCTGGGTTCAGATTTAAGTTCAACTATCTGGTACTCGAGATGGCAGAGTACGACATCATATTTGCCATGGATTAGTTGGCTAACTTCCAAGCCAGCATTGACTGCCATCTCCGCGGGGTGATATTTTGGTCACCCGAGGGAAAACAATATGTGGTACATGCCGACAGACAGAGCATTACATGACCAAGAGATTGCACGAAGAAATGAACCGTTTAGTACTGAACAGCATCAGACTAGACAAGGCGCCAAAGGCTGAATTACCTGCTGTAGTGAAAGAGTACGCAGAGGTATTCTCGACAAAACTCCCTGGTTTGCCTCCAAAGAGGGAGATTGATTTTGAGATCAAGTTGTATCCTGGCACTGCTCCAGTATCATTGCCGCATTACCGGATGGCCCCAGCAGAGATGTCTAAGCTGAAGAAACAAATTGATGAGTTACTTAGACTGGGATGCATCCAAAATAGCACTTCATCTTGGGGAGCACTAGTACTGTTTGTAAAGAATAAGGATGGTACCCTTCGGATGTGATGTGTGTGGATTACAGGAAATTGACCCAGCTGACAGTCAGAAACAATTACCCTCCACCCAGAATTGATGATCTATTCTATCAACTCAGAGGTTCTAGTCATTTCTCCAAGGACATGGGACGTGAAGGAAGCCAAGCTTAGGAGCTTGGGCAGTTCATGTTTATATTTTACTTAATTGATTTTGGAACAATGTATTGAGATAATTGGCATTTTGGGATTGTAATAACTTAGTTTATTTTGCTATAGTTTGATGATATATTTGGATATTTAAACTTCAGTAAATTTTATGTAATTGACTTCCTTGCTTTATATTGATGTCATGTTTATGGATGAAATCTCATCCATATGTTTATTCCACATTTATCTGTAAGCGAGTAAACTATTTTAGTGGACTTGGTTTACGCACACGTATTGGTGGCCAGTTAAGGGTCTGGTTTTGGAAACTCGGACTTAGCTCGCGTCGTGACGTTCCAGCTCTCTCTCACTCTTTATTTATTTTTTAAAAAAAAAATACTCTGATTTTCGGCCAGGGAAAAAGGGCGGGGCGTCACAACATCTTTCTCATGGGGCCGATCAACAAGATCTCATGTGTTGTTTTTTATGATGACATTCATTTCTTTATTCATTGCTCCAATCCATTTTTCATCTTTTGAAGCCTCTTCAAATTTCTCAAGCTCATAAGCAATAAAAGCAACATCATCACATGAATCATAAATATATTGCAATGATCGTATCTTTCTTGGTGGACTTGATTCTGAAGAGCTTGGACTACTTCTTGAACCTTGTGGACTTGATGGTGGAGTGCTTGACTCTTTACATCTTACATCTTCTTCAAGAATTTGTGGTGATTCATTGTTATTACCATTGTCCCAGTCCCAAGCTTTCAACTCAACAAAAATCACATCTCTTGAAAGAACTAAATCATTGGTCTTTTGATTAAGCAACTTGTAACCTTTGGATTCTGCACTATATCCAATTAAAATATACTTTTCTCCTTTTTCATCAAACTTTTCTCTATGTTGTGATGGGATATGGCCATATGCAATGCATCCAAAAACTTTTAAAGACTTTACCTCGGGCTTTTGATTGTACCATGCTTCAAATGGAATCTTGTTCAATATTGCTTTTGTTCGAGCTTTATTGAGAATGTAGACGCCAGTGCTAACAGCTTCAACCCAAAAATTATTTGGAAGACCTTTTCCTTTGAGTATGCTTCGTGCCATCTCCACAATTGTTCGATTCTTCCGTTCTGGAACACCATTTTGTTGTAGAGTATACCTTACGGTTAACTCCCTTTTGATTCCGTTCTCCTTACAAAAATTTTGGAATTCTGTAGAAGTGAATCTGCCTCCACGATCTGTTCTGAACACTTTCAATTGATGGCTACTTTGTTTTTCTACAAAAGCTTTGAATTGTACAAATACAGAGAATGCTTCTGAGTTTTGTTCAAGAAAATACACCCACAGCATTTTGCTAAAGTCATCAACAAATAAGAGAAAATATTTTTTCTTATTGAATGATGATGTTCGAGTTGATCCACATATGTTGGCATGAACCAATTCGAGTGGCCTTTTAGCTCTCACATGTTGTCTTTGCAAATGGAAGTCTATGAAACTTCCCATAGATACACCCTTCACATACTTTGTTTTTGTCTTCAAGAAAAGGAAGGCCATTCACCATTTTTGTCTTTTTGAGAAGTTGGAGTGATCTATGATTCAAATGACCATACCTTAGGTGCCATAGCACAGTTTCATCAATATCACAAACTTTCAAAGCACAATAGTCATTTGGTGGCATAATTAGAGGAAAGACATTGTTTGATGACATTTTCACCGTAGCGACCAACTGTCTATTTCTTTTGTCTAAAATTGTGCATGCATCTTCATCAAAATTCACAATATAGCCCTTTTGAATAAGTTTCCCAACACTTAGCAAATTTTGAGCAAATCTAGGGACATAAAGAACTGTAACACCCCAATTTTTCAATGAAATGGAAAATTACGAGAATGCCCCTAGGTTATTAAATTAATTATTTTGTGATGTCAAAATAGGAAATGGTGGGGCCCATTGCTCAAGTTAAGGTCATATGAGCTCATTATAAATATCAAATTTGATGGGATGGGTAATGAACATCAATTGGGTCGAAAATGGCTAAATGGGGCAAATGGCTCAATTGGACCCAATGGGTCAAAATGGATGATTTGACCATTGTGTAAGCTCAAATTAAATGGGGTCAAGCTGAACTGATTGGGAATCAGGTATAGCAAAAATAGGTAGGTTTGAAACACGAGTGAAAACCAATTAGAAATGGCAAAATCAGCCCATGAATGGGTCATGTTGTCAAAACGGGTCAAGGAGCTAAAGGGGGACCCAACGGGTCGGGTTGACTAGTTTGACCACGGATGACCGTGTGGGCCCTCAATTGAACTCAAGTGTGAGTTAATTCAGCTTGAGTTGGACTGATTTGGAATAAGTTTGATTTAAGAAATGAGTTGACTCAAACTTGGTGCATTAAAGATGAGGAGTTGGATGAGTTGGTTTAGAATAAAAATATCATGAGTTAAGTGAGTCAAGAGGAGGTAGAAAGGAGTTGTAATCTCAATCAACACCTGATCAAACTCATCACAGCCGTTGAGTGTGAAGGGGTGCTTTGGCAAAGCCAAAAGACACCAAGGTTGGGCGGCACCTATTCATGAAGAGTTGCATTGGTTCATTTCCAAAGAGATGCAATGTTTGGCACCAAGGGGTGTCTTGTTAACACCCTTTACCCCATCATTTTTAACAAAATTAATTGAGGGAATATGAATGGGAGTTGGGGGGCTGAAACTATAAAAGAAAAACCTTACCATACATGGCCGTTTTTCATACAAAGAAATCCAAAAATTCCCATCTCTCTCTCCCTCTCTCCAATTCGTTTTCTTGGCTGAACATCAGAGGTTTTTGGTACCAGTTAGTCAAGTATAAACCAACAATGAATTAAGGAAAGAAAGAAGAAATAAAAGGGAGAAACCAAGGATCAAAGGCAAGAAGGAAGTTTGGAAATTTGGTAAGTATCTATGTGTTATTTTGGTTTAATAACATGAAACGAGTGGAGTATGTATTGGGCCATGGTCATGGCCGAATACACCAATGTTTAACCCTGATTAATGGAGGATTTAAAATGGTAAAAATAACCATTGGGTTCGGCCACCAGGGAGGGCCGAACCCCATGTAAAAGAATGGTTGCTTTTCATGTTTTGAAACATGGAAACCATGGAGTTTTGGTGGACTGTTTTGGGTTTTTACTTAAGATTCAAATGCATGTTTTAGAAAGGTTTAAAACATGGATCTGAATGATGAACGGCTGAATGTATCATGAGTCTAAGACCTTGGTATCAAATGATGAAAGGGTTAAGATGGCCGAACCCCATGAATTGATGTTGGAATTTTGATGGTTTTTGTAAGTTAAAACCATGAAAATGTTTTACTGTTTTGGATGATTAGATTAGACATAAGATGACATGTTTAAGAGGTTCAAACCAAAGGCTATAGGGTTCAGCCAATGAGCATGGCCGAACCCCATGAGATGGTGTGATAATTTTATGGGTAATGGCGATGGTTTTGAGAGAAAAAAACCATACATTACCATGGGGTTTTTAGGTGATTTACATGAAGATTGTTTACTGATTTTGGTTGGCCAATATATGGCTGAACCATGGTAATGTTATGGTTAAATTACTGATTTAAATCAGGGGTAAATCATGGACTAGTTGAACCAAGAGAACCATTGGGTTCGGCCATGTGTATGGCCGAACCCCGTGTACTGTTTTCGGATGGCATGTTTGGATTGAATCCTATTGGAAACTATGATTTGTTTCATGCTTTTGATCTAAGAATTACCTAGGTTGAGTTATGGATTTAATACTAAGTTGATCAACCATGATATAAGATGGAAAGTGGAGACAAAAACCAGATTGGTGAGGTTCGGCCATGTGTATGGCCGAACCCCACTAAGGGTCAATGGTGGTCTTAATGTGTAAATAATTATGTGGACAAAGATGTATGTATGTATGATGAAAGGATTGACCAAAGGAATTGATTTGTGGGCCAAAATCCAAGTGGTATGGTTCGGCCATGGTGTATGGCCGAACCCTACCAAGATATGTTTGTAATAAGTAATGTCTAATGAGGATTAAATAAAGGAGAGATCAAATTAAAGGTGGGTGATGTTCGGCAATGGGCATGGCCGAGCCCCACAAGATGGTATATGAGACCTAAACTTGATTAGGAGTCAAGTAGATTAAGTATTGATTTGCTGTTACGTAACAAGGTAATGGAACGTGAACGGCGGGCGATTCGTGACCAGGTGAACTCAAAAAGGAACGGACACTTAAGCAAAGTTTCAGTAGGTTTCCTACCTACTTGTAACCACAGTTTTTACCCAGTTTTCTTATGAGACTCTTGTTTTATCTTATGTGTTTCAAATGATATATTATGCATTATCAAATGGCATACGACATTGGCATCTCATGCATAAACATGGGATGATGAATGAGGAACTACAGTGTTGCAATTTATGGGTTATGTCTTCCTTCGGCGGTGCAAGTCACGCCAGGAAGAGTAACATGATGATCATAGTCACAATGGTCTCCTTAGGCGATGAGAGTCCCGCCAGGAAGACTCATACGTGATATGAATCAGTCAGTGATGAAGAGATGAAAGTGTATTGTAATTTACCTTGTCGGTGCAAGGCACGTCAAGTGATGGCTATGAATGTACATGATGGGGGATGCTCATTGCATGTGCATACATCATAGTATTGTTTTACCTGTTTTTGATGATCATGTAATATGATATATATATATATAATATATATATATATAATATATATATATGTTTTATGCTAACATGTGGTAGCCCTGATTCGGGAACCTACTGGGCGCGTTGATCTAACGCCCTAATTCTATCCTTAGAGGAGAATGCAGGTACAAGTAAAGGGAAAGGAAAGGTCATTGATCAAGAGGGGAGCTAAGCTAAGCCTAAGCGCTTGAATGCTGGAATGAATTTATAATTGTTGTTATTCGACACTTTATTATGGACATGTAATAAAGTAGTTACTTGCTATGGTTTGCTTAGGATATTAACAATAGACGGATGATTTATGTAATTAATGTTTAAGACTGTACTTGCTATCTAGTCTTTCTATTCCGCAGTTAATCTAGATTTTTTTTTCCGCATGTTGATGTTAGTTCCATGTGTGATTCATTATCATGGTCTAGTCCATGTACACATGGATGGCCAGTTAAGGTTCAGACTTGGTTAGTCTGAACTTAATTCGCGTCGTGACGCCGCCCGCTTTTTTCTGAGATTTTATTATAATTTAAAAAAAATTAGACTCTTAATTTCTCAGAAAGAGCGGGGCATTACAAGAACATCATGAATCAGTTTTTTATTTTCACAGAAATTACTCATTTTCCTTCAACATTTTGCAACTTTCCATCTCCAAGTTTGACTTCAGAAAATACTTTCTCATCCAAGCTCACAAAACAATTTCTATTTCTAGTCATATGGTTACTACAACCACTATCAAAGTACCAAATGTCACGAGATTGTTGTTGTGAATTTTAACAAGAATAAAATAGTTGGTCCGGAGAATCATTTTTCTCTATGTAATGTGCTTCATTCTTTTGTCGAAACCAACAATCTTTTTCCTTGTGATTTAATATCTTGCATCTAGTGCATCTGAATTTACAATTCTCACTTGCATGGCCAAACTTTTTGCAAACATTGCATTGGAGATTGGGAGTAGAATTTCTTTCATACCTTTGGTTATTAAAAACATTTCCTCTTCCACGTCAACGGTTGGAGCTTCCTCCACGTCTGAAATTTTTCTTTTCTAGACATAAGCCCCTACTTTGAGTTTCTCTTCCGGACTCTTCATCTTTTCTGTCTTTCACTTGCATCTTAGATTGAAATGCTTGCTCAATTGATTGTTCTGCAAATCTGCTCATTATTTTTTCATGTGCTTCAAGAGAACCCATTAGTTCATGCAATGATAGTTGAGAAAAATCTTTGAATTATTCGATAGCGGCAACAACATGTTCAAATTTCACCGGCAAGCTTCTCAAAACTTTTTCAACAATTTTCTTGTCTTCAATAGTATCTCCAAAGCTTCTAATTTGATTTATAATGCCGGAAACTCTTGAGAAAAAGACTTGAATTGATTCACTTTCTTTCATGAGCAAATTGTCAAATTCTCTCTATAAAGTTTGGAGTTTTATGGAGATGATTTTCTTTGAACCTTGGAATTCATTCTTCAAAATATCCCAGGCATCTTTTGACTTTTTGGAGGTTAAAATTCTTGGAAAAATAGATTTGCTTACCCCTTGTTGGATGAAGAGAAGTGTATTGGCAACTTTCCTTCTTTTTTCCTTGTAATCCTTTTTGCTTGAGTCCATGTCGAACTAGTCGTCAGTGATTCCAGTGGTTCATCATAGCCATCTTCAACTAGCTCCCAAAGATCTTGAGAGATGAAAAGAGTCTTCATTTGTAGGCTCCAAAAATCATAGCTTTCTCCATCAAAGATTGGAACTAGATTTTGTGCATAGTTGAAAGTACTTGTACTTTGATTGTTGGCCATGGAATAGAGATAAATGTGCAAGGCTCTTGATGCCAAATTTGTTGGCGCAGCGGAATGAAGTGGACACACTTCAAATAATTTTATAAATTTGATAGGATTGTACAAAGCATAAAGGAGAAGATGCGAAAGGAGTAAACTTTTCCTTGATGAATTTCTGAGTGAAAACTTGATTACAAACACCTCTTTATATATGCTTATAGCCACTAACTCAACTCAAGAAATGAACCAATACATCCCTTCATGAACCAACACAACTTTTTATATTATCCTAGGTTCATGTTTTAGGAAAATACAAATCATCAAATCAAATGGGACTAATATACTACCCAAGGTAACATGCTTCTAAGAGTCACCTAGAAATACATCAAGGTGCCTCCTAGAAATTACATATTATTTGATTCCAATATGCAGATGATATGGGTAAGTAACGATTGAGCAGAGCATTAATCAAATCCTTGAGGTTACCAGGTGAATGTGGTTGTGGGAATAGGAAGGAACAACATATTGGTGCACGCAATAAGGTTGTAACGGTAAGAAATTTTGATCACCGATTGATGATGGTTGATATTTCACACATTTCTCTATGCCTCCATACATAAAATAGAATTTAGATTTGAATTCTATAATCCAAATCAAGTATTCTAATAATAGAAACCGTAAAGACCAATAACTCTCAATTCTCTTTATTAATCTCAGAATTAAAAAAAAAAGATGACATTAATTTCATTGGGATAATTTTGACTGAATTCAAAACTCACCCAAGAAATAAGGTGTTTAATCAAAAGAAAAACGAATGTAAAATTGTTCTTCCGAATGCAATGATCTAAACAATTAATTGAGATCGAAAATTAAATACAATTTAAACAATCATACGCAAACATAGAACTTAAATTGACATTCATTGAACCTTCATTTAATGTCTAATTCGAATTGATATTCTCTTTCCAATTTAATTGGGGAAGAGAATTCATTTAACTAATTAGATTAGAGCAAGACATGAACATTCAATTCATCAATCAAAAATCAAAACCAACTGTTAAATAAAATTTAATTCAACACATACAAATTATAATTAAGAATCCAAAACAGGGATACTCTAAACAAAAGTTAAAAGTTTTAAATAACAAATCAACTGATCTGGTGTACCTACCGTGCTTGGCCTAAGGCTCATTTTATAGAACTTATTTCATAATAAAAACATTAAAAAAAGTATCAAATCATTGAATGGATTTAATTTTTCTCTCAATTTCCCCTTTTCACTTTCCTTTTCTCTCTCCATTTTCGGCCTTCTTTCTTGCCCACATTGCACAGCCTGGCAACTCGTAGCTACTTCCTTATCTTTTCTTTCCTTTATTTTCTTATTTTTTTCTCACTGTCGAAGAAACAATCTCTGTTTCCTGCTGCTTGTTTCCTTCCTCCTCTTGCCTCCTTTATTCTCGGGATCCCTGGCAGTGCCAATTCTCTCTCATCCATTCTCTATTCTTTTGTTCTTCTGGCCTTCGCTTGTTGTAGCTGGGTTTGCGGTACCGGTTCTCTCTCTTCTTTTCTTATCCTTCAATGCTTCCTCGCTCGACTGTACAGCACTGAAAACACAAACAACGTTGTTCTTGTCTACTGATCTTGTTGCTGATTTAAACATGATTAGGAACGGCCAAATCCACCTAATAACGTCCATAATTTCTTGCTAAAACAGTATCCAAAATCGTTGTAGTAGGCTCGTTTGGATAATTTTCCCAATTTGGAATGGATTTTGTCCATGTAGCCCGTTCTGGTGGGTCCACGTGGATGCTGATGAGGGATTTGAAGTGGCCCTCTTAAGGCAACAACGGGTTTGACTTATATGCATTTACAACCTCTTGAGATCTTTTCGAGGCGTGAGAACCCTTGTCTCTAACTTTTCCCTTGTGTTATTGTCAGAATACGCATCTAATCCTTTCTTTATATGTATTTTTATTATATATTTTATATTGTTTGGATTCAGCACGAGTGTACTTAATTTCTAGATTATTGACACATACTTTATTTTTAAGAATATATTGGTAGAAGTTTCAATATTTTTAATTCCACTTTTAAGCCCTAAATTCTATTAATTTAGGGTTGACATCTGCAATTAAATTTGATATATTTTTTGGGGAGCAATTTAGACACATGCAAAATCTTTCTACATACACGGGTTTTTCATTTTTTAGTAGAAATTACCGTATTACCCTTCTGCTTCAGCGTGATCCGGACGTGAGATATACCATCGGATTGTTCGGACGATTATTCCATTCGCCCGGATAGTTTGCATATGCTACAGTAATACTGTATTATTTAAATAATAAAATTTCCTTTAAAACTTTAAAGTTATTTTTTAAACAGTGTGTATTTCCAAAATTTCTCAAATTCAGACTAATTACGATAACTTGATAAAAATACTTTAAAACTTAAATATTTTTTGACACTCCCAAATGTATTTTCAGCACAGCCGAGGGATACCATTATTTGTAAAACACTGTGTTTTTAAGCATCTGAGAGTGTTAAAAGATCTTGAAGCGTTAAAGTATTTTTATCATGTTATCGTAATTAGTCTGAATATTTAATATAAGAAATTTTAGAAATACACAGTGGTTAGAAAATAACTTTAAAATTTTAAAGGAGATTTTATTATTTAAATAATGTAGGATTACTGTAGCATATGCAAAACGTCCGGATGAATGGATTTAGGCATCAATAATCGTTCGAACGATCCGATGGTCCGAACGATGAAAAAATGTTCTTATCTTACGTCTGGACTACGCTGACGCGGAAGGGCAGCACAGTAATTTCCACCAAAAATCGCAAATCCCGTGTCTGCAGAAAGAAATTGCTCGTGTCTAAATTGCTCGCCATTTTTTTTTTTTTTATAAGTACACTATCTATTTAACATTCGCTGTACTTAAAGCCTTGACGTTTTTGCCTAATCTAAAAAAGGATCCATTATTTTTCTATATTTTGAGAAAAGCTTCAAACTTTTTATAATTTTTTTTTTTAAAAAAAAAAAACCTTCCTTATCCAATTCCACAAATACTATATAAATTTAATATATCATTTACAAATTTAAAATTGAACATGGTTGTCACCTCGTCCAAAACAAGAAACTAAAATGAACATTTAAATTAGCTAAAAATTAAAATTCAATAACTTATAATTTTTAGATGTGAACATCACTGCCAACTGCATGTAGCAAATTGAATATGAATTCATGGAAAAAATTAGCCAAGAAAATAAAGACAATGTTGAATTGACACTTAAGTAGCATGAAAAATTCGTGTGTCAATTATGGCTTTTATTGACGTGCAAATCATCAAAATAATTGAATCATAAGCCACTATGTTGGGTCAAGACTCAAGACCTTAAATCCATACTTTAAGACTTAATTAATCAAAGAAGTAATCCATTTGTTGAGCACAATGAAAAGTGACGGAAATTCAAAATAAATTGAAGCCTTTATCAATTTTATTCCTTTGCAAATTGGGACATAGGTGAGTTTAGAGCCTTCGGATATTTGTTTTTGAGCTAAATTTCATTGATACCTCTAATCAATTTTCAAGGTCCCACATAAAACTGGGCCGAATCGAAATTAATGTTCGGATAATCGTTTTCGTTTTCATTCTCTTTCTAGCCCCGATCTTCTAGGGAGAAATTTTATTTATTTGTAGTTCGAACCTTTGAACATAATCTCCAATTTTCTGATAGTTGGAGACTTGGAGCCATTGCCCGAAGACTTCTTTGTATTTCATTTAAAGCAAGACTATATCAATTTTTAGGCATCTAATATTGAAAAAAAATTATTATTGAAGTTAGAAAAATGAAATGGCTCAAAATAGAACATGCCTTTGACCTTCTGTATTTTGGAAAATGTAAATGTTTAGTTACATTATGTATTGTACAATGGAATCAACCGTATACCCAACTATAATTTTTGAAAAGGTAAAATTTTGAAAAACTGTGCAAGTTTTCCTTTTATTTTGAAAAAAGTGATTGTTTTTAAAAGTATTTAAAAAATTCAGGTTTTCATGGAACTACATAAAACTAGGGATTAAATATCAGCCGATACGATATCTTTATATATCGGTCGATACGAATCGTATCGACTGATATTTTAGATATTGACCGATATCCGATATATATCATTGATATTGGCTGATATTGATTGTTTTAATTTTAAAAAAATAATAAGAGAGAATTTTCACAGTCGATATATCGGCCGTGACCGTTTTTTAAATCTGAGCATAAAATTGTTCGCCTAAAGTCGAATCTAAATTCACCATTATATACCATTTAGAATGTTCAAATGAGGAAATTACGCTTAAAGACAAAAATAGCAACATGTGTTTATATTTAAAAGAAATCTCATGAAAGTCCAAAATGAAGGAGTATTTTAATATTTTCAAAAACACAGAAAACTAAACTTTTTCCCCTTTGAAAATAAATGATTAAAATTGAAATTAGACAATTTTTTTCATCCCATCCAATTATAACAAATTATTAAGTACGTCTAGATTAGCCAAACATCAAAATTAAACCTCATTTGAAATTTTAGCCGCAGAAAAGTGAAAGACTAGAAATACCACATGCCTTTAAATTTTTACATTTTGACAAATTTAAACCTCAACATTCATTTTGTGTGATAGAATAAATTTTAACAACTTATCCAACTCAATGCAAGATATCAATTGGAAAAAAAATTATTTTTCAAAAAGAAACATACGAAAATTTTGAAGGTTTCTTCTAAATATAAAAATAAATGGATTTTCAAATTAGATAAAGTATTAAAATTAAAATATTCTTTGTTTTTGAGACCTACTTATAAATTAGAAGTTATGAGATGACGTTGACACTATAGTTTACTTGTATTACAATGGTTTGCAATTAAAGGCAGTATAAACCAACTACTGTAACGTTAAAGGAGTGATAATGTAACACGAGAACTCAAGGAGGGGGAGGATTTGAGTCTGCACTCTTCACTTCACTGGTGATGAGGAAAAAATTCTTTATTTTTATTTGGACTAAAGTTTTTATTTATAATTTTAATTTTTTTTTGTATTTTAAAATATTAACTAAAATTAAAAAAAGTATGTGTCAATCTAAATTTAAAATCAAAAGAATTTAAATGGTGAATATGTAACACAAGTGAGCTAGAGGACGAGGATTTGAGTGTTCACTCTTCACTTCGCCAATTTGTAGCTTCGTCATCAATCTTGATGAGGACAAATTTCTTTATTTTTATTTGAACTGAATTTTTTTTTAATTTTAAAATATTTATAATATTTTAAAAATGTTAAATAAAATTAAAAAAATTGCATGTTTCAACCTAAATTTAAACTCAAAAGCAAGGGTTTAAAAGTTGGATTTGACATATATCGGCCATATCGGCGATATCTCGGATATCAGACGATATCCGATTTATTTTTTAATTTTTAATTTTTTCAAAAAAATCCAAAAAAATTATAGAAAATGCAGAAAAATTATGGGCTTATTGGGTGTGTAATTTTTCATTAAATATCAGTCATTTACATGTCCAAATGTTTTTTGAAGTTAAAGATTGGGATTTTCCAAAATTATAAATAAAATTATGAAAAAAAATTAAAATTTTGTAAAAACTGGAATGTGTGGCTCCTTATTTAGATGTTCAAATTACTGCTAAAATTATTAGGTTTATGGAGTTTGATTGTCAAATATTTAGTAGTGATCTCATCTCCACATACCTCGCCGGGGGTCGATATGGTGGGCAATTTTGAGCACATGGTTCTCCAGAAACCTATTTGGTTTAAACCAATTTCGGCCGATATTGACTGATATTGGCCAGTATTGACCGATATCTCAGCTGATATTGGACCAATATATCAACCAATATCGGCCGGATAAGGTGATTTTCTTCTTTTTTTTTGGTACTTAATTTTTTTTAAATCAAATCGTCCAATTTTACACATATCGGCTGATATTTAAGCCGATTTGATGGCCAAAATATCAGTCCATATTCTCAATTTTTTAATAATACGATCGATATTTAATTGTACCGTCTGATATATATAGCAGGTTAAAAAATTCGAGATACCGTATCGACTAAAAGACCTTTTTCAAATTGTAACTAAACCCATAGCTCGTGTTCTCTTTGATTCGACTTTGTAGGTTAGCGCAGTAGAAGAAGCATGTGAAATTGTGGTCGTGAATTTAGAGGAGGATTGAGGGAGCAGCGTAGTTGACCCCGCGTGGGTCATGCCAAGTCGTGCCGACAGCGTATTATTCGCACGTGTAAGGGCGGTTCTAGCTTTCTGGCCCTTTGTCCCTTCCCCACGACGGCAGCAGTCCCATCGATTGACACATCACTGACTGTCTTATGATTTGAAATCCATCGACGTGACTTTGATTTGACTAATCATTTCCCTCTCTCTCTTCTTTTCACTTACTCCCTCAATTCACCGTTTTCACCCCGGATATCAGGCATCCCTGTAGAGATACATTTTTCGTTCAGAACCCGTTGAACATGAATAAAACAACATTTTTAAAATTTATATATATTTTAAAAGACTAATATTTATTAGACAATAAAATTAAATAGTTTAATGTACGTGTATATAACGAAACATGAAAATTACTTTCGAAAATATTTATTTTAAAATAGTTTAAAGATTATAAACTTCTTATTATCCTAAGATTTAATTTTAATCAAAGAGGGTGGGAATATTTTCATCGAATTCCAATTGATTATTAAATGAAGTTGTAGAATAATACTCCCTCTATCTCAAATTAATTGTCCTATATAGATTTTGGAATTGTCCTAAAATATTTGTCTCATTTACATTTAAGTAGTATAAAATGTGTTGAAAATAAATAGGAATGCTAGTCTTATATAGAGAGTTCTTTAAAAAATACAAATATTTCAAATGAGACAACTAAAATGGAATGGAGGGAGTAGTAAATATTTAAAAATTATTATATTGACATGAATTTAATAAAAAAACAGTCATGCAATTTGGTATTGATTTCCAACAAACTTTATCTGCTTTTTTAAATACAACAAAATTGAGTATTATCTTACATATTTAAGCATTAGCATTTTAGGTTTATTAGCAGTAATTATTAACCTATTAAGTAGGGCAAAAACGGTCTATTAGAAATGTTCATTCTAATATGTTGTTAAAAAATTATTTTAATTAATTCAATTAAATTACGATTTTTCAAATTTTTTAAAATTCAATAAGGTTTAAGTTATCTCTAATTTTGAAACTTTACTATCATAAAAAAAGATATTACTTAAAAGAATAGGATTTTTGGTGGGCCTCATATTTAAACAAATACCTTTTCAAATTTCAATTCAACAAGATGTCTAAAATAAAAATGTGGGCCACTCTTATTCTATTTTTTTTTTTTTTTTTTTTTTTTGATAACGTAGGGAAACCTCAATCAACCCTCTTACAGTCTGTTGTCAAGTCGCCAGAGGGGCCGCCTAGTTAGTTGGTTAGATCTCCTAAAACTCTAAGGAAGGCACACCACACCCACACAGTATACCTTCAGTTGACGCCGTCAGGTTTTGAACTCGTCACCTCAACACTGAAACCAGTGGCACACAACCAGCTCGGATACCCAACGTTGGGTAAAACTCTTATTCTATTTTTCAGTCATTTTTGCTCCTTTTAGTTTTAGATAATGATGTTATATGGCTCGACTGAATTATTTCAATTCATCAAATTCAATTTTTAAATTCATATTTCTATTTTCATATATTTTTTAATGATTTTTCTATAATTTTATTTATTAACATGAAAACAAAAATTAAATTTAAAAACACCTAAATTACCTCTGTACATATTTACAGTGGAACTGGCTCAAAGAATTAAGGAGGCAGTATTTTCCATATTTTGAAAACAAAAATAAACGCTAGACTACAGAGCTCACGTAATTTACTAACCATACATTCAAATTTTTCATCAATTAAAATTCCAAATATAAAACCCATGAATTCAATCATTAAGAATTTCTCAAATTAAACCTTAGATTAAATAGAATTTAAACTTTTTCTCCAAATATAAATATTTCACTACACTCTTGTAAACAAGAGCCTTAGATCGAAGAAAAAAGTCTATTTAATCTAAATATTTCAGTGCATCTAATTTGAAAAACTTAAAATTAAATCCAACATGTTTTTTAATAAAAAGAATTAAAATAAAGTCAATTCATCATAATGCATGAATTAGACAATTGGAAAATCATAGACTAATATTTCAACACACCTTTAATTTTTTAATGATTTTTCTATAATTTTATTTATTAACATGAAAACAAATTTCAATTTTTTAAAGAACAAATAATTATAGGTCATGTGAAAATAATTTTGAAGTATTTCTGATGAAAAAAGCAGGTGCATATATATACATACTTAGGAACTTGTTAATAGTTTCACGGTATCCTACGAAAAATAAAAAACCATCACTTCACCGTTTTAGTACGTTTGGGGAACATAGAACAAATTTACGAGTAAAGAGTTATCCTGATTTTCTATAAATTGAAATGTCACAGAAGTAATTTTAGAAATTAAGATGCCTAGATAATAAACATTTTAATTTATATGTTACTAAATTTTGTTAATTGTTTTTAAATGTATTGAACCTATTCTCTTTTGATTTTGCTTCCACTTTTCTACATCATATTCAATTGAAAGAGGCATAATCTCATGAAATTTATAGACTAATTCGAATTCCTAGGAAACTTGTGCAATCGGTGGGAATATTGTTTAAAAAATTCCTTATCAAGGCAGAACCATTTTACGAACTGTAATCTGCTGCTTTGGGTCTTTTAGAGACCATACTCTGAACACAGCAAGTCTACAGGCAAAATAATAAATCACGATGATCTTCATGAAAAAATTTAACCTCTATAAAAATTTAAGAATTTTACACCTGGTTTGGTTTATCAAAATCAATCTGCAATCCGAAAGAAAAAACCTAGTTTGTTGTATGCCTGTAGTTTTTGTAACAGTCCCTCTAAAAGAACGATATCTCAGGCTAGGAAACTCTATTTGAGGCGAATAAGATATTTTTGGAATTCACACAAAGAGACCTATCTGCTGTAATTTTTTTCAGATTTTTTCCCTTTGTCATCTGTTCCTAGAAAATTCTGCAAGATAAAGAAATTTCCAGGGAGTGTTCTATTCCAACTTAATACATTGGCTCATAGAAGTAATATGCAATTGAAATTCAAAGTCCCACATTTTCTTTTCAAGCATAATACAACAATATTTCAATTCAAACAGTGTGTGAATGAAATTAACTCTGTAAACAAAATCGATTTTCCCAAAAATCTTATTCCGATTGCAATTAAGGAAATCCGAAGCTTTGATGACCAACTGATACAGTTGGTCCACTTTCAAATTTTTGGCTCTGTGGCCAACTAATGCAAGTCTAGGGTCAAATTCAATGAGAACTCCTAAAATAAGCAACCTACTTAACATAAAACGTAGTCAAATTTTGACCATTCTATCTCAACTCTACATCATGCCATGTGGCTTACTGAATGAGAAAGATTGAATCGTAAAAAGAAAACAAAAAAATAAAAATCCTAAAAATAAGGAGTTGCCTATGTTGAGAGAGTGCACTTGCAAAATCTGTCCACCTCTTTTCTATTCTTGGATTTGAACCATGGGTCCATTTGCATCTTGATTTTTAAGTAGTAAACGTCCGAATCACGAAAGCTTCATGAAATACAAAGTTGTAGTCATTGAAATCTTCTTTCCAACGCAAAACAAATCAAGTCATTCGAACATTAAAGTGAAAAGTTATGAAAAAAACTAAGACTGTATCAAAACTTTCCTTCCAATTTCGTTTTTCAGTAATTATCTTCTCTAATTTGGGATTCCAGACGAAATTGTCTTGCTAAATTCTTCAAATTCTTCCTCCATTTTCTCTTTATAGAATTCCTTCTGGTCCGTACACTTGTCATCCTGTGAGAGACTGTAGAAGATGGGCTTTGAGGAATGGACTTGAATATGGATCTGGCATGTCTAAGGTATGGGTTTAGAGTTACAGGTTGATCTGGCTCACTCAGGTTCACTGGTCCTCGACTATTAAAAGGTATGGGTTTAGAGTTACAGGTTGATCTGGCTCACTCAGGTTCACTGGTCCTCGACTATTAAAATTGATGGATTTATTAGACGGAGTCCAGTTGTGTGTCCTTGACCGAAATGGTGCATGTAAGCCATGAGAACCTTCTTCCCTAGATCAAGGTCCACTAAAGATGAGTCCGAATGTGAATCATCAGCCCAATGGCCTCCATCATTTTCCCCCTTTTATGTTTTAAATTTGTACTCACAAGCACACGAACCATTTATAGTATAGCTTTGGAGTGCAAGGTCGAACCCGTCAAAACTTAGGAAAATATATTCGTGAAAAATACACCATTGAATTATGTAAATTAAGAAATTTGGGAAACTTGGAGATGAATCGTAAATATGGAGTTATTTCTCCAATCTATGAATTATATTCTTAATTTAGAAACCTTCTATAAATAGACAATATGGTCTAAAATGAGAAACCACATCTAAACATAGAAACTTAACATTTAAGATATCTAATTTTCATGGAAAACACAAAATTTATTCTAATTCAATTAAGACGGTAGATTTAATGTAAAAATATAAATAATCTCAATTTTAACTTAGAAAACATAAATTAAGTTACAATTAATTAATTTACCAATCTTGTTCCACAATTTTCAAGAGTTTTTGAATTTTATAAACAAAAATTAAATTTAAAAACACCTAAATTACCTTTATACATATTTACAGTGGAATTGGCTCAAAGAATCAAGGAGGCATTATTTTTCATATTTTGAAACAAAATAAAGGCCTAAACTACAGAGCTCACGTAAATTACTAATCACGCATTCAAAATTTTCATCAATTAAAATTACAAATATAAAACCCACGAATTCAATAATTAAGAATTTCTCAAATTAAATCTTAGACTTAATAGAATTTAAAATTTTTCTCTAAATCTAAATATTTTAGTGCACTCTTGAAAACAAAAGCATTAGATCGAAGAAAGAAGTCTATTTAATCTAAATATTTCAGTGCATCTAACTTGAAAAAGCTAGAATTAAATCCAACATGTTTTTTATAAAAAGAATTAAAATAAAATCAATTCATCATAACGTATGAATTAGACAATTGGAAAACCATAGACTAATATTTCAACACACCTTTAATTTTTTTAATGATTTTTCTATAATTTTATTTATTAACATGAAAACAAATTTCAATTTTTTAAGAAACAAATAATTATATATCATGTGAAAATAATTTTAAAGTATTTCTGATGAAAAAAACACATGCATATATATACTTACTTAGGAACTTGTTAATAGTTTCACGGTATCCTACGAAAAATAAAAGACCACCACTTCACCATTTTAATACGCTTGGCGAACATAGAACAGATTTATGAGTAAAGAATTATCCTGATTTTCTAGAAATTGAAATGTCACACAAGTAATTTTAGAAATTAAGATGCCTAGATAATAAACATTTTAATTTATATGTTACTAAATTTGTGTTAATTGTTTTTAAATGTATTGAATCTATTATCTTTTGATTTTTCTTCCGCTATTCTACATCATATTCAATTGAAAGAGGCATAATCTCATGAAATTTATAGACTAATTCGAATTCCTAGGAAATTTGTGCAATCGGTGGGAATATTGTTTAAGAAATTCCTTACCAAGGCAGAACCATTTTACGAATTATAATCTGTTGCTTTGGGTCTTTCAAAGACCCTACTCTAAACACAGCAAGTCTACAGGCAAAATAATAAATCACGATGATCCTCATGAAAATATTTAACCACTGTAAAAATTTGAGAATTTTACACCTGGTTTGGTTTATCAAAATCCGTCTGCAATCTGAAAGAAAAACCTAGTTTGTTGTAAGTCTGTAGTTTTTGTAACAGTCCCACTAAAAGAACAATATCTCAGGCTAGGAAACTCCGTTTGAGACGAATAAGATATTTTTGGAATTCACACAAAGAGACCTATCTGCTGTAATTTTTTTTCAGATTTTTTCCCTTTGTCATCTATTCCTAGAAAATTCTGCAAGATAAAGAAATTTCCAGGGAGTGTTCTATTCCAACTTAATACATTATCTCATAGAAGTAATATCCAATTGAAATTCAAAGTCCCACATTTTTTTTTCAAGCATAATACAAGAATATTTCAATTCAAGCAGTGTGTGAATGAAATTAACTCTGTAAACAAAATTGATTTTCCCAAAAATCTTATTCCGATTGCAATTAAGGAAATCCAAAGCTTTGATGACCAACTGATACAGTTGGTCAACTTTCAAATTTTTGGCTCTATGGCCAACTGATGCAAGCCTAGGGTCAAATTCAATGAGAACTCCTAAAATAAGCAACCTACTTAACATAAAACGTAGTCAAATTTTGACCATTCTATCTCAACTCTACATCATGCCATGTCACTTACTAAATGAGAAAGATTGAATCGTAAAAGGAAAACAAAAAAATAGAAATCCTAAAAATATGGAGTTACTTATGTTGAGAGAGTGCACTTGCAAAATCTGTCCACCTCTTTTCTATTCTTGGATTTGAACCATGGGTCCATTTGCATCTCGATTTTTAAGTAGTAAACGTCTGAATCACAAAAGTTTCATGAAATACAAAGTTGTAGACGTTGAAATCTTCTTTCCAACGCAAAACAAATCAAGTCATTCAAACATTAAAGTGAAAAGTTATGAAAAACAACTAAGACTGCATCAAAACTTTCTATAATACCCTGACTCAAATTAGGCATAGTTTAGCTTAATAAATCTTCCTTAAACCTGTTAATCTCGAAGATTTCGGTTAGGGCTTTATGAAAAGCCTAGGTGTGACCCAATCTGAGCTCAAAAGCTCAGTGATCTAGCTCGTCCAGCTGGAGGGGCAAAATGGTAATTTACCGCTTATTATAATTATTTTATAAATTGTGTTACTATATGATTATTATTGGATGATATTATTCTCCTTAATCAAGGATTCCTATTTCTGATTTTAAAATAATTTTATTTTCAGAAAAGCATTTAAAACCGCCCGTCAAAACCCCGAAAAGGAGAAATAAATATTTTTAAATGGTTTTGGAAATGTGATAAATTTTGAAACAAGTGTAGTATGTTAGACCATTTTAGTATGGTCTAGGTTATTCTTTCAAACCCCAAAAATGAGGACTTTTAAATTGTTTTATTTGACACAAGTTAAATTAAGTAAATAATGTTAAATTATGATTTTTATTTAAATCTGTGGTTTTTGATGAGTTTTAAATCTCCAAATTTTTATGGTGATTAGAGTTTTTAAAACCCAACTTATCTGTAAGGTTGGATTAAATTTTTGAGCTCTTAAAATCATGTTTTAAGTTGAAAATTGGTTTTTTATCAATTTGGGGGCCTTTTTGCAAAACTAGAAATGTGGAGGACTTATTCGCAACCAACATTAACAGTCTGCAGATTACTGTTTCGGACATCCTCACCGCTGCATGCAGCTCCCACCCGGCCGTCGTCCATTTCCCAGATTTTCTATAAAACACCCCTGAGATCAGCTGGGCTCACTCGCACATTTCTGATCTTCTTTCTCAGTCTCCCAGCTGCTCTGAATTTTCCACAGCTCTCCCTCTCAGCCTCTCTGTCTTTCCGAGTTTTAGTTACTGTAAGCTTAGAAGGGAAGATTTTCAAAAGTCAGATTTTCAACCTAGGGACTCAAGTGAAGGTAACCACTGTGATGCTCTTTAAATTTCAATCGGTTTATAATCAAGAAAAACCAAATTTGGCAAAGTTTTGAGTGTGCAAAACCAGTTTGAAGTTTAAGAAAAATCATGGGATTTCTTGTACCAGTATGCTTTTAGTGTTAAAATCGGATAGCCTATTTAGTTTTAAAACGCCAAACCACTCCCTATGGAAAGAGGACTCACTGAGGAGTCCATCTGATCGGTTGGATGTGAAAATCGAATCCAGGAAACCCACTGTTTCTGGATTCGTATTTCATGTAGTGTCTATCCGTTAATGTCTGTTGTTGCAAACAGTGGAGGAAGACGACTCTCGGACGGTCCGAGAGTGACACCCTTCGGACGGTCCGAGAGAAACCCTTCAGACGTTCCGAGTTTCATACCGCAGTCCTGAAGCGCCTGAGGCTAGCTAGTCTCGCCCGGATGTTCTGAGCCTTGTTCGAAAGGACCGAACCCCTCTCAGACGATCCGAGCTTCACTCGGCATGATCCGAGAGATACAGACCCACCGAGACCTGTTTTTCAGATTTTTCGGTTCGGAAGGACCTTCGCATGATCTGAGGCCTGACCTTCGGACGATCTGAAGTCAGACCCAAGGTTCGAAGTTAGTGACTAGTTTAGGCAGTGGTTCAGATTATCCGAAACCACAATACCTAGTTCTGAGGGACCCAGTTGTGAATGAAAAATCTTGATTTGTTTGATGATGCATGTGATGTTTATACCCTTAATAATCTAAAAGTGGTACTAACCCTGTTCTCTTATTATTATAGTGTATATACTATTGTATTAATTTCTAGGCCGACTCTATTTGTCGGGCACTGAGTGACTTCACTTCCAGGTCGACGCTATATTTGTCGGGCACTGAGTGACCTCGAGGCCTTACTTAACATGTCAAATCTGGTCCTATCCAGAAGACAACCGAGAAGTGACCTGAGTATCTAGACCTAACTCAATAAGTCAATCTGGTCATGCCCAAAAGACAATATGAGTTTTGGACTGAGCACACCTTATTATTTCTATATTGTGGATTATTATAACTTAAAATGGTTAGAAACCAAGTAGGAAACTCAATTCCATTTACCTTGGAGATTTTTGGGAAAACAAGTATGGTTTTGAAATACTACTTGTATGTATACATTTGATGCTATGTATATTGACTTATGATTGATTGTGCACTTGTTTGTTTGTTGAACAGAGACCGCGATACGACACATTTTCGGTGAGGGACTTAACTTTGCAGTAGGTGTAATCAGGTTTTTTATTGAAATGAAGTCTTGAGCAATGAGTGGTTTCAGATTTGATGAAACCATCTATGTGCCTAGATATGATGCACTGTTGTAAGAAGTGCTTATGATAATTGTGAAATGCCATGATCATATGAGATATGTAATACTACTTCCACGTGCCATTGACTATTGAATCAATATCGGCTATGTGTGTGAGATGGTTTACGTCTCCTGGACCAGGGGTGTCGACAGTTACTGACTTGAGGAGTGTCAGTATCGGCCATATGAGGGCCGGAGATGTACTTGAAATGATGTATTTTGACCGTGTCAGGACTTAATATGATGGTCTCAGCGTAGTATGTAGGCGTTACATTGGATGACAGCAGTACTGGAAAAAATGATGAATTGTGGAAATGATGATGAGATTATAATTGATATTGAGAATTTATTATCAAGCATGAGATATTATATTGCAAATATTGATTATCCACTAACTTGATGTTTACTTAAAATGCACTGTTATATTTACTTCACTACGCTAGTTAGCTCACCCCACTCACCTTTTAGGAGATAAACCCGAGGAGGAGAACCCTCTATTTGAAGCTTAGGTTGGATAAACTGCGGCGTTGTTTTGGGATTCCCACTAAGGGGAATTCCCTTATCTTTGATCTTTGGTTCTTTGAACTGTTTGTTTTTGTAAAGCACCGAGTGTCGTACTTAGTTTGTGTTAACGTGATGTATTAAACTACCATGTATCCGTAGTTACTCTGATATTGAATGATAATTCAGTGTTGAAATTATGTGTTCATGTTATGTGTTAATGATTGTGTTTATATTGGGTAGACTTATGGTATATGTTTGAGTCCACATGTTGAGATCATGTGTGACTTTGGGCTTAATCGTTGATCCGGCCCAGTTAGAACTTTGAGTTGAGTTTAGTCTTTCAAAAAAAAAAAAAAAATCAGTCACATTCCGGGCCCACCTTTCCAGTCGGGGCATGACACTTTCCTTCCAATTTCGTTTTTCGGTAATTATCTTCTCTAATTTGGGATTCCAGACGAAATTATCTTGCTAAATTCTCTCAAATTCTTCCTCCATTCTCTCTTTATAGAATTCCTTCTGGTCCGTACACTTGTCACCCTGTGAGAGACTGTAGAAGATGGCTTTGAGGAATGGGCTTGAATATGGATCTGGTATGTCTAAGGTATGGGCTTAGACTTACAGGTTGATCTGGCTCACTCAGGTTCACTGGTCCTCGACTACTAAAATTGATGGATTTATTAGATGGAGTCCAGTTGTGTGTCCTTGACCAAAATGGTGCATGTAAGCCATGAGAATCTTCTTCGCTAGATCAAGGTCCACTGAAGATGAGTCTGAATGTGAATCATCAGCCCAATGGCCTCCATCATTTTCCCCTTTTTATGTTTTAAATTTGTACTCGCAAGCACACGAACCATTTATAGTATCACTTTGGAGTGCAAGGTCGAACCCATTAAAACTTAGGAAAATATATTCGCGAAAAATACACTATTGAATTATGTAAATTATGAAATTTGGAAAACATGGAGATGAATCGTAAACATGGAGTTATTTCTCCAATCTATGAATTATATTCTTAATTTAGAAACCTTCTATAAATAGACAACATGGTCTAAAATGAGAAACCACATCTAAACATAGAAACTTAACATTTAAGATATCTAATTTTCATGGAAAACACAAAATTTATTCTAATTCAATTAAGACGGTGGATTTAATGTAAAAATATAAATAATCTCAATTTTAACTTAGAAAACATAAATTAAGTTACAATTAATTAATTTACCGATCTAGTTCCACAATTTTCAAGAGTTTTTGAATTTTATAAACAAAAATTAAATTTAAAAACACCTAAATTACCTCTGTCCATATTTACAGTGGAACTGGCTCAAATAATCAAGGAGGCATTATTTTTCATATTTTGAAAACGAAATAAAGGCCTAGACTACAGAATTCACATAAATTACTAATCACGCATTCAAATTTTTCATCAATTAAAATTCCAAATATAAAACCCATGAATTCAATAATTAAGAATTTCTCAAATTAAACCTTAGACTAAATAGAATTTAAACTTTTTCTCCAAATCTAAATATTTTAGTGTACTCTTGAAAACAAGAGCATTAGATTGAATAAAGAAGTCTATTTAATCTAAATATTTCAGTGCATTTAATTTGAAAAATCTAGAATTAAATCCAACATGTTTTTTTATAAAAAGAATTAAATAAAAGCAATTCATCATAACACATGAATTTGACAATTGGAAAACCATAGACTAATATTTGAACACACCTTTAATTTTTTTTTTAATGATTTTTTTTATAATTTTATTTATTAACATGAAAAAAAATTCAATTTTTTAAAAAACAAATAATTACAGTTCATGTGAAAATAATTTTAAAGTATTTCTGATGAAAAAAACGCATGCATATATATACTTACTTAGGAACTTGTTAATAGTTTCACGGTATCCTAGGAAAAATAAAAAACCATCACTTCACCATTTTAGTACGTTTGGAGAACATAGAACGGATTTACGAGTAAAATGTTATCCTGATTTTCTAGAAATTGAAATGTCACACAAGTAATTTTAGAAATTAAGATGCCTAGATAATAAACATTTTAATTTATATGTTACTAAATTTGTGTTAATTGTTTTTAAATGTATGGAACCTATTCTCTTTTGATTTTTCTTCCACTATTCGACATCATATTTAATTAATCTCATGAAATTTATAGTCTAATTCAAATTCCTAGGAAACATGTGCAATCGGTGAGAATATTGTTTAAGAAATTCCTTACCAAGGCAGAAACATTTTACGAACTGTAATCGGCTGTTTTGGGTCTTTCAGAGACCGTACTCTGAACACAGCAAGTCTAGAGGCAAAATAATAAATCATGATGATCCTCACGAAAAGATTTAACCACTGTAAAAATTTGAGAATTTTACCTGGTTTGGTTTATCAAAATCCGTCTGCAATCCGAAAGAAAAACCTAATTTGTTGTCTGTCTGTAGTTTTTGTAACAGTCCCACTAAAAGAACGATATCTCAGGCTAGGAAACTCCGTTTGAGGCGAATAAGATATTTCTGGAATCCACACAAAAAGACCTATCTGCTGTAATTTTTTTCAGATTTTTTCTCTTTGTCATCTGTTCTTAGAAAATTTTGCAAGATAAAGAAATTTCCAAGGTGTGTTCTATTCCAACTTAATACATTGGCTCATAGAAGTAATATCCAGTTGAAATTCAAACTCCCACATTGTTTTTTCAAGCATAATATGATGAGTGCAAAATTAATACATATTTTACTCCTAAATTTATATTTGTTAGTATCTCATTTTATTTATTTTTATCTAATTAATGTGTTTTGTGTGATTTAGGTTGGAGTATTGTCTAAACCCGAGAACAGCCTAATTAAGCTAAATTGAAGTCTTTTCTCGGCTTGTATTGATTGCTCAAAATAATTGAGAAAGTCGAGGAAGTCAAGAGGAGATGCCGTCTTGTTCACATGCATAACTGTCCCAGCCTAGCTATGTAATGCCTCGCCTTTTTTCACTCGCTTTCCTTCCGAAAATCAGAGTCCATTTTTTTTTTTTTTTATAACCAAGAGTGATAGAGAGCCGGACGTCACGACGTGAGTTAAGTCCGAACTTCTAAAGTCCGACCCTTAACTGGCCAACACTATGAGTGCATGGACTAAGTTCATGAAAAAGGTTCACACATAACAATATCAACTTACGGAATAAAATCTTAACATGCGGAATTATAATAGAACCAAGTTCTATTCCATTCAGATAGCAAAGTACGTCAAGTCCTTAATCATCATTCAAGTATCATAATTATCCAAATAAACATCAAACCATCTAAGTTATTACATGCCCAGAAACTAATTACTCAAATACATGTCCATAAGTAACTTTATTCAACATATAAAATAAATCATTCAAGCTCCTATGCTTGGCCCTCCTTGTGTTCATCGTTCCCCTGATTTCCTGTGTCATCCACTAGGGTAGAAGTAGGGCGTTAGAATAACGCGCCCAGTAGGTATTCCAGTTACGGCTAACACATGGTTAATACAAAACATATATACACCCGCTAAAGCAATAGCAACACTCGTCACTAGCTTCTTCTCTGTCTTTGACTTCCGTCCTTGAACTGGAGTTCGTTCAAAAGCGCATAATCTTAGTTGAATAGCCTGAGCCAAGGCAATGCAATTGTCCCATCAACATGGATCAACTGAATCAACTACTTTCACCCCTGCTTCTACTGGATCAACTGGGTCAACAAGTGGTAGTACCTCTGCTATTGCCCCTCCTACTACCAATGTGGGCGGATCAACTGAAATTGGTTCCACTTGATCAATAGCTAGAACTAGTTCAGATGCTTGTATAGGATGGTCCCTTCATTGATTTATCAATTGGCATGGATAGGGGTCGGAACAGCTATCTATAGTGCTCTATACTTCTCCTCCCCCCCCCCCCCCCCCCCCCCCCCCCATTCGGTTAGTGGTACGAGCCATTCGTCCGGAATCAGTCACACGACCGACATGTGTTGGACTCTAAGAGCTGTTGTTCAAAGACTCATCGATGGAGATGAGATTCGCTTTCCGGGAGTTAAAAAATGGAAGACCCCACAAGGCAGCAACGCCAACATGATAATCTTCAAGGATCCTCTCCCTGATCATGCATTTGGTTCCAAGGAGATCCCTATCAACGTGCTCGAAGTCGATGAACCTCCCTCTCACCCTCGATATCATTCAGGGAAATACGAGATCATGAGAAGGTTCTTCGAATCGCTTATAGCCGGAGAAGAAGTGAACCTCCTCTAAGTTATCAAACAAAATATTGTAAATAACCACAGAACACATCCACTGAGCAGAATTGGTCTTGGCCGGGGGCTTTGACCCTCGGTTGTGCTATCCAAGAGTTCACGGAACACCCAATTTTGATGTGAACCTAGATGTACAAGACGGCTGTGGTTGAATGGACAAATTTGAAAGTTGTTAGAATGCAGCCTATACTTGAGGTCATACCTTAAAGGAAGGCTGTTCCTCCGCCAAACTGGGAGCTATAAACCGCCGCCAAAGAGGAAAGGTAAAAGTACGTATCTCGGCGGAATCCTTCCGAGGTGAGGAACAGGTAAAGTGAATGTGCAGGTTGCCATACCTCAGCAACAATCAGGGACGGAAGACGATCGGGATACACGAAGACAAGCTTTAATACAGGCCCACTCTTAGAAGGAAGGTAGGGATACACGAAGCTAAACTTTACTTGCTCCAACAACAGTGAGAGGGAAGCATTAAGGGCCGCCCCATGCTTAGTCTGAGCTAGCAAATGGGATTTGGGAGGCAGCGACGGTCGGGAGTTCCGCCAAAACAGTTGATATCGGACACGAAGCTACTTCGCCTTTTCGTGCTATACACCACGTTGAGAAACACCAACCTCCTATGTACCGTACCATTTGGGTACCTCGAAAGGGAGGTGCTCCTTATGATGCTACAGACGGTTGTCCAAAGTGCAATGATGGGGTAAACTCGGACTCGGATAGTATTGTGCGTGCCGGGCCCTTCGGGTGTCCACATTTTTGGAGTTGTTGCTGGGGAACTTAAAAAAATCGCCATTGAATTATTTATTTTTGGAAATAATGTTAATTTTAGAAATATCTATTTTTGGCAACTCTTTAAAATTAGAAGTTTCTATTTTTCTTAGAAACTCTAATTTTAGAAGGTTACCTAATTTAGAAGTTTCTAAAAATAATAAAAAAACAGGAGATTATCTAAATTTGGAATCACTGCTAAATTTAGAATTTTTTTTATTTTTGGAGACTTCTATTTTTAGAAACTTCCAAAAATAGTCGGGATCTGCCACCCTCTCCCTCTCAGCTTTGGCCATCTTGGTCTGGTTCGGATTATGAGAACTCGCTGCCAGTTGCTCTATCCCCAGACTCAACAAGTGGGCAGCTACCTTCTTGGACCACCAGTCTACCCATTCATACAATGTGTGCCCCCGGTGGTTAAGAGGAGGAATAATGAACTTAGCACCGGTGTGAGTCTCTAACAGCCAGTTCCAATAGTTCACCAAGTCCGCATCCCACAGGCTCGAGCGACGCAATTGCATCGGTTCTCCTGGCTTCTCTGGATCAAAACAAAATTCTCGAGCGAGGGACCTCCCCCTTATGGACGTAGCTCTGGAGAAATGTTCTCATACCAGACCAGATGGATATCAGAAACTCAAGATCTTCCACTGGAAGCTTGCCATCATTGGTCAACTCCACCATTTCCCGAAGACTCCCAGGGGCAAACGATTGGATTATCACCATCAAGGTATCCCACATACGTTTCTGGGACGCCCCGACAGAGTGTGGCCCCTCCGGTTACATATCCTTCACCCCATGCCATGCATGAGATGCCAATGAAACACATACTATTTTATCATATAAACATAGCATTAAAATCACATTTTGAAACATATCAAACACATACTATTTTATCATATAAACATAGCATTAAAATCACATTTTGAAACATATCCAACACATGCTATTTTATCATATAAACATAGAATTTAAAACTCACATTTTGAAACCTATCCTTTGCATTATAAATTCATCAAAATAAAATAAAAACATTGTACATAAACCCATGGTTTCAAAGAGGTGGAATCCTACCAAAGACCACTACGTGTCCTTGCGTCTTTCGTCCTGTAACCGCTCACGATCGTACACACCTTGTGAGGTCTTGTTACCTTATAATAGAATAATCAATTAAAACCAAGTCCCACTTGATTTACAATAATGTTTAAGTCCATAAACACAATCCTCATGGGGTTCGGCCATACACCATGGCTGAACCCATGATCTTTCATTTTTTTACTTATATTTACAATAATGTCATTCATACCACTTTTATTCATTAATCTAATGATAAACCAATTAATCATATAAGATATAGCAAACCTTATGTTCAGCAAACATTCCTCATGGGGTTCGGCCACACACCATGGCCAAACCCATGGTTTTTTATTTTTTTCCATATTTACATTTATGTCATTATTCCTTCCATTGTTAGTCACCTTCATTCATTCACTCATGTTTAGGTTCAAAACATAGGTTCATAGACATCTAACTTCACCAAATTATTCCCATGGTCCATTAATTCACTTAATTACAATAATGTCATTATACCTAATAACATAACCAATAATATAAACCATGAACATAGGTTTATATGTAATTAAATCCCTCATTACCTTAAACATGCATAACCACTCTAAGTGTCCCTTAAAATCTTCCAACACATGATCCATCATATTATTCATGGTGTTCGGCCATACACCATGGTCAAATCCTATGTCCAATATTTTCACATATTTACAACATTGCCATCCATGACTAACATAACCCATAATCCAATCCTTTTATTCATTAACAAATGACTAAGTCCATGTTTTGATCCACAAACCCATCTCATGGGGTTCGGCCATACATCATGGCCGAACCCATGATCTTTCATCTCCTTATTTCTAGGTCCAACAACCTAAACAAAAACCCATAATCCAATAATATAATCCATAAGCATATATTTGCATTCTCCAATTGGTCCACCATTCATTTAAAATATTAAGTCCATACATGACCCATAAGATTGGTTCATGGTGTTCGGCCACACACCATGGCCGAACCCTATGATGTATTACTTTCCAATTATAGCAATTCCCTTTCTTCAAGGTTCCTTCCAAAAACAATCCATCATTGGATACTTTCTAAATTAATATTCACTTATTTTCTTCCATGGGGTTCGGCCTTGCACTATGGCCAAACCCTATGGTTCCATATTCCCTCTTTTAAAATCCATACACAACATCCTAACCGTCCTTGGTTTTCAACCCATAAAAATAACCAACAACCTTCCATTTTGATCAAAAGTAAAGTTTCTAATTTAATAACCATCTTTCATTTTAATCAATTAAAATCCATAAATTAAACCATGTCTTTCCATGGTTTCTAACCCATAGAAATAACCAACGTTCCTCCATGGGGTTCGGCCCTTGATCATGGCCGAACCCTATGGTTCAACAACTTCTCTTTAACCATTTAAACCCTTTTAAAAATCATAAGCATACATCTATAATTTTCCATCATTTAAATCCATTATCATTCTCTAATGACCTTCTATGGGGTTTGGCCATACACCATGGCCGAACCCTATGGTTCATCCTTTTTATTAAACCCCAACATTCATGATCATCTCCCAATTATCTTCCATTAAATTAAATACCATGATCATCCAATTTCCTTCCATGGGGTTATGCCATACACCATGGCCGAACCCTATGGTTCTTTTTCTTAAACAAAAATATCAAAACTACTTACCGGTTCCGCGACTCTTCCAGTTCTCCTTCGCTTGTTCTTGCTCTTCCAATCCGTTCCTTCCTTATCTTTTCTCCTCCTAGATCTTTCACTCGGCTGGCTGTTCTTTCCTTCTTCTTTGAATAATGCCATGCGCCCTTGTGGTTTATGCTGCTACGTTTGTATGCCGTGAGCCCCTTGCCTTCCTTTTATAAAAACACCACCCAATCGGTTATACATTTAGACAATGTCGTGTGCACTAACATTCCTTCAAGTATGCCGTGTACACTACCTTTGTTTTATAGAAGTTCCACTTGGTTCCATATTTAGCAGGTACCATGCGCCCCTTGTTGCCTCATGCACCTCCCTTCTATAAACTCTCAATCGGTCAATCTTAATCCTAATTTTAGAAGGTGCCATGCGCCCCTCTTGTTGCTTCTTTTATAAACTTCCATTTTATCCTAACTTAGAAGGTGCCATGTGCCCCATGTTTAACCCTTGCCTTAGTGCTGTTTTTAACAAGGAAAAGGACACCATCGAGCGCATCACACAGATATGAAAATCCCACACACGGCTAAGACATCTTCTATATTTAACAATTCCCTAATATTGCTCTTAATCAAGGGAAAGAACCTCTCTTTAGACACTCCAACCCATGCGCATATCTTATATGCGGCTAAGACATCTTATTTATTTGGCAATCCTTTTTTTAAAGATATTCTAGCACATCTTCTTGGATGTGCAAATCCCACACACACGGCCAATGTAATCTTTGAATTTAATCTTAGAAATCTTCTATATTTTGATTTAAGCAATCGGATGTCATTGCCTAATTCAATACATCTTGGCGTGTAACCCATTTTAATTCAGCCCTATTTAAATTTTTATTGAAACCATTTCCAAGACCGTTGGGTCTTAATTGGGCAATGACCCAACACTTTACCCATATAAAGTCCATATCTAATAATTCACAAATTAAATGGTAATTTTCATATATATTAATAACTTGAAATTCCGGGGTATTACAAAATCATATTTAGTCTATGGATGTTTTATGGTTCGAACTAACCCATCGAATGATTGTCTAGTGTTGCTTGTTTTTTGTGCTTAAACATGAAAAATAAGAATGAAGCAAGCTAAACAAGAATATGAAGACCATAGTCTTGTTAATCCATTTGAATATACATGTAACTGATTTAATATTTTGTATTCAAATGTATTGTAATAAAGAGTGGGCATGTATTTGGGTTAGCTTCTAGGTTTTGTCATGTAATTGACAAAGGCGGAGATTGTTAGTGCCCCGGCTTGAACGAGTCCCACTTTGTCAATTACATGACTCGGGTAGAAGCACTTGCCAAGAAGCTTTAAGACTCAAGATGATCGAGGAAGAAGATTATGCTCCACCAAGCTCAAAGCTCGTCGTCATGGCAATCACAAGAACATGTATAAGGCCATAGATGACCCTAGGTGGAACCCACACCAAAGAGAGGACCACAAGGCATAGTTGCATATGTTGGTAATAAACATAACATGCCTAGAGAGGAAGCTGAACAGTGAATTGGAAGTGAACTTGGAAACATGAATTATGTTCACTGTCAGCACGACCAGTATATCTCACCGATCTCTCGGTGTAGTCAGGAACGACCCATCGTGGTCAAAGACTGGTCGGCCAGATTGACATTGGTTCTAGAAATTACAACTGTCATACCTCTGACTGAGAGTCTCGTATGCACCGACCCATCAGTAATGAACTTGAACGACCCCTCATAGTCAACGACTTGTCAATATAAAAATAATAAGTTCTGGATTGGGAACTTATAAGGACTCTCGAAGAAATAGACATATCGACAATCAAAGACTGATCGAGAGATACAGGACCGACCCCTCGGCAAAGGGCAACAGGTCGTTCTGAATAACAGGTTCCCAAAGAGGAGACTTTTGTCAAGTATGTTTTTGTACCAGAACGAGCCTCTCGTATGAACCGACCCCTCAGTGCCATAAGTGTCGACTCATCGGCGACAATGACATGTCGGCCGGTAAGTAATAATGCTGTTGAGGGTGTATTTAATGCGCAATGGTCGGGTGGTTGAACGGTAATAAATATGAACACTGACCCATCGGTGCCACCGACCTGTCGGTCTTGGACATGTAACTCCTCGCCCTTTTTCACTTACTTTCCGAAAATTAGAGTCTATTTTTTTTTAAAAAAAAAGTGATAGAGAGCGGGACGTCACGACGCGAGCTAAGTCTAGACTTCTAAAGTCCGACCCTTAACTAGCCAACCCTATGTGTGCATGGACTAAGTCTATGAAAACGGTTCACACATAGTAAAATATAATCGTTGCGGAATTAACATATCTAACTGCGGATTATAATAGAACCTAAGACTACTCCATTTTAGATAGCAAAGTACTTAGTCATTTAACCAAATTATCTTAAATTAAATATCCATACCAAACCATTCACAAACCATAGCAAATATCTAAATTATTACATGCCGAAGTCTAACTACTCAAATTACAAGTTCTTGAGTAACTTAATAAAATAACTCTAAACATTCCCAAGTTCATAAGCTTGGCTCCGTTCACGATCATCATTTCCTTCATTTCCTGTTTCATCCACTAAGGTAGAAGTAGGGCGTTAGAAAAACGCGCCCAGTAGGAATTCTAAATAGGGCTGGCTAACACATGGGTTAGTAACAAAATCATATATAATATCATATCATTAAAAACATATGAAAATCATGCCATGCCATACGTCTTATGCAATGAGTCCCACCCATCACAAAACAAGTAACCTCTTGATGGAATTCTCTTCATCAAGGTATCCCCACAGTGGACTTTCGGATGCCCCGACGGAGTATGGCGTCCGGATTCATCTTGATGGGATTATGCACATCAAGGTCTTCTCACGATTGCCTTACGGATGCCCCGATGGAGCGTGGCCTCCAGTTACAAACTTCCCTCCCATGCCATGCATGGAATGTACATGTCCATATGCTATGTAATTTAAATAACCATAGCATTAAAAACTTCACATTTGAAACATAATATATTTACAACATAAATCAGCAAAATAAAGATAAAAATATATTACATAATGATGTTCTAATGAGGTAGAATCCTACCTAAGACAACTAATATGTCCTTGAGCTTTAAACTGGCAACAGTTCACGATCGTGTCCCCTTTGTGAAGTCCCGCTACCTTAAAACATATCCATATGTCAAACCAACAACCCAATTGATTTGTAATAGTGTCAAAGTCCCAAAACACAATTTGTGGGGTTCGACCATACACCATGGCCGAACCTCACTTACTTTGATTTTAACCCTTCTTTTATTTATTACTTAAACATCTCCAAACTAATTACTTAACCCTTAGTCCACCAACATCCACCTAAGTGGGGTTCGGCCACACAACATGGCCGAACCTCACCATCTTAATTTTGGTCCCTCTTTCAAGTCTTTTAGTCCTTTTTAATTAAGTCCAATCATCAATCCATTAATCTAATCATTCACACATTAAGCATCTAACACACATAACAACATAAGTCCATAAAAAATTCATTAGTGGGGTTCGGCCATACACCATGGCCGAACCTCACTCTCTTGATGTTATGCTCATTTTTCAATCCTTTGATCTTTAGGTTAGATACAAGATCATGACCTCTTGATTCATACATCAATCACTTATACCACAATTGTTTATCATTGATAACCATTTAAACCCACCAAATATTTTCCATGGGGTTTGGCCGTACACCATGGCCGAACCCATGGTTCATCCTTTTAACCCTTAATTACATCCTTGCCATTGTCTTTTCATGGCTAATCATTTAGCCTAATCCTCCATTTATTTAAACATGTATAATACTCCAAATAATCCTTCCAAATAATCCATCAAATACTTCATGGGGTTCGGCCATAGTGTATGGCCGAACCATGTCCATCATTTTATGTAATCATGCATAGTATGAAACCTTAATAAATCCCTCTATATTTGATTTGATCCTTCATTCATTTTTGACATACTAAATCCATAATTGACCCATAATTTTGATTCATGGGGTTCGGCCACACACCATGGCCGAACCCTATGATGTCTATATTCCATCTTTAAAATCCATTAAAAGTATATACCCCATGTCCTTCCATGGTTATCATCTTTCACAAATTTATTAGTCACCAATGTTCCTTCAGTGCATGGCCGAACCGTGGTTCCTTCTTTCAATTTAAAATACCAAGATCATGCTCCTATTTTCTTCCATAATAAAAAATTAGGGTTCAGCCATGCAATGGCCGAACCATATCCTTGACCTTTGACCCTCTTTTCTAATTTATAAAATTTGTGGAGCACTTACTGTTTCTGTGACTACTCCAATTTGTCCTTTGCTCCGGCTTGTTCCTTTCCTTCCTTAGCCTCTCCTTCCTCTCTTCTTGATCTCTAGCCGAGACTAACCTTGCTGAAAAGCCCTTGAAGTGGTTCGGCCAAGTGATATGAATTGAGAAAAGCTTGAGATCAAATTATCTTAAGTCCTCTTTGGTCTTGAGAAGAATTGGCCTTGAGAGGAAGGAAGAGAACATGATAAAATTCTCTAAGTGTTTGGTCTTCTTTCTTTTAGAGTGCTGGTCGGCCAATAGATGTTTTTGAGGGAGAAAAGAACAGCCAAGGGAGAGAGAGGGAGAGAATGAAATAATCTTGTTTTGTTCTCATGGAGTGGTCGGCCAAAGATAATGCCTTTTGGGTTAAACTCTTGTGTAACTCCCATCTCTTTAACCTCCCTCCTTAATGTTTCCCTTGGGGGGTTTCATCGATGAGATGAAACTCCCAAGGCTCCAACGGCTGCAATGGTATCTTGGCTTACAAAACCGTCCTCTCTCATTAGTGACCATTTTGGGGGTTTCATCCATGAGATGAAACTCCCACCTCCATGTGTGAACCCTTTGTTTAAATTTGAAATAGCCATAACTCCTCACCTTTCCATTAATGATTCACATGGGGGTTTCATGCATGAAATGAAAACTCCCCATGCATCCAACGTGTGCTTACCTTGATGTTACCTTGTGTAACCTCCACAAAACGCCTCCTCTCCATTTAATTCCCATTTGGTTTTCATGCATGCAATATACCTCCATGCAACCAACGTTTTCCATTGTTTGAATTTTGAAAACAACTAAACACCTTTCATCTACACACTTCACTCACTTAAAAATAAATATTCTATCCAACTCATTTAATTCAAATTTATTTAACTCACTTGACTCAACTCATCCATTTAATTCAACTCAACCCTTTTAATTCAACTCAACCTTTTAATTCAACTCAACCATTTAATTCTATTTCCAACTCAAATCAGCCCCAACCAAGTTAAGCTTGGACTCACTTGGTGATCAACCAAGTCAACTATGACCCATTGGGTCCCTTTTGGGCATTTTGACCCAATTAACAACCTTGACCCAATTAAACACATCTTACCCATATAAGGTCAATGTCCATTAATTTATAATTTAAATAGATGAAATTCATGTAAATTGATACCTTAAAAATCTGGGGCGTTACAATACAATCTTTTTTTTTAAATTTTCGTCCCGAAAATCGAGCGAAATAGGGTTCCAAACAATTTACATAAATAACTCAGGGTGAGTTGTTCTCATTTCCGACGCAAGTTCCCAAGTGGCTTCCTCAATACCATGTCGATCCCATACCACCTTGACGAACTGAATCGCTCGGTTTCGTAATACTCCTTGCTCAGTTTCTAATATTCTGACAGGCTTCTCGACGTATGTCACGTCGTTTTGGACATCTATATCTTGTATGTTCAGTACATGGGAGGGATCGGGATTGTACTTTCTCAACATCGAATATATGGAATACATCGTGTAAAGATGCCAACTGTGAAGGGAGTGCCAACTGATATGCCACATCCCCCATTCTTCTTATGATTGAAAACGGTCCCACATATTTTGGCGACAATTTCCCCTTCTTTCCAAATCTCATGTGTTCCTTTCGTGGCGAGACTTTCAAGAACACTATGTCCCCCACTTCAAATTCAAGGAACCTCCTCCTCTTATCAGCATAGCTCTTCTGACGATTCTGTGCAGTTAATAGGTTCTGCCGTATTAACCGTATCTGCGCTATGGTCTCTGCAACCAACTCGGGTCCAATCAGTGCGAGCTCACTGGCCTCTGTCCAGCACACAGGTGATCTACATGGCCTACCGTATAATGTAACGCCCGCCCCTTTTCACCCGATAATCAGAGTCTATTTTTTTTTTTTTTGATGAAGAGTGACAAAGGGCGCGGACGTCACGACTCGAGTTAAGTCCGAGCTTCTAAAGCCCGGCCCTTAACTGGCCAACCCTACGTGTGCGTGGAACGAAGTCCACGGGGAACGGTTCACACGTAGAAGTAAGCATCGGGGAACATTTAAACCAAGTGCGGAAAATTATAGAAGAGTCTAACCTACAAATTCTTAGATAGCAGGGAAGTTACATTCAGTCAATCACCAAACATCCTCAAAATCATAATGTTCAAGGTAATTTCCAAAACATTGCAAGTAATCTAACTTATTACATTCCGCCAAGCTAAATTATTCAAAATACATTTCCAAAATAAAACTTAAATAAACTGAGTAGCTCGTTTCCCCAAGCTCCTAAGCTTGGCTCCCGTCTCGTCCTTCGTCTCCGTCATCTCCTGTGTCATCAGCTAGGGTAGAAGTAGGGAGTTAGACAACGCGCCCAGTAGGACTCCGAGTAGGACTAACACATGGATTAGTGATAACAAAGCATATAGATAATATTATAATAAAACCATGCACTTTGGGCAATGCCATGCAATGGGTGTTCTATGTCATGAATCCCACCCATCAATCTCATCATCATTGTACAATGTCCCTTTTTCAACCATACATAGTGTTCCAAATAAAATCCATACCATCATCGTGCCATGACCCTCTTGATGGAAAAGCGTCATCAAGATGCAATCCACACTAGGCATCCCCCTTGATGGAAGAACCATCATCAAGGTATGACAATAGATACAACATCCCCCTTGATGGAAAAACCATCATCAAGGTATCATAATTACAAAGGTCCCCCTTGATGGCAAAACCTCATCAAGGTATAATAATACATATATGAAATATCCCCATACTGGTTTATCGGTCGCCCCGACAGAGCATGGACTCCGGTTTCAGTTCATCCTTCCCCTGTCATATCTCTCCTATGCCATGCATGAGATGTAGATGCCATATGCCATGTAATATATGTAACTCATAGTCATAAAACCCATCTTAAAAATAATGCCATGATTATCAAAATAAATCAAAGGAAACCCATCACATAATACCAAAATCCAAAACCCATCTTAAAAACAACCACATGATTACCAAAATAAATTAGAGGAAAACATCACATGATACTAAATCCAAAACCCATCTTAAAACAAACCATATAATTTCCAAACTAATTCAAAGAAACCACCACTCAATCCATGGCTTACAAAAAGGTAAGAATCCTACCGATTCCGTCTGATAGACCCGGTCGCCGATCGCGCACCGTTTGCGATGTCCGGTACCTTATTACATATTAACAATTAGTCCATGTTTTACCCATTTCTAAGCCCATACATCATGTCTTAGTGGGTTTTCCTCATTTTGGCCAATATTTACGGTTTTGCCATTACCCTTCCATGGATAATTCATTCCCTCTTCCGTATACATTATGGTCTATAATGGATCTAAGTAATGATCCATAACTTAGGTCCGTTAATGACCCAGCAACCATATCATGTGATCATAAAATTAGTCCTTTTATTAACCTAATCCTTATTCCTTTAAACCCATACAAAACCCCATACTTAACCCTTTAAATAAATAGTTAATGGATCATGGGTTCAAAATACCCAATTCATCAAATCTTTCCATGGGGTTTACATCATGCATTTAACCCACAATGAGTCCATTAGCCACTCATTCCCTTTATTCATAATTGATCCATACACTCACCAATCATGAGAGACAACCATATCTTAACCTAATCCCCATTAGCTAAAGCATATCCATAGACTTTAATCTTAGCCTATCCATTGGTTCACAAAAATGGGTCCATTGATGTCTCATTAACCATGACATAAGAACATTAGCAATTAACCACTTAATTAACCTAACCTCCATTTATTTAAAACATAAATATATAACCCCATGCTTAGACCATTAAGTGTCTCATAACAATGGGTCATGGGTTCATTAAAAATCAGCCCTTTCAACATAACCAAATCCCCATTTTTTCCTTGGTCCTTGGTCACACTTTAGATTCATCACAAGTCCCTCCATTGAGAGAACCTAAACCATATATTTAATTCATCATTCTTTAATCACATTTAAGTCCATTAACTTAACCACCTTCCCATTACAACTATCAATATTAGGTTTACATTGGTCCATCAACACCACCAACATTCCCCATTTATTTTTCCATTCTTTTACATCCATCATCATTCCACATTCATCACCATAGGGTTCATCCCCATCTACCATTCTTTTTGAGATCATTAAAATCACCAACATCTTCCATGATTTTTTTTCCTCATTTAAAATCCTTTCAAAATTACTACATTTAATCATTTACCAATTTAAAAACCCTAAATCATTCTCCATGCTTCCATTCCTATAAAATCCCAAAAATCACACATAACTTACCATGGGGTTCGGCCATACTACATGGCCGAACCCTATGGCCTTTAATTTCTTTACCAATCATCATTTCCAAAAGTAATTTACATATCTCCATTACTTAAATAATTGAAATACTTAATGCCCTTTATCCATTTATTTTTCCTTAACCTAATTTTTCTTTCCGTTTTGTCCATTTATTCATCCTTCCATGAAATGGATTTGAGATCCAAGGCCATGATGTTTTGGCCACCTCTAAATCCAAAAAAAAAATGGATTCCATATCCTCTTAAAACCTAAGAAAAATTTAATCTCTTGTTTAGAAAATACTTACGATCCGACGCCTCCTCTAACTTTCGTTACTCCCGTCGGCTTCCTTAACCTTCTTTCTTCTCCTTCTCCTTTTTGGTTGGCTAAAATGCTTGATCAATGGTGAAAACCTCCAAGCTTGGGTTTGGACATGGTAGGGTTTGATTTGAGAGAGAAGGAAGAAGATGGTGGAAAGAATTAACCCAAAGTCTTGGTTTTGTACTTTTCCTCTATTTTCTTTTCTTCTTCTCTTCCTTTCTTAATTTTCTTCTTCTCTTTTTCCTTAGAGATGAGGGATGGCCATGAGAGAGTGAAAAAGAGCAAGAGAATGAAATGAGTTAGATGGAAAGAGATAAGGCAAAGAGATAAGATTACCTCCTTTGGTAAAGTAACTTACACTCGACCTTAACTCCTCCCACCAACTAACCTAAGATATTTATCATGCTTTATGCTTTATGACCCAACCACCATCAAGTCCCAACGTTTTTTTTTTTGGTGTTTGAAGATAGGATTTTTTGGTCTCCCCTCTTTTGACCTCCTTTGACCATGATTAGATTAGTTTAGTTAATTTAATTAATTTGATCATTAGGGTTAAGTTAATTAATTCCCACCTAATTTAATTCCATTAAATTCCCTCTATGAAATCCATCCATGGTTGACCAAATCAACCATGGTGTCCGGCCCCACCAACTCTTGGTCCACATGCCACTTCACTTGGTGAGGTGGAGATGGGTCCCATTGGACCATGTCACCTTGGTCAATTCATCACTAACTTAGGTGATTTAAATTTCATTAAGCCCATTCCAACTAGTTGTATCACCATTGGGCCCATGACCCAATTACATTTATCCTTACCCATTTATCTTAGATCTTACATTATCTTGACCCATTGGGTCCCAAATGGATATTGGACCCAATTTGACCATCCTTGGCCCAATTGACCATTATTGATCCCTTAAATGAATTTAAATCCAATCCATAGTCTATTGGGCCCTACTTGGGCCTTTGTCAAAATTTTGGTCCATTTACCATTTATTCCATCAATTTTCCCAATTTCCATCATTAAAATAAATAATATCCACCTTTATATTAATTTACAAATTCCGGGCCGTTACATATAAAGCCTCAAATGGTGCCATCTGAGGACTTGCCTGGTAACTGTTGTTATATGAGAACTCTACTGGCGGCAAGGGATCCTCCCATCCACCCTTGAAATCTAGCATGCATGCTCAAAGCATCCTCCAATGTTTGTATCGTCCTCTCCGACTGTCCATCAGTCTGTGGATGGAATGTTGTGCTAGTCAGTAGATCTGTTCCCATGGCCGACTGCATACTCTTCCATACTCTGTCGGTGAAACGACCATCTCTATCTGACACTATAGTCTGGAGAATACCATGTAATCAGATGATATCCATGATATACCGCCGACCCAAAGTCTCAGATGAGTCTGTCATCTTAATAGGAAGAAAATGTGCAGACTTGGTCAGTCGGTCTACCACGACCCATATCGCATTGTTGCCCTTTGAAGACCTTGGTAACCCCGTTACAAAATCCATGGAGATGTGCTCCCATTTCCATTCCGGTACTGGTAAGGGTTTGAGTAACCCTGTTGGCTTCTGATGTTCTGTCTTAACCTGCTGACAAGTTAAGCAATGATCCACAAATTCTGCCACATCTCTTTTGAGTCCGTGCCACCAGTAATGTCTCTTCAGGCCATGATACATCTTGGTGCTGCCCAGATGAATGGAGAGCTTAGTTTGGTGTGCCTCAATCAACAACTCTCTTCTGCATCTTTTAGGCACATATAATCTACCCCGGAATACAAGACTCTGTCCTGGTCGTAATTCCTATTCCGGTATGACCACGCCAGTAGACATCTTGGCCCATATCTCCTCCATTTCCGGATCTGCTCGCTGCTCTTGTTCAATCTTGTCAAGTTTCACTTAATTACATCAAAATCACTCATATTAACCGATGAGTTTCATTCTCACAAAATTTACTCTGTCTCATGTTATCTCTTTTTCTCTTGAACCCATTTGCAATCTTATGTAGATCTATGTACTCTGTTTCACTTTACCTGCTACCAAGATATTTTCCATACATACTCGCTCAATACGTCATTCGTCTACTCTCTGTGTGAGGTAGCCTGCCAATACGAGCCTATGCTCAAGTCTTTTGCTGATTCTATTTTAACTAAGTTTCTAGCTTCACTCTCTTGGAACTCCATCGGCTAACTGCAGAGTCAGCTAGCTAGACTAACTCGGCAGTCGCCCATAGCTCCCCATTCGATTTCACTAGACTCTTATCTTCTCCATTAGTAAGCATATCATCATTTGTACATAAGTCACTATGTGACTAATACCTTCTGTTCAAAACTTCTATGATACCGAGTATCTCTCAACACAAACTTTCCTATGATACAAGTCGTAATACGACTAACACCTTTTCCTTATAACGTGGGACGTAATACGAAACATGTCCCAATCATTAGGTCTATATGTTATCTATGAGACCAACAGGTCCATCATACTACCAACATGTCTACCATGGTACTGATATCCGACATTAATCCAAACCACCACGGGAATCACCATCCGCGGTTATACATATCCATGAATATAACCCCCCTCTCGGTATAATCCATTCATGGGCATAACTAATCCATCCTTGATCATAATTAATCCAGGTCACATCCTCTACCACGAGATATTTTATCCATAGAAACAACATTCGAATGAGTCACTACCCAACTGTGGCAACCATATCAAATCACAAATACACCCCGACCCCTAGCAAGACTTATGTCCCATGACTTACTAAGCGGAAGACCCACGTCCGACGTGATCATGTCTACCCCGCGCTGCATTCCTTCACCCCAAGGGTGATTCAGTCAAGCTCTAAGGTGGTCGATCTGCGTCTAACGAAGCTAGCACCACCCCCACAGGGTAAAATAGTACCTAGCTCTACGCATCAACGTACAATAAGTGTGCGAAATAGCCGTGAGAATGTCCTCAGAGCGTAGCATACGAGGGACCCACTCCCCAACGGCAACCCTACATGACCAAGTCTCCTTATTTCATATCGAGGTCCCCACGGTCTTACGGCTACTCTAGACCATACTCATGGAATCTATATACTTATCTCATCAATATCACGTGAGGGACGCACCCATACCACATCTCAATCATGAATATCACGTGAGGGACGCACCCATACCACATCTCAATCATCAATATCACGTGAGGGACACACCCATACCACGTCTCAATATAATCAAGTGACCTCGTCACATACATCTCAATGCCAAAGTCCTCCTAAACTCTTAAGTTTGCATGCTTTATTGAAAATTATTCAAACTTCCATCACAATACAAGGGTTGGTAGGGTTAGAACAACCCTTCAAAACTTACCCACAACCCTTACAAAATCTCCCCTTTCCCCGACATTCTCTTACCATCCTTATCCTAACCTTCCATAGAAGACCCTGCATCATCATAAAAATCGAAAAAGCTGTCAGGGCATGTTGTCGACGTGTGCCCCAACACTCCACAAGTCAGACAGGTATTATTCCCAGCCCCCCAATGTAAGGACAATTAGTCCTCTCCTTCCCGTGCCCGTGAAGTCTACAAACAGGGCAAATAACCTCAAGGGGGTAGAGACAGAAAGTACAGTTGTGCCCCTCCTGATTGCACAACTCGCACATATTTCTGGGCGCTATCTCCCCTACTAATTCTCCTATCATTGGGATATCTCCCATATATTCTTCTGGAAAAGGAGCTAGATACACTTCGACATCCTTGGGGAATCTTACCTGGACGTCTCCGTTAAATCCCACAATGCGGTTTGGCCTGTTGGAATTGTTGGAAGAAGAAGTCAGATCTATAGGACAGCTAGGAGTTCCTTTGTCCAACAACTCTGTATACTCTATGTTGCTCCACATATCTGTATCACAACAACAACAACATATCAATGACAACAACAGTTCTAATCAAACTAATCTTTGTTTTGGGGAATTTTTCCTAATCATCATCATGTATTTCTTGTTCTGGGGAGTTTCCTATGTATCATATAATGTCTCTTGTTTGGAAACATTGCCAAATAAACATCTTGTGTTTTCTTGTCCTTGGGGAAATTGCCAAATAAGCACTCTTTGTATTTCTTTGTTTTGGGGGAAACTTCCTGAGTACCAATTGTTTGTTTCTCAATTTGGGGATATCGAGGAAATATATCCTAATTTGCTATGTTTGGTATATCCAAGTATTTTGACTGTACTTCCTTTGCTATCATTCATTGTTGTTCTCAGATTGAATGTTCAGTCTGAGTCTAACAAAGTAAATTAATCCGGCCCCCGAGCAGAGGACTCTGAAGAATCGGTCAGTTGGGATTCTTATCATCAGTGAGACATGAAACCGTCTTAATCTTACTTCAAAAGATTCAATCTTCCCGTTTCGCTCTGATACCAACTATAACGCCCTGCCCTTTTTCACTTACTTTCTGAAAATCAGAGTCTATTATTTTTTTTATTTTAAAAGTGATAGAGAACGGGACGTCACGACGCGAGCTAAGTTCGGACTTCTAAAGTCCGACCCTTAACTGGCCAACCCTATGTGTGCATGGACTAAGTCCATGAAAACGGTTCACACATAGTAAAATATAATCGTTGCGGAATATAACATATCTAACTGCGGATTATAATAGAACCTAAGACTACTTCATTTTAGATAGCAAAGTACTTAGTCATTTAACCAAATTATCTTAAATTAAATATCCATACCAAACCATTCACAAACCATAGCAAATATCTAAATTATTACATGCCGAAGTCTAACTACTCAAATTACAAGTTCTTGAGTAACTTAATAAAATAACTCTAAACATTCCCAAGTTCTTAAGCTTGTTCACGATCATCATTTCCTTCATTTCCTATTTCATCCACTAGGGTAGAAGTAGGACGTTAGAACAACGCGCCCAATAGGAATTCTAAGTAAGGCTTGCTAACACATGGGTTAGTAACAAAATCATATATAATATCATATCATCAAAAAAATATGAAAATCATGCCATGCCATATGTCTTATGCAATGAGTCCCACCCATCACAAAACAAGTAACCTCTTGATGGAATTCTCCTCATCAAGGTATCCCCACAGTGGTCTTTCGGACGACCCAACGGAGTGTGGCCTCCGGATTCATCTTGATTGGATTATACACATCAAGGTCTTCTCACGATTGCCTTACGGATGCCCCGACGGAGGATGGCCTCCGGTTACAAACTTCCCTCCCATGCCATGGATGGAATGTACATGTCCATATGCTATGTAATTCAAACAACCATCGCATTAAAAACTCCACATTTGAAACATAATATATTTACAACATAAATCAGCAAAATAAAGATAAAAATATATTACATAACCATGTTCCAATGAGGTAGAATCCTACCTAAGACAACTAAGATGTCCTTGAGCTTTAAACTGGCAATTGTTCACGATCGTGCCCCCTTTGTGAAGTCCCGTTACCTTAAAACATATCCATATGTCAAACCAACAACACAATTGATTTGTAATAGTGTCAAAGTCCCAAAACACAATTTGTGGGGTGCGGCCATACATCATGGCCGAACCTCACTTACTTTGATTTTTAACCCTTCTTTTATTTATTAGTTAAACATATCCAAACTAATTATTTAACCCTTAGTCCACCAAAATCCACCTAAGTGGGGTTCGGCCATACAACATGGTTGAACCTCACCATCTTAATTTTGGTCCCTCTTTCAAGTCTTTTAGTCCTTTTTAATTAAGTCCAATCATCAATCCATTAATCTAATCGTTCACACATTAAGCATCTAACACACATAACAACATAAGTCCATAAAAAATCATTAGTGGGGTTCGGCCATACACCATGACCGAACCTCACTCTCTTGATGTTATGCTCATTTTTCAATCCTTTGATCTTTAGGTTAGATACAAGATCATGACCTCTTGATTCATACATCAATCACTTATACCACAATTGTTTATCATTGATAACCATTTAAACCCACCAAATATTTTCCATGGGGTTCGGCCATACACCATGGCCGAACCCATGGTTCATCCTTTTCACCCTTAATTACATCCTTGCCATTGTCTTTTCATGGCTAATCATTTAGCCTAATCCTCCATTTATTTAAACATGCATAATACTCCAAATAATCCTTCCAAATAATCCATCAAATAATTCATGGGGTTCGGCCATAGTGTATGGCCGAACCATGTCCATCATTTTATTTAATCATGCATAGTATAAAACCTTAATAAATCCCTCCATATTTGATTTGATCCTTCATTCATTTTTGACATACTAAATCCATAATTGACCCATAATTTTGATTCATGGGGTTCGGCCATACACCATGGCCGAACCCTATGATGTCTATATTCCATCTTTAAAATCCATTAAAAATATATACACCATGTCCTTCCATGGTTATCATCTTTCACAAATTTATTAATCACCAATGTTCCTTTATGGGGTTCGGCCATGCACTATGGCCGAACCGTATGGTTCCTTCTTTCAATTTAAAATACCAAGATCATGCTCCTATTTTCTTCCATAATAAAAATTAGGGTTCGGCCATGCAATGGTTGAACCATATCCTTGACCTTTGACCTTCTTTTCTAATTTATAAAATTTGTCGACCACTTACCGTTTCCGCGACTCCTCCAATTTGTCCTTTGCTCCGGCTTGTTCCTTTCCTTCCTTAGCCTCTCCTTCCTCCCTTCTTGATCTCTAGCCGAGACTAACCTTGCTGAAAACCCGTTGAAGTGGTTCGGCCAAGTGATATGAATTGAGAAAAGCTTGAGATCAAATTATCTTAAGTCCTCTTTGGTCTTGAAAAGAATTGGCCTTGAGAGGAAGGAAGGGAACATGATAAAATTCTCTAAGTGTTTGGTCTTCTTTCTTCTAGAGTGTTGGTCGGCCAATAGATGTTTTTGAGGGAGAAAAGAACAGCCAAGGGAGAGAGAGGGAGAGAATGAAATAATCTTGTTTTGTTCTCATGGAGTGGTCGGCAAAAGATAATGCCTTTTGGGTTAAACTCTTGTGTAACTCCCATCTCTTTAACCTCCCTCCTTAATGTTTCCCTTGGGGGTTTCATCGATGAGATGAAACTCTCAAGGCTCCAACAGCTGCAATGGGTATCTTGGCTTACAAAACCGTCCTCCCTCATTAGTGACCATTTGGGGGGGTTTCATCCATGAGATGAAACTCCCTCCACCATGTGTGAACCCCTTGTTTAAATTTGAAATAGCCATAACCCCTCACCTTTCCATTAACGATTCACATGGGGGTTTCATGCATGAAATAAAAACTCCCCATGCATCCAACGTGTGCTTACCTTGATGTTACCTTGTGTAACCTCCACAAAACGCCTCCTCTCCATTTAATTCCCATTTGGTTTTCATGAATGCAATATACCTCCATGCAACCAACGTGTTCCATTGTTTGAATTTTGAAAACAACTAAACACCTTTCATCTACACACTTCACTCGCTTAAAAATAAATATTCTATCCAACTCATTTAATTCAAATTTATTTAACTCACTTGACTCAACTCATCCATTTAATTCAACTCAACCTTTTAATTCAACTCAACCATTTAATTCAACTCAACCATTTAATTCAACTCAACCATTTAATTCCATTTCCAACTCAAATCAGCCCCAACCAAATTAAGCTTGGACTCACTTGGTGATCAACCAAGTCAACTATGACCCATTGGGTCCCTATTGGCCATTTTGACCCAATTAACGACCTTGACCCAATTAAACACATCTTACCCATATAAGGTCCGTGCCCATTAATTTATAATTTAAATAGACGAAATTCATATAAATTGATATCTTAAAAATCCGGGGGGTGTTACAGGACAGTCAATATGACCGTTAAAACTCCTCTATAAATATGAGTGTTGGGTGATCGTTTTACTATATTCATTGAGCTTGAAAGATTAAAACACTTTAAGGAACGATCAACACTCTTGAGAGGAAGATCATAAACGACCAATCTTCGGATTGTGTTTGCAAGTTAGAAGGAGAGGAGGAGAAAAATATCATAAACAACCAATCTTCGGATTGAGTTTGCAGTGGGAAAGCTTTGGTTAAGCCAAGTTTCCTTGTCGCCCACAAGATTGTCATTGCTACACGACAACTGTAAAAAGGAACGTCGACACAACTTGGGTGGGATATTCAAGAAGCACACATCAGCGAGAAAGAGCTTTAAGGCAAGTGCTTCTTGGTCTTTAATTTTTTTTTAAAAAACTTGTAACCCGAAAGTGGATTAAAGGGAGGTACCATCAAACCACTATAAAAAACTCTAGAGTGTCGTCTCTGGTACTATGGTGGGTGGAATTCCTAGCCAATTGAGTGAGGTGGAATTCCTACTCTAATTGTGAGGGTGTAAGTCCCCACATAGTGAATTTGGAGATAACTCAAGGTTGAGTGAGTCCTAACAATGGATGTAGGTTGGTGAACCGAACCACTATATATCTTGTGTCATTGTGTTTGTGTTGTTAAGAGCTAAATTCTTGTGTTGATTGTTTTAATCACAATTGCTAACACACACACTCTTGATTGTTGTTTCCGCTGCATTTAAATTAATCAATCAAGTAAGTTAAAAAAGGACCAACGAATTTGGATTGACCAATTCACCATCCCCCCCCCCCCCCCCCCCCCCCCCCACTCTCTTCTCTAGGGTCAATCAGGTTGTTCTAACACCCGTGTAAAGGGTACTTTCAGTTATGTCTCTCGTAATTGAGTATGATGATGTATTGTGGAAACATAATTAATACGAGACTATGTATAATCAAATTCAACACAACCTAATAAATGAAAACCATAAAACTAATTGAATTGAAATAAATACTAGTACTTGTAGAATAAAATTGTTCCCATTCCAAAGACCTAGCTTTCACCAAGGGCCGAAGTCCAACGTGAATCCACACAACACCAAGAGTCTTTTCTAAAAATTATCTTGTTCAATGTGTATAAAATTCAACAACTATAAGGTATTTATAGATAAAAATATGCAAAAAGACCAAATAAGCCATGCTTATGTAAGAAACTCGTAAAATAAGGAATCTACTTACGATAGAATGTAGTCAAATTTTGACCATTCTATCTCAACCCTACATCATGCCATGTGGATTATTGAATGACAAAGATTGAATCCTAAAAAGGCAAACATAAAAATAGAAATCCTAAAAATATGGAGTTGCCCATGTGGATAGAGTCCACTTGAAAAATTCAACCACATTTTTTCTAGATTTTAACATACTAAACATTCGAATCCTAAAACTTTCATGGAATACAAAGTTGTACTCCTTGAAGTCTTCTTTTCAATGCAAAATAAATCAAGTCTGTGTTAAAACCTTTCTTCCAATTTCGTTTTCCAATTATTATCTTTTCTAATTTGGGATTTTCAAATGAAGTTATCTTGCTAAATTCTTTAAAATTCTTCCTCAATTCTCTCTTATAGAATTATTATGGTCCGTACACTTGTCACCCTGTGAGAGACTGTAGAAGATGGGCTTTGAGGAGTGGACTTGAATATGGATCAGGCCTGTCTAAGGAATGGGCTTGGACTTACTCTTCATATGGTGTGCTTACTTGATCATCTACTATTACATTTACTGACTCTTGGATGGCACCAGTTCTAAGATTCTTGACCCTATAAGCATGACTATTTGTGGAATACCCTAGGAAGATGCCATCATCGCTTTTGGATTCAAATTTTCCTAAATGTTCTCTATCCCGTAGTATGAGACATTTACTTTCAAAGACTTTGAAATTCTTGGAGTTGGGTTTCCTACCCGTCCAAAGTTCATACGCAGTTTTGTTCAGTCCGGATCTCAAATATACTAGATTAATGATATAGCATGCAGTGTTAACAGCTTTAGCCCACATATTTTTTGGAACATTCTTGTTTTCAAGTATGGTGCTGGCCATTTCTTGAAGGACCCAATTTTTCCTCTCGGCAACTCTAGATTGCTGAGGTGTTTTGGGGCCAGAATATTCATGATGGATACCCCCTTTTTCACATAATCTGTTAAATTACTGATTTTCAAATTCCCTCCCATGTCCAGTCCTTATTCTATGAATATTTGACTCTTTTGCATTCATTATTCGTTTTGCAATGATTTTGAATTCATGAAATGCATCAGATTTTTCTTTCAAGAAGGTTACCCAAGTGTATCTAGTATAGTCATCAACTATTACTAAGAAATATCTCTTTCCACTAGTACTTTCGTGTTGAGTGGGTCCAACTAAGTCCATGTGAAGTAGTTATAAGGGTCTAAAAGTTGTGATCAAATTTGTTTGTTTATGTGTTGCCCTGATTTGTTTTCCTTTTTGACAGTCACCACAAATGGTTCCTTCAGATCGTCCAACTTTAGGTAGCCCTTTCATATGTTCACTTAGTTTGGACAAGTCTTTGAAGTTCACATGGCCAAGCCTTTGATACCAAAGTTCAATTTCACTGATTTTGGACAAGAGGCACTCATGTGTGATAAGAGTTGATGTACAATCCAAAACGTAACAATCAACAGAACTAAGGATCCCACTCAAAACAACTTCACTTTCTTTTGAATTAACATGGAAGTCGTTCTTACTAAAGGTGACTTTACTGTCATTAGCACACAGTCGAGATATACTAAGTAAATTGTGCTTTAGACAATCAACAAGATAGACATCTTTGATAACCCTAGAGGATGGCAGATTCAGTGACCCTTTACCAATTACATTTGTCTTGTTTCCATCACCAAAAACTACAAATCCTCCATTAAAATTAACCAAATCAGACATGTAAAACTGTTTCCAGTCATATGATGTGACATCCACTATCCAAGTACCGCTTGGATTACCTTTCAACATTTAAGGCTGTATGAATCATGAAGCTCTTGTTGTTTAGAGAACCATTAAATAAGGGGGCAATAGTAAAGTTCATGTCCTATATAATCTGTCTGCATTTGAAATAGGGTTTTCCGTCAAAGAATCTGATCCTTGGATTACCAAATCTATCCAGGATGATTGGTAAATTTTGAATTAGTGCATTACGACTTTGATTTCCCAGTGAAAACTTTATCTGAGGATTTTTCTTGAGATAGCAATTGGATTTATAATGACCTTGTCTTCCACAATAGCTGCACTGTATGTTAGAGAGTTTGGGCATCTGGCTTTTAACAGATATGGATGTTTTCCTCGAAGTAATTACCACGTTTTTATCATGCTATAACCCAGACTTGTTCTTATAATCCTTTCCAAAACTAAGGATCTTTTCCAATTTTTCATTTCCACGAACTACCTTGTCTTTAGATTGAGATAACCTTTCTAAATCAGAAATTAACAAAGTAATCTTGTTTTCAAGACACCTATTTATTTCAACCAAGTGTTTGTGATCTCTCCTACACAGATCCACTTGGGATTGAAGGTCAGTCTGACTTTTTCTCAACACTAATATTTCATCAATTGATTTTTCAAATTTTGTTGATAAAGTTTTTTTTTAAGTTCTCTCAATTTCAAGGAGTTTGGTCAGGTATGTATTCTCACTTCTAAGTTTTTGAGCTTTCTTGGTCAATTCCATACGCTCAAGATACAGAGCACTATATGATTCTTGGAGATTATCAAGAGTCTCTTTCTCGGCTGATAAGTTTCTCTCTCCTCTTTTGCTTTCTTTTTTAAATATCGATATTTTATTATTATTTTATTTTATCTGAATTAAAAAATAAATAAATAACCCAAAAAGAACTTAAATTTTTTTTTTTAAAAGAATTGAAAATGTAAATATCAACTGATATCGACCGATATTTTGAATATTGGCCAATATCTGGGCCGATATTGGTCTGATATCTGCCGAGATATCGACCCAGGGCCACCATCGTTTTGATTTTTTTTTTTAAAAAGGCTGATATTAATCATATCGGCCGATATCGGACCGATATATATCGCCGATATACCGGTCATATCGGCCGAGAAATAATGTGTACGGCCGATACAATACGTATAGACTGATATAATGCAGTGCTTAAAAATTGATATATATCGGCCTATATCTTTACCCTTGGTCTTAACCCTCAGATAGGTGTGTCAAGGTCACACATAGATAAAGTATTCTAGAAGTTGTCTCGATGTGGTTCGACTTCATCAATTGCAGTGACACTATATTTGTTAGTTGTCACCAGCATATGAATCGTGAAACAGCATTACACTAGAAGAACAGTAACTTGGTCAGATAATTCCTATAGAGTGGAAAATATAAGAGATTTTGTAAATTGTTTTACAATCGAACACGGTGATAAAATCAAAAGAATAATAGGCATATATATATATATACATACATGTACATGTATGTATATATCTATACATATACATACATGTACATGTATATATATATATATATATATATATATATATTTATATATATGTACTTGCATCCCGTTGTGTTTTCAAATGTCAACCTCACGATCAAAATATCTACTTCATTAAGTAAGGTATTGAGTTTGATTCAATCTCAATCTCTACTGACCATTTTTTATAGGATTACTCTCCATTGATTTAACCAGTATGTATGAATTAAGAAATTTACACATATTCATGAAATTTGTTTGACCTCCAATATAAAATAAGGATACTGTGTTAAAAAAAAAAAAAAAATCATTTACATTTTAGGGTTAAGCATTCCTTCTTTTGAATTTGAGTTTTCTCTTCAACTCTCAAACGGGTATTTCTTCTCTTCTATGGGACAAGTCGGAGGCAGGTAGGTCATTTTATTAGGTTGTGCAGAGTTGAATCATCATGGTTGGACAAAAGATCATCCTTTCTTTTCAACCATATTGAGGTATTCTAATGAGGTAGTTTCTTGAATATTGCCATGGAGATATTGTCCATGGGATTACCATATTAAGGAAGTGGAAAGAATCATGTCGGAGGTTTGTGGAGGGAAATGGTCAAATGGCACCATTAATTTCCAAGTGTGGTTGTAGAATTGAGTCAGCTCAAGACCTTTCCCATTCATTAGGGAACCATCATGCAAGCCACCAAGGTTAGGTTTGAAATTTCTAATTTCCCCTACCTTCTTTCTTCTTTTCTATCCAAGGTCCAGCCGACATGAAAGATAATTGTCCTTCACAATGTGACAAGACGTAAGATTGACAGCTTTTCCTCTTGGAGGATGCCCAGTAGATTGGCAACAGCAAAAAAGAACAAAGAATTTTAACTTCCCAGTTTTGTACTGTTTCAAGCGGAGCGGTCTGGTATAAAATTTGAACTTCTAAACTTTTAAATTTTAAAATTCACAACTACTGTTTATTTCAGTGTTCAGAAACTTATTCAAAGTGAAAATTTTATTGAATAGAAAAATCTAATTGAATTTTTGAGAAGTGAAAAAATTGAAAAACACCCATGAATTTAAAATTCACAACTACTTGCTTAATTCTAAATCTTTGTTCAATCAAATTGAGTCGATTTGAACAAACTTATATGTGCTATTTTAAAATTTTAAACAATTAATTATAATAAAATTGTCGTTCCACATGGCTCGTGGAAAATGAATTTACAGTTGGGACCAAGTTTGAAATGAGATAAGAAATTGTAGTAAGATGTTTCATTCTCCACCTTGTGTCATGGGTGACTAATTTTATACTTTGAGTTTTGAGTGGAGAAAATTAGATATTATACCTGTGGATAATAACCTTGGCCAGCAAAATCAAGATATCTTGACTCATATGATAGGTATCGTTCATACATACATTATATCGGTTGATATGATCGATCTATCGGTTGATATGATCGATCTATCGGTGATATATATCGGCCGATATTATTAAATATCATTGGTTTTTTTTTTTTAAATGGTTTATTCGTGGGCCCGGTTGGTATCGGTAAAATATTAGCCCAAATATCGACCGATATTTTCAATTTTTATTTTTATTTTCAAAAATGAGTCTTTTTCAGTTTTTTTAATTCAGAAAAAAAATAACAAATGGCTGATTTTTTAAAAAATAGAAAAATGGAGAGAGAATCGTAACGCCGAGATATCGGCCGGTATGTGATATCGCTGATATGGCCATATCAGCTGATATCTCGGCCGAAACGAGATTATTACCCCTGATCATGTCATCACTTTGTCTACTTAAAGATGATCGTTTCACTTAAAATTCTCGCTTTGCTCTTTAGTCAAGTTGATTGAGCCCTTAATGGATTACTATATATATTGCAAGGCATCACAACAAATGACTTAAGATTGCTGTAAAATTTTCAATTAATTTGACAGTTTAAGGCTTGCCATTTTGTCTCTGATTGACCTTTTAATGCAAAATGCTCTCTGATTTTTTAATTTATTTTTTTATTGAAATTGATTCCCCGAATGTAATATAGGAACTTCTTTGCATCAATGTATAACGCAGAGCATCACTAATCATGTTATATTTTGTCACCAATTGTATCTTTCCCTCCATAATATTTTTCACTTCACACTTTACTTTAGAGTTGGCATACAAATTTAGACGTTTCTGCATTTTATCTTATACTGTGAATTGAATTTTATTTACTTTTGCATTTTGTTTTACACTTTGTTAAACAAATGATAAAATAAAATATGCATGATGACATGACATCATTTAATTATTTTGTGCTTCACAATTTAAGAGCTACTCTGTACATAGATTATTTCATTTTTTTGGGTAATATATAGATTATTACTTTACTATGAAAGGAGTATCGATTATTACTTTACTATCACCATTTTCTACACCTTTTGGATAAAAGATTGTTTTAAAAAAAAATCACAAATAAATTGCTAGTAAAACTATATAATGAAAAAAAAAATGTGGCAGACCTTCTGTTTACATAATAAAATAATCTACTACTAGTATTAGTGGATTAAATGGAAATTCTTAGTGGATTATATAATATCTTAATTATATAATGCTCACAACGGAAACAATCTCCTAATATGAAGTTTAAAGGTAATGAACGAATTAACAAACTATCCTTTTTTTCTTATTATGATTGACTCACTCTAGAGTTGAGGTGATAATAATCTTTATAAATATATAAATTTGTATGAGATTAGTTTAGAAGAAGTTGAATGTAAAATTTTAATTTAATTTTAAAAAATTGAACTGGATATCTGCTCAAATTAAAAATATTAGATAATAATATTTTGTCAAAATAAGCTTATTAAATTAATTTTCATTAAAATGTTCTGCTCATATATGCAACTCTCATAAAAACTCCTTACTTTTTACTAAGAAAATATGTTTTTTATGAATTTCTTTTTTTTTAATTTACGTATAAAAAATCATAGAAAACTTATGTAAAACTCTCATAAATGGTATCTACTAACCTTATAATACATTAGATCAAATTATGAAGATTCAAATTTATCGTAAATTGCCAAATAACTGATGCACGTTGGTGGAAATAGACAGTGCCATTGACATCGCTTGAGCCATACGATCACATGGCTAGCTGTTTCCTCAAACCAAATGATTGAATGAATGGCCTTGTAACAACTTCTAAATTCCAAAGGGTAGGACTGTAGGCCAACTCACGTGGCATATAGGACAAAGTGTTTGCCACCGGTTCTAGAAACTACTACAATGGTGCACCAATTTCTTGGAATTTTGTCAAAGATAAAAGTTGTCTCAGTTGTTAATGAATCAACAAAACGGGGCACGTTGACCACTGCATCCACTAAAACAAGGTTGCCCACTTTATGAATTGCTCCAGTCCCATCAGAATGGATTTGATTGACAAGCTATAAAATGAGAAAAATAAATGAAAAACCTATTTTATTCAAATTTTTTTTATTTATTGAATAAAATAAATATTTTATGTAAATTTAGTAAATTAAAAATAAAAATATTGATACATCAATCACTTTTCATTGAAAAAAAATTACATGACAAGACCAATACCTTTGCCAAGAACCATGATCAACCATTTACAAGTAGAACTCATAAAGAAATTTAGCAAGGAATGAAAATTCCACTTGCTGTTGACCTATAGTTCGAAGTAATAATAGTAAAAATTAAATAGAGATCACAATATTAATATTAATAGATTATTATAAATAACTTTGCTATCTATAATACCAATCCACACCCACTATACAATGATGCTACGAAAGATATGAATAACAACAAAAAGGAACTAAAGCGTAAAAAAGCATAAACAAAAATAACACATTTCCATGAAGTAGAATAAACAACAACATTAAGTGTAAAAAGAAAGATAATCCTTGCTGTTGAAGGTCCAATGAATACACCCTCTCAATGTTGGTACCGAGATTTCAAGGGCCCTAGATGAACTCTTAAAATTGTCCTTTGTACACTAACAAAAAATAAAATCATATATTTTTTTTTAAAAAGTGTGAAATATCTAAATAAAATATCATAATAAAATTATAAAAAAGTATTATTTTGAACTTATTATTTTGGGACTATTTTACTGGGTTTAATTTCTAATTTTTTGGACTTATATAAAAAAGGAGTTTATGGACTTGGGGGCCCTATCTATTTAAAGGCCTCAGGTGGCGGCCTACTCCGACTACAGACAGAGCTGTGCCTGAGCGCTCTGTCCATCGTTGTCTATTACAAGATGTATGGGGTGGTCCGGTAATGTCTTTGAGTAATACCAAGATGCAAATTATCAAATAGCTCATTTGAAATTTGTTTTCCAAAGTGAAAATAATGTCACAAATAAATGCTCCAATCTCTAATCAGAGTTAAAATGGATATGGTCTTGACTGGACATGCTAAAATACTTAGGATCAAAGAACATGTGACAATTCTAGCTCAAGCGAGTATAACAGCCACTACATCCAACAATCGAATATGAGATTAGACAAAATGATACAGCAATTATTGTTTTAATGTCAAAATGTAAACAATCTATTTCAGATCAAAATGGTACAATGTTTTCCATTTTGACTTAGATTGGTCCACATCATCACTTCAAGGGCCGGTTTTTCTAAGTTGGACTGTGATAAGGGCAATCCCAAATAAAATCTTGAAGAACAGAACAAAGAGATGTCCTTGTATGATAATTCTGGGTCAAAGAATGTTCAAGGAGGCCCATATCATACAAGGAGGCTTATAGGATAGGTATATGAGTCAAGGCTTGAATTTACATGTTAGGGCTTGCAAAAGCTTTTCAAGGAGGCCCATATCACACAGAATAGATTGTAGAATGCATGTAGCAAAGATTGCACGAAGAACACCCAAGAAAAGCTACATATCCAAGTGCCAACATCAAATGTTCACAAATTTGGTCTAAAACCCCTAGTGTCCGGCCAAAAATTCTGATCTTTAAATCCAGGCCATCAGACTAATTTAATTCAAAATGTTAAATTCATTGAAATATAATTGCGAAGATGTAAATGGCTTCCTGTTGGATAACTCTTCTTATTGTGAAAGAAATATCGATTTGAAAGACTAGATGTAGTTCAATTGGTTGTCTTCCATTTGAAAAAGCAAAATGTTGCAGATTCGAGTCTCCATGATCTAACCTTAGTATGTCTTAAGGATAGTGGACTTATCCGTGGGAATTTGAGCCCTAAAATTTGAAAAAGAATACAAAGTGTAGAGTATAGCCGTATATGTGTAGAATCTTATTTTTGATATTTAGACTCCAAATCTGCAATTAGATTTCCATATCAATGGGAGAACAGAGAGCTACGAATTTCCTAGCAAGAGAAAGAAAAGAAAAGAAAAGTTTCCTACCTAAAGAGAGAAAATAAGCCAAGTAACCACGAAGGACCTCGTCGAATTTCCTTTGGAGATTTCTTTTTGTACTTTGTTTCTTAATCTTGGATAGGATGCATGTCTAATATAGACAAATTTGCAGAGTTGCTCTTAAAAAAATTTAAGAATATTTTAGTAGCAAAAATAGACCATGGAAGAAAATTTGGGCCCAAATTGTGCTCAACACCAATGAGCTAGCCAACCTTTCTATTTGGAGTGCTTAGTTTCTTAATTTTAGATATGACATATGCACTTTAAAATTAGTTGAAAATAAAGTGTAACTTTGCAGGTATGTCTCATCAATCAACAATGTTGGATTTGACTTTTGCGATAAGGCTAAGTTTTTGCAATTCTACCTTGTATAAACAAAGTTATGATTTTTTAGACTGATGAGAAAACTTACTTTTGTCATGTTTTATAATTTCACACTACAAATAAGAGTCCATGGACGTCCAATATAATCCATACCGTTTGACATGAAGTTTGTCTCTCCTCCTAGCGTGTGAATTTTATTTCTTATATGTGTTTTTTAGTCTTATAATTTTGCAATTCAAATTTTATATGCTCCCTTGATTAATTGCAAGAATTCATATTATTTGAAGCCTCTGTATGTTAAAATTCTATTGGAAATATACACCTAGGTGAGATTTAGGACTTAGTTGAAGAGTGAAAATTAACCTTGGCTTCATCATTGAAAATTCGAGTTTCTCCCATATTTAATTGCGCCTAATTTCATTAGAATTGGTGGTTGACTTGATTTGGGTTTTCCTTTGTTATAACAAGATTTAAAACGTCAAAAATCTAATTAGGTGAAACCCAAACCAAGTCACCCACAAATTCTAATGAAATTAGGCACAATTAAATATGGGAGCTCTATTCCCTATCTAGATTGGAACTCCTGTGCTGAGACCCACGATGCTAAGATGGTTCCATATAAACCTTACCAGAGATCTAATTATCCTCTTTAACCCTAGCTTTTGCAGGGCTACCAGTGGATGTCGCTTGCCTGCCCCAGTAATCCTATAATAATCCTACCTAAGCCTTGTAATTAGTTGCTAACATACATGTTCTTGTGTTTATTAGCTGATCAGTCTAGCTTCAAAGAAAGACCAAAAAATTATTCAACTGTAGGATATGGGTTGGGCCAAAAGCTCCAATTGATGAAATTGAAGGTTAGATCCAATAACTCCAATGGGAAAAAAAAAATTAAAAAGTTGCCTCTCTAGAAAATTAAAGCCAGAGAGAGAAGAAAATTGAAACTGATCAGCTGAAAAATACTCTCAATTAGCCTTATTTTATATGGGACTTCAAAAATTGATTAGAGGGGCCAATAAAATTTCTCACAAAGAAATAATGAAAAATCCTAACCTCACCAAGGTCAGAATTCTCAAGGAAATAAACTTGAAAAAGGCTAGGGGTGCTACATTAGCCATGAACAAAATTGGAAAAATTTCTTATGACATGTCGACAACTAAGGTTACTTCGACTTCTTTTGGAGATTATCTTTGTTTGGGGTAGAAGCACATATTTCTAAATAAAGTGATTTTCTTCCATTTTCATTCCAATGAGAGGTAGGATCCAAGAGATATAATGTGAAGCTTCTTTCTTTTTTAGTCTTCTTTCCCGTCACTCCTCTTTGAGCGTAGCTAATGGACCATGAAATATGGGCTTTGGAGGCCCAAAGCATGTTAAACAATGACCTAGCGTATATATCCATCAAATGAGCTTTTCATTTTGCACAATTAGATCCATATGGACTTTTAAAAGGGCTTCTCTTAACAATATGAAATTTATCAAGAGCATTCAATAGAAAATTCTACAATTTTATCTTCATTTTCTTCTACTGAGCCTAAGTCGATGTACTTGATCCATGAGTGTCTATTTGAATAAATTTGTGGGCTATCTTGATGATATCGGCTTCATTTTACTCTATTATAAACCTTGTAGAATTGCCAAGTCCATTTGTCAATCAAATCTTCTACTTCATCTTCAAGACCTATAGATTTTCCAATGGGGCTAGAGATTTCGACATCATTCTCCCCAGCCCGGAGAAAACTTGTCCCCTAGTATACCTTTTGTACCGACTTGGCTCGATATTTTGGTGTCTTAATGAGATTTGTAGATCTCCGAGATGGTTTTCGGTATTTTGGTAACAGTGGTTAGTGCGTGGGCTCTCTAGCGAACCCAAGTTTGCCCAGTTTCGACCTCGAGAGGTTGAGTGACTTTTTCATAGTTTTGATTATTTTAGAGATTTATAATGAGAAAATGTTTGAAAATTCACAGAACATTTGAGTTAAATACTTAAGTCCCCAAATTTAGCACACATAATCCCCTCTGATAGCTACACTTGAGAAAAATAGAGATGCGCACTTGTTCACTGTGCAAGTCATCCGTTTGTATTTTTTAGTATTTTCCTGATTTAATGAAATTTAGAAAATAATTTATTAAAATTATTTCCTGATCTTAATTTTCAGTGAAAATTTACCCATAGGCTTGATTTTGGTTCTACAATTTAAGAAAAATATAAAAGGCCCATTTTACAGCTTAAAGTCATGTTTTTAGTGAAAATCCGTTTTGAAATCTCTAAAACTTGACTTGCTTTACCCAAAGAGGAATAAATTGCCCTAGCCTAAGGGAGAGAGAAGCCTTTCTTTCCACTTCAAGCCTCTTGCAACCGTCCCTCTCTTCTCCCTTCTTCATCGTCAACCTTTGAGAGAGAGCCCTGATTTCCCGATAATTTTCTCACCCCTCATCGATTTCTCAGAGATTTTCAATGATTGGACCTTGGAGGCTTCTCCATGGTTGTTTTTTCAGCAAAGCACTATTGTTTTAGCTAATTTCACCATCTTTTCTTTTTTTCCTTTCTTCCTTAATTCGATTGTAAGGTTGCATGACTGTTTTCTTGGTAGATTTCATGTGAATTAATGTTTTGAAAACATTTTTGTGCCCAAAATAACCCTAGATTGGATTAGGGAGATCTGAATTTTGAAAATGGGGTGTTCCCCATCGTTTTCCCTTGACTTTTGGGGTTCTTTTTGCAAGCCCTCTTACTGTGTAATTATGCAGAGTCTCGAAAGATCTGACTCTTACCTTGGAACTTCCAAGACAGGGGGTGCACTAGCCCTGGCCTTAGGAGCTTTTGAACGCTTGGAATTTCTAAACCTGGACTTCAGACATTTCGTAGGATAGGATGGGCTGACCCAAATCTGGGACCTTCTGAGGTCTCGTACATTTCGAGGCTTGGCCTCAGAACTTTCCAAGGTCATCGGTTCCCAACCCTATGTTCGAAGCCTTCTGATCGTTTAGATGCTGCGAGACTGGCCTCGGAACCTTCCGAGGTCAGTGTCGTTCCAACCCTCGGCCTGGAACCTTCCTAGTCTTCGGAAGCTCCGAGATCGAGCCCCAAACCTTCTAAAACTTTCCAACTTTGGACCTTCCGAAAGCCCAGACCTCGGCCCATTCCGAGAGTCTGGAAGTTCCGAAGGGTGACTACACTTGTTGAATTTTTCGGGATTTCCTCTGATTGATTTTGATGTTTGTTTGTTTTCCGCAGTCTTGTTGGTTGGTGGAGATCCTCGTGGACACTCAGGACGTTCCCCTTGATATATCACACTTCTTCTACTTAGATGAGGGGACTCATCACACTCATTTTAGAATACATTACTTGTATCTATCCTTTCTCTGATTGTTTGGACATGGAGTGCCATGAATGGGAACCCATTATGTTATTAGCCACTCTGTAAGAGGAACTATTGTAATGATTATGTGATAAGGGACCCATTCAGGTGAATTCGTGTTGTGTGTATGTGATACACTGGTATATCATGATGTTGATGTGCGTGATAACATATTGGTTGGATTATTTCATAACATGTTGTGTAATTGATGTGATACCATAGTGTTATGCTACAGAGACGTATATGTTAGATTAGTAGATGATTTTACTCACTAAGATCTGTTAAATATAGTACATGTATTGTAATGATGTCATGCATATGGACAAATGGCATATATGAGGATCTATGGCTAGGGGTTTGTGTGTACTGGAGGAGGATTATCACTAGGTTACATCAGGTGTTAGAGATTCCCCCTTAGTACGGTGTAGGTACTTAGGGTGTATAGTGGATGTGCAATCGTGTGAGGACCATGGGAAGTGAGGGATTATGGATCTCTAGGAGTGTGAGTGCTTGATGTGTATACTCCCTAGCGTGAGTAGGACTGTTCTTTGATAGAGTTGTGGCAGTGTCGAGCCTACGCTATTGTTGTGTTGGGACATATCTTTGGAGTGACTGGGGGAGTCCTAGATATGTGGATATGATCTTGTTTACCAGATGGTTGTTGAGAGTCTCTAAGGGGTCAAACGGGTGAGACCTGGTGGTTGCTTATGCGTTGCCAGGGAGACCGTGGATGTTATTGTTAGTGCCCCAGTTTGACTAAGTCACCTTATTGTCAATTCCGTGACCAAGCTGAACTTCCGTTGAGAGAATCAAATTGATCGAAGATCAAAGGTAAGCTGCAGATGAATCTCCATGTGTTTGGCAACCTCACAGGTAAAATGGACAGCAAAATCTAGGTTGGACCAAACAACATTAGGCCAAAAGGACTAAGCTTGCACCATGCCTGAGAACGGCGCCAAAACACCTGTCGAACGTTAGGTGTTCACTACTTACAATCATTTACTGTTTTTCTTTACCCTCTATGCTAAGATCTCAATATTTCTTCTGTGACGTTTGCCCGAAGAAAATATGAGATCCGGCACTGATTACTTTATTTACTTTACATTTTAGAGCGCCATGTTTTGGGCGTTATTTTGATTCTTTATGTGTTTTAGAACACCTCCCTTTCGGTGTTATTTTAACTTTCTTACTTTTGATTCAGTTTTGCTTTCAATTAAAAGCTGTTATTCAACATTTATTACTTTTGATTCTTACTTTCTAGTTTGCATGCATTGCTTTCTAAGATTTCCTATTTGACGTGTACTTGCACGTTTTTTACTTTCTCACTAAAGGACCGTAAAAATGTTAAAATATAAATTTTATCTCAACGTTTGTTGGTGCACACTAGGTTTTTGTATCCTTGTATTTATACAGTTTTAACTTTTTACAGTTTCTTCAAAACACTCACCATTTAACGTTGAGGAGGTTCAACCATACTATTTATCTTAAAATTCATCACATATTGCATTTAAATCTAAATTCTTATACCGTTGGTCATACGACAATAATAGGGCCTTTGGTTAAAATTGACAGAAAAGATGTGAACGGACCAGAGTGCGATACTTGATACTATTGACATGTAAATAAATTGTGTTTCTATATGAGAATCGTGAATATATGAAAGTGTCTGGAGCTGAGGCCTAGCCTCTTGAAACAGAGTATGCGACCCAGTTATGTGCCTAGAGGTTAACTGGTTAAAAGTTGGTGATCATGTAAAGGATCAAATTCCAACTCGTGGTTCCAATTACATACGATGTTGATCTCCAAAGGGGGCTGGTGTTTTTACAAGAAATCTCTTGCCAGCCTTCCTGCAAGAGGTCTGTCTTTTCTTAACACCAAGTGTATTAGTGATAGATAGAAATAAATGGTATCTCCAACAATTTCTTTGTCCTCAACGCCCCCTATTTCTAGGAATTAGTCACTTCAACGACCTTCGATGGTTATACGAGTATCAAAGTACGAACGAGATGGATGTTTGTTGTCCCAACCATTCATGTTAGTTCTAATCTTGATAAGGAAGGGAGGTAATTTATAACAAAATTTTCGTGTTGTTGACTCCTAGGTGTAGTTGCAACTATCCATTGTAAGGAATTCAATTCTTACAGATAAATGCTCAATACCCAAGTTAGCTTACAAATTTGATCATGATCAAGTGCTTTTTGGATGGTCTCATGCCTTATTTGTGATTGTGTTTATCCTTACAATATCTTAAGTCTTCTTAATACAAAGGATTTACTTGTTACTAATACAGTCTAGCCTATGTTCTTCCGTAGATCCCTTGTTTCACGTCAATGGTATCATAGATCGGGATCAAGGTAATTTGAGTAATCTCTTTTTTTAGTTCTATACACGAGGTCACAAGTATCATAACATATAATTTACCAAAAATAAAAGTTTGTTTTATTGGACTAGAAGCCAATCAATCGGTTCTACAATGAATTAGCTAATACCTCTAAATAAACTAACTAAAAAACTAGGTCTTATTTTCTTTTCTTCGGCCGAGTTATTAGCCAATCCTATAATCCATATCAGAATCCATTTTTTATTTTGATTTTTGGTGTCATTCTTTTACTTACTATATTAATATAAATATGGATATAAATCACCGGACTAGGGAATGATTAAAAATCTCATATTATTTCTCTTACTAAATATCTTATAACTAGAAAGTTTTGAGTTCTTTTATATCTTTATTTTTTTATTGATTATTGTTCCTTCTGAAAAGGGGGCTGGTGAGTCGGAAACAATTACTAAGAATAAGAAAAAAAAGAAAGTTTGATTTTCTTATGGAACATACATATCAACATGCATGGATCATACCTTTCACTCCACTTCCATTTACTGTGTCAATAGGATTGGGACTTCTGTTTGTTCTGACCGCAACAAAAAATCTTCGTCGTATGTGGACTTTTCCTAGTGTTTCATTCCTAAGTATAGCAATGGTTTTTCCTCAATCGTTTTATTGAATAGATAAATAGTCAAAGTGCATTGCTCATGTGCCAATTTCGGGTGAGGTAATGCTAATTGATCCCTCGTAGTTGATGAACCTCTTTCAGAGCCTGTTACTCGCAAGTCAAAATCATTCTATGCCTATGGAAAAAAGGATTTCAATGCTGATTTAGGGCCGGCCAAAAGAATGAGACTTGTTCACTGACGGAAAGAGAGTGCTAACCCGAAGCACCGTCCCCCTATTATCCCAATGGAATTACCGACTCCCCCACTGTTGCTACTGCTCGGAGGAGAAGAGAAGGACAAAGGAAAGAGGAGTTCGCGAAAGGAAAGAGCGAGAAGAGATCTATTCGAGGCTACTCGACTCGATGGGGAAGGGTTTGTTTGTGGCGAGCGGGCTTTGACCTTTAGGAGTCGGTAACCCGTTCCCTGTCTTTGTTTCTATTGCATTCTATCTCATCGCACCACATTCTGTTCTATGATATTTGAGAATCACCGTCAATACCTCAGTGTAGATCCGGGATAATCCTGTTCCATAGCCCTGGGGCTATTTACAACTAGCCAATTACTAAATCTCAGACGATGTACTAGCAGTGCATCAAAGATGTAGTCATCGATTCTCCCGAGAGGCCACAATTACCGCTAGCAAACCTATTAATGATGAGGAACGCATTTTTGCTATGCTACTAATACTTGTATTTTCTCTGCTATTCTGCCCAAGCCTGGCTGAGGAAGAGTTACGGAGAGTAAAACACAAATATGCTGATTCGGTTTGGGTTGGGTATACTATACGTAATGAATGTTTATTCGTGGGCTCCTCCGAATAGTCTGAATTTTCCTCCATGACGATAAGGAGCTAAAAGATCCACCACTTTAATCCCTGTTTCAAAGATTGATAATTTGGTATCTAACTGGATAAAAGCAAGCGCAGATCTATGAATAGAAGATGTTGTACGAGTACCCACAGGACCTAAATTATCAATAGACTCTCCAAGAACGTTGAAAATTTGTCCAAGCGTAGCTCCACCTATGGGAACGCTTAGAGGAGCTCCTGTGTCAATCACTTCCATTCCTCTCATCAGACCATCTATAGCACTCATAGCTACAGCTCTAACTCGATTATTTCCTAATAATTGTTGGATTTCACAAGTCACATTAATTTGTTGACCAACAATATCTCCACACTTAACTACCAAGACGTTGTAAATATTAGGCATCTTGCCCGGGGGAAAAGCTACATCCAGTATTGGACCAATGATTTGAGCAATGCACCCCAGGTTTTTTTCTTCAAGTGTGGAAACCCAAGGACCAAAAGTAGTAGGATTGATTCTCATAATCATAATAATTAATGAAATATGTTGAATTTTTGTGCCAATATTACCGAATCCAAATAAATGTCCGATAGCAAGTTGATCGGTTAATTCAATAAATAATAAATGGGAGTTAGTGCTTGAGTTCGTTGGTACCATCCAACCAACCGAATCCAACTCAATCGTTTACTCATTCAATGAATGAATTTTGAGGTTCAACCAACCTTTTTCAAAATAACAAAATAAATAAAAAGTAGATGAATAAGAATCATGGGGAAGTATTTTATTTTTTTATCATTATAGACAATCCCACCCATATTATCTATGAAATTCAAACCTGAATTCTAGTTTCACGTAGTCCCTGATTGAGCCCATGTGCTTCAACCTCTTCCGGCTCTTGCAAGCAAGGTACTCCACATTCTCAGGAAGGAGTACTGCTAATTCTATTATATTAGTATTAGTTAGTGATCTCGGCTCGGTGAGTCCTTTCTTCCGTGACGAACTCTTGACACCAGACCTACATTTTGTCTCTATGGACCGAGGAGGAAGGGGGGTCAGCGGGAAAAGGATTGTACCATGAGAGAAGCAAGGAGGTCTCCAGGCCTGTTTCAAATATACAACATGGATTCTGGCAATGCAATGTAGTTGGACCCTCATGTTGATCTGAATGAATCAGTCTTTCCACGAAGGTCAATCTTTGCCTGCTAGGCAAGAGGATAGCAAGTTACAAATTCTGTCTCGGTAGGACATTTATTTCTATACCTATGAAATTTAGAAATTCAGTAGTGTTTGTTGGGGTTACCAAACTTTTTTTTGTAGTGACAAATCTTGTATGTGTTCCTAAGAAAAGGAATTTCTTTTTCAAGGTCTCGGCGTGGAAAATCAGGAATTGTATAGTATACAATACGTATAGTATTGTATACTTTTTCAAAGGTCTTACATATCAAATGTTGATGTGTAAACTTTACATTTATAAATCTCGCAAGCCCACGAACCATTTGATAGTATAGCATATGAGTGCGAGGTTGAACTCATAGGAAATCACAAAATATATGTTAAAAGTTAAATTAGTACCTTTAAAATGATGTAATCTTGAGAAAAAATGAATTAAACCTAGATTTGAAATAAAATATATTTATTTGGAAAAAAAATGAAGACTATTTTTATTTAGCTTGTGAATCTCATCAAATTAATCCGTTTTATTTTTAAATCGGTGAATCATGAATATGTAGTCTCATTTTTAATTAAAATTGTAAAGTTCAAGATTAGAAAATTATATTTACAATCCTAGTTAAAGAATCTTTTGGAGAGGGAGATTGATTTGATACATGAGTAAATACTGAACAAATAAATAAAATACATAAGCAATGAATACAAAAGTAAGCAAGATTAACAAAAATAAATCAAACACTTTGAAATACAACATGTAACAAAAGTAAGTAAACAAGTACAATCAAATTAAATAAACATGCAACAAAGCAATCATTCAAAAGTAAATTAGTTAGAAAATAAATGACATAGCAAAATAAAGTAAACAACGGAAATAAATTGACTAGTAAAGTAAATGATAAAATAAGACGACATAATTTAACCGTGGTTTTGGAATTTTTCTCTCATTGCCCAAAATAAATAAAACAAATAGGAGATCTGGATCTGAAATTCAACGCTTGGAATTCAAAAATAAATTTACACCATTTAATTAAAATTCATATTCTTTAATCTAATTAAAGTGTAATTCTTAGATTTAACACTTATAACCTAAGTCCTTTAATCAAACAAAGAATACAAAATTAGAATCAAAAGAGAATATAAAAAGAAGTTTGAATAATCAGACTTTCTAGGATTCTAAAAGAAACTTTTCTTATTTATTTAATGAAAGAATTCAAGTACAAGCATACATAAAATTGAGAACAAAATAAACAAAATGGAGATGCAAATTTACAACTCTCACTTGTAAAATCATGTGGGACCTCCTATCTTCTTGTCTCTTGATCTTTTCTCCTTAGCCTTTGGTCCTCTTGAGCTCCAAGTCAAATTCGAATTTTGGCTATGGGGTAATGGGATATTTATAGGCTAAAGAAAAGGATGGATGACTAAGATTAAATCTTGGTTTAAGTTGATGGATGAAAGGATGGGATTAGATCTTAACAGAATTGGGTGATGGGGATTAAAAGTTGCAAAAGGTTAGGGTTTTCAAGGGTGCACACAAATTTGGTGGCTTGGGTCTCAAGGTAGCTTGGGCTCAAAGCTAGGAATGAGAGAAAATACGATTGGTTTTGGCAATGGGATTTTCGAGTTCGGCTATGTAGGACTAGGTTTGGCTTAATTTAATGCAAAATGAATGGGTGACATTGAAAGATGAGATGAATGAATGGATGGATGATAATGAGATGATGTGGCTTAGAGTTGACTAATGTGAAATTCAAACGGAAGGATGGAGTTGTGCAAAATCGTTTGTGACATGGAAGATTGGGATGATGTGGTGTGTTAATAATTTTAGGAGTGTATTTGGATGGGGTTTTGTCTAAGTACATGGAGAATTTTAAGTGTTAAAATGGTGTGGGGTGTGTGGTGAAAAGATGGTAGATGACATGACCTATGCGCATGGATGGTGGAGATGAGAGATGAATTAAGGTTATGAAATTTGGCCATGGGTAATTGGATATGGGCTTAGGTGAAATTCGAATATGATCCATGGAGCTATTGGACTTTAGATCTTGGACCCCACTAATGGACTTCATCTTAGGCCCACTTGACTTGAACTTGAGCTTGAGATTTGGGCCTTTGAGTTACACATTGGCCTGGCCCAACTGTATGAAATGTGCATCGACTGTCTGTGGCCTGGCCCAATGCTGGCATGTGGAGCTTAGCTTGGCCCAATTGAAGTGGATCTTGGTCCATTTATCTTGAATTTCAGGTTTTAGCACTTGAATTGCATGTTCTCTCTTCCAGAATTTAATAATTAATTCACCACTTAAATTCTAAAAATAATTAATTAATGTTAGACTCTCATAGTTGGATCCAACTTAATTAATTTACATGAAAAACCCTAAAAGTGGCATGAATTAAATTATAAAATTCCAAGTCTTCACTTTTAAGCTCTAATCTTACAATTATCCACTGAATTGAGATGATTTCCCTGAACTTTCCATTTTTATCTACAAAACTAGAAAATGATATTAAACACATGTGATATATACAAAATCAAGGCTAACTACTCCAATAATCAGGGGTAAAAATGTAATATTTCAATGCTCAATAAGGAACGCACATTATTTGTATATTTGTGTATATTATGTATTGTAGGACTGATGTATTTGTGCTGCAAAATACCCCAATCTTGAAACTGGTTCGCTAAAATGTACATGCTTAAATTCATGATAATTAAAGTGTAGACGTACCCGACCTCTTGTAATGGTAAAAGATGTTGCTACTGCCTTCTCTTTACTCTCTTTTGTGTTTTTAAAATTTAGTCGTTACATACTTTAATTTATTTACCCCAGTTTATGGAGAGTTAAACAAAGTGTAATAAGTTTAATTTCGGCATAGTATAGCTTCATACAAATTGATGATTTGGTGTATTTATTATGTATGATTCCATGCAGGTGGGCTTAGGAATCCATGCTAACTGGGTGAGAGTTTATCATGATCATGCGAGATGTGTTAACGGGTTAAATGGAGATTTAATCTATTCGTTGATGTGCATTTGGTTGGTATAATGTGCAGATTAAGAGAAATTACCCTCACGCACTGTGTGAATGTCACGCCCCGACCCAGATATGGGCCCGGAACGCGACTCATTTTTTTTTAAACAACTCATTAACTAAAAGTCTATGGGCCTCTAAATGAGTTCACAAAAAACCCATAGAAAATGTCACACATGCTCATGTGGACAACAAGAGTGATGTGACATGCCAACACATATTATTAATATTAGAGTAGCTTACAAAAGCAGTGTGGTACATACATGCATAAAGTTTTCACACCTAAATTGACATGTTTACTTCAAGAATTACAAAATTCACAAAACAAGCATAAAAAACTAGTTTTCCTCTTCCATGGGGAAACATGGCACGACCAAGACTTTTTCTCTCCTAGTGTAGCACTCGAAGTCCCTCGGTTCCCGCCTTGAGTACGCATCCTGCATCTGTAAGGGACGTGAGCAACCAACTCAATGAAGAAAGCTCAAAATAATCAATCGACTACACAATATCCATACATATCAGAAATACAATGCAGTTGTAAAATTTTGATATACATAACACTAAATTAGCCATGGTTTACCCTACCTTGGGGTCTTTACTTTCTAACCAACACTGTATGCCCTTCACACCTTTCCAAACTGAGATTTTTCACAAATCCTAATTCAAATTGAGGTACCCACAAAGCCTCTTTTCAAGCTGAGGTTCCTACTAAGCCTCATTTTAAGTCAATATTTCCATGAAACTTGTTGAGGTCCCCACTAAGCCTCATTGTAAACCGAGGTGCCCACAAAGCATTGATGAGGTACCCACTTAGCTTGAAATTTAATTGTGGTGCCACTAAGCCTCAAACGTATCACGTCCCGACACCTTCAAGATGTAGCAACTTGAGAGTGCTTTATATCTCACTACCCAAACTTGACTCAATGGTCAATTATGACTCAACAACCAATCTTGACTCAACGGTCATGTGTGTGTAGGCAGATTTTCAAATACCAACCTTAATGACTTGGTATAACCGGGGACAGTCTACGAATCGCATAACTTGCCACAACCGGAGGAACGATTTACTAACCACATAACTGCCCACTACTTGGGATCAATTTACCAACCATGTGACTTCCCTCTATCTGGGGACAATCTACTAACCACATGACTACCCACTATCCGGTGATCGTCTACAAACCATCAACTACACACTACCTGGGAATAGTCTACAAACTGCAAAACTTCCCGCTACCACGAAACAATTTACTAACCACATAATAGTCCATTACCCAAAGGCCGTTTACCAACCATATGACTTCCCTCTATCCTGGGACAATCTACTAACCATATGACCACCCACTACTTGGGGATGGTCTACGAACCACAGCCTAACTCAACAACTATCTACTATCAAACATCCTATATGATCTCATTGTTAATTATGGCCCTACAACCTAACTCAACAACTATCTACTTTCAACTATCTACTATCAAACATCCTATATGATCTCATTGTTAATTATGGCCCTACAGCCTAACTCAACAACTATCTACTTTCAACTAACCACGTCTTTGAGATGTGCACCCATACATGCATCCGAAAAATCATAATGCCTTTTTGGAATGTGCACCCATACACACATGTCCAAAATGCATTAAGTTTAGTTGAAGACTGAATCACAACGTACGCGAAAGCAATTCCTCTGGCAACTCACCCTGACCTGGTTTTACAGCTCTGATCTCTAGACTCGAAACATAAAATTCTCATCCTTTCACCAAACTCAATAACACAATATACTACAGTATACCACCATTCATAGTTCCAGTCCTAAGACTTAGAACATTCCAACACTTGCACAAGTGGTTAGAATAATATTCCATATACACCCCCATACCTTCTATCACAATATATCATATGTACAATGACATGGATTAACTACTAACGCCTTGCCCCTTCTTTCAATTCATCACACCTAACCTCTAGACACCACAATGGGTCTTATACTGTGTTTTAGATTTCTACGCTTAGACTCCTTGACACCTTTTCAATACTTATGTTCTAACAGTTAGAACAAATACATCCCTTACAAGGAAGTGATGCCAGGCCTTGTTTTCTGGTCCCATTTAGTATTTTCCATCATTATAATGTCCATGGGTCCCATTTTCAACTTAGAGCTAACGATTTCTACAATGTTTCAAAATATAGATTAAGTTGAGTCTCCTCACCTTTTGTCCGGTTAATTTTGCGAACAATCTTTGAAAATAGTGAAAAACTCATAAATCTCCATTCAAAGTCAAATAAAAAAAATTATCTGCAAAAACCCCTTATTCATTTTCCACAAGAAAACAGGGTAGTGTCCATGAGTTTCCTAAGCCTTTTTTACTCATCTTTGACTTATATCAGTAGAGTCATCCATCCAAAACACACAATAAATAGAAAATGGAAAGTACTTAGTGCCAAGTCTCATATTTTTCCTGTGCTTGGAAAGTATTGAGACTTTGCCCAGAGGGTACAATACTGGATGTAAATAAATTACTAGTGCCCAATTCATTTCTCACCGGGAGACCGTGGCCACCTCAGGTGATACCACCTAGCGGCGAAATCAATGCGCTACAGATGGAGAATTTCAGTCCAAACGGTAGAGTACAGGAAATGTACAAAATTACTCAGTGCCCCACATCAATACTACCGGGTGACTAAGCACCACCTCAGATGGGAACAACGAGTGACTAAGAGGCGCTACAGATGATAGTTTGGCCTAGAGGGTAAATTGAGAGAATTCAAACACATTGCGGAAAATAAATATACAAGTGTCACAAGAGTTAGTATTATGCTCATTTTTAGCTTAAAAGGACAAATCAAAGGATTCCTAGGGGTTATGGAAGCTTTAATTAAAAAAATACAAAAAATGGCTATTTTTTAAAACCCCAATTTTTTTACAAAATTATGATTTTGCCCCTGAACTTTTCAAAAATTATATTTTCATCCTTACCTGAAAAAACACGCTAAAAGTCGACTTTAAAAATTCTAATGAAAAAATGGACGCCACCACGAGAAAGAGGGCGAAAAACTGGTAAAAAATGGGTCCGCCAAAAATTTCGCCGGAGGTCGACAGAAAAAGTCGCCGGACAGCAACAAAGGCTGCAGCGTTTTCGTCCTCTGGAGGAGAGAGAAAGAGATTAGAAGAGAGAGGAAAAGGGATTAGAAGAGAAAGGAAGTAATTAATGACAGAGTAAAAGAGGGAGGAGAGAGAAAGGAATTTGAAAAGAGAGGGATAGTGAAAAAGAGAAAGACGGTGGAAGTGTGGGGGAGGGAAGGGGTGCCTTCCTCCTTATATAGTGGTGAAATAGTATTAAAATAATAATTTTATTATTATTTTTTATTTGATTAAATTTGAAAATCATTATTTTATTATTATTTGAATACTTGGGGGCTAAGAAATCCCCACTCCGACAGGTTCTCTTTGAAGGACAAATGAGTATACCTTGGAAAATGAGTTTAACGGGCCCACTGAAATATTTGACTTTACAATATGGTTAGAAATACTGCCAATAGATTTAGAAATAATTTTGGGTGAAAAATAAAATCAAAAGCCACTTGATTTAAATCGAAAACTATTTTTTTTTAATTTATATAAATGAAAGGCTTAAACAATTTGGCAATACAAATTTAAAATTTCTGATTTTTGGAAAATCAAAATACTGTTCCAAAAGTCAATGGGTGTAAGTTTAAAAATCAACTTCATAAATCGGTGATTTTATTTAAAAAATATTTATTTTTAATCATAATAATGCAATATTGCTCATTACAGTTTTGCCTTTTTGACTTCAAATGATCATATATTGAGTTCCCGAGCTCCGATTGGGCCAAATTTGGACTTTTCAGAAAGCCACGAGATATCTACACATTTAACCTGACATAAGACCTAATTAACAATGCTAATACACAATATTAGCCCAATTAAGGGACAGGTATTACAGTGAAACACTGGACTGTGAATAGCTCAAGTGTAGAGCGTATATACGTACTGAGGTGAAGCACTTGGACCAGTAACAAGGTTGTAAGTGTATAAAGTATTTGCGGTCTTCGTTTAAACCGTAGATGTCAATTGACAGGCGTATTATGTTTTTGAAAAGGAAGGAGCATGCATTTGAATTAAACTATATTAAGATGCTGATCTCATTGTAAAATTTGCATGTTTTCATAGTGTATAAACTGTTGTGTGATAATATGATAATATGCTATATTATCTGTTGTTTTCTCCTCACTTTGAATTAATTATATTAAGATGCTGATCTCATTGTAAAATTTGCATGTTTTCAGAGTGTAAAAACTGTTCTGTGAGAATATGATAATATGCTTTATTATCTGTTGTTTTCTCTTCACTGCGTTGTTTAGCTCTTTCCCTTACGTTGTAGGAAACTTGGCCGAGGAGGGGATGGAAGAATCCCCGTTGTTGTAGAGATGGAGTCTCTAGCTTTTCCAGTTGTTGGGAAATCTTATTATGTATTTATATTGTGTTAAAAACTCTCTTGTTGTGTAATGTTTTATGTACTCAGTTGAGGTACACTAGATATGTAATAAAACCGTTATGGTTCTGATGTGCAGTTCTGATGTATGTGTTAGTGTTGATGTTTTAAATTTGTAAATCTCGCAAGCGTATGAACCATTTCTTAGTATAACATATGAGCGCGAGGTCGAACCCACAGGAAATCACAAAATATATGCTTAAAATTAAATATGTACCTCTTAAACAGATGTAATCTTGAGAAAATTAGATTATGTTTGGATTTGAAATAAAAAGATAAATTTTAATTGGCAAAAAAAAATGAACACCATATCTCTCTTGAATTAAAATTACAAATTTCAAGATTAAAATAATATATTCACAGTTCCAGTTAAAGAATCTTTTGAGAGTGAATTGTTTTTATACGTGAAAGAATAAATTAAAGAATGAATAAAATATTAAACAAAGATTACAATGTTAAACTAAGAATCAAATAAAATACATAGATTACAAAACAAATAAATATCCATCACAGCAAAAATAAACTAATTAACATACATACAAAGTGGATGTCATAACTAAATAGCAGAATTGAATTGACATGAAAAATAAATGACAGATTAAAATAAAAGCATAATTTAAAGGTGGTTGTGGAAATATTCTCTCATCACCCAAAATTATTAAATAAACAAGAAACCTAGAGACTAATTAAAGTTTGATCCTAGGTTCAACATTCACAGCCAAAGAATTTACTCAAATTAAGAACGTAAATTAGAAATTAAAATGAAGCATAAAAGATAACATGAATAATCAGACTTTTCAAGAATCTAAACATGGATGTTTCTTATTTATTAAATGGAAGAATTCAATGTACAAAAGATGGAGATTCAATACATGAAAGACTTAAAAATAAATTACAAAATAAAATAAATCTCACTTGCAATTTTCGAGTATGCTCCTATCTTCAGTGTATTTTTCCAACTTTAGGTCCTCTTGAGCTCCAGGTCAAATTTCGAAAATGGCTATGGGGTAGTAGGGTATTTATAGGCTCAAGGTTGGAATGGATGACTGTGATTAAATCGAGGTTTAAGTTGGAGGTTTAAAGGGCTAAGATTGGATTAAAATATAAATAGGTGGAGGATATTTTAAGTTTGGATTTTAGGGTTTCAAAAGGAGGTCACACAAATTTGGTGTGTCTTGGCTTGGTGGCTAAGTCATGGAGGAGAGAAGATAGGAAATTAGGAGAAAAGAAAGGAGAGGATCGAATTTAGGGTTGCTTGGGTTTGGGTTTAGGTTTAGGTTTAATGCAATGTATGGTTGGGATTTGAAGATGGGATGAATGGAAGATGGAGATGAATGGAAGTGATGTGGAGGGTTGACTTAGGTGTATGTGCATGAATGGGATGAAGTCGTGCAAAAATCGTGTGGATGCATGGATGGTAACGTGGTGATGTGTACATGAATGAATCTAGATGGAAAATGGGTTAAAAAACATGGAGTAATTTTAGTGCAAAAATCGCGCATGAGCTATGGAGATTGGATTGGGTGATGTGGCAAATTCGAATGGAGGCTAGCTTGTACCTCAAGTTGTCTATACTTTAGGATTGGGTTAAGATCTAATGGTTCTAAGCTTAATTGGGTAAAATTAAATATAGGAAATGAATGATGATTTATGGAGGGTTTGGATTCAAGGTTGATCTTAGATGGATATTGAAATGCATGACCTAAATCTCAGATAATGTATGTATGTGGTGGATGCATGTGGAGGCTCTAGGGTTTGTAAGAGATGAATGAATGAATAAGATTAGATGACCCAATATCTAATGGCTAAGATGATCAATGCATAAATTAATAAGTGATGCGTGGATGAATATTATGATTAAAATGTTTATGATTATAATGAATGACCCAGATCTAGTGATGGATGAATGAATGGTCTAGATTACACGGAGGCTTTTAGGGTTTACTAATAATGCATGAAAGATATGAAAGATGGAGGATGGAGGGCAGATATTGAATGCGCATGAAAGATGGTCAGGGTTTAGGTATTGGAGCTGATATTAGGTAAATGGATATGGGCTATGGTTTTTGGACTTAGGTGGATTCGAATATGGACCATGGAGCATTGGACTTTGAGCTTGGATCTAGACCACAACTTAGGCCCACTGGAATTGGATTTGAGAGCTTGGGCCTTAGTTGGACTAAGCTTGCACACTGGCCTGGCTTAACTGCAAAATGGGCATGGACTTGTATGTAAGCTGGCCCATTGAAGCTTAGCTTCGCCCATTTGGATGATTCTCTGGCGCAATAACTTGAAATTGTAGCTTTTATCATCTAGAACTAAATAATTATTCAACCACTTAAAACTAAAAATTATTAATTAATCTAGGCTCTCATAATTGGATCCAGATTAATTAATTTACATGAAAGTCCTAGAAATGGCATGAAATAATTATAAAAATCCAAGGTCTTCATTTTAAAACTCTAATATTGCAATTATCTGCTACATTAGCATGGTTTTCTTGAACTGCATCATTATATACAAACATGTTTGTCAATATATACAAACATGAGAGCTAATTGATTTTAGTGTTCAACAGTTAGTGCCCTAGTTTGCTGAGTCATATGTTTGTCAATTCCGTGACTCAAGAGAGCATTGCCTAGAAGAAAAAAGACAAAGAATCAAAACTCGAGTGGTTGAATCAAGACTGAAGAAACTGGAATATTATTTGCTCGATTCAAGCTTCTTGTGTATGGCCATCACTAAGGTATTTTGGCCATAGATGCCTCTATGGTGAACTCATACCCTTAGATGGACCTTGTCTAGGTGTAGATATCACATTGGGAAATTATAATCTAGCCTAAGTGAGCTTTGATAGTGATAAGAACCAAATGTATCTTAAATTGTAAAATTGTCAAAATTCCAGGTCGATACATCGATTTTGCCAACAAGTTGAAATGGACAGGATCGACACATCGTGGACCTCGATGTGTCAAGACGAATGCCAAAGGTTTTGGTCGAAAAACACTGTCAAGGTGGTACAACCTCAAGTCGAGTGTATTGTGTTCACCGATACATCGAATTGGATAGGGAAGACCCATCGGTGAAATCGTCATGTCGACCTGGGTTGTGTGATTTCTGGTTGAAGAGAACTCTGTATTTTCTTATTGCTCTTAGATCAATACAATCGAGAATGTCAATACATCGAGAGTGACAAAATCGACAAATGGGCAAGATGACCCATCGAGGAACTCAACATGTTGAGCTTGTCTAAAATGTATCTGTTGCAACTTCAAACGATCATATTAATGGTCACATTTTGGAACTCGACATATCTGCAAGCTCGACCCATCGGCGACCCTGAGTTGGGTATTTTTTTGGTTGCCTATATATTCTCCTGATTTTGGTGAATCTGCTGGAACCCTTCACATAGGAAAATCCTTAGGCATTCCTAGAGATCTCAACCTCTACCATTCTCTCTCTAAGCACTATACTTTGTGAATCATTTGAAAATCCAATCAAACCCATGATTTAGAGTAAGAGAGAGAGAAAATCTGTTTAGGATTCAACTTGCATATCTTAATCCTAGAATCCTCCCAAGCTTATGATTGCATACACAAAGGTACATCTTCGTCATCGACAAGAATCAAGTTGAGAGGACTCTATAAGAAGCACATTTACATCAAGTGAGCTCAACAAGGCAAGTACTTCTTCTTGTGTTTACATTTTAAACATCATGTCGAGTCCAGAAAAATTACATTTTTGCCCTTTAATATTGGATTAGTTAGTTTTTATTTTGTAAATATAAGATGCATTTAATATGATTTTCAAGTTTTTTAGATAAATTTGAGAAATACAATAAAAAGTCATAAAACAGTGGATAATTGCCAGAAATGAACTTAAATTGGAAATTTTGGAATTTTATAATTAATTCATACCACTTTTAGGATTTTCAATGTAAATTGATTAATCTGGTTCCGTTTATTAGAGTATGGATTAATTCAATATTTAGATTTTTAAGTGGTTAGATAATTATTTAATTCCAAGAAAGAGAGTCTGCAATTAAAGAAGGCCAAGAATTTGAAATCAAGATCCACGGGCCAAAGATCCACTACAAATGGACCAAGTTTTGTTTCAAATGCTAGACACTTGGCCAAGCCAAGCACTTCATGCGCATTCTCTAAGATGGGCCTGGCCAAAAGTGAATCCAAGTCCAGGAAGCCCAAGTCCATACTCCAGTCTAAGAAGTCCAAGTCCATACTCCAGTCTAAGAAGTCCAAGTCCAATTCAAGATCCAATGCTCCATGACTCATTTTCGAGTTTGGTAAGCCCAAATCCACATAAACCCATATCTAAAATCCAAGCCCATCTTCATCTAGGCAATCTTTATTCATTTTCATCTATTCATCCACACCACCCATTAGCCAAATCATGTAATCTAGACTATTCATCTCATGCATCTCATCCACACCATTGATTTCATATCATAAAACATAGGAAACCCTAGATCCACCTATCAAATCCAAACCATACATGCATCATGTTAAAGATCTAGGCCATCCAATTCCTCCACCATGTAGATTAACCTTATGATTATTATCATCCATGCATCAACTTATCATCCATCCATTCAATCACCCATCATCTATTAAAGCCATTAGATTTAGGACATTCAATCATAGTAATTCATTCATAAACCCTAGATCTAGTTCACAATCATATATTTTAGCACCCCATGCACATATCTCCTGTGCATCACACAAAAATCCCAATCTAAAATCCTCAATGTGTATGGGTCGTCCTAAATGTCCTCTCCAATCCATCCACGTCATGTACACCTCACCTAGATCCTATTGTCTCCCAATCCAATCCAAATAAAGCCATACATGATTTGAGCACTATCCATTAGATCCCATTCGATTTTTCCACCTCCATTCCATGTCACACACGATTTCTCCATATCCTCCTTTATCTCATTCCAATTTTTTTAAAGCCATGTCACTCGTTGCATCTCATCCATCCATCCATCCATCTTAACTTTTAATCTTAGCCATACATAAGCATGAATTGTACAACCCAAAATCCTAAGTTCAGTTGTCAAATTTGACCATATCCTATTTCCTCTCTCAAATCCCTTTTTTCTCTCATTATCTACTTAGCCACCAAGCTACCACTCCTAAAATTAGTGTACACCCTATCGTAGCCCTAGATTTTCCATCTTTAATCCCATCCATTCACAATAAGTCAGATCCAATCCATGCCATTCATTTATCAACTTAAAACCAGATTTAATCTCCACCATCTATCCAGTCCTTGTTTCCTATAACCCATTTTAAAACTCGAATTTGATCTAGAGCACAAGAGAACCAAGGTTGGAGAGAAAAGACAAGGAGACAAGAAGATAGAAACCCCACTTGAATTTTACAAGTGTGAGCTATAAATTTTCTTCTCCATTTTGTCTTTCTTGTACTCAAATTATGAATGCATGTATTAATTCTTTCATTATAAAAAATCAAAATATTCCTTTAGGATCCTGAAACATTCAATTTTCGGATTTGATTGATGATTGTTTTGATTTGATTTTGAGTTTATAAATTTTGTTTTATTAAATTCGATATGAAATAGTTAGAACTTAGGTTGTAAATGTTGAATCTAAGTTACTAAGGCCCAATTTCTTAGAATTGAAGTTTATAAGTCTTGATTGTGAGGATGTGCATGAATTGAATGACGGATTTTTACGTGAATTTTATCCCTAGATTTTGCTATTATTTATTTATTTTGCATGATGAAGGATCTATTCCAATAACCACTCTTTCAATTATGCACTTTTACATTATGCCATTTATGTTACTGTCAATTTATTTTCAATGTTTTTTTATTTTATTTTTCAATTTCTTTTGCCTGCATGTTATATTTTAATTGTTTAACTTGTTTTCATTTTAATTCTTGTGTCATGTATTTTAATTATCTTGTATTTAAACCACCTCTTTAACATATATGTTAACTAGATTGAGAATTAATCTAATTGGATTGTTAATTTTGTTATCTTAATATTGTCTATGAGATGGTTTATAAATTATACATTAATCCATTCTCTAAATTATATTTAATTAGTGTTCTAATTTTTGGATTTATTTACTAAAACTAAGATTTGTTAACTTGGAATTAAATTTATGAAAAATAGGATTGATTTCTTGAGACTAGACTAATTTAAGATCTAAATTCTTTAAAAACATAAATTTTCAAAGTCATATATTTAAGTTTACACACACACACACACACATATATATTTATTATATTTGTTCTTTGTGGGATCGTCCTCGCACTCATAACGCTGTACTATAAATGGTTCGTGCACTTGCGAGATTATAACTTCAAAACACATCAACAAATTTTTGGCGCCGTTGCCGGGGAACAATCAATATATATATATATATATATATATATATATGTGTGTGTGTGTGTGTGTGTGTGTGTGTGTGTGTGTGACAATACTTTTATTTTTGGAATCTCTTAATTTAGGCAACTCTTTAAAATTGGAAAGTACTATTTTTTGAAATTCTAATTTTGGAAGGTTACCTAAAGTTAAAATTTTCTTTAAAATATGAGAGATCTTAAAATTTTCTAATTATGGAAATTTTGCTAAACTTAGATACTTATTGAATTTAGAAGTTTCTATTTTTGTAGAAAATTCTATTTTTGGAAATCCACTAAATTCAATTAGTTTATTCTTTTAGCCTCTCTAATCTCTTAAATATAATCTATAATTAGTAATATTTTAATTTTAGAAATAAATCTATTTTTAGAAGGTTTTAAAACTGTTGTTTAAGGAGAGTTTTAAAATTATCTTATTTTGGAAACACTTTATTTTGGAAATTGCCCGATTTTGGAGACATCTAATTTTGGAAAATCTCTATTTTTGGAAAGTTTCTAATTTTAAAGCATCATTTAAATTTTTATTAAGTAATGGTATTAATCTAGAAATTTATTTATAATCACACATCAATTAGGAAACTTAATTAGATTCAATTATTTTAATCTCTTTCTGGTTATAGTTTAGGACTTTGCATTTAGATAGTTTATGCATTCTTGAGTTAGAATCTTCACCTAGGTTCATGTTAGTGCCTCGACTTGTCGAGTCCCTAAGTTTGTCAATTCCATGACTCAGGAAGAAAAACTTGATAGAAGCTTGAAGAGTTAAGGTGATCAAGAGTGAAGATCATGCTCCACCGGATTTAAAGCTCATTGTTATGGCAATCACAAAACATGTATTTGGCCATAGATGACTTTAGGTGTTACCCACACGTTAGGAGGACCATCCCTAAGCTTAGTTGCATATGTTGGTAATGGACATAATAAACCTAGACAGGAAGCTTGACAGCGAATTGTAAGCGAACTTAGAAATATGAATTAAGCTCACTGTCAGCTCGACCAGTCGTTCTCACCGACCCCTCAGTGGAGACAGGATCTGTAACGCCCTGCCCTTTTTCACTCGCCGAAAATCAGAGTCTATTTTTTTCTTGAATAAAAAAGTGAGAGAGAGCGGGACGCCACGACGCGAGCTAAGTCCGAGCTTCCAAATCCCGACCCTTAACTGGCCATCCATATGTGTGCGTGGACCAAGTCCACTAAAACAGTTCACACGTACTCAAGTTTAACATGCGGAATAAATCATATAGGCGGAAATACAATAGAATTATAATTATATTCTATTTTAGATAGCAAGGATGTACATCACTTAATAATAATTATCTTAAGCTAACATATCCAAGTTAACATTCAAATCATAGCAAATAATCTAAGTTATTACATTCCTGAATGCTAGCTATTCAAATACATAGTCCATGAATAACTTAAACAAAATGTGACTAAACATCCAAGCTCTTAAGCTTGGCTCCGATCTCGTCCTTGTTCAGTCCATTCCCTGTGTCATCAACTAGGGTAGAAGTAGGGCGTTAGACAACGCGCCTAGCAGGTATTCCAATTAGGGTCAAACACATGGGTTAGTATAAAAATCTAGATATAATACATCATGTCGTATCTGTAAAACATCGTGTCCAAAATAGTGTATGATAATAGAGATTCAATCATACAGATAAAACCAGAAACAGTGAATGATAATAGAGATCTTCATCATGCTAATCAATGCCATGCCATAGTGTCATACGCCATGAGTCCCACCCATTAGCCTTAACACAATCACAAAACATCCTCTTGATGGAAAACTCCTCATCAAGGTATCCTCACATAACATAGTATCCTCTTGATGGAAAACTCCTCATCAAGGTATCCCAAAAGTTGTTTTACGGACGCCCCGACGGAGTGTGGCCTCCGGTTACCTCTTGATGGAATAATGCACATCAATGAACCCCTCACGACTTACGGACTCCCCGACGGAGCATGGGTCTCCGATTACCTCTTGATGGAATAATGCACATCAAGGTACCCCTCACGAGTTACGGACGCCCCGACGGAGCGTGGGTCTCCAGTTACCTCTTGATGGGACAATGCACATCAAGGTGCCCTTCACGACTTACGGACGCCCCGACGGAGCGTGGGTCTCCTGTTACCTCTTGATGGGATAATGCACATCAAAGTACCCCTCACGACTTACTGACGCCCCGACGAAGCGTGGGTCTCCGGTTACATTCCATCCCTCCCATGCCATGCATGAGATGCAAATGCCAACATGCTATGGAATATTACAAAATATAGCATGAAAATCCCATAATTGAAATATATCACTTATACAAAATAATTCATCAAAATTGGAATAAAAATCATCATACATATCCCATGGTATCAATGAGGTAGAATCCTACCAATGACCACTAACGTGTCCTTGCGTTTTTGTCCAAAAACCGATCACCGATCGTACACTGCTTGTGAAGTCCCGTTACCTTATTACATATCAATCAATCAAACCCATGTTCCATTTGATTTACAATTATGTCTAAGTCCATAAGCACATCTTTGTGGGGTTCGACCATACAACATGGCCGAACCTCACCCACTTGAATTTGGGTCCCTCTTTTTATTTATTAACCAATCCACATAAGTTTAACCATCTAAGAAACCCTAAGTCCACAAATATTCCTCTGTTGGGTTCGGCCATACAACATGGCCGAACCTCACTCCTTTAGTTTTGTGCCCTTCTTTTTAGTCCTTTAATCTTTAGATTAAATCCAAGATCATGCCATCTTTGATTCATAAATCTAATCACTCATACAATAATTATTTAACATTGATAACAACCTAAGTCTACAAACATTCCCCATGGGGTTCGGCTATACACCATGGTCGAACCCATGGTCCTTCAATTCCATGATTAATCATACATTTAAGTCCTTTATACCAACTTGGATTAAAAAACACAATCCATGGGGTTCGGCCATACGCCATGGCCGAACCCATGGTCCTTCAATTTTACCATTTGGCCATTTATTTCCTTCCATAGGTAATCACCTAATTTACTTACCATACTCAAGTCCATAACATAGATCCATGAACATAGAGATATAATTAAATCCCTCATTTCTTAGCTTAATCATCCATTCATTTACACATGCATAAAACTCTAAATGACCCTTTAAAATGGTCCATCAAATTGTTCATCAAATGGTTCATGGGGTTCGGCCATTCATCATGGCCGAACCCATGATGTCATTTCTTTCCTTCTTTTTCTTAAATCATTCCCAACACTAGAATCCATAAACCAAGTCCCTCTATTCCTTGGCTTGATCCTTCATTTATTTAAATTTGCATAGTTCTATAAAGTATATGCATGGGTATGTGTTGTGTAACATCAAAACACTTCAACTTCCTTATCTTGATCAATGAGGGTAGGCCAAGGGTGGTGTCCTTTGGTGATACCCCTTTGTAACCACCATGCCCCTTTGCCTCCCTCCTTAATGTTCCATTTGGAGGTTTCATCCATGAGATGAAACACTCCCACCGTTTGACCCTTGGGTTTCCATCTTGAGATGGAAGCCCCCCCATCTCTCCAACGTGTAAGCCTTGGTGTAACCTCTAAAACCTTTCACCTCCTCATTAATGATCATTTGGAGTTTCATCCCATGAGATGAAACTCCCATGTCTCCAACGTGTAGTCTTGACTTGGGTCTCATTAGATGCATCTCTCCACCTTCCCACTCTACTCACTTGAGATCAAAGTCCCATTCACTTCCATTCAACTCATTTAATTCAACTCACCTCTTTAGTTCAACTCCTTTAACTCACTTAAAAATCAACTCAATTACTTGATTCCATTTCCAACTTAATTCAGCCCAATTTAATTAAGCTTGAACTCACTTGGTAGTCAACCAAGTCAACCATGACCCATTGGGTCCCAATTGGGCATTTGACCCAATTGACAATCTTGACCCAATTAAATAAGTCTCACCCATTTAATTCAATTGAACCATATCCATAATCCATTGTTCTTAATTGGGCAATTGACCCAGCACCTTACCCATCTAAGGTCCATATCCATTAATTCACAAATTAAATGGGAAATTTCCATAAATATTTATAACTTGAAAATACGGGGTGTTACAGGATCGAACCTTCGTGGTCAAAAGACTGGTCGGCTAGATTGACAAAGGTTCAGGAACATTGAACTGTCGTTCTGGGTATGCCTTTGATCGAGAGTCTCGTATGCACCAACCCTCGGTGATGAACTTAACGACCCCTTGTGGTCAATGACTCATCGATGAAAATCTTGTGAGTTCTGGTCTTTGAACTCAAGTAGGCTCTCGAGAAAACAGACATCTTGGTATTTCAAGACCGAACGAGAGTACGAGGACTGACCCCTCGGTAAAGGGCGACAGGTCGGTGAGTGGAATTCCTAGCCATATGAATAGGTGGAACTCCTAATATACATATGGTGGGTGAAATTTCCAGCCAAATGAGTGAGGTGGAATTCCTACTCTAAATGTGAGGGTGTATGTCCCTACTTAGTGGATTTGGAGATAGCTCATGGTTGAGCTAGTCCTAACAGTGGATGTAGGTTGGCTGAACGGACCAATATAAATTTGGTCTTATGGTGTTTGATCATTGTCTTTTTGTGTTTTAATATTCAAGCACTATTCTCAACACACATCACTTTGCATTTGATTATCTTTATCTATACATTGTGCACGAACATTGAGAATCAAGCAATATGCAAAGGATTCTAAACTTAGTGTGATCGTTTAAGTAATTATAAACAATTTATCACACTAAACAAATCTCTTGATTAATATTCCACTACAGGTAAACTCTAAACATTCAAGAAATTTGTGAACACCATGGAAATTGGGATTGACCTATTCACAACCCCCCCCCCCCTCTCTCCTCCTCCTCCTCTAGGGTGAATCGTGTTCTAGCACCAAAGGGAGAACTCTCAATTGGTATCAGAGCCTCGTGCTCTTCGTAAAAGATCTAACCATCGGAGTTGATCCGTGCTAGAACAATGGCTATAAGAGAAAAGCCATGATATTTCCAAACCTCAATTTGTGATGAAAAATAAAAAGCAATCATGAAAAACTTTAAATATTTTCATCAATAAATATGTTTGGAAATAGGTGAATAGAAAGTGGTCTAAGCCTATGGAAGAGGTATTTGATAAACCTTCAACTTCCATGACCCCGCAGCCCAAAGACCATATGTCTTGGACTAGTGATGAAATGACTATGCACTTTAATCAAACACTAGTAGCATTCATTAGTGTTGTTTCATAATATGTTTTTAAGATATTTAAAAAGATATAAAATAACAAAAGAGGCTGAAAGAATCCCCTCTTCTAGTCAAATGGATGACATCACTTATCATGACCAATTTGTGTACTGAGAAAATATGTGATTGAATACAGTTCATCCATTGAAAAAGCCCAAGCTAAATCCTCTAGAGAAGAAGAGGATGGAGTAAAGGAGCTTGATGAAGGTAGTGACTTCCAAGTATCCTATGAGGCCATGTACCAAAATGGTTTCCTCTCATGTTAGGTCAACATCATGGTACGAAATCTGGAGTTTTGATTCACAAAGTTAAATGGGAAGGAACTCAAAATTAAAACCAGATTTGGTAAAAGGCTATCACTGATTGTGGACTTAGATTCCAAGTCTCACAATGCTATGTTCAAATGTGTGAAGGGATACCACTGTGAGTATCACATTTGAAACATGTTTTTGGAATCTCATGTGTATCTTACCTTCAATCCATGGTCTTTTTTTTATTGTTGGTTTGCTATGATTTAATGTGTGTATGCTGTGTTTGTATGTCTATCTCTTGTCTATGCTTAACATAGTTTTTGTTAAATAAACTAACATACAGGTTTGGATGAGTTGGTTTTGTATTGGCATGCTAAGAAGATAGGGATCAGGCTAAGATATTACACACACCCTTGGAGTTTGGGGAAGGAAACACAGAATATGTGTTGATTAGTTGTTCTCACTGGTCATGACAGTTTATGGAGATAAGTGGAGGCAAGCTTGAAAGGAAGCTTGGAGAAAAATAAACTTAGAGGCAGCTAAGTTTATGGGGAGATAATCGAAGAAGCTAGAGAAGATAGCTTTGAGTAGGGGGGAAGAAGATTCAAGGGAAGTTAGGTAAGGTAGGTTGACTCCAATGCGAGAACACATTTGAGACAACACAGATCTTAAGGGGAAGGAAGAATAAAAACAATAATGCTTTGGAAATTTGCATTGTACTGAGTAGGAAAATCAATATTTGAATGTGTAAGATTTAATGATTTTGGATATGAACTCATGGAAGCATTAAATGCAAAAAGCATGGTGGGGTGCTTAAAATCCATTCGATGTCTGCCTACTAAACCTTTGTCAATTGTATGACAAAATGGGGGAGAAATTAGTAGAAGCTATAAGACATCAAAACCAATTATGGGGAGTAATTGGTGAAGTCTAAGTTCTTGGGCCTCTAGAGAAAGAGGAACATGAAGAAGCCAATGGACATGGGGGAATGTCTATGCTTGGAGTTTGAGAGATCAAACTAAAGAATATTGGGGGAGAAAATCTTCTCTGTATGGGAGAGGATGAATGCAAATCTTGTTTAGTCCATTGATGCGAATTTATATTTTGGACTTACCTCACTAATGATTTTTCTAGTGTTGTTTGCTTATGTGCTTAAATAGGAAAAATGATTTGAAGGGAGCTGAAAAACAATATGTGAAGATCATAGTCCTGTCTTTCCATTTGAATATGCACATGTAATTGATGTAATATTTTTGTATTCAAATGTGATGTAATAAGCGTGGGCTTGTAACTGAGTTAGCTTCTAGGTTTTGTCATCAAATTAACAAAGGGGGAGATTGTTAGTGCCTTGGCTTGCCGAGTCCCTATGTTTGTCAATTCCATGACTCGGGAAGAAGCCCTTGCTGAGAAGCTTGAAGACTCAAACTGATCAAGAGTGAAGATCATGCTCCACCGATTGAAGCTCATCGTGTATGGCAATCACAAAAAGTATTTGGCTATAGATGACTTTAGCTGGTACCCACACTTTAGGAGGACTATCTCTAGGCTTTGTTGAACAAAAGGTAAAACCATAAGAAGCCTAAGAGAGGAAGCTTGACAGTGAACTCGTAGTGAACTTGGAAATATGAATTAAATTCACTATCAGATCGACCAGTCATTCTCACCGACCCCTCGGTGGAGATAGGATTGACCCATCATGATCAAAAGACTGGTTGGCCAGATTGACAAAATTTCTGGAACATATAATTGTCATTCTAGGTATGCCTCTGATCGTGAGTCTAGTATGCACCGACTCCTTGGTGAAAGGTTGAAACAATCCCACGTGGTCAACGACTCGTAGATGATAATTGATGAGTTCTGGAACTTAGAACTCAAGTGGCTCGAAGAAATAGACATCTCAGTAATTCAAGACCGATCGAGAGGACCAGGACCAACCCCTCGGTAAAAAGCGACAGGTCGTTCTGTGCAGGATAAGTTTATGGACATGAAACTCTATCTGCATGGTCTTGCCCCATATCAAGACACTCGTATGGACCGAATTCTCAGTGCCATGACTGTTGACCCATCAGCGACATCGACCTGTTGACCGATAAGTAATTATACCGTTGGGGGTGCATTTAATGCGCAACAGTCGGGTGGTTGAACGACAGTAAATATGAACACCGACTCATCGGTGCCACCGACCTGTCGGTACTGGGCAGTTTAAAAAACTGTTAAGACTCCTCTATAAATATGAGTGTTGTATGATCATTTAATCATCTTCGTTGAACTGAGAAAAGTCACACACTCTAAGGAACGATCAACTCTCTTGTGCCTACACCTGAGAATCGTAAACAACCAATCTATTGATTGAGTTTGAAAGAGAGAAAGAGAGGAGTAAAGGAAAGACATAAACTAGGAAAGCTTTGATAAAACCAGTTTCCTTGTCACCTTGAGATTGTGATTGCTTTACAATGGCAACAAGGAGAAGCGTCGGCACACATTGGGTGGATCTTCAAGAAGCACACATCAACGAGAAAGAGCTTCAAAGGCAAGTGCTTCTTGGTTTTAATTTTTATTTAAAACCTTTGTCCCAAAAGTGGAATAAGTAGGATTGACTCCGGAACCACTATAAAAGAAACTCTAGAGCGTCGTCTCTGGCACAGTGGTGGGTGGAATTCCCAGTCGTTTGAGTGAGGTGGAATTCTTACTCTAATTGTGAGGGTGTAAGTCCCCACTTAGTGAATTTGGAGATAGCTCAATGTTGAGCAGCAAGTCCTAACAGTGGATGTAGGTTGGTAAACCGAACCAATATATATCTTATGTCCTTGGGCTTGTGGGGTTAGAGCTATTTTTTTGTGCTGATTGTTTAAACCACATTTGCTAACACACACTCTGTTACACCCCGCCCTTTTCACTATGCCGAAAATCATAGTCTATTTTTTTTTAAGTAAAGAGTGAAAGAGAGCGGGAACGTCACGACGCGAGTTAAGTCCGAGCTTCCAAAGTCCGACGTTTAACTGGCCAACCATACGTGTACGTGGACTAAGTCCACTAAAACGGTTCACACGTACTCAAGTTAACATGCGGAATAATCATAGATGCGGAATTATAATAGGAAACAATCCTATTCCATTTTAGATAGCAAAGTAGTCCAACACTTACCAATAATTATCTTAAGTTAACATTCAAACCATAGCAAATAATCTAAGTTATTACATTCCCGACTGCTACTTACTCAAATCACATTGTCCATGAATAACTTAAATAAAATGAAACAAAAACATCCAAGCTCCTAAGCTTGGCTACGATCTCGTTCCTCGTTCCGTTCATTCCCTGTGTCATCAACTAGGGTAGAAGTAGGGCGTTAGACAACGCGCCCAGCAGGTATTCCAATTAGGGTCAAACACATGGGTTAGTATAAAAATCTAGATACAATATATCATGTCGTATCTGTAAAACATTGTGTCCAAAATAGTTTATGATAATAGAGATCCAATCATACAGATAAAACCAGAAACAATGCATGATAATAGAGATCTTAATCATGCTGAATCAATGCCACGTCATGAGTGTCATATGACATGAGTCCCACCCATCACCCAGAACACAATCACCAAAACTCATCAAGGTATCCCCAAGCATAGTATCCTCTTGTTGGAAAACTCATCATCAAGGTATCCCCACAGTTGTCTTACGGACGCCCTGACGGAGTGTGGTCTCCGGTTACCTCTTGATGGGATAATGCACATCAAGGTACCCCTCACGACTTACGGACGCCCCCACGGAGCGTGGGTCTCCGGTTACCTTCCATCCCTCCCATGCCATGCATGATATGCAAATGCCAACATGCTATGGAATATTACAAAATATAGCATGAAAATCCCATAATTGCAACATATTGTTTGATACCAAAATAACTTATCAAAATATGAATTAAAATCATCATACATATCCCATGGTTTCAATGAGGTAGAATCCTACCAATGACCACTAAAGTGTCCTTGTGTTTTTGTCCGGAAACCACTCACGATCGCACACCGCTTGTGAGGTCCCGTTACCTTATTACATATCAATCAATCAAACCCATGTTCTATTTGATTTCCAATCATGTCTAAGTCTATAAACACACCTTAGTGGGGTTCGGCCATACAACATGGCCGAACCTCACTCACTTGAGTTTGGGTCCCTCTTTTTATTTATTAAGCAATCGCACATAAGTTTAACCATTTAGGAAACCCTAAGTCCACAGGAAAACATTCTCCATGGGGTTCGGCCATACACCATGGCCGAACCCATGTTCTTTCATTTTACCCATATTTATCTCTTTGCCATTATTTCCATCACCTTATGTTTAGGTCCAAAAACATAGGTCCATGACTAAACATTTCATGCACAAATGATCCATTAACATAAAAACTCATAATCCAATCCTTCCATCTCCTAGCATAATCATTCATTTATTTTATCATAAATAGATCTCTAAATGACCCTTTAAAAATGGTCCATGTGTATGGCCGAACCCGTGATGTCTTATTTCCCATCTTCTCCTTTCATTGATATACACTCTTAGGTCCATAATCAAAGTCACTCCATGGGGGTTTAACCATACATTTAGGTTCATCCTTTTGGATCATAATTAACCATGTTTAAAATCAATTAAAGTTACCATCATTCCCCCATCATTTCCATGATCTAAATAAATGTACATAATTCAATAATTCTTTATGGGGTTCGGCCATACCCCATGGCCGAACCCATGGTCTAAGGTTCTTAACCAACATATATCCATTTTGACCCTTTAAAATCCTTAATACTTTTCCATGGGGTTCGGCCATACAACATGGCCGAATCCTGTGGTCCATTATTCTCCTTAAAATATATCATAAATCCATGATTGATCCTTTGATGGGGTTCGGCCATACAACATGGGCGAACCTCATCCAACCCCTTTTTGGTCCTTGATGGTTCTTGTACATACAATTTAGGATTTGGCCATGCAAGGGCCGAACCATGATCCTTGATCATCCACCATTTCCCATATCATAATGCATAAGTCCTTAGTCACAACAAGATTAGGGTTCGGCCATGCAATGGCCAGACCATGTTTCTTGACCATCTTGCTTAATAAAATCTTATTAAATACTCACCGATTCCGCGACTCCTCCGGTTTCTTTCACTCCTTCTTGTTCCTCCGCTCTTTTCCTTCCTTAGCCTCTTCTTCCTTCCTTCTTGATCCTTGGCCGAGATTGATCTTGATAAAAACTCTAGGAGTGGCTCGGCCAAGAGGTGTAGGTTTGAGAGAGAGAGAGAGAAGCTTGAGATAGAAACTCCAATTCCCTTCTTCTTTGTCAATGAGAGTGGTCTGCCTTGAGTGAGAGAGGGAGAGAGTGAGATGAGACTCCAAGTCCTGTTCTATGAGAGTGGTCGGCCAAGGGTGGTGTCCTTTGGGTTGATGCCCTTTTGTAACTCCCATGACCTTTCACCTCCTCATTGATACTTATTGTGGGGGTTTCATCCCATGAGATGAAACTCCCCACCATATGACCATTGGGTTTCCATCATAAAATGGATACTCTCCATGTTCCAACGTGTACACTTGGACATGTGTTGTGTAACATCAAAACCCTCCAACTTCCTTGTCTTGTTCAATGAGGGTCGGCCAAGGGTGGTGTCCTTTGGTGATAACCCTTTGTAACCACCATGGCTCTTCACCTCCCTCATTAAAGCTTCCTGTGGAGTTTCATCCCATGAGATGAAACTCCCACCATTCCAACGTGTAACCCTTGAAGGTGTCTTTTGAAACAACAAAACTCTTCATCTTCCCACTCCACTCACTTAAGGTGGAAGTCCCATTAACTTCCCATTCAACTCTCCTCCTTAACTCAACTCATATCTTTAAATCAACTCTAGTTAACTCACTTAAAATCAACTCAGTTACTTGATTCCATTTCCAACTTAATTCAGCCCTAACTTAATTAAGCTTGAACTCACTTGGTGGTTAACCAAGTCAACCATGACCCATTGGGTCCGAATTGACCACCTTGACCCAATTAAATAAATCTCACCCATTTATTTCAATTGAACCAAATCCACAATCCGTTGGGTCTAATTGGGCAATTGACCCAACACCTTACCCATCTAAGTTCCATATCCATTAATTCATAATTTAAATGGGCAATTTCCATAAATATTCATAACTTAAAAATCTGGGTGTTACACACTCACTTGATTGGTATATCTGCAGCGCTTAAACTAATCAATCAAGTAAATTTTTAAAAGGACCAACGATTGTTAGATTGACCTATTCACCCCCTCTGTAGGGTCAATCGTGTTCTAACTCCCAAGGGAACTTTCAATTGGTATCAGAGCCTAGTGCTCTCTATAAGGATTTAACCGTCCGAGTTGATCCAAGCTAGAATACCATGGGAGACAGTATGCAATATCTAAACCCCCTTACTTCGATGGAACAAACTATGCCACATGAAAGGCCAAAATGAGAAGTTTATTTGTTTCCATAGACTCATCAGTATGAGATATTGTAAAGACTGGATAACAGGATCCCATGGAAGAGAAAATGGTAGCATCCACTACAACCGTGTTGATGACACCCAAACCTTTTGCCTCTTGGACCCTTATTGAGAAAGTTGCTCAGATGGCTGATGGTAAATTCATGAATATCCGTAATTGTATAGAATCTGATAATGAATACAGGCGGATCATGACCTGTAAAACTACAAAGGATGCATGGGAAGTTCTTGAGAGAACCCATGAAGGCACCTCAATAGTCAAGAGGTCCAAACTTCAGATCCTCCAAAATCAGTTTGATACTCTTAAAATGAGGGAGGATGAAGTCTTCATGGATTTCTATTCAAAGAGAAGCGGCATTGTGAATACATGTTCGCTCTAGGTGAAGGGATACTCGAGGACAAGGTATGTACCAAAATTGTCCAGAATCTTGCTGAAAGATTCAAGCCCAAGGTTGTGGCTATGGAGGAAAACAGAGATGTGTCCTTAATGAATATTGATGATTTGGTTGGTTCATTAAAAACCTATGAGCTACATTTTGAACAACTAAAAGATATACACATTACCTTGAAGTCTTCCTTAAAACTAAAGAAAACAAAAGAAAAAGAAGATGTTTCGGAAGATAAATTCTCAAGTGATGAAATGAAAATGTTTGCCAAAAGGTTTTACAAAAAATTTGTAAAAGGAAACAACTTGAGAAGAATGGGTAAGGGTGAAACGAATAAAAAATACCGTAAAAGGCCAGAAGAATTCAGTGGAAAAGGGAAGAAGAGGGAGGTTGCCAAACAGCATACCTGTTTTAGTTGTGGGGGGAGAGGACACTTCATGAATGAATGTCCCTCATAAAAAGTTCAGAAGGATATGAATGTGGGTATGACCCATGTGGACACGTCTGAATCAAAAAGTGATTCTGACAATGAGACCCAAAGAAAAGTTGATATATCAAAAGGTCTCATAGCCTCGATCATATGTGAAGGTCTCTTTCTGCGAAAACAACAGATCATTTCAAAATCATCGTTTTTTCTCTCACTGAACTCTGGCGATTTCCTCTTCTCCTCCCGTACCCTAGACCAGCCGATAGGACATCTCAGACCGATTTCTCGCCCAAAAACCTTAGGGTTTTTGTTTCTCTCACTTCAAGAAGCAAGGGTGTCACGGTGTTTGTGAGATTTAGTGGTTGGGTAAGCCTTGGTCTTCTCTCCCCTATTTTCGATCACTGTTATAGAAGCTTTTCCCAAGCAACCATCTCAAAAAGGGAGGTTACTAAATCTTGGTCTTCGACTACTGGAAAAATCACTGACTCCAGCTCATGTTTCCTCAGGAGATCACCTAGGTTCGTGTAGGATACTCCAGAATCAAGCTCTGCTCCTAAGAGTACCCCTCACAAAAAAATCCTTGCTCCTAGGACTAGATACAGTCGTTGGTATCATCTCAGGTCTCAATCTGGACAAAACCTGAAAACTGTAGTAGATGTGATTTCCGTTGTGGACAGTTCTGATGAGGAGGAAGGGGTAAATGTTGAAAATACTGACTATTCTAGGTCTGGTAATACCTACTTCTTCGGTAACCTTGTTGTAGAACAAGGAAGTGGTGAAGCAAAACCACTTATGTTGCAACCCCTGACTCGATTTGTGTGCAAAATCAAAGTATGTGTATCTCAAATAGAGGAGTAGCTGGACGCACTAGATAATCGTGTGGAAGATTTAACTTAGTGAGTTCATGATGACTATTTTACCCTGCGTCGTCTTTTCATCTATCTCTCTCGGCTTATTGACCCTTCCTCTCTAGTATCACCTCCATAGGATGGCCCTGCTTAGGATAGTTTTTTGAACTTTAAAAAACTATATTTTTGGTATTCTATCTAAGCATCCATGATGCCCCCTCGAAACCCATATGTGTTGCACGATTTTGATTATCAATGATATGATATGGTTTGCTTTGGTTTGATGTGTATATTGTTGTGTTTGAATGCATTCTATCTCTTGTCTATAGTTAACATGGTTTTTGTTAAATAGACTAACATGCAGGTTTGAATGAGTTGGTTTTGTATTGGCATGTTAGGGAGATATGGATCAGGTTGTGAAGTTGCACACAACCTTGGAGTTTGGGGGAGTACAAAATATGTGCAGATTAGTTGTTGTCACTGGTCATGGCAGTTTAGGGAGGAAGGTGAATGTAAGCTTGAAAAGAAATAGACTTAGAGGCAGCAAAATTTATGGGGGAGTTAAGTCAAATAAGCTGGAAAAGATAGCTTAGAGAATGGGGGAGAAGACTCCAAAAAGGGAAGCTAGGTAAGCTAGCTTGATCCCATTGGGATAACACCTTTAAGACAACACATATCTTAAAGGGCACCGAGAAGAAGAGGAAATAGTAATGCAATGGCAATTTGCATTGTACTGTGGAGGAGATCAAGGCTTGAATGCATGAGAAACATGCATTGATCAATGGATAATTAAATGAGTTGGAAGTGAACTCATGGAAGCACTAAATGCAAGAAGCATGGGGGAGTGCTTGAAATCCGAATCCTTCAAAATGAAGGGGAACTCAATGTCTGCCTACTAAACCTTTATCAATTGTATGATAAAATGGGGGAGAAATTAGTAGAAGCTATAAGACATCAAAACCAATTATGGGGAGTAATTGGTGAAGCTTTAATGCTTGGACCTCTAAAAAGAAAGAGAGGAATATTCAAAAGCCAATGGACATGGGAGAATGTCTATGCTTGGAGTTTGGGAGAGAACTAAAGAAGATTGGGGGAGAAAATCTTCTCAACACTGATAGCTTTGATATGCTATGGGTAGTGTTGGTTTCTAGGAAATCATGGTGTATAGGGGAACATGATTACAAATCTAGTTTAGTCCATGGATGTATATTTTTTTTTTTTTGGACTAACACCTTTAATGATTTTCTATTGTTGTTTGCTTATGTGCTTAAACAGGAAAACTTGAAATCAAGCAAGCTGAACAAGAATATGCGAAGATCATAGTCTTGTTTTCCATTTGAATATGTACATGTACTCAATGTAATATTTTTGTATTCAAATGTGATTCAATAAGGGTGAGTTTGTAATTGGGTTAGCTTCTAGGTTTTGTCACGAAATTGACAAAGAGGGAGATTGTTAGTGCCCCGGCTTGCCGAGCCCGTAAGTTTGTCAATTCCAAGACTAGGGAAGAAGCACTTGCTAGAAGCTTGAAAACTCAAGGTGATCAAGAGTAAAGATCATGCTCCACCGGATTAAAAGCTCATTGTTATGGCAATCACAAAACATGTATTTGCCCATAGATGACTTTAGGCGGTACCCACACCTTAGGAGGACCAACCATAGGCTTAGTTGCATATGTTGTAATGGACATAATAAGCCTAGAGATGAAGCTTGACAAGTGAATTGGAAGCGAACTTGGAAATATGAATTAAGTTCACTGTCAGCTAGACCAGTTGTTCTCACCGACTCCTCGGTGGAGACAGGATCGACCCTTTGTGGTCAAAGACTGGTCGGCCAGATTGACAAAGGTTTAGGAACATTGAACTGTCATTCTCGGTATGCCTCAGATCTAGAGTCTTGTATGCACCGACCCCTCGGTGATGAACTGAACGACCCCTCGTGGTCAACGACTCGTCGATGAAAATCTTGTTAGTTGTTGTCTTTGAACTCAAGTGGGCTCTCGAGAAAACAGATATCTCGGTATTTCAAAACCGAGTGAGAGTGTAATGCCCTGCCCTTTCCACCCTTCCGAAAATCAGAGTCTGAAAATTTCTTTTGAAAGAAACACAGAGTGAAAGAGAGCGGGCGGCGTCATGACGCGAGTTAAGTTCAGACTACTCAAGTCTGAACCTTAATTGGCCACCCATGTGTACATGGACTAGACCATGATAATAAATCACACATGGAACTAACAACAACTTGCGGAATAAACTAAACTATTTGCGGAATAGCATGACTAGATAGCAAGTAACAGTCTCAAATATTAATTAACACAAATAACCATCCATAGTTAGTAACCTAATCAAACCAGCAAAGTGATAACTTATTACATGTCCACAATCTATAATTCAAAAAACAGTAATAAAGAAGTCCAGTTCAACATTCAAGCGCTTAGGCTTGGCTCGGTCATCGACCTTCTTCTTCCCTTTCCTTGTACCTGCATTCTCCTCTGAGGATAGAATTAGGACGTTAGATCAACGCGCCCAGTAGGTTCCCGATCAGGGCTACCATATGGTTAGCATATAAAACATGCATATATATCATAGTACATAATTATCAATAAGACATCTGAAAACAAATGCTATGTATATGCACATGTAAAGAGTCCCACCCATCACAAGTCTACATAGTCATTATCTCAAGAAAACTCTCATATCAAGGTATTCCGGAGTAGTCATCATTTCCTCCGGATGGGTAAGCCAGAGTACTCTACATTTTCCTCTGGATAGTGTGCTTATGTTCAAGTTAATCCAGAGTAATCCACATTTCCTCTGAATCGGATACTTATCATTATGTCGTTCCATTCCACCCCATGCCATGCATGAGATGTCAATGCATTGTATATCATTTGTAAATACATGACTCATCATTCAATAACATATTTGAAACATAATATCAAATACAAACAATCTCATAAAAACTTGATAAAAACCGAATCATAATTGTGGTTACAAGTAGGTAGGAAACCTACTGAAAATTCACTTCAGTACTTGATCTTTCTTTAGTGTCACTCGATCACGACTCGCACGTCATTCAACTTCCGGTACCTTATCCATATATAAATCAGTAAGTCATAACATCATTTACTTATTCAATCACATCTACGACCCATCCACATCATGTGGGGTCCGACCATCCCCATGACCGAACATCATCACCTTAGAATTTGTCAGTTTATGGGGTTCGGCCCTATACTTGGCCGAACCTTGTATTCCCACTCTTCCATCATCAAATGGTTCTCCATTACAATACTTTAAACCCTTTATAAAATCATGGGAATAATATCAAACACAACCTATGAACTTAGTCCATTTTTTCCAAAAACAGCCCATGGGGTTCGGCCATGCACATGGCCGAACCCAATGGTTCTCTTGATCTGATTGATCCATCAATTACCCATGATTTGAATCAGTAATCTTAACCCTAGTATTGACATGGTTCAGCCCTACATAGGCCAACCAATAACAGCAAGTTAAACTTCACCAAGTCACATCAAACACCATATTTTATATGGTTTTAAACTCATCAAAATCATCAAATACTAACATGGGGTTCGGCCATCCAAAGTGGCCGAACCCTATGTCCATGTTTTGGTCCTCTTAAGCATGTTTTAAGGGTCACTTATTCATATAAAAATCAGTACATCATTGCCGCATTTTTACCTCTCAAAACCATCCAATAAATTCATCACTTTGTCCAAATGACCATAACACCTCATGGGATTCGGCTATCCAAGATGGCCGATCCAAATGGTCCATTTCATCAGTTTTAAACCACTGTTTTAGACCCATGATATCTTCAGTCCTTATGTCATTCAGATTCATGTTTTTAACCCTCTTTAAAACATGCATTTGAATCTCAAATAAAACTCAAAAACAGTCCACAAAAACTCCATGGTTTCCATGTTTCAAAACATGAAAACCAACCTAACTTTTACATGGGGTTCGGCCCTCCATGGTGGCCGAACCCAATGGTCATCTTTATCATTTTAAAGCCTCTCTTAATCAAGGTTAAAACCTTGGTGTATTCGGCCATAACCATGGCCCAATACATATGTGCATAACACACCATGGTTTGACATGGTTTTTGACCCTTAAGATCATCAAATCAGATCCACATTTTTCATGGGGTTCGGCCAGCCAAGATGGCCGAACCCAATGGCATATTTTCTTAACCTTTTAGCCATTTAATCCAAGGTTTAGACCTATGACATATTCGGCCATGACCAAAATATGTCATCCAAATTTACAATTTCAAGCTTTTTAATAAACCAAGCACTTATGTAAAAACTTACCAAAGTTCCTTGCTTTTAATCTTTACTTCTAATCCTTCTTTACCGTCTTTCCTTTGCTGTTTTGTGCTTGATCTACTGGTGCAAACACTTCTGCTATTCCAGCTAGTAAAACCGAATTGGAGAGAGGGAGAGAGAAATGGAAAATCTTGGATTTCCAATGTGGAAAACAGTCAACCATGGTGATTGTTTCCTTTAGTACTTCAGCCCCCAAGACCCCTCCATTCTCTCATCAATTCTTACCAAAAACGATGGGTCTTGGGTGCTATCCAATGCACCCCTTGGTACCTGCCTATGCAGCCTTTCAACTTCCCAAGCATCACCTCCAATTCCCATGCATTTCATTTAAGATTTAACATTGAAATCACCCCAACAAGTCCCCAACGTGTGGGACTTGTTTTGGTGGTTATGACTTAGCCAAACTACTCATATTCCCTCTGAACTCACTGATTTACAGTCCCATTGATTTCCATTTTGACTCACCCAACTCACATGTCCAACTCACCTCATTAATTGACAATCATTTAATGCATTTGAGTCAACTCATTCTTAATTCAAATTAAATAAAATCAGTTCCACTTAACCTGATTTAACTCACCATTGCACTCATTTGTGGGCCCACATGGTCGGCTGTGGTCAACAAAGTCAACCCGACCCGTTGGGTCCCCCTTTAGCTCCTTGACCCGTTTTTTTAATCCATGACCCAATTATGGGTATTTTGGTCATTTGTACTTGGTTTCCACATGTGCATCAGGCCTACCCATTTTTACTCCACTTGATTTCCAATCAAATCAGCTTAACCCCATTTAATTTAAGGTCACACAATGGTCAAATAATCCATTAAGACGCGTTGGGTCCCATTTGGGCCCTTTGACCCATTTAGCCATTTTTGACCCAATTGATGCACATTACCCATCCAATCAAATTTGACATTTATAATGTGTTCGTAGGATCTTAATTTGAGCAATGGGCCCCACCTTTTCCTTATTTAACATTACAAACATTTAATTTAACAAACCAGGGGCATTTTCGTAATTATTCCAATCATTGAGAATTCTTTGACCCAATTAACCATTTTAACCCAATTTGATGTACATTACCCATCCATTATAATTTGACCCTTATAATATGTTCATAGGATCTTAGTTTGAGCAATGGGTCCCACTATTTTCTCATTTAACATCATAATTATTAAATTTACCAATCTAGGGGCATTTTCGTAAATATTCATCTTATTGAGAAATTGGGGTGTTACAGAGAGTACTAGGACCGACCCCTCGGTAAAGGACGATAGACTGTTCTGGGTAGGACAAGTTTCGGGGCATGAAACTTTGTCTGCATGGTGTTGCCCCAGATCGAAACCCTCGTATGGACCGACCTCTCGGTGCCATGACTGTCGATCCATCGGCGACACCGACCGGTTGACTGGGAAATAATTATACTGTTGGGAGTGCATTTAATGTGCAACAGTTGGGTGATTGAATGGTAATATTCTTAGTCATCAAACCCTCGTTGCATCCGACCTGTCAGTACATGACCGTTGCTGAAACAGGTTCTCTTCTATATAAATATCAATCATTGTGCAACCGTTTCATATCCTTTGGCAAATCTGTTAGTCCCTCATCATTATCAGTGAGCGTAAACAAAGGCCAACAAAGGGATGACTCTCTCTCTTGTGCTTACACTTGGGAAATCGAATACAACCAATTATTAGGATAGAGTTCATGAGAGAGAGGGGAAATGATAATAAACTAAGAAAGATTTGGTAGAACCAGTCTCCTAGTCACCCTGAAATTGTGATTGCTCAGTGACGGCTACAAGGCGGAACGTCAGGATTAACTCCGGCACACATTGGGTGGATCTTGGAGAAGCATACATCAACGAGATAGAGCTACAAAGGCAAATGCTTCTTGGTTTTAATTTTATTTAAAACCTTTATCCTGTGAAAGTGGATTAAGGAGGTTTGGCTCCAAAACCACTATAAAAAATCTAGAACATAGTCTCTGACACATGTGGTGGGTGGAATTCCCAGCCAAATGAATAGATGGAATTCATATTTTACGTGTGGTGGGTGAAATTCTCAACCAAATGAGTGAGGTGGAATTCTTACTCTAAATGGGAGGGTGTAAGTCCCCACTTAGTGGATTTGGGGATAGCTCAAGGTTGAGCTAGTCCTAACAGTGGATGTAGGTTGGCTAACCGAACACTATAAATTTGGTCTTATGGTGTTTGATCATTGTGTGTCTGTGTTTTAGTATTCAAGCACTCTTCTAAGCACATATCACTTTTCATTTGATTATCTTTATCTATACATTGTGCACGAACTTTATAATCAAGCAATATGCAAAGGGGTTCTAAACTTAGTATGATCGTTTAAGTAATTATAAACAATTTATCACACTAAATAAATCTCTTGATTAATATTCTGCTGTACTTAAACTCTAAACAATTAAGAAATTTGTGAACACCATGAAAACTGGGATTGATCCCCCCCCCCCCTCCTCTCTCCTCTATAGGGTCAATCGTGTTCTAGCACCAAAGGGAGAACTCTCAGTTCATGTGTTTTATTTTTCAGTTGTTTTAAAAATCGCGAGTTGAGATTGCTGGAAAATACACGCATAGGCTATGGTAAGTGCCTAAATACCTTATTTTATTTTATTTTTTCTTTCTCATGCATTCATATAACTGTTATTTGGGTGCTTACATTTATTCTGCATTAAAAAAAATTAATATTGCATATTTATTTTGATCAGGCATTTAGGTTTTTAGTCTCATGTATTAGTATCAATTGTTTGCTTAATTATTTGCATATTTGTTTGTGTATCTTGCTTTATTAGATTTAGGTTTGCATCCACAAAAAAAAAAAAAAAAAAACAAAAGGTAGTAAAAAAATGGTTCATGCATTTAAAATAAAATCAATTTAAGAACCATAGGATAGTCTTTAGGGTCTTTAATGCTCATTAGGACAATATTCAATTCAATTAATTTTAGATAACCAATATTAATTTTTCTTCAATCATGGTGTCTAGGATTAGTTCTAGCACCAAGGTGTAAATAACCTAAGGATAAGTGGAACATAAGCAGATTGCCAAGTGCTCCTCCACTTACCTGTGAACTTACCTGATCATGATTGTGGTTAAACTCTTAATTGAAGATTTAGACCTTTTGGGAAAAATATTAGGAGCTGTCTAGAGTCTGAGGTTAGTTTAGGTTTTTATTTTTAGTTTTAGGTCATTTATTTTGTTCGAATTTGTATTGTCTTGTGTAGTCTTGTTTGAGCAATAATAGATACTTGGAGGCGTGATTCAACTGAGTGATTAGTTAGAGTTATGTGACTAATTGGTGAACCCCAAGTTAGTCATTAATCCACTTTGGATAACAGTAGGGTCTTTGAGGTCATGCCAGTTTCAACGCTAACATCTTCGTCAAATACTGAGAGTTTTGTAACGCCCCGCCCTTTTCCACCCTTCTAAAAATCAGAGTCTAATTTTTTTTTTATATAAATAAGCAAAGTGGAAGAGAGCGGAGAGCGTCACGACGCGATCTAAGTCCGGACTTCCAAAGTTCGACCCTTAACTGGCCACCCATGTGTGCATGGACTAAGCCCATGAAAACCGATCCACACATGGTACTAAATAAAACTTGCGGAATATACATAACTGAATTGCGGAATAAGCTGTTTAGATAGCAATGTACAAGTCATCTATCCAAAATTACTTAAATCCGATAACCATCATCAAAACTATTCGCAAACCATAATAATGTTACTAAGTTAAATACATGTCCATAATAAAGTATCCAAGCTCCTATGCTTGGCTTCCTTCGCGATCCTCGGTTTTTCCCTTTCCTTTTCCTACGTCATCCACTAGGGTAGAAGTAGGGCGTTAGACAACGCGCCTAGTAAGTATTCCGATTAGGGTTAACACATGGGTTAGTATATAAAAACTAGATATAATATACCATATCATACTTATAAAACATTGTATCCAAAATCATGTATGATAACAGAAATCCAATCATACAGATAAAAAACCAGTAAACTTGCATGATAATAAAGATCATATCATGCCGATTCAAAACCATGTCATGCTAGCATATGTCTTATGCAATGAGTCCCACCCATCACGTACATAATCTCTTGATAGTATTCTCATCTCTTGATAGTATTCTCATCTCTTAATAGTATTCACCACATCAAATTACTCCTCATGACTTACGGACGCGCCGACGGAGCGTGGGTCTCCGGTTAAAGTATCCTTCTAGTGGGACTCTCACCAACTAAGGAGACCCCACAGTTGCATCACGGACATTCCGACGGAGTGTGGGCTCCGGTTGCATAACATACCCCCCCCCCCCCCCCCCCCTATGCCATGCATGAGATGGAAATGCCAACATGCTACAGAATATTACAAAGCATAGCATGAAAATCCCATAATTGCAACATGTGGTTTGATACCAAAATAACTTATCAAACATGAAATAAAATCATGAAAAGTACAGAATACATATCCATGGTTTCAATGATGTAGGAATCCTACCGAAATTTCACTTAAAAGTTTGATCTTCTTAACCGTCACCCGCTCACGACTCGTGCGCCGTTCATGTAACGCCCCGCCCTTTTCGAGAAAATCAGAGTCTATTTTTTTTTTTTAAATAATAATACCTCGGAAGAGAGCATGCGGCGTCAGGACGCGAGTTAAGTTCAGACTACTCAAGTCTGAACCTTAACTAGCCACCCATGTGTATATGGACTAGACCATGACAATGCAACACACATGGAACTAACAACAACATGCGGAATAAACTAGATTAACTGCGGAGTAGAAAGACTAGATAGCAAGTAACTGTCTCAATTGCTAATTAAGGTATACCACCATCCATAGTTAATAATCTAATCAAACCATAGCAAGTATTACTTATTACATGTCCAACAAAATATAGTTCAAATGACAGTAATAAAAAGAAGTCCAGTCCAACATTCAAGCGCTTAGGCTTGGCCCCCCTCCCGGTCAACGACCTTTTCTTTCCCTTTCCTTATACCTGCATTCTCCTCTGAGGATAGAATTAGGGCGTTAAATCAACGTGCCCAGTAGGTTCCCGATCAGGGCTACCACATGATTAGCATATAAAACATGCATATATATATCATAGTACATGATTAGTAAAAACAGGTAAAACAATGCTATGAGGTATGCACATGCAATGAGTCTCTCCCATCATGTACATTCATAGCCATCACTTGACGTGCCTCGCACCGTCAAGGTAAATCACAATACACTTCCATCTCTTCATCATTGACTTGATTCATATCACGTATTAGTCCTCCTGGCGGGACTCTCATCGCCTAAGGAGACCATTGTCACTATGATCATCATGTTACTCTTCCTGGCGGGACTCTCATCGCCTAAGGAGGACGTAACTCATAAATTGCAACACTGTAGAACCTCATTCATCATCCCATGTCTATGCATGAGATGCCAATGTTTGTATGCCATTTGTTAATGCATAATATATCATTTGAAATCACATAAAATAAACAAGAGTCTCATAAAGAAAACTGGGGTAAAACTGTGGTTACTAGTAGGTAGGAAACCTATAGAAGATTCCCTTCAGTAATTGATCTTTCTTTAGCGTCACCCGGTCACGACTCGCTCTTCGTTCAACTTCCGGTACCTTATCCATATATCAATCAGTAAGTCATAACATCATTTACTTATTCAATCACAACTAAGACCCATCCACATCATGTGGGGTTCGTGTCTGTACATCCAACCCTATGATCATTTCCCTCATTGATCATTCCATCAATAATTACATTTATGCCATTTAGGCTAACCTTTAGTTTTACCATACCTAAACCAACTTAGTGGGGTTCTTCATTCATCGCATTTAATCCCATTTATTACTTAACCCAATTCTATCAAATAATCATTATGGGGTTCGGCCATGCCACATGGCCGAACCTCATCCTATAGATTTTTATCCACAATCCATCATCATCAATGGTTGATTATTTTCTTACACATAGACCATAACATATCATGTATGACTCCTTAATTAAAACAATCATAAACTCCCATCCAAAATAGCCCATTTATTTCAAAATAGCCCCATGGGGTTCGGCCATGCACATGGGCGAACCCAATGGTTCCCTTGATCTGATTATCACCATGATTATTCATGATTTAATCATGCTAACTCGGCCATGAATTAAACATGGTTCAGCTGCATAGTAATCCTCCAAAACGGTAACATGTTAATCCATTTATTGCCATAAGAACACCATATCTTCATATGGTTTTTAACTCACCAAAATCATCAAAAACTTACATGGGGTTCGACCATCCAAGGTGGCCGAACCCTATGTCCATGTTTTAGTCTGTTACACATGTTTTAGGTGTCATTTATTCATATAAAAACCAGTACATTATTGCTGTATTTTTACCTCTCAAAACCATCCAATAAATTCATCTCTTTGTCTAGATGACCATCAAACTTTATGGGATTCAGCCATCCAAGATGGCCGATCCAAATGGTCCATTTTATCAGTTTTAAACCACTGTTTTAAACCCATAATACCTTTAGTCCTTATTTCATTCAGATCCATGTTTTCAACCCTTTCTAAAACATGCATTTGAATCTTAAATAAAACCCTAAAACAGTCCACCAACTTCATGGTTTATACGTTTCAAACACCTCAAAACCAAGCCATCATTTGCATGGGGTTCGGCCCTCCATGGTGGCCGAACCCTATGACCTTTGGTTTTGAATTTGTTTATCATTCATCTAGGTCTAAATCAAACTTCCTTATTTATGTTTTAACCTTTTTAAAACATGCATTTTAAATTATCTAAAAACAGTCCATAAAACTCCATGGTTTTCATGTTTCAAAACATGAAAACCACCAATCTTTTACATGGGGTTCGGCCCTCCATGGTGGCCGAACCCAATGGTTATTTTTACCATTCTTAAACCTCTGTTAATCAAGGTTAAAACCTTGGTGTATTCGACCATAACTATGGCCCAATACACACCTCATTTGTTCCATGTTATTAAACCAAAATGACATAAAAATACTTACCAAACTTCCAATCTTTCTTCTTGCCTTTGGTCCTTGGTTTCTCCCTTTTTATTTCTTCCTTTCTTTTGCTGTTTTGTGCTTGATCTACTGGTGCAAAATCCTCTGATGTTCCAGCTAGGAAGAAAAACGAATTGGATAGAGGGAGAGAGAGATGGAAATCTTAAGATTTTCAATGTGAAAATCGTCCAAATGGGTGGTCTATCACTTTTGTAAGTCAGCCACTTAATCCATTGATTTCCCTCATAAACTCTTGTTCATTTCAATGAGACACCTGCTGCCAGTCAAAGCACCCATTGGCACTACCCAGTGTAACCATTCAGCTCCCCAAGCAACACCTCCCATTTCCATGTGTTTCATTTAAAATTTAACATGGAAATCACCCCAACAAGTCTCCAACGTGTGGGACTTGTTTTGGTGGTTAAGACTAAGCCAAACTCCTCCTATTCCCTCTGAACTCAGTGATTTACACTCCCATTGACTTCCACTTTGACTCACCCAACTCACATGTCCAACTCACATATCCAACTCACCTCATTAATTGACAAACATTTAATGCATTTGAATCAACTCATTTTTAATTCAAATTAAATAAAATCAGTTCCACTTAACCTGATTTAACTCACCATTGAACTCATTTCTGGGCCCACACGGTCGGCTATGGTCAACAAAGTCAACCAGACCCGTTGGCCCCCCTTTTTAGCTCTTTGACCCATTTTTGACTCCATGACCCAATTATGGGTATTTTGGTCATTTGTAATTGGTTTTTACATGTGGATCAGGCCTACCCATTTTTACTCCACTTGATTTTCAATCAAATGAGCTTAACCCCATTTAATTTAAGGTCACACAACGGTCAAATAATCCAATAGACCCGTTGGGTCCCATTTGGGCCTTTTGACCCATTTAGCCATTTTTGACCCAATTGATGTATATTACCCATCCAATCAAACTTGACATTCATAATGTGTTCATATGATCTTAATTTGAGCAACGGGCCCCACCATTTCCTTACTTAACATCACAAAGTAATTAATTTAACATATCAGGGGCATTTTCGTAATTATCCACTTCATTGAATAATTGGGGTGACGAGAGGAAGAAGGGAACAACAACGTGACGGTACCCTACGTACCACCTGAACTACAAAGTTTGGTTCAAGCTGTAGTCACCTCTGTCCTCCAACAACATATGGACAGAGGGGGAAACACGAGTGAAAATAATGACCGTAACATGGTCAGAGATTTTCAACAACGCCCACCTTACTTCAAGGGCAGAGAAGGGCCTGTCGGAGCAGAGAATTGGTTGGAGAAGATTTCTCACATACTGACTCTGTTGAATATCAAGAGTCATGCTCACAAAATCCTACTGGCCACGTCACAACTGATAGATGACGCTGCCAAATGGTGGAAGGTGGTGGAGAGACAGCAGGCACTTGTGCCAAGAAGAGAAAGAATTACTATGACCTGGGAGCAATTCTCAGCGACATTCTTAG